>JAJEKV010000031.1:863318-1463318 GCA_021234155.1 Isoetes taiwanensis
ACAATATGCAAGTTATATAATTGTTTCTTAAGAGTTTACTATAAGCTACAATATGCGTCATCACAATTTGAAGCTTCATAATTATCATGAGAAGAAATGATTACTTCTCAATCACTGAATGACATGTAACCCCACCCAAATGGAGGCCATCTATTTCCGATTACATGGATAGGGAATAAAATGAAATTGATATGGTTTTGAGCTTATCCAGAGAAAATGGAACGACCGCGATGATGTAATGACGCCAAATGGGGCATATTTGAATATGACATTTGACAAAGCAAAACTGTCCTACATACAAAAGTTAATGTACTTGATATGCCCCTTAATGCATGCCAAATTACAAAGCGAGATCGGTGTATGGAATATAGTGAATATTGTGCAGTGCTTTTCTATATACCGTAGACTCTATCAAGGGAAGAAATGGAATGAACCATGGATATTGTAAGCTCTAATGTAGACTCCATAAGGGAACCCACTAAGGTATTGCCTATCTTACGCGAAAGAACAATTTACCTCCATCAAATTTCTTTTGCCCAAGCAAACATTTAAAAGCCAATTCGAGGTCATCCACATGAAAGTCTAAGAAAAATGAAAATAATAACCCGATTAATAAAAACAAGAACAATATAATAACATAGATGACAACCATCTTAATAGATGACTCAGTAACAATGTAAAAACATGAACAATTTAACACACACAGATGAAAGCCATCTTAATGGACTGCTCCTTAGTAGGCAGAATCAACCTCATTACCAAATTCAAGATCTTTCCCTATATTGTATTCTACAACAGATCCATGGTGGGTATCATGTATTGAACCACCAACGTTAAGAAATAGCCTTCACATGCCAGTGAGAACTTGTTCAAAATAAGAAAACTAACCTGAAAAAACATGTGACGTAAATGCAAAGAGGGACAAAACATACTTGAGCAAATGGGTAGATGAACTTCATCATAAAAGCATCAAGCATGCCTTCCATACCAACGTCATCAAGCATAACCCTCCGTGTTATTCATTGTCTTGATTGTCATGACTTTTACTTTAGTTTCTTGAGCACATTATTCGAAGTGCTCCACCTGAACAAATTAAAACTACCATAGTTATTATAAGAAAAAGCCAACATAATACTTATGAGCCAAGATACCTCATCCAGCACCATAGAACAAAAGTATGGTTCCAAATTTCAAAAGTGTATACACCGTGAGTATGTCCTCAATATTGAGCTTAAAGCATGTACATTGCCTTCTTTTATAGCTTCTTAAAAGTTTGAACCAAAAACCTTTTGCCGCAAGTGTTTGGAGCTCTTCATGTAAGGGTCGGAGGAGTTTACTCCACGTTGTATTGGCACCATGAAAATGTAGGATACAACAAAATCATCCTAGTTGAACCATCAAGAATTCAAAGAATGACATGGTTTTAGTGTATCTTAATCTTTTGACAGATGTGACGGTTACACACATTTGCAATTTTCAAAATGTTTATAATAACCAGAACTCCATCGCCACGATCCACAATGACATGTGTATCTTCCCCGGGGTACTTGCCTCTGCTATCGAAGGTGAACTTGGAATCCACTTCTTTAAAAGCATTGAAGCCTAGGCAAGTCAAGTTCACCCTATAGTTGCACATGTACAAATTAGTTAAAATTTGTACAAATATATGGCTCCGAAGATCTACGCGTGAACATATAGCAACGAAATAAAAAGCCATGGGCATATTCCGATAACATTTTTCTTTCCCCGTGAAACATTATAAGACTCTGAAAAATCTCATTGCAAGGAACCATTGTCCCATGTAAAACATCCTTTGTCATTTCATTGCAGCAAACTGGGCATCACCTATGCAAGCTGCGAACATACAAATCAGTATCTGCAATGAAAAAATGGATAAGGAAAAATCGAACTCTTAGCATTTAAGAAAAATTAAACTTGATTTACCTCACTGCAGTTCATTTTGATGATGTCCAGACCCTATAGAAATGAATAGCAAACGCAAAAGCTGATTTAGGAACGATGGTTCTATGCCAATTAGGCAAATAAAAAGCAAAGAAGTAATACTGATTTCATGCTTTTAACTAAATCTTGCCCTAATATTCTACATCATAACCTCTTCCCGCCCTTTAAAACTCCAAAGAGCTCGGACTCAAGCTTGACTAAAGAGCTTCGATGATATTTTCGATGGAAAATCCAAGAGGAAGTAGTGGTACCATTGAAAGAGCTCGATCGATTCAAGACATCCACGCTTTCTCGCCTTCTGCTGAAAGAGTATAAAAACGACAAATGTCTTAATCGTAAAAGAAAACAGGAAAAAATTGTGCAATGAATAGAAGAAAAAGGACCGACGAAATAGAAGAGCCGAATACCCGTTGAAAACCCGGGAAACAAAGCCAACCTCGTAAGGAACCCCATTCGCCCATATTGCAATAGAATGCAAAATCGAACATGTTTTTCTTCGCCTTAACCCCCGAATCGCCATAGCCAAACCCCTACAAGCCGCCATAGCCAAACCTCGGCCGGGTTAAGCCGCCACGCCAAGAAAAAGAGATCCCACTTTTGAGCCGAATAGAAGGTTTGAGATGCGTAAGCCATAGGCAAGTCCGCTGTGAGGACGCTTTGCCAAGAAGATTCGAACTGAGGAATGCCAGAGGCAGAAGAGGAAAAAGAAAAAATTCGATGTTCAAATTCATGGCATTCAATTCCGGCAACCTGCGTCCCGCTAGGGGGAACGCAAAGTGGAAGGGAACGCCGCATCTGGGCGTAATATGCGGCGCGCGTTCACCTGCACCCAACCCACTCCAAAAATAAAAAAGAAGATTCAGTACTTTGGTGGAAAACACATAACTGTATGGGTCAAAGGCATGGGGGCCTGGGTTAGCAGAGGAAAAATGGAAAAAACACGAGGAAATCTTGAGACAATGACACAATCAGGAATTCAAGGTCAGATCAAACACACCATTAACAACCATGATGTTCGAGACAGGAGAAAAACCAATGGAAGTAAGGGCATGGGAACTCTATTCGATACCTGCTGAAGGACAATATCGCAAACAACCCAAACAAGCTATCGATCATAGCAATACAAGAGTCCACTAGACAACACCTCATTTCTGTATGGGGATAGTTTAGGGAAATGGCAATGGATGGGAGGCCTAGGTATGGAACTCCGCCATATATCGCAACATGGAAAAATGAAAGGACAGATGGATGAAGGAAGCAAATGTAAGCTTGGCTAAGAAAAAGAACAGCCCGAAAACACAATGGTCGCTAGATGTGTTCAACCCGAACAAAGAAATAGGGCGTAGCTTGTATAAAAGTAGCGTAATAGGAAAGGCAATGAGGGACACGATAGCAAGATGATGGGGAGCCATGATCTAAAGATAGAAAAAGGGAGGTGGAGGAGAATAAATAGGGAGGATCGAATTTGCATGACTTGTGACATGGGGCAATTGAAGATGAAAAACCACATGATGAGAGAATGTCAAGCTGATAAATGACATCGTGACTAAGTAAACAAGATCAAATGGGACCGGTACCGAGTACTTGAATGGCCCGTGAGCAATACCTTCATAGATTTAGCGGATGCAATTAATGAGTTGTTAAAGAGACACCAACAGGTTATGAAGAAAAAAGGGATAAATAATTTGATAGCACAATATTGTATATCAATGGATCCCGCAAAGTATGGCTCAAAGGTTACTATAACGAAGCTCATCTGCATGATCCAGATGTCAATAAAAGTGATGTGCTGGTAAAAAATAATCACCTGACAAACGGCTATAAGATCCTTTAGCATTGCAGCTAGTAGCCACCCTCATTGGGGATGGGCTCGCCAATGCTACATAAGTCCAATGACTTCAAGGCTGCAAGGGCATAAAAACGTATTCTATTCTATTCTATTCTATTCTATTCTATTCTATTCTATTCTATTCTATTCTATTCTATTCTATTCTATTCTATTCTATTCTATTCTATTCTATTCTATTCTATTCTATTCTATTCTTTAACTGTAGACCTCTCAATGTAGTGCGACAGAGAAGTTGAATTGTTCTTGGTCATCACATCACATTTTGTTTTATGATGCATTTATTCTTAACTAAATTTCTTAACTATCTGCTAATTTAACTAGTAGTGCGAATATAAATTCTGTTAAAAATCATAATTTAACTTTAACTTAACCGCGGGTCCGAGAGACAAGTGATGATCCCAGAACAACACACACTATCAATTGTATTGAATCACACTATATATATATACATTGGGTTGCATGCATGCACACGCATGCGCATGCATTGAGAACATGCACAACACAGACAATGACACACTTGCATGCATTGGAGGACAACGTAGCATCTCCAACACCCCCCCTGCAACGTTGGTCTCTCAATGAAAGAAACCAAAATATATGTGATTCAAATACTCAGAAGGTGACACCCTAAGTAGTATAACTTTTAGAGAGCATGTAAAAGGGGTTCGCCTTCTAACCAGAAATAGAAATTGTGAAATCATATTTCTTTTTTCAAGCTGAACCATCAGAGGACTATCATGACATTGAGCTGGAATATAGAAAGATATGTTTTGCAGCTGTGCGCTGAAAGGAGGCAACCATCGCCGGAGAGGGGCCCTGTTTTTGCCTGGCGATGGCAGATGATGGTGCATGTAAAAGGGTGAGCCTTTTTACAAGACGGTGATGGCACCTTCACTGCATGTGAACCAGCTCTTAGCATAATCAGCAATTGTCTTCTTGTTATAATTAGGCCCAATACCAGATAATTAAATCATGCACGATTTGTAACTTATTAGTATTTTAAAGAGTTGCGGCAGCAGCGATGTCAACGATTAAACTAAGATTGATTGAACAATTCAACTATCTTTAAGCGATCAACTCAACACACCATATTGCCTTGCTGCAATTCTCGCTGGCATGGCAGCATCGACTTCAATCCACTCTGTAGAACATCAACTTGAGAACAAGAGCCTAAAAAGAAAAGCTGAAGGCTCTTTATAAAGTAAGCAACGTATTTGCCAAAAAAAAATCCTTTTCTATCATGATTTAATTGTTTGAGAACAAGGTGAAGTTAAAGCATTGTGAAATGTGAAATGGTGCAGCAAGGAGCGGGCGCTATAAACGTAGTAGATCCGAAGCTGATAGCCGACACGGCTGACATTATTAGTGACCTAAACAATGGGTTGCCTATAGCCAGCCAAATAATAGGCGTTGTTAGATTTCTTGCTAAAACTGTTTCAGCAAAATTTGAGACCTGTGACAAGCTCAAAGTGATTGAAATATATGCCAAAGAACTGGAAGAAAATATCCCAAAGCTTGCACCGGATGGAGGAGATGGGCGAAACTGGGTTACCAATCTTTACGTTGAGGCTTACAAGTTTAACAATATTTCTGGGACGCAGTGTTTTTGTCCATTCAGTTTTATGTGTTGCAGGCAGGAAGTAATTTGTGCTTTGCACATAGGGAAGGAGCTTGACTGCCTTGCAGAGAAACTGCTGAAGTTGAATATTGAAGTCCGTCAACGACTGATAAACGAGCAAACGCGCATCCTTAAAGGTGAAGTAGAAAATCAAGATGGTCAAAGGTTATTGGTTGATACACAATATTGTACTAGTCTTGAGAGTTTAGCTAGTGGCATCTTCGAAGGAAAGGAGGAAGTCTTGAAGTTTCTAAATATAGGTAAACCCTGAAGACGTGTAGTTTCCATCATTGAATGGGTAAAACTACTATGATGAATGCCCTTCATCAACTCATTCTCGATAGCCTTAAGGGAACTGGCTCACTATTGCTAAAGTGCACATTGGCAAAGAGCCAAATAAGTCACTTCAGGAGGTCCAACAAGAAATTGTAACTAAAATAGAGGGCTAAGAAATATTCGATACCTCAACAAGGGCAAGCTTAGGTTGAATGAATGCTTTAAGAAACTACAAGTTAAAGAGAGAACTTTATGCCTTTGTGTAGATAATGTCCGGACGCACAACAATTACGCACTCTATTCAAAGGACTGCATAAAAAAGCAATCTTCCATTCTCCAAATATATAATTCTTACCACATGTTCGGATCAAGTTGTGGAATGTTTCAAGAGTTTATTCTCTAGCTCAGAAGAAGAATGTACGAAATGTGAGCTCTATAAGCTGCCACTAGAGCAGGCTAAAGAAGTTTTAGAGAGAAAAGCCCAAGGGAAGGTGAAAACTTAAGTGTTGAACTTGTGGATACCATAGTTCCACTTTTGTGATGGCCTTCCTTTGGCGCTTCGTGTGTTTGCCAACTATTTTAAGATGTGTCCTGAAAATAAGGAGAGATGGCAAGATGTGGAAAATGTATCAAGAAGGCACATGGATCACCCTCTAATGCATTCTCATATGCGTATATTGATGAAGAAGTAATACCTTCTCTAGAAGCGAAAAGTTGATTTTCAAGAACCCTCGATGTTGTTGAAGCTTTTATAGATGCAAAGGTTGTTTTACGCTATAAACCATTCGAGGAAGCAAGGTATGCTCTTTCTAGGAATGATAAATTTAAATATGCCCCGGATCGACTTTCATTCAATTGTTGAGGAGGACATTCAATTGTTGAGGAGGGAGAATACTTGAGAGGCTAAAATGTCATGACTTATTTGTACCTATTGCTCTCTCTCTCTACAAGAGAGAAGATGGATATACTTAACTCTCTCAATCTCTCTCTCTCTCTCTCTCTCTCTCTCTCTCTCTCTCTCTCTCTCTCTCTCTCTCTCTCTCTCTCTCTCTCTCTCTCTCTCTCTCTCTCTCACACACACACTCATTGATAGTTTTTTTTTTCTTCTCGTTGACCCTTTTAATGCAAAAAGGTACTTAGGAATTTGACATAAAAATGGTGTATTTGGTGTTTTTAAGCAATTCAGATCAAATTGCAAACTAGCACATAAGTTCAAGTTGTAGAACTTTCTTGCAAAAGGCATTATTGATGAATTTATTAAGTTGAGTTGGCTATCCAAATGAAGAATGCTAGAACATATTTTTGTTCCTATAGACACAGGAGCCATAAATTGTGTATCCATACAAATGAATTAGAGATGATTTCATAACATCTACAATCATACACAAGGGAAAGAAAGGAATAATTCCATCCCAACCATATATAAAAATAGAGCCCAATACAGTAGAGCAATACACCAGGAATAAAGAAGGAATGTTTTTGCAAAATTTGTCCATATCCTTAACATCCAAACATATAGTTTGTAAAGATGCCTTAGCCCATCATTGTGCCAATGATATTGCCAAGCTCTAGCAAACGCCATTCTACATCTCTTTCATAGTTATGAGTAAGGGAACTATGACTTTTGTCTCTAGGAAAAAAACATTTTTTTAAGGACATGAAAGTTTATTAAGTAGGTAGGTAGGTAGGTAGGTAGGTAGGTAGGTAGGTAGGTAGATAGATAGATAGATAGGTAGGTAGGTAGATAGATAGATAGATAGATAGATAGATAGATAGATAGATAGATAGATAGATAGATAGATAGTTGTTTTAACATCATGCTACTAGGCGGCATCCAACTGGACATGTGGCCACACATCACACTACATTGCTTGGTTGGGCCCTGCCCCCAACTACTTTACATTGCATCTGTGGGATTTGAAGATACTATAAACATAGATAAGAGACTAAAACCCAAAGGGAGAAATTATCCACCGTAATAAAAACCGCCCGCCACCTTACAACATATAGCATCTAGTTGAGTTATATATAAGTGTTAATCTGAAGATAGTGAACCCAAATACAATTTTCGTCCTTTATTGATGAAGATATTTATGCTTTGACAATATGTTGCGTATGAGCAGTTGAACATCAGGAACTCTTTGCCCTTTAAAATGAAGAGGTTTCTTCTTTGCCAAATTGACCAAATGATCCATGGCGAAGACAAATGAAATGCCTTCTTTTCCAGATTGTCTTAGGAACTTGGGTACACTGCCATAAGACCTGTTGACTATTCAAGTTGCAATTGAAAAGACTCTGAAGTGATAATCAAGCCGATCTAGCATGATGGCACAAGAAGAAACAATGCTCAATTCTCATTCCTCTGAGCACATAAGGGGCATGTCGCAGACACCTGAGGACGAAATCTGTGAACCAAAATATTGATGCACATACATCTATATATGATCTGCCATCACAAAATTGACAACTTGGAATGGAGTAACTTATCCCCGAATACATTTACAGACTGCTTTCTATTGATCACTAGTGCCACCAAAGTCCACCTTCGTGAGGGGGACAACATCTCTACAACAAGAAGTATCATATACATAGAATTCACCAAATTCTAGGTGTTAACACATTCTCGTGAACCATCCTAAAATGGAAAGCCACTACTTGTGGTATAGGAGAAAGGAAGGAGACGAGTTTTTGCTAAAAATTGGACGATTCCATCTCAAATGAAGAAACTTTGTCTAGAATTCTTTCAATATCAACAATCACATTTCATTATACCATGCAAAAATTGTAGGAACACCGCTAGTCTCCAAGGACTATTGTGTCAAAGGATGAATTGATGCTACCAAAGGCGCATCTATTTGGTTATTGCCCAAAGGGAACCACCAACAGCTAGCTCCAATGAAACTCTTTGCTATAGAGTGGAAATGGAAAAGGTGCAGGCATCTACATCTCATGCATCAAATAGCCCTTCGAGGAAAGGAGATGCACTAGGATAAGCAGACAACGTGTAGAAAAAGCTCACGGGAGCAATGGCTTGATAGATGGAGAATCAAAGGAGATACAGAGCTGCAAAGGATGATACAGAAGCCGTGAGCTCCAAGATCCTCTAGATGAATTTAAAAATCAATACTCTGCTCTGTAGAAGAAAGGGGATCATCCTAAACCGCAAAATACACCACCAAACTTATCAAGAATCTTTTCCAATTTTTAACGGTGTTAACAACTAAAAATCCATCCTCTTGAGATCAAGAAATTGACCAGTGAAGTAGTAAGTAATAGCATGAGAGATCAAATTTTGAACACACTGCAAATGTGCATCATAATTGATAACAACTGGGACTCCAGCATGAGCAAAGGCATTAGAACACTCATGCGCCTCATAGAAACCATTCTCATGAGGAAGTTGAATGTCCATCTGGTCTTTCGTAGCTTGCAGCTCCTTTAAACGTGCTGAAGCCTCTTATTTACTATTCCCCATCATAATGTTTACTACTTCTACAACTCGAATAGACCTAAGTTATCTGGATGTCGCGGTCACATTTCATCTAGTCACTAAAGCATATGCGTGAAACACGAGCAAATCAGATCCACAGAGGTCCAAGGAACAGGACGAGACATATGGCCAGAGAAAAGGAAGAGGAAATAGGAGTAAACGAAGGAGAGGAAATGACAAAAGGCTGGCCATTGAAGAAGGCAAAAAGGAAGGAGAAGGCAAAAGACCTGCAGATGGAGAAGACGTAAGAGGCCGTAATAAGCATAGGTAAAATAGAACACATAGTCATAGATTTGGTAGCGTAAAGCGATAGAAGTCTTTTCAAATCTAGTTTAAGGTTAGAAGACATGAAGGCAAGAGGATTTGAATTAGATAGCAGTCCGAAAGGACCCATAGATGTAGAATTCCCCGCAAAACATGAACCTAAAACAAGAGGAACAACTAAGGCAAGGGCATACCAAGATTAGTTATGGAGCCAAAATGGAACTCTAAGTTTGGCATAGGAGCACATTATTAAAGCTTTCCAATGCACCATAAAACGTTTGAATCTGACATTCGAGGAGAGATATATGATAGAAACAACAAAGTCACTTCTCACATGGCACCAGGACGAGCGCCCCCTATCCCCTACTTGTCTTTGTCAAATTATGTGATTTCAGTGATTCGGATCTTAAGAAAATGCCAGATCTATGATGGGTTCTTTCTAAAGGCACTAATGAGAAATGCCTATTAATTATAGTCACACCCAAATTGTTTCTCAAATGGATAGTGGAAAAACGCACTCTCACGCATCTCTCTTTGTATATGTGTGCGTGGGCAGGTGCAATTTTTGTTTACCTATAAATATACAAACAATAGATAATGAGAAATTATTATCTCCTTGCTTGAGTATCCAGACTCTGATGAGAGGCTCCTTCCATGAGCCCATTTCTGGTACTCATGAAGTGGCTCCTATGCCAGTAGTACCTTTTTCATCATATCTAAAGTATTCGGCTCAGATTGGAGTGTTCTTTAGTGCATTGGAAAGCTTACTTTGAGATCTTTCGGTGTGTATATGAGGGTTTATTTGGTAGCTGATTGCTATTTTGAATCTGATCAACTTCGTCCCTTTTTGCGGTGACTTTGACTGATTTAGCTCTACTACCAGTAATGCCTTTTTCATTGTAATCGGAGATCCATGACTCCATTTCAGATGAAAGTTATTTCATTTAAAAGCTCCTTCAATATCTCTCTAGAGGTATGTTATTTCAAGCTATTTGGATGTGTTTTCATCGTAAAAGAATAAATGTCTTGCTAGATAAAGAGTTTCTATCACTAGCCTCATTGTCATAACTTGAGACTCAGGACTCAAATATGGGCAAAGTTTGCTGCGTTGGAAAGCTCTTCTTGAGGCCTTTAATATTACATACATTTTCAGTTAGAACTGTATGACAAATTTTTATTTCATTTGTTGATGGGGTGAGAAGCTCAAAAACAGAAACAAGCTCAGAAGAAGAAACAATCTGGATGTGTTAAGGAGTCTTGGGAATAACATACAATACCATAGATGGTGGACAATGTGGTAATTATAGCATGAAGATGCAATACGCGAACAAATGGTACATAATAATGTATGCAGCAAATCTACTTCATCATAATAACAAGTAAATATCAAGCAAGACATGCAGACAATTGATTACGACAATTCTAATTTAATTATATGAATGGAAGCCACTCAAGGGGCAATGTTCGCTAAATTGTCACCATTGTAACATATCTTGCTCTTAGGCATTTCAGCATTACCACTAAGTGAAAAATCAATACACATCATGTTGATGCAATGATACAGACTGAGGAGCATGTGCCATGTGACACAATAGATAAAGCAATTTAGACATCCTTAGATGATCATATAACCTTGCCATCTATTGTTGAGGCAGAGCTAGATGATGTACAAGCTATAGCCCATGAAAAGCAAGATTAAATGGTGACATCCCAGATTCAATCTTCGGTGAGTAATTCCATCGATAAGACTCTAACATCATATACTATTAGGTTCTCAGAGACAGACGGAATGAAAATTAAAGAAAAGGCAAAAGATTTTTTTACTTCCACTACTATGCATGTATAAATATAGGGTGTTATTGTTGCTTACTGAGTTGGGAAGATAGAAAGAACAAATTACATTATATCTTAGTTCAATGTTTTCACGTATCTAGCCATCTTCATATCTTACAACGTGGTTGTAATTTACGTGGATTACAATTACTCGGTGCATGAAGATTTGACATTACAGCAACTATCTCAATGTAGTTCTGAGTTAATCAAAGTACGTGATGCTTGCTTAACACATAAGTGAGTAGTACATAGAGGGGGTCGGCCAGTCATTCTTGATCACCCATCTATCGATCTGTGCTTTGGTTATCATATCACCTTATTATATGACCTTCTCAGCATAGTGTCTGTGAGCTATATGTCCTCGCTCTGTTTCGTCTTATGGCTATCTTTTTTTTTTTCATTTGTTCTATGATGGATGGGCTCTTATCCAATCGTTTGATTTGGGCTTAATCCCATGCTCATTATTTGAACGTTAAATTTCTATTATCCTATCCTATCTTATCCTTAACCTGCATCAATTATCCCGATAGATGGCTATTTGGCCCGTACTTTCTGCGGCATGATTATTGAGAAGCTATATTGAGAGACACATCTAAGGCACTCCATCTACAATTACAATATTAAAACTAGAATTTGTCCAGCATCTCCAGCTATGAAGTTGCGCTTCATGAAGCTTTCATAAGAGATACTTTTAGGGGTTAGCAATGGCGGGAAGGAATAGAGCAGAGTGGCAATGAATTTTGGGTATTGCTATGGAATATGTATTTGATCTCTTTGTTAGAAATATGAAAGCAAGCAACACAGGAAGAGATAGACAGATATAGTTTTTAACGTCCAGGAGAAGCCGAATCTTATGGGACACATACCCAAATTGGACTTGCCCTTACTACTGTACATGACTGAAGTGGGTCCTTCATTAACTGATCATGGCCACTTTCACAATGAGACGTTGAACCCGCGACCTTGAGCATGAGACTTTAAGGTTTTACCATAGAGAGAGTATTACATCTATGGGAGGCCTCGAAGGCCTATTAGACGACAATTTTAAATGTCATTGTAAAACAATAGATGAGTTTCTGAGTCCTCATCTAGCTCATCACTCTCACTCAAACTGTCATTATCATCAAGATTATGATTATGCATACAAACTTCTCTATACTATAAAAGCTCAATCAAATACTTCCCTAATATATCCCCATTTAGGGTGAAAAAGGTTGGCAGATCTTCGTAGTATATTCCAAAGGGATAGCGGACATCCCTGTTTGACCCCAAGATTACTTTCAATATGGTCCTGGGTATCCAATGAAAATGGTAAAAATAATTGCACAAGCACTTTTTCATACAGAACTCGTACTGCATCTCTAAGCTCCTTGGGCACCTTCAACTTATCCAACCTTTCCCACAATTGGTCACGTGGCACCTTATCAAATGCTTTTTTAAAGTCTACAAATGCCATGTAAACTGGTTTTTTAGTACCTTAAACCATGTCAAATATAGTTTTTAACACTAATAGATGGTCTAAAGTAGCCCTTCCTGCTCTAAAACTTGCTTGTCACTCTGCACGCTTTTGATTGTGCTCTGCCCAAATACTTATCTTTTTTTCTAAGATAGTGGCAAAAAGCTTAGAAAATAGACTACTTACCATAATGGTTCGATAATTGTCTGCATCATCATGCCTCGCCCCACCTTTATATATGGGGAACCACCCTGTTCCGACACCAATCAAGTCAAAACCCCTATCTCATAGCCAGTATAAATATTTTTGCAACCAAAGGATGGATACAAGTACCTGCCCATTTTAGATGCTCTGCGCTTAATCCAAAGACATCATGTGCTTTACCATTAGCCACATAAGCTATGCTCTCTGCCACCTCCTCTTCTGTAATGACCAGTTCTGACCTTATACTCCCTCCCTCAGTGGGAATGTCTGCACTATGATATAGATTAATAACATGTCTCCAAATATCATGTGCTGAAAGAGGGATATCAGCCTGTTTATTCTTTCTTAGAGCATTCCAAAAGAGCTTTGGCTCATCTAAGTATCGCAAGCATAAGAGTTGTTGTCGATTTTTAATGAACTGTCGCTTCTTAAACTGCACAATGCGCTTATATTGATGCTTAATGAGTCTTTATCACTCAAACCACTTTTCTTCCATTTGAATTTTGTCTCACAGCATTCCTGGTCAAACCAAGATTTGCATAGTAACCCCTTCCTGGCTCTGTGAGATATGAAAGTCTCTTGTGCTGCCTCTTCCAATACCGTGTGCAATTGCTTACTTATAGTGGCCAAATCCCCATCCCAATGCAAGCAAGATACTTTCAATTCAACACAAGCTTGATAGTTGGCATGTAACAATGGCCCTAACAGATAAGGCTTCTGCGCAATGAGGGAAACAACCCCAGGATGGCTGATCCGTAGACTAAAAGACAATCGATTGTTATCCGATTCAAGCTCTTCATCACTGACTACAAAATCTAATATCCCTTCTAGAGTAGCCTTCGCCATTGCCAGATAGTCCGCTGTGCTTCTAGCTCTGCATGTATTCTTAAAAGTGTCTGGGAACCTACTTAATCCATTACAGATCATGAGGTTTGTGCTGCTACGCAGGTTGAGAAATTGCCTACCAGATTTACTCAATACCGGATCCTTAGAATCCCTCTTTCTGCCATATAATTTCAGCTCATCATCACTCATAGATTCTAACCAAATTGGATCTTTATTTCCTGTGTAAGAAACATCTTGTAGACACTCAGTCCTTCTGTTGAAATCTCCTGCTAGGATCACACTATCTTTCTCCTAGTAATGCATAATATCTTGCTCCAATGCAAAGAACAAGTCATCACTAGAAGCTTCCGTCTCTGTGTATATTTTCTTATTCTGGGAGCAAAATAACAAATAGCCATATAGTACAAAGCATGATAATCTTTCAATTCAAGCCAAATATACTGATTATTTTTGTCTTTTCTAATACCTTGTATCAAATCTCTAAAAAGCGGTATGATATAACACGATACTCCTCCATTTCCTGTATCTCCATCTATAAGTCTTTTATTATAAACTGAATAAATCATATTAAAGCCTTCAACGTCAGGCAAAGCATACAAATCATGTTCTTTTATTTCCACACAAATAACATCAACATTATCTAGAATTGTCAGCATACTAATTACCTTATCAATAGTGAGTCTGTTTAAATTCCAGGCCACTATTCTAAGGCCCCTCGCGTCTACCTATTCAACCACAGCCTTCCCCTTGGCCCACTTCACTTTGTGATTGTTTTGTCGTGCCTCTTTAAACTTGGCAATTTCTTGCTTCTTCTCAAGCACTCCGCCTTTGGTAAAATCATCGTTCACCTATACAAATTTTCCTTTCAGTGTGTATCTCTATTTTAGTACCTAAAAACGATCTTCTCTGTTGGCAAACTTCACCAGAATGTGGCGTGTCGGAGCAAAGAAGATGGAACACCCAAAGAGAAGGCCGATAAAGAAAGTAAGGAAATGGAACAATTTATAGAGGATTGTAAAAAGGCCCTCGAAAAAAGGTCCAAAAATAGTATGTCGTCTTCCCAAGAATGATGGTTCTATGATGGGGTAGAACCATTGCATTCTTGGGAGACTATATACAACAACAAATAACATAGCCGACAGAAGAGGAACACTCCACCTTTTAAAATCTAGAAACCGAGAAAACTATAATGAATTCCACGATGCTCAGATATTCTAAAAAACGAATACATCTATTACATTGGTAATGCTCAAATGTGACAAGAAAGGAGAAACAAAGCTAGAGTTTGATAGGAAGGAAGGAAGGAAGGTATTTTTATCGACAGACAAGTACAATAAGTGAAAAACCCGGGAACTCCAAAAGCCACAACACAAAAACGAAACACAATTGCAAAGCACAAAGCACAAGATGTTAACCATGAATAAGAAAGTTACTGACTATATACAAAGATCCAAGGCACAAAATTGAAGAAGCTACCCTAAGCACTATAAATTATATATAAGGATAAAATATATATAATTTGAAGCAAGCTACAAAAATAGTGCAAAAGACAATAAAAAACATCGGTGTCAAAATATATGAAAAATAAATAGGGGCACAAAATATATGGATGAAAAACGAAATTAAGCAATGAGTCGTGGAAAGGAACCCTTGGCCTAATGAGGCAGAACAAGGGTCAATATAATGACTATCATGCCCACAAAAGGTGCAACTCAACTAATTAAGACAAACTAGGTCATCGCTGGCGAGCGAGTTTGAGACGTCATGCTTCATCGACGGAAAAGGGAGGAAAAATATGGTCATCAAAATCTAGAGCTATCTCATAGTCCCTCCCTATCTGCAACAATCAAGAACTTCATATGTCGATCAACAGACGTCTTACCCCCTTCCACGATTGCAAGAACGTCGTTAGGAATCGAACGGCTCAATGCGGACATGCGAGAGTATAAATCGTTAAAGCAATCTTTCACAGAAGACAAGAAATCATACTGATATCTAATTGGATCACTCTTAAAAGTAGGTATAACGCGAGAAACGCTTTCCTGAATCTCCAACCTCAAGGCCTCGAGCTTCTCATCAATATGAGATTGGCTAGATAAAGAACTTTATAAGTCTTGGATCTGAGTAGACTGGAACTTTATTGCTTGCAAAAGTTCGCTATTAGCATCCAAAGAAGATGAACTGATGATTGTAGAATCTTTATCCACCAAGGGAGGAGCATTCTGAGATATAGGAGTCTGGGAAGAAAATGGAGTGCAATTAGGCAAATCAGACGATGATCTTGGAGAAAAACCAAAGCTCGAAGCCAAAGGATTTGAAAAGTTTGGATTCAAAGTAGCTTATTGGACGGAACGGAAGGAATAACTGATTCACGATGCTTTTTAACACAATGCTTCTTAACAGGGATTGAAGGCCGTTTTTTAGCCATATACCTGCGTTTATGTTTATGAGAAGTGGCTCGAGTAGATGCCATCAAGAAGATAAATATTCCAAGAAAGAATGTGGCAAGAAAGTTTGTGGGAAAAATAAGTATCCCATGCCCCAAAGCTATAGAGGGCAAAAAAAAAAAAACTATCGTGTTACAAATAGAAAATATCTTGTCCAAGATAAATATAGTTTTTAGTATGTTTATAAAAATAAAGTTTTAGTTGCAAAAAAAAGGCTCATGTGCAAATTTTAGTGCAAAAAGGCTCGTATGCAAAAAAAGGCAGATGTGGACGAAAGAACTAACAAATATGTATATTTTGCACACAGCAGCCGTATCTGTCTCGCAGCGGCTGGAAATCTCTGGCTTCAGGAAGCCGTATACAGCTTCTAGTATTCTGCGACCAGGTATCATTTGATATGCTTCTAGGTTTCAGCTGCTAGGTATCATACTGCATAGATTGGTTCTGGCAAGAGACCCAGTGGTCGGATTACTTGTTTTTGTTCTAAAAAATAGATCACGCAAAAGAATGACAGTAAGCCGGGTTAAGATTAAGCAGGTTACAGCGGCCAGGTATCATTGCAAAGAATGGGTCTGGCAAAAGACCCAGTGATTGGATTACTTGTTTTTTGTTCTATAAATTAGGTCTTGCAAGAAAATGATAGAATGAACGGAGTTTGGAAGAATGCTGAGAGTAGCAAGACTGCTAAACAGAAAATCTAAACACATTTCTATTATCCGGGCAGATAAGAGATACGAAATTGCAAAGTTTACATGGCAGCTTCTTGCTCTAAAACCCAGGCATGGCCGAAACAGACAATAATGTTCCTTCTGACTGTAATAGCAGTGGAGCCAAAAAGAACGTTAATCAGAAGGATTTGCAGTCGATAAAGATAAAATGATCCAAACATCTTTTAAAGCAGAGATCTGAAGATAAACTTCTTGTTAAGGCACAGGCTACGCAAACTAAGGAAATTTAACCAAAGTAAATGCCCTGAAGATAAACTAATGCTAAGGCACATGCAAAGGCAGACTAAGGAAACATGGTAAAGGCAAGTAAATATGGGCTTTTTCTCAGAATCTAGCTCCTTATGCAGCTCATTCAGAGAGCATTCAATAAAAACGAATCTGGAATGGAAAGGGAATTGCAGTAGTGTATTTTTATACAAAAACAAGACTCTTTGCCACGAAAAAGCATAGTTTAGATGAAGGGCATATGAGAATAACCCCTCAAAATCAATGAACCTAGCACATAAGCCAAAACACAATCAAGAAGAACCAATTCAAGATCTTCCATTCCAAATCAACTTAAAAGCTCACGAAAAGGCACAAAAATTTCTAAGAAGTAAGTTATCTATTCATCAAAAAGAAAACTAAACACACAACTAGAAAGAGTAGAAAAGGCAAAGAAGATGGAACACTCAAAGAGAAGGCCGATAAAGAAAGTAAGGAAATGGAACAATTCATAGATGATTGTAAAAAGGCCCTCGAAAAAAGGTCCCAAAATAGTATGCCATTTTCCCAAGAATGATGGTTCTATATGGTTCTATGATGGCATAGAACCATTGCATTCTTGATAAGTTCATACTATAGCATGCCGTCTTCCCCAGAATGATGGTTCTATGATGGCATAGAACCATTGCATTCTTGATAAGTTCACACTGGAAGGACCAGATTCACACGAGTTTGCAACTAACTTTTTCCTTGCAGCCTTCTTCAAATTAACCCTCCGCCAAGGCTCTTTAATACACTGAATAATAGAATAGAATAGAATAAAGTTTTTATCATCCACGGAGACCAATTGGCCTATGAGGCTATCAGACATGTTAATCTCAGGCACCCAAACTAAATGAAGAGATACATCAATAGTATTATCAACATGAGAGTCAAGAGCAACCACAAGTGTAGATGTCTGCATTATAGAGGAAGTCAAGGAAGGAGGAATAGTTGTAGCAGTAGAAATAGATGAAGTGATAGGGGAAGATAACACCTAAGATACATCAACTGTAGATTGAACTGGAGACTGAAGAGGAGCAGAAAAAGGTCGTACCCGCTGCTGACCATAAGGATCACGTCGAAAAGAAGCAAATACCTCTTTATCAGGAAATAAGCGAGCCAATTCCAGACCATTCAACAATTTGAGGTCCAACTTTTTGTACCAAGGACCACTTTTCACCATAATACAATCTGGCAATCATAGATACACAAATTCTAGGACCATTCATAATAGGGTGAGAAATATGCACCTCGAGTCCGTTAGCAATTGATACCAAAAACTGATTTGCCATCAAATTTGGAGGAAGGTTAGGTAAGGAGAACCAACAAGCCATCCTTAGAGCACTAACCATCGCGGGTGTGAAACCAGGAGAGTAATACTGATACAGAAGATAGCTGCCGCCAAGTGGATCAATTCCTCCAGACACTAATGTATCTATATCACTGTTCTCTAAATTAGCGTAACAATAACTTTTTATTTGAGACCACCTTAAAATGTAAGGTGAACGGGAATAGGCCCTGATGAGCAATGTTATGTTCAAATAAACAGTTCTATTTCATTCTATGTTCTATACTTCGATGATTTTTCTCTCTTTCACTTTACGATATGCATGACATATTTCTTGTTCCATTTCAGGAAGATATGAATATAAGCTCTATAATTCGTGGACTTCACACTTCATCATTATTGCACACTATAAACTCAAATCAATCTATGCATAGGAAGGTACTTCACAATTTGCATTAACCTAATATTAACTTAATAACTACATCTAACTTTTTCTTTTCTTTTTCAGCTCTTAAAATCATTGCAATATCTAAGTATCAATGGCCACGAGCAACAAATTCTAGGCAGGCTTGACGCATTCATCTGCTTACAATCTCTTGATCTCAATGGGTGTGAAGAGCTCAATACACTCCCTATTTCCATTGGCAATTTGACCTCTCTAAAAGCACTCAACTTTCGCATGTGTATCAAGCTTGTTACCCTTCCTGACTCAATTGGTAAACTTGCTTCTCTACAATTCCTTAGCCTCTGTGGATGTGTGGAGTTTGCCATCCTTCCCAACTCTATTCGTAGCCTTACCTTGCTAAAATCTTTAGATCTCCGAGGATGTACATCGCTATCTTCCCTCCCAGATATTCATGTCCTTACCTCCTTGAAATCCTTGAAATCCCTTAATCTCCGTGGTTGTGCGAGTCTTATGAGACCTGAATTTGAACGCTCTATCCCACAATGTGTTGTGTTCGCTTGAGAGACAAGAATATTTAAAATCATGACAATGATAAAAGACTATGGATCAAATAATAAGATGTCATAGCAAAAACATTATAGACTAACAGGCTTTGCAAGTGCTTTTAGAGCATGATGTTTTATTTGGCAGATAAAATCTAGCAATGATGCTTGCATGCTGGATTTATTATTGCAAAGGTTTTTCCCTCAAAAACCTTTATAGTTGGGGGTTTTTTAATCCTAGTAGTAATGGATTCGTTGTTTAGCATCATATACTTGTTTTTTTAGACTGGCTTGGTCTCCATGCATGTTCTAATTCAATTCAATCCTACTTATTTAGCAGTATTATGTTGTTTAGCAGTATTTAGCAAACAAAAGTAGTTTGCACTTGCATATTAAAGCATGTAAATGAATATCTTAATCCATGGGGAAAAAAACTTGAATGTGTTGTTCTGGATGTAGTTGGGGTGTTTTTTTGCTTAATGCATTATTTCACTTAACCTCCCCCCCTCCCCACCCCGCCCCCCCCTTCCCAGGTACAACAACATAAAGATATTCCTTATAGAAGATCAAACCTTCCGTCATATTGTTTCTACAGCTTAGGTTTATTTTTATTGGTGCCTATACTGTAGTTTTCATAGACCAAAGAAATCTAGAACTACCCGGTGTAAAAGATCATTGTGAATGATAAATCAAATTACAATAAGACATGCGAACCTTGGTGCATGGTCCGATGGTAGAACATAGGGGTCACAGGTTTGAGATTGCTCAACTTATTTGATGTTTCATGAGTGGTACTTTACATGCATAAAACCAAACACAAAAAAGAAAATAATACCAATAAACATATGAAGCATAAGGTTGTGGCAATCCATAGCGCCTTGAAACCTTGTTTTGTCATATTAGTTGTGTCTTACTTTTTTTAATTGAAGGGCGTACGCTGATCATGCAACATCATCATACAATACATTTGTGTTAGCTTCAGAAAAACCCTTATAAAAATATACGAACCACATTTTTCTAAAGGACAAGCCTCAAATGTGTCAGCGTATGATAACCAGCATATTGTAATTAGAAATCAAATAAAGAAATGAGAGCTACTCCAGAAGAAAAAGTAAAATAAAAATACCTGGTACACAGGTAAAGACACCCTAGTTAACAGTTATATCTTCCCGTCGCCATGGATTGTCAATAAATACAAGAAAGTGCTGATCTAGACCACAAGATGTTGCCAATAACTTTCGAACCTGAAAAAATCTGCAAGTTCCTGAAAGTTTACCTGTGAGGTTCTGCCAAAGTTGTTTCCTCGTAATAGAAGAACTGAACTATCAGAGCAAGCACTGTTATATGCTTCATAGTCTTTATCATATTCTGAAATAAGCCTCGGCCCTGATCTGCATCCCTTTAGAGTTTCAAGAGAATAATTTTCTTCTAAGAGAGCAGCAAGAAACAGAGGAGGCTCCCTGCCTTCAGTCACACTCACAATTGAGCCTTGGACATTCTCATAACGGACTAATTGAAAGGCTACACGATCACCAGCTGCCAGCATTTCCTTATTGCCAAACATACAATCTATTCACAAGCTGCACAACAAAAGCCCCTCGTGAATCTAAAGCATCAAAATAGTTAGAGATTGTGGCTTTTGGCACAAGCAGGGTTGCATCATATGTTGATTGAGGTGATAGCCGACAAACATAAGGCATCTGCTTGACAGAATCCAAGAAATCTATTCTGTCATTGCATCAACTGAAAAGAAAATCCAATATTGGGACTGCTAACACTCCTAAGCTGCTTAACGTCCTTATATACATCTTCATATCCAAGATGTTCTCTCCACACTATATAAGCTATGACAAGAGTAGCTGACCTGGATACATTCTCTAAGCAATGTACAAAAACTCTTCCGCCTGCTTGCTCCTTGACATCCTCTATGAAATCAAAAACGTCGTAAAGAACACAAATGACATCTTCAGAACTTGAGTACTCTAAATGGTCTCGTATAGAAATTCATCAGGAAAATACTCCAAACAAGCACCATTCACACAGTTCAGTATGTGTGTAATTCTGCTGCTTCTAAGAATGTAATCATCCCTAGGCCATCCTGGAATGAGCTATACCAAGAAAAAAAAAAGGAAAAAAGACAGGCTTACCTTGCCGATGGCCTCCATGCATCCTTCCTTTCTTTCGGTTACCCAGTTTGCACAATGCTTGCCCAGCGGCAAAGGCGACCGACAATTTACAACTTACAACAAGTTTGGAGCAGTTTTTGGCATCTTCAAGGTATATACTGGCATATACCAGGAATATGCCAAAAACTGACGTAAGCAAGGGATTGCCCCTCTGGGAGCAACCCAAAGACCCATAAAAGTTTTATTTTTGGGTGCCTTGTGCACCACTCCTAGGTTCCAGATAGGACGTATAGATACTGTATAGATACTGTTCTAGTACGAAGCCAAAGTATTTGAGGCACATGAAGCGGCAGACACCCTTCTCAAAAACGTCAAGGATACAATTGACGTAGAATTTGATGAAGAAAATTAAGCACAACTACAAGTCGATGAACAATTAGTCCATAGCTTGGATTGCAATTGTTCATATATAGAATAGTAAGATGAATCAGACTGTAGCGATAGCTTGGATTGCGGCCATATACATCTATATGTAATTTGTCTCTCGTAGCATCCCGATATGACCATTTACTTTGTAGTATTTTGGCCAAATTTGTTGCCACCTTCACATGAATGAGTGTCAGCACTTCCCAAACTATGTTGCTCTCTCTCATAAGCTCATAGAAGAATCCATACTGATGGGAAGGGTAAGTGGACAAAGAAATTGGGAGGGTGACTAAGAAAGAGATCCATTAGAGGTCTGGTGAGGTTACTACAGGATCCTATAAGATGTAGTGGATTAGCCTTATTAGATGGGATTAGCCTTATTAGCCTTATTAGATTGTTATTTGTCATTTAATGGGCTTCATAGCGCAAAAAGACGACCAGATACGAATTGAATTAAATTGAATGGATTTTTATTGTCCACAAAGACCAATAGATCTATGGGACCAAAATAAAAAGTACAGCAAACGTATTACTATTAAGATTAAAAATACTCGTCTTGAAGGGTTTCGAGGGGAAAACTTAGCAATAGGCTGCATGATGATATGTACAATGATTCATCTAAAGGGAGTGTCGAATAACATAACTGAGTGTGCATATCCATCACTTCCTGAACCCCACTGCAGTCGTATTCAACATCACATGTAGCAGTTGCTTAGGTGGAACCAATGTGCTTGAACAGGTCCCAATGCCAAGCAGTTCTGAAAAGTGTGGCACTCATCTTCAATAAATTCTATTTGGCAATACTGATACAACCTGTGCTCGTGTGCAACCTGGGTCCATCTGTCTATCTCAATACTAAGGCAGTGAGCACCTGTATGAATGGACGTTATCAGGTTGCACTTCTTCATAGGAAAATGTGTGTGCATTAGCATTATGGACCTCGTGCAAGCGTGGAATTTATCTGGCTTTTGTAGTATGCTAACTTTACCTGTTCCAAAGCCCCATTCCAATTGTGCTGCCAAAATGAGTGCCGAGATATTGCCTCAAGTGATCGTCATCCTCTTTGGAAGCCATAGTGACTACTTGTGTCGAGACCCTACATCAGTGTCAAAACTCTGCTTAAAAGTATCTAAGCATAAACTTTGGTGCTTTTCTTGTACCAAAAACCACTTATATGGCAGTGATTATATGGTTATACCAGATGCTTGCCAATTTGACGGTGGCCAACCTATTTTGGGGTTGTTCTACTCTAACAGTCCGATGGTATTCAACCATTGTTGACTAGTCACTCCCTTGTAGGAGAAATTTGGTTGATGCAAAGTATTTCCAACCATTACTTTAGTGCCTTAGGGTCATCAAGTTCCATAAATAAGCTACATATCCCAATGGATTATTGTGACGTCCCCTCCTCATATACGATGCTCCCATCGTACAGAACCGGAGTTCACTCCTGCCAATGCCTTGGCTGACATGAGGCCGTCCACCTAACATCAGATCCTTGCTAACAGTCAAGAATCCAATGGGGAAGAATGGACGTGTCATTCATCCCGTCTCCCTCGGGACCTACCTAGCTGCAAAAACATGAGCACATAGCATCAAATAACATACATATCCACCTCGAAGGGTGGCTCACCATAACATAACATATGTAACAACAACATCAATAACATCAACATAAGGGGAATCCTACCTGAAATGAAATGCTTCTGGATTAAGTCAAAATTAAAATTGGTGAAACCCGCACAGTAAGCATGGAGTTGCGCAATTTTTCCACGCATGCTGTCTATTAGAATTCCACGGAATGTGATATCATCTATACCAGTATCATTTATACCACTGGAACCACCAAACTCTGGGTAGGAATATAGTAAGCCTATGCACAAACACGAAACTAGTTGCAAAGAGAAAAAAAAACACGAAACTATTAAGGCACAAGAAAATTGTGGTAGTGGAAACTTCAAATTTGTTAGGTTTTTAGGTGGTTATTGTATCACCGACTTAGAAGCCAATACTTCGTCATCTTAGGCTGGGTTCACATGTGCTGTTGAGAGCCCTCAAAGTCATGCAAAATGGCTTGCCATTTTTTAAGCACCATCACAAACCATGTTCTATTTACAAAGGGTAAAACAAGGCACCGCCGAAGGCAACGCTATATGTGAACCTAGCCTTACTAGGCATTATCCCTCCTTGATGGTTTAGTACCCTTTGATTAGCCATGTGTAATTTGAGGTGGTAATCAACATTTCTGTTGTATTTAGTAAAGTCCATACTACTGATGTACATGTTATTAAATGGATAATGATTTGTCACGTGCCCTAGTTAAAGGGATAAATTTGATTATCAATTGAGTCAATGCTCAATCCCACCTAAATTCCTGATTACGAAGTTAGAAAAAATAATTGGCTTAAATTTATTCTTTATGAATCCCCCTTAATGCTGAAGGCCTGAACTATTGTAGGTGACTAAAGTGATTGTTGTAAATATTCTATGGCAAATAAATTGGCATTGCATGTCACTGGATTCAATGGACTTTAGCTTCAACGAATTTATCAGTGTCTACTAACTGCTAGGTATACAGTTTTAGTTGATGGCCACACGAACACATTTAACTGTCAAGCGTGCGCCTATTAAGAATTCGTATTCCTAGAGAAGGATGATGGACACAAAATGTTTAATTTCTATTGCACACATAAAAATAGAGTACTTGTTTGATAAACATTAGATTCGACCTTTATGAATTTAATGGAGCTCGTGGCAAGTTCGAGAGAAGTGGTGACCGCCTTCTCAATCTCTCATGATTTTTGTACTTCATTGATATTAACATTTTTGGATCAAGAATTCTCGGCAACATTATCGTTACTTCCCCTCAATTTGGACACTTTGTTATAAATATCAAATCTCATGTTATATAAAGGTTTGTACATAGTTTGGTTTGGTGGGGGGGGAGTGTTAGCCCCTTGGGCTAAACATAGGTGTGAGTGGCATAGGCCACATGTATGTATCATATTGGACCTCATGATTTAGAGAGAGCATTTCCTCTCATTGTTTAGGCTTTCACTCACGTTTTGGAGCATCTCGTTTTGAAGCATCAATATGATTCTGTTTTGTTCATTCTTTGCTTTGTTCTTGTTCTTGGAGTTTCTTCCCATCTTTTTTTGTTGATCCATGAGCATTTGTGGCAGTCTGGTGGCATCCGGCAGTCATGGACTGTTGCTGCAAGGTGTATGCCAAGAACCCCAAAAATTATAAACACAAATATAATATTGAATTGAATTGGATGGCTTTTATTGTCCACGAAGACCAATCGGCCTATGGGACTGAATAAACGAGCGCAACAGACTTATTATTGTCCATGTTAAGAAAAACCCAGACAATAGAACAATGTAAAATAATCCTTCCTTGCCACGTACAGAAGACAATTACTTATATCCAGAATTCTAATTATAACACCCGGCTGCTTTGGAAGACATATGAGAAATGCTTCTGGGCTCGGGACTTATAAAAATCCTCAAAATTTTGCTGCTTATACATGTATATCATTGCTTCCTTGGCAATGGTGAGCTTCCACAACATGCCTAGTCGTCAACTCCCATCATATATTTGAGCCAATATTATGAACAGATTATCTCTAGATTATCGTAAATCTTGTTATAAAAATCATGTAAAGGGAGGCTGGCATAAGAACATGGCCATTGGGTAGCCCACTCCATCCGCCCCTCCTGTGCATACTTTGCAGAATAGGTTGATAAGTCTTGGGACTCGGCCGTAGCCTGCGAGGTGCATAGCCAAGGGGGCTACTCCTGGGTTGCATCTCCCCAGTCCCGATGAGGCAGGAGATCACTCCCTCCAGAGGCATGCATGCCCATCACAGGTAGCTAGAGGGCCACTGCCCGTCTATGATTTGAACCCCATGGAAGGTGACGCATCACCCCAGAGGTGTCGAGCCCATGCCTTGCTCACACGCAGTGGCAAACCATCAGGCCTAGCCTGCTAAGATCCCTGGTAGGCTTTACACACCAGAGGGATCAATCTGCAATGGGTCAAGTCCCCCTTATCTGCCGGTCTAGTCCCGCCACTCACAGCCAGGGGGGCTCTTATGCACAGGCCACATTAATTGGGAATTAATGAGGCTATCTAGATACATCAACTACTGAGGCTTTCAGGGTCTCTACCCCCCTTCCCAATACACATGAGAGCATAGAATGGAACATCATCATCATCGAAGAACTGAAATACTGAATAATATTTAAACTATCTACCTAAACATACATGGTTAGGTTCATTCGTTAAGGCTGGTGATCTTAGGATCTATAAGGCCTCTAAAGCTGAACTAACATGCTAAACTAGCTTATTGCCGGACTAAAAGTCCGCATTGCACAACAGAATAGCTATTTACCTAATCCTTGGTTTGCTCCAGCTCCTCGGAATGCGTTCATGACTTCGCTTTAATGAAGGCACCGCCCCGAGATCCAGCAAATGTGGTTTCACGGGCGCCGCAATGCGAATCAGCAGCTTGGCTTGGCCGGAATGGCCCAAGGAAGCCAAAATGTGAAAATGGAAAAGGTTTAGGGTTTCCCCTTTTGTTCCTTTTACATGACCTTTTAGGTTTAGGTTAGAAGAGACCAAAGGGGCTTTGCCATTTGGCAAAGGGATTTAATTGCATATGTTTAATAGACATGTGCAACATACGAGTTGCCCCCTGGGCACAACCCTTTACGGCTCTCAAGTACTTGTCATGGTGACATGTACGCGTGACGTGGCAGTATAATATACGTATTCGGGCCGTATATTATGCTGGAACATCACAATTATATGAATATCCCAAATACTAGTACCAATCAAGGACCTTTCCAAAAAGGCCCTTTCTATTGAAAGGTTCTTTATGAATTCAATGTTCACCATGTTGTCCCAGAAATTGAAATTCTTCTCTCCTAAATGTATTAAATCTTTGAAGGGCTTTCAAGCCCCTTGCTACCTTTCAAGCCGACACAACAATACTATTCTACTCTATTCTAATATTTCATAAAGGTTAACTATAAATGCAGATGTATATATTTTTGCTTTCATTCATATCTTGGAATCTTGAGTTGACATGATTAACTATAAATGCAGATGTATATATTTTTGCTTTCATTCATATCTTGGAATCTTGAGTTGACATGATTTTATTTTTAGGTTTTACATGACCGTTATCCATTTTCAACCCCAACATTGTCTAGGCATTGACCATTTGGTAAGAGCATTATCTCTTTGCGTCCAGAAAAGCAAATAGTTTATATATTAAGCAACAGTTAGATAAATATTTTGTTATGCGACAGACCTATATTTTACACCCCCCTCCCCCCCAACCGCATCCTTCAATGACATGCATGTAAGCATACACAACATTCCCACGCACATTTTTTTTTCCTCATATTCCACACACACATTGCTAATACAAATTTATAAATTTGAATGACCAATTTTCTTCTACACTACCACTACCATCATTTGCATTCAACAAGCGTCAACAAATATGATAAACTCTAGACACATCACTACAATCCATTTCACTTATGCATCTACCCATTTCACACATTATGACTAATGCCTGGCATCCACTGGGCACACGTTTCTAGTTCATCATAGAAAGGTGATGATGTAGATGGGAAGTAACATGCAACAACAAAAATGGAACTACCATCTTTGCAATGGAGTTTGATCCACATGTAGTGGTTATATCTATCAGCTTTATGAAACGTGATATATGAAGCAAGGGCATCTTTGAAATAACAAGCAACTTTGCCACAACTTCGCTGCCCATAACATTCAGTAAGTAATGAAAATAATTGATAGACAGATAGCCTTTTGGCAGCATGGTTCCATGTTTCTATGAGCAGAAGGATATCCATATCTTTTGCAAATTGCCAGGGAAAACCTCGACAATTCCAAGATACCAATCGAAGGAACATATCCTAGGAAGGTACATTTAAAGTATGAGCAGTGTGAACTGAAGAGGCTTAAGCCATGGAGGCGGTGCCAGCAGTAACAGCAGCAGCAGCAGCAACAACATCAGTAGCAGCAAGCGGCAGCAAGGTTTAAAGAGTCCCAGGAAGTGCAAGGGCTGTGAAAGAATTCCAAGAGGAAAGTACAAGTGAGAGGAAATAGATCTTGTTGGTAATTTACAAAATTACAATTCTATGGAAGAGTCTTCTTGACGTAATTAACCGAAGTAACTTTGATATAGAGTTTTGGAGCAACTTTCAAAAGTGTAGCATGGACTTAATTGCAAGTTCTCTCCATGAGGACATGGGTAATATTCTAGTGTGGGAGAAAATATGACACACCTTTGTGGGTGTTGGGTGAGGAACTAGCTTAAACATTGATCTTAGGATAGAATATGATAGGAAGGAAGGAAGGAAGGAAGTTTATTTTAACGTCCACGGAAGCCAGAGGCCTATGAGACTCGCACATGCAGAAAATGCAAGAAAGCCAAAACCCCAACACCAAAACAAACAATGTAATCAGACAAAGAGAACCCTACTACCGGATGAAAAAACCCCACTTGGGAGGAAAACCCTAACAAGAGGGTCTCAAATACCATGCCCCCAAGAGCAAGTCCGACGGCCGAAATCTGCAGGATGTAAGCTCCCGCCACCATAGGTGATGCGAGTAATCGATGTAGCGTGTGTCGAGCATCTAAGATCGCTGTGCACCGCCGGACATGGGCATATGTCCGGGCACCGGCCCGGCGAGGGCATGGTGCTCATCCTCTATCACGCGTGCATCTCACAACACCGACATATCCTCTCCTCCCCGGGGATCCCATGCCCGCCATTCACCCCCAAATGACTGTTTCAATTCCGGGAGGTAATGGGAACCCGGCCCTTATGGCAGCAATAGCTCTCCCGGATGTGTGCTTTCAAGTACCAATGGGGTCCATGCTCAAGGCCGGATTAACTGAAAGTGATAGTGCTCGCCTTGGGCTTTGCAAGAGTAGAGGCATCCCACGTGGTGGCAAAGATAGCCCGCATCCAATTGCCCATTCTCAAGCGATCGAATCCGCCAAACCACCATCCGCTGGTAATCCATAGACCACCTCCTAAACCATCCCTTTACAAAGCTCGTGCCATACCCTCTTCACCGGGGGGCCCCGCGTTAACAACACGGCCCGTGGGGGCAAGCGATGCTCATCCATCCCATCCACCTTATGGAAGCATGTAAGATGCCTGCAAGATAGCGAATCGTCAGAAAGGCCGAAACCCGCCTCATACAACAAAAATCGACACGGCACGGTGTCCTTCACTCCCAAGCTATATGTCAAGAAAGCTTTCTCGCACCCTTTCCAACCTATCCCACGTTTTTGCTAATCTTTGGGCCCCAAACCTCCACCCCATATAGCAAAGACCGGCTCGACCAAAGCCCTAAACAGGTGTGCTCTCCTCGCCCAACCACAGAGATCTATCCGCAACACGCTTTTTTGCATCGCATATAAAGCCTTCCAGCCTGCACTGGCTCTCCTCTCCACACACTCATCCCACAGCATGTTAGTAGTGAAATCAATTCCCAGATACTTGAAGCTCCGCACCATCTCCACTTCCTGTCCCCTGTAATATAACTCCGGGATAGGGTGTTGCGAGGACAGGATCGCGAGAAGCTTAGTTTTGTGCAAGTTCACTGTCATTCCCGTTGCCCCACAGAACCCACTGAGGGCATCCAAATGCTGCTGCATACTGCTGGCCGTGTGGGCTAGCAAAGCTACATCATCCGCATATAGCAACCGCCCGCAGAGGTCGCCTCGATAATTGCACCCCGCTCCCCATGGTGCTGCATCCACGTCTCCAAGCTATCAATGTACAACCCAAAAAGCGTTGGAGACAACGGGCAGCCCTGCTTAACTCCCATAGTGCTAGCTACCCGCCGATCTTCATAAGGCAGTGCAGCATGAATCCCATCATAAAGCTGGTGCACCCCATTCTGCAACTCCTGTGGAACTCGCAAGTCTTGCAACCTCTGCCACAGCATGTCTCTGGGGACGGTATCATATGCAGTCTTAAAATCTACAAAGCAGCAATACAAGTCCTGTCGCGCATTCCGGCTTGCCTCCATCAACACTCTCAAAGTGAAGATATGGTCGGTCGTGGAGTGAGCTGGGCGAAAGCCTGCCTGGCCAATTGCCCGCACCCCCTCCCTCGCCCACTTAGTGAGTTTCTTCTCCACCACCCCTCGCCAGAAGCTTTGCAAACAAATGAAGCTTACCATAATCATCCGGTAATTCGCTGGCTCATCCTTATTACCAGCTTTATGCACAGGAACAACCTTACTAACCATCCACTCCTGGGGGAGCCCCTCGCCGTCGAGCCCGGGTTGATGATCACCGCCGTGGGCCCTACCACAGATGGGCCACCCCATTTCAACAACCGACCTGCAGCCCTCAGAAATCCTTTGCCTTGCCATTCGACAGATGCCCGAGACCCGGCCTGACATCCTCCCGCGCGGAGCCGCAAAGACCTCTCCTACCCGATCCGGGACCCCGCATTAGCTCCTGGGGGTCATATAACTCCCCGCAGCGGTGCATCCATTGCTCCACACTTTACATTACCAGCCACCGGCGCTTCGGTATAACACCTTATGCCAAAAGCTTTTGGCTCGCTTATGAGCATATCAAACAGCGCCCCCGGTTTTCTCGCCATGTATCTCCCCTTCTTGGCTTTTAGGAAGAGCTTATAGTCTTGCGGGGCCTCGTGGGTCGCGAATCGGGATCTATGACTGCCGCTTGAGATGGCTCTTTAGAGCCTTGCAATCAGCATCAAACCACGTGTTCTCGTGAAAATGCGCTGTGTCCCTCCTTGGAGGCCCTTCATCAGCAAAGGAAGCCCCAAAGAACCGCAAACAAATACCCCTCACCGTACCCATGCACACCTGCCTTGCAAGCAGTAAAAGCTATCAAACCCCCCCAGAACTCCCCAAGCACCAACACAGATTCATACTTGTCCCCCTTCGATAAGGTGGGATGTATGGTAACCCTCCACGCCCCCTTTGCGGTGTCTCCACTATTGAGTGCTCCCAATTCAAATAAGTGACATAAAGCGGGTAGTGATCCGACAAAGCCTCCTCATCCCCCGTGCTTGTGCCAATGGAGAAGTGTGTAACCATGTCAAGTGCGCTACCGAGCGAGAAGGTAATCCAACACACTAGCTCCCCATCCCCGCCTATCACTCCTGCAAGTAACACCCCCGAGTGTGGCCATCGCGCATACCATTACAAATTACCATGTCAAAAACCCGGCAGAGCTGGACCACCGCCAGCCAAATGGTCTAGCCACCATATCCCGGGAGTGTCGTATGTCAATAGCGGCCGCTCAAGCCAAAGCGGATCGCGATTAAGCGCCACCTTGAAGGTCACCGACCGCAAATCAAGCCGCACGAGCATTGAAATCTCCTAGCAAAAACACATGTCCCTGCTGTCTATAGCGGTGACAGGACAGGACATGACAGGATAGGATAGGATAGGATATAAATAGAATAGAATCTTTTTGTCATCCACAGAGACCAATCAGTCTATGAGATCCAATGAAAAAGCACAACAAACTTATTACTGTCCGGATTAAAAAAACCCCATCCCAAAAGGTTTTTGAGGGAAAAACTATGGCACTAATAAGGGTGTTGTCAAACTGTACAATATACATATCATGAAACCTATATATACAAGTCAGGTAAGTGACCGAGGACATAGCTGATTCCGCACATTCATGACCTCTTGAAGGTAAGATCCTGTTGGGGACTTGGAGCTTGTGGAAGAAGAACCCCCAACATACTTCAAGCGAGCAAGACGTCGTGATGAAGACTCGGACTAAAAGACTTGAAGACAAGTTAGAAGTAGATATTTTAATGTTGTTAAGTTGGTGTGTTGAAGACAAGCTAGAAGTAGATATTTTAATGTTGTTAAGTTGGTGTGTTGAAGACAAGTTAGAAGTAGATATTTTAATGTGCTAAAGAAAAGACAAGCAAGTAACCTTGAAGTATGTGGAAGGTTTAATAAGGCAACAAGGGCACTAAAAGTATGCCAACGTAGAAATAATGTTGGGCTTTTAAAAGGTACATGTACCTTAGTATGAAGTAAAAGCACTAACATAAACAAGGGCAACGTAGACCATACAATGGATCTTTCCACATGTGACGTCGCTGGAAACGTGGATCAAAGTTGCAATCGTTTTGCAAATATTGAGGTGCCTTAAGAAGGTTCAACTGAACTGTTCGATTTTCAAGATATTTCTGTCTCCAATGATCATCAAATTTTGGCACATAAATGGGAAGATGGAAAAGATCATCAGATAAGGCAGCTTTTTGTTGGTTCGAACAGAATGTTTCAATTTGACTCCACAGTGTTTTGTCAGGAAAAGTCTTTTTGGTCTCTTGCCATTCAGCATTCGTAACTGGAGACCAAGTGATCTGAGATAAGAGTATTGGTGGATACTCCAATTTTTGAAAATATTGATTATGATTGCAAATAACTTGGGACATGGAGCGGATCCAAATATGATAATCATATTTGGGATCATCAAAGCTAATCTTCATGGCTTGGTATAAGATCGTTTTTGCTTGCTGATAGTGATGTTTGAAGTTTGCTTCTGCTAACTCATGGTCTTGGTCAGGTAAGAAGGGTAAAAGCACAATATTGGGAAGGAAAGTGCATGGTGTTATGGGTTGTGCCATGACTTCATCATAATTTTGATTTGATTCCCATATCCGCACATGGACTTCAGCATAATACGTTAAGATGTAGCCTTGTACATCAATCACCCAAGCTTGACATAATTCTGAATTTTCTAATAAAAGATGGCTATGACAAACTGCAGTAACAAATAATCTCTGATCATAGAATGAGAGTTTGAACCAGAAGATCATAAACCTAGAATCTGATATAGGTTTGAGGGGATTAATACCAAAAGATAGAAGTTTGAGCTTCAAGAGCATCAAGTCATATTGGTAATTTAACTCCAAGTTGGAAGGTCTCGGAAAGTGGATATCTTGAGCAATTTGAGTAAGGGAGGTCTTAACATCCATAACCTGTTGCTGCAACTCTTGATTCTCTGCTCGCAAGTCTTGCAGAGTCTGCAAAACCTTTTGCATCTTAACTTGGAATTGTTGCTTTTGCCTCTCAAATGTGTCATGCAATTGAGACATGTTAGTAGCAAGTGGTAAGCTTGGTTTATCTAGTTGGCTCAGAAATTGGCACACTTTAATTCCAACCGCATATTGGCTTCCCGCTAGATAATGAGCTCAACTTCTAAATGTTGAATTTGTTTCTCAGAATTGTTCCACCTGCGTGCTTGAGTATTAGCAATGATGGCGCCCTTGGAGTCCAAAGAGCTCTTTAAGAAAATTTCTCTTGTCTTTGAAAAAATCTTTCATTTTGATTGTAACATCGGTGAGTATCTTTAGTCTCTTGAGTAATCGGTTCAAAGACATTACCATGGGATCGCCCCGCATTGTGGGATTTCTTGAGGCAAAACATTGAGGGTGCCCGATGAGACATAACATAATTAAGGATTAATTGTAGTTATGTGAAAGCAAATGGCAACCGCTATGATAGTAATCTTTAACATGGTTTAGTTGGATTATTAGTTGCCGTAAAAATAGTTGCCCAAGGCATAAGTATGCCCTTTGTAGATAAAATAACCCTCGTGAGCCACTTCTTGGATAATGTATGAGTGTTGTATGCCATCATCTTTTTCTTCAAATGCAGGAAGATGGCATGATATGGAGCCCTTGCGGCCTTGATGCTATATTGATTAGCTACCTTATATATGCCATACTCTTCAAGATCAAAATCTTGATAATAAGGAAGAGTAGGTGCATCCGAAGGTGTAAAGCATGTTGTACCAAAGTGGCGTTGATAGAGAATCGGCCCAGCTTTGGAATGTGGTCACGAACACGCTTCGATCGTAAGTATTTATGAAATGATAGATGATGTTTGGATTTGGTGAAGCAAACTCTAGCTTCACAAAGTCAAGCAATTGTGCTCTTTCAAGCAACTTAAGAGCTTCATCATTTAAGATTGGCAGTTTATGAAAATGAATACATGGCAATGATGGATAATAGAGTGGTGTTATGAATGTGTGGGTTCGCATAGGAGCCTTTGCCTTCATCTTAAATTGGACCTTCTTAATTATAGATGCTTTGGTGGCAGGAGCTTTGGAAACTTGGGCTTTCTGCTTGAGTGCAAAACCCTTGGGTTTTACTGTGTTAGATGTAGCATAATGTTGATACCACCATCTTCGTTGTTCTATGTGATATTGGGCTCGTTTTTGTTCATATAAGAGGCGTCCCATAATCTGACTTCCTTTGTCAGATTTTCGCCTCCCTAAACCCACAATAAAAACAATTTTATGGGGTGGCCAATAACCAATCTGATACATGGCATTCATAAACCAGAACTTGAAAGTACATGCATTGATGGGTCTGCCCACCAATGTTTACATGCGTGCCCCGTAATGGTAAAAGCAATAAATGCAATTCAGCTCTTTGAGATCCGGGCAAATTTCTAGTTTCAACATAAAACCCCTTCTTGATGTGTATTCTTCCCACTCCCAAAGATAAAGAGTGAAGTACGGTCTTTCAAGAGTTAGAGTATTCGGGCCGCCGCTTTTTAATAGGCTGAACCATATTAATGTGATAATGTGGTCCGCCATGATATGGTTTTAATCGGGATCCATTGATCAATGTTGGCCATAAATGTCCATCCAGATCTTCTTTGATGATAAACGGTCCTAACCAACGTGTTTTCAATTTTCCAGGATATTTGAAGAACCTGGAATCATAAAGTAAGACTTTATCACCCTTTTTATAGTCATGGCGACGTAATTTATGATCAAACCAAGCTTTTTGACGATCCTTGGCCACTTGTTGAGCCCAAACAGTTTGTTGCCTAGTCTCATCCAATTGTTCTAATTTGAGAAGCCGATGTTCTAAGGATTGTACATCCCCTAGCCTCTCTTTGATAGCAATACGAAGACTAGATATGACAAATTCAGCTGGTAAAACTGCCTCTACACCATAAGAAAGTGAAATGGTGTTTGTCCAGTTGCACATTTGAAAGTGGTGCGATAGGCCCACAATATGGCAGGCAGTTTGGTTTCCCAATCAGTACGGGTGGAATCACAAACTTTACGCATGATATTGATGAGAATCTTATTGGTTGATTCTGCCTAACCATTGGCATGGGGGTAATATGGAGTAGACTTTCTATGCATTATGAGAAAGTCTGTTGTAAGTATTTCCACAGTCTCATTGATAAAGTGCACACCACGATCCGAGACTAATTCAATTGGGCATCCAAATCTGGTAATAATTTGCTGGTATAGTACTTTGGCCACACTCTTAGCCATGTTGTCTTTCAATGCCCCGCCTCCTACCCATTTGGTATGATAGTCAGCTAAAATCAATATGTACTGGCTCTCGTGATATACAAAGCAGAGGTGTTATAGGACCAACGAAATCCATGCCCCATTTCTCGAATGGGCCCAAAGGTAAAATTGGATGTAATGGCATGTAATTACGTGGTCCAGGTTTTCCTACTCTTTGGCAGATATCACAAGTTCTGGCCCAAGCAAAAGAATCTTTGAAAAGAGTAGGCCATTAAAACCCACTTTGGAGTATTTTCTTTGATGTAAGCTCACCAGAAAAATGTCCTCCTCCAATGCCATCATGGGCTTCTCTAAAAAGGTCATTAATCTCATGGGGCAAAATGCAACGTCGTAGTACATGGTCTTTACCTTTCTTATATAATTGCCTAGAAATTAAACAAAATGGAGAAGCTTTTTTCACAAAGTCTCTCTTTTGAGAGATGTCCATTCCTTTAGGACAATCTCCTGTAGCCAAATATTCCATAATTCCTGCATACCAAGGTAGTACTGCATTCACTCTAAATAGATTAGCATCAGGGAGTTCATCATTTATTCCCATTGGTGGTTCACCATTGGGAATTCGTGATAAATGATCGTGCACCGTGAGAAGTGCCCGGCTTAAGGACAATCTTGAAATTATACTCCTGTAATATCAACAACCAACAGTGTATACGTCCAGTCACACATGGTTTGTTTATTACCTGGTGATCTACATAGAACACAAAGCAATTTCCCAGGAGGTAGTGTCGAAACTTTTGGACCGCATATACCATGCCAAGTCCCTCGCTCGCGGGTAGAATAATTTTGTTCAAATTTTGTTAAGTTGTTTGCTAGCATAATAGATTGGCTGATCTCTCTTACAATCTTTTGTTGAGTTAGTACAGCCCCCAATTGCGCTTTTGAAGCATCAATATGTACATGGAATGGTTTGTCCCATTGTGGTGTGATCGTAATGGGTGCTTTTGCTAATATTTCCTTTTAAATGGACAAAGGAATCTTGACATTCGTTAGTCCATATGAACCTCTTTGTTTGAGCTTGTTAATTCGCTCAAAGGGGTTGCAATCTTAGAGATATTTTTTCCAAAGCTTTGTAATAGTTTACTTTGCCTAGAAAGCGCCTGAGTTGGGTAATGTCGCTTGGTGGAGGCATCTCTAAGATTACCTTAACTTTGTCAGGATCTGTAATCAATCCCTCTTTACAGACTATATGGCCTAATAATAAACCATGTGTTACCAAAAATGTGCACTTTTCTGGAATATGTAGCAAAATAACAGGGGGTTCCAGGGGGATTTGATATAGATATAATTCTTGAAACCATAGACCATATCCCTAAAACAATTCAATGGGTTACTATTAAAAAAAATATGGATTTAAGATAAAAAATAGTCACATTAGCTCACTGGTTAGATTGGTTAAAGTAGTCTTATTAGGACATTGAGTTATTTTGGTAGAGGCTCGAATCCCCGTATTTCATATTCTAAAACCTTAAGCGAAACCGTATAGAGGCTCGATATACTATCAAAACCTTAGGCAAACTCGTATTTGACATCTTAAAATCATAGGCGTCCCCAATCATAAATGAGCATAATCGAAACGAGAGGTGTCCAGAGGCTTCAACATACAGTCTGGGCCGTAGGATCGACAGATCCGGCGACTATGGTAGTCCGGGGTGCACCTCGTTTAGAATATGTAGCAAAATATGGATTTAACGAGACTCCAAATGCTCGACATCTCTGAAAACATTTTTGAAGTCCGTTCAAATGTTGCGACCATTCACTAAAGACGGTAAAGTCGTCGAATGAAGGTGCCAATATATCCCTTGAATACTTGTAGCATAATCCTTTGAAATAAGGATGGGGCGTTAGTAAGGCCAAAAGGCATGACACGATAAGCATAGGTTCCAAATTGGGTAATGAATGTTGTTTTTAATTGATCTTCCGGGTGGATACGAATTTGATTGTATCCACTGAATCCATCCATGAATGAGTAACATTCATGTCCAGCAACATTTTCAAGAACCTGGTCTGTAAAGGGCAAAGGAAAGTGATCCTTTTCAGTGACATCATTCAACCTGCGATAATCAATGCATACTCTTAATTTTCCATTCTTTTTCTTAACAATGACCACAGTGTGATACCCAAATACTAGTTTCTACTTCATAGATAAATCCTCGCTTTGTAGCAAACTTTGTATTTCTTTTTTCAACTGTTTGAGCATAACTAGGATTCATCCTATATGCTCGTTGATACACGGGTTTTGCATTTGGCATAAGGGGTATTCTCAATTGACAAGTATCTGGATGTATGCCACGTAAAATCTTGGTAATTCCATGCAAAAATATCTCTATAATTTTCCAACAACAAAGTGGCTTCTTGTAATATTCCTGGCGGTAAGTGAGCCCCAATTTTTATTATTTTCTTATTCTCAGGAGTACCCAGATTTATTTCTTGAAGTTCAGGTGCTTCAAGATAAGGTTTAAGTTGTCCCTTCTCTAAACCATGTGCTGGTTTAGGTGACACTTCCGCTTTTCCCTCAGTCACTTTTGTGAAATGCTCTGGATAGTCTTGGACAGCTTCTACCATGAGACATGAACATGTTTCCTTTTCAAGTTCATACTCAGAATAAATATTGACATTATAAAAATTTTCTTCCTCTTCAAAACCTTCATAGACATCCTCTTCATTATCACTATCAGAAAGTACCACATTATCTTCAATAATAGTGGTAATGCCCGTGGGTAAATTGATTTTAGTCAGTTTTCCATCCTTGGCCAAGGTTAATGTATCATTGCACCAATCATGTAAAGCTCTGGATTGTCTTAACCATGGTCTACCCAATAGTAGCTGATAATCCCTTACTTTAACTTGGGTGTCGAAAATACTACAAAATCCCTCGCAAAACTCTAAATCTCCAATCATAAACACCACAGATTTTAATATTCCAAGGGGTTGCACTTTTCACCGGTCCCGCCATCTTTACATCAAAGGAGCTTTTGTAAGTCCAGAATCAGAGTCTTTTTCCTTAATGTGTTGGTCATAATATTCACCCCAGCCCCACCATCGATGGGTACATTGGGTATTATGAGTCCATTCATTTCTACTTTTACCATTGGATTGCTTTTATCCATTGGCTCAGATTTATAAGTTGTAATTATATCACGAGTGTGATATAACTCCGCAGGTATGCCTAATTCAGGCACGTAAATTCCCAAAAGTTTAAGGGGTACTTGGATCAGAGTTTCTTGCACCACTTGGCTCAAGTTGTGGATTTCAACACTGCGATTGTTATTTTCCACTGGAAATTCTTTAAAACCTGGTAAATATTTAGCAACCACTTTAAGTGGTGTTGGAATAAGTAGCTCGTGTACTTGAGCTTTCAATTTTGTTAAATCATCAGTATTGTGATCAACCATAGACTTATCTTGTTCATCATTTTCATGTTGTAAGTTATCTATTTGATTTTTGACAAAATCAAATACTTCTTTCTCTTGTTCAATATCAGGATACCTATTTTGTGTACCCCTCGGATTTCCCTTTGGAAAATCTGAAATCGTGATGGCATCCTTATTAGCCTTAGCACGAGTTATAGCATTAACTGCATATTCAAGGCTAATCATTCTTGCGTCTTCCGCTTTAACATCTACTTGCTCCTTAGAGTCTGTAGATTTCTCTTTCTTTGGTTTTCTACATTCACGAGAGTAATGTCCCTTACCCCCGCAATTCCAACACTCAATTACTCTTGTATTCCTATGTTCCTTAGTTTCTGGAATCACAGCAAAAGTTTGAGCAGTATCCCTTTCTTTCTTTTTGTTAAAATAACAATCTTTAGTATTGTGATTATCTTTCTCACAGATATGACAATACTTTCTCTCAGAATTAGATCGGCATTCGTTGGCATAGTGTCCAGGCTTAGAGCATCTGGTACACCAAATTAAAGTTCTATTTCTTTCACCCAGAGACAATTTTCGCATGTCTTGTTCCATTGTTTGCAATTTTGATTGCATTTCTTTCATACTTTTAATCTCATGTGCAACTTGCTTTTGCACAATGGATTCCAGTTCAGGCTTGTTGCTCTTGTCAACAGCCAAAATACCAGTAATCACAGCAGCTCTTTTAACTGCCAGATCTAAAGTACTTGGAGCATCTAATTCTAGTTGTTGCTTCAAACGAGTTGGAAATCCCTCAATGAACCAGGCAACCACATCTTCCTGATGGGGTTCCGGTTGCATTTGATTGGTAAGTTCTAGTACTCGTAAAGAAAAGTTTCTTGGATGCTCTCCTGGTTTGATTTGTAATGCACGGACCTCATCCTTTAACTCTTTATTTGTAGGAGTGGTTTGAAATAGATTTAAAAATAATGTACGCATCTCAGACCAATTGGTGAAATTGGCTGAAGATCCATTGATCCAATCTGCTGGTTTTCCATCTAAAGTAGTAGGAAATAGCATTAATCTGTGGGCGTCAGTATCCTGCCCATTCAGAGAGCTAATATTTTCAAATTGTCTCACATGTGTTTTGGCTTGGTACTCACAAGTTTTACCAGACCCATACCGAGGATAAGAAATTATAGGCTTAGATGTTAGAGCAGATGCCCCAGATGCAGATGAAGTCATGGTAAAAATATTTTTTAAATCTGGCAAGATCTCAGAATGTCTTTCAGCAGCTAATTTTTCCTTAGCTCTACGCTCACGTCTTTCTGCTCTTTCTAATTCTTGTTTATCACGCAATTCTTTGCGCTTTTGCCTTTCCTCAGCAAGGCTTTTGTACATAAAAGAAAGTATATTTTATCACAGCTTTTGTTCATGAAAGAAAGTATATTTTATCACAGCTTTTTGCACATGAAAGAAAGCATATGTTATCACAAATCTATGCACTCAATGCCTTTCCCCGGCATCGGCGCCAAATACGTTAGAGGTCTGTCACCCCTCTAGCACATAACACAGATCCTACAATCTACGGACATCAAATACTTATTAGACCGGAGATTGGAATTGAATGCGAGATTTAGTGACATACCCAGGATGCATTAAGCCAGTTTGAAAGCTCTCCCATGCTTGCAGTGTCAATGTTCAAGGAAGGAATTTGCTCCATTGCCTAGTATGCAAATGTAGAATGGATTTAAAATAGAACACGGCAGAACAATCTAAACAAGATTTACAGATCAATTCTCAAGACAAGTAACAATTCTCATTGATTGATTGCACAAGAATAACAAGGACAAATATCAACATGGAAAACATGGTAAATTCTTGCATACAGAATGGAATAGCTTTTGCATAGAACAGTTGGGAAACAGATCCTTCTCTTAAATCTCGGCAAGTATGGACAAATCCGGCCAGGTATGGTCAGATCCGGCTCTCCTCCTCTGGTTTCCGCCCTCCTTCATATGCTGCCGGCCCCTGCTATATGCTGCCGCTTGTGTTGCTTCACGCCTCTTCCCAAAAATAACGGTTCATATCTTGTTTTCTTTTGCTTTTTAACATAATTGTTGACTTTCAATGCTTAACATTTAACTTTGCGTTTCATTCCTTTAAGCCACTTAATTGTTTCCCTAGTTTTAAACATTGTATTTTTCCATTGTATGGTCTACGTTGCCCTTGTTTATGTTAGTGCTTTTACTTCATACTAAGGTACATGTACCTTTTAAAAGCCCAACATTATTTCTACGTTGGCATACTTTTAGTGCCCTTGTTGCCTTATTAAACCTTCCACATACTTCAAGGTTACTTGCTTGTCTTTTCTTTAGCACATTAAAATATCTACTTCTAACTTGTCTTCAACACACCAACTTAACAACATTAAAATATCTACTTCTAGCTTGTCTTCAACACACCAACTTAACAACATTAAAATATCTACTTCTAACTTGTCTTCAAGTCTTTTAGTCCGAGTCTTCATCACGACGTCTTGCTCGCTTGAAGTATGTTGGGGGTTCTTCTTCCACAAGCTCCAAGTCCCCAACAGATCCCAGCATCCATATTGAAGCAGTGCTCAGTATCACATGTAGTGGCTGGACTGGCCTGACCAACTTAGCATAACGTCTCCGGATTTGATCATACACTGGAGTATTTCGAAGGATACGACATTCATCCTCAACATCTCCCATTGCAGCATTGACAAATTCCAATCCATCTACCCATCTCAATTCCGAGATGGTGTGAACCTGTGCGAATCGAGACAATGAGTCTGCTCGGTCTCATAGGCAAATGGGTATGCAGATAGGGGCCCCGTTCCAATGTGGTGTTTATATGGTAATGTGATGTCTTGACCTATTCAAGGGCACTGACATTCAAGAGCTTGTTGAGGAAGCAAGCATCAAGATATTGCCTCAAGCTATGGCAATATGCTTCTGTTTATGTATACATCTGTGCTCCTACACACTCCATCTTGCCAACCACTGAGCTCTCTTTTTCCTCCAGCAGGCCTTGAGGCACTGAGGCCCCATGGCCATGGTATAAGCCACGTTAAGGGGACAAGCATCGTCCATATTGACCACCTTGTGAAAGTAGATGATGTGGCGATCAAGGGCCGCCCTCTGAAGAGGCAAGAAACCTGTCTATTGCAATAATATTTGATATGGGACCATGGACTTCAACCCTAGTGTCCATGCTAAGAATGTTTTGTGCACCTGCTCCAAATCATTCTAGGTAGTGAAGGGCACCTTGGGCCACAGAATTCAATCCTATATAAAAAGAACGGGCTCTACTAAAATCCTAAATGGGTGCGATTGATGAGCCCAATCATAAATCCCGCTCTGTGACTATTGTTCTTCATTGCATATAGCGCCTTCTAGCCTGCTGTTGCTCGTAGCTGGATGGAAGTCTCCTAGTGCATAGTAGAAGGAAACTACACTTTCAAATATTTGTAGGTGGGTGCCACTTCCACATTTTCCCCCGGTAACTGAAGAAGGGGCCCCTTGACTGACGTGAGGATGATATGAGGACCACCTTAGTCTTGGCCAGGTTGGCACGCATGTCAGTCGCCTGATAGAATCTGTCCAGGGCATTGAGATGGCACTGCATATCTGCCGGAGTGTAAGCTAGGAGATCTACATCATTAGCATATATTAGCTGCCTGGTGGTCTGATGCAAAAGTTGAGCTCCGTTGGTCCCATTGCCAACAAGCCAGCTCTCCAATTGATCAATGTAAAGCCTAAATAGTGTTGGAGATGGAGGGCATCTCTAGTGAACTCCGATATTGCTATCGAATGGTTAGCCTGTCAACCGGCCTCAGCATGTCTCATATAGCCTTTACAATGCATTATGTAGATTTATAAGGATCCCCAGTTGTCGCAATCTTGCTCACAGCTTTTCTCGAGGTACAGTGTCAAAGGCCATGGCGAAGTCAACGAAGCAACAACAGATCTTATCGACGGTTCCTATTGTCTTCAATCCTTATCCCTATTATATGTTCTCACCTGGAGGTGCTCGACCACATGATCCTTCTCAGCCACCAACACATAGTCCAACACATTAGATCCGCCCCCTTGGTTCTCCTGCCTGCAACTGCACTTGCAAGATGAGGTATTATGCTAACCTTTAGATTTGAAATATATTAGATAATTTCCAATTTTAGGAACTCTAATTGTCTTTCTATTTTGCACCTAATGGAAGCATCGGAGCTTCGAAATTCTATGTGATGAGTAGCCTAAGAATAGATTAGATTGAAGCCATATTTTCTTTTCTCTTAATTGACCATTTGTAAAAACTTTGCATAAATTTTGTACAGTAGGTGGTTAAAAGTCTTGACCCCATTTCTTCATTCAAACCCATCTTGTCACTTCTATAATTCAAACAGTTAAGCTTTCCTACAATTTCCATGAGTGTTACTTGTTTGCATGGGTTTCAACTAAGCTCGAGGATTATTTCTAGGTTGTTTGCATGCCGTGTTGCAAACATGGGTGAAGATGTTCAATTAGAAGAAAGTCTCGATTTGCCTCTAATATGTCCAAACCCATATCCTATCTTATCTATCTAGTCTAGACATATATAATGCAGTTTGTTATTTTCCATTGTTTTTGTTCCACCCGAGTTTTTCCGTGCCGCAATCCTTTTCCGTGTCATCTTCCTGCAACAGCTTGATCCGGCATTGATATATATAAGAAGCTCTGCTCCCATTCTTAGGCACTATAATTTTCAGCTTTGCACGAAGTTACTCTACTTCGATTCGTTAGAAGTAAGTATGCTTTATCAGTATGCATCATTCTGATTAGTATGCTTTTGGTTTTTCTACAAAAATCTAGTAGCGATGCTATAAATCTTTGGCCCTTTCTCATCTTTGTGTTTATAGTTTGCCTCAGATTTGAAAGGAAAATACCTGTGAAATCAATTAACGCTCTCTTTTTCTCAAGCCAAAATGTATGCATCAGTCTACTCTGGTGGTTTTGCTCTGCTAGATTGGATTTCAAAACAGCCTGCAAATATGGGAGATTGGAGACATCTTCTTCTTCTACATTTCGATTTTTTCCGACCACTTGATCGATTTCCTCTTGGACCTTTCCCATTCCTGCCAAAAAATTTGCATTGTAATCCCAATTCAAAATACTACCCAGAAGAAATAAAACGAATTCAATACTACGGAGAAGAAACAAAACCCAAAAAAATGAAGCATTTAAGAATTGCACGGGTAAAAGAGACCTTCCTACCTCAACAATCGCTTTAATATTTTCGTTTTCGAGCCCCTTTGCCAGCAGCACGTCCAAAAGATCATGTCTGGATCTGGATTCCGCCCCTTTCTCTGCTATTTTTGTTCTGGGCTCCTGCACTATGGATTCCAAAAATGCGTCTAATTCCTTATGCAGCCTCTTCATCCTGCACTCATAACCCTGCAAATCAAGCCAGGCCAAAAAGGGCAAAAAACATCGCCCACATTAAAAGCTCCAACGAGCAGAGATGTCTCCTGAACCAGACACTGGAACCAATCCGCTCCTTCGTCGTTATCCTTGCCGAAATATTTCTTCCCCATAGCCATTTTGATCATGGCATTTGTGTCCAGATTGGATAGCCTGGAATTCAAATTGATAGCTCTGTTTCCAGCGCTATCCTCTACAATAGATTGAATAGTGCAAGAAATCTCTTCGGATCTGATATGGGAGCTTTCCTGGAGCCGTTTGTGGGTGAAAAGCTCGATGATACAGAGCTTTCTCATATCCCTCCAATGGGGGCCAAATTGGGCCATGTAATATCTGTGGAATTGTAGAAAAGAAGGCGCCCAAATGCCGGATTTGGTCTGCATGCACGGGATGCGTCGTGGGCTTTGAAAAACTTCATAGCCATCTCCGGCGAAGAAGCCGCAACGCAATCTATGGAGCCAAGGCGAAGGAAAATCAAAGGGCCATATCTTATACAACTGATGGCAGAGGCTGTGGAAATCCCGAGAGATTGCAAAATACAAATAGTATCTTCTACTTGATCAGAAGGAGACATAAAGCAGAAATTAAACAGGCCCACAAGCTGTATGCTTCTGTCGGACGGTCATTTTCCGAACAAGCTTGGTTGGACTCGTTGCAAGAGACAAACCCGACATCAAAAGATTCAAGCGAGCATTCAGAATATCCAAATATTTGCTAGCAGGACTTTTCACCTTGCGATGAAGAAATTGTAGTGTCTTTTTTACTATAGTCTCATCGAAGTGAAGACAATTTTTTTTCAAGGACGTATGACTTATAATAAATACTCAACAAAGTTCCAAAGGAAGTCTCAGATGAGACGGGAGACGCATATAGAATTGCTAGAACATCTCAAAACTTCACTTTTCCCTATTCTTTTACATTCAAAACTTCATTTTTCCCTATTCTTATATCCAGCATTGCAAAAATGCTTGAAGGGCCTGAGGGCACTTAAGTAAACTGTTTGTTTTGTCCAAGAAGTTTTTTCGACTTTGTTGTGTGTTGGTTTTGACTTGCAAAGAGCTCTTTCCTTTTTCTTTTATGTGAGGAATGTACTAGATTTATCCTTTTAGGGTTGAATACAAATATAAATTATTTGCCATCACTTGCTTGCTTCCTTCTATTTTTGTTGGGGATGAATGCATGCAATGGAAGTGTGGGTATGGGATCTCTTCCAAACCGAGCTCCCATCTTTTTTGTGAATATGTTAAGTATAGTACTCCATCTTCCAGGTTAATACAGTGCTCAATATTCAAGGTTAACATATTTGTATGTGGACAAACATCACACTCGCAGTGGCATTTTTCTCTGAAGCTTGGTTTTATATTTGGACTCGTCAATGATGATGCCTGTGACGTCCCCTACTCGTATACGGTGCACTCATCGTATACAAACAGGAGTTCATCCCCTATACCAGCTCCGTGCCGATACAGGGCCCTCCACATGACACTGCAACCGCGGATCGGTTCCAAGTGGGAAGAGTGAGGGGTCATTTTACCCCCGCCTCCCCGGGGCCTACCTAGTCATGAAGCGTAAACATACATGTCAGTATATAGCATAAGCACATATCCACCTCGAAGAGTGGTCCCTCACATCTGCATAAACAAGGTGAGCACAATACATATGGTGAGTCCTACCCAAGGCTCAGACTCAAGGGGTTGACTGAGGGCTTGGGTCTCCAGAGTTCATTGCAGACAGAATTCATGGCAATGGATTTGGCTGGCATATGAACATGGCATAGGGTTGTCCACTCCATCCGCACCTCCCCATGCACACTTTGCAGTAGGGTGAAAAGTGCTCCGACCTCGATCAGAAGCCCACCGGATGCATAGCCAAAGGGGGCTATTCCCGGGTTTCATCTCCCCGCCCGATGGGGGCGAAGGATCACTCCCTCCGTGAGGTCTACATGCCGACTCAAGGTGACTAGAGGGCCACTGCCCGTATTCGACTGAACCCACTGGAAAGTGTACACCACTTCACGGGTGTCAAGTCCATGCCCCACCCGCACTCAGTGGTGAGCCATTAGACCTAGTCACAATGATCCCTGGTAGGCCTTACACACCAGATGGATCTTTCAGAGAGTCGAACATGAACCTCCTTCTCACCTCCCTCGCCCCTTCACCCACAACCCGGGTGTGGCTCTTGTACACAAAGGCCTAATCTATAGTGTGCTAGAGAGGCTAATCTAGGAGCATCTACTACCAAGCTTGAGGTCTCTACCCCCCTTCCCAATACAAGGAGTTCATAGAGATACATCATCCATATATATCACAGAAGAACTAAAGAACTATATCTAATCTACATCATAGAGTTAGGTTCTTTAGTTAGAGTCTGGTATCTAGAGATCTAGAAGGCTGCTATGGGCAATTTAATAGGCTAAACCTACTGATTCTATGACTGAAATAGGGTTTATACTATTCAATTGGCCAAATACCATCCTTGAGTGGCTCCTCCCACCCGAAGTTCGACCATCCCCGCTTTGGCTTAACGAATCAAGGGAAACTAATGGTGCAATTCTCTCAGGCTTTGGTTTTGGCTTTTGAGGCAGCCAAAACAGAGCTCTAAAACCCTAGAAATGAAAATTGGGCAAGTTAGGGTTTCCCTTCCTATATAGACAAGGGGTTGGCTAGGGTTTCCAATTATCCCCTTTAGGCATGTGGGATAATTGGGAATGGGCCCACTTGCCTTTAATGGCTAGGTGGCAAAATGTGCCCACATGGAAATGTGTGCCCACATTAATGTGTACATTGGAGAATGTGCACATTAATTGCACACTTGGGTATGGCCCACTTGGCATCAAGTGTCCATATGGGAATGTGTGCCCACATTAATGTGTACATTGGAAAATGTGCACATTAATAGTTGCACATATTCCTTGCAAGTTGCCCCCTAGGGCTACCCACCTGGCTATACGTTAGCGCATTACCGCCACGGGGTGGCGTGGTACGCTGCGGATTTGGCAAGATAAAGATACGCCCCGGGACCGTATAATCGCCCCGAACGCCACATTCTCCCCACCTTGAAATGATGTCGTCCCGCAAAGATCGCGGGTCTCCCCACCTTGGGATCATCCTAACCCCGCAATCAACCCTCGATACATAATGATAAACTACTATAATACTTACACATTTATTAAGATTACCTTAAGGTAATATTTTTAAAACATTATCACGCCATTATATTATGAAATAACTTATCAATTCATAACATCATTAAACAAGTTACTCCGTATTTTAGTTATTACGGCAATTAAGTTTATCAAAATTTTAACATTTCATGTCTAACATTATTGTTCGAGGTACTCTTCATTCCTTGCAACACATTCCAACAAAATTTGTGTTGTAAGTCTTCGTAGCTCGACCTCCTTGCCTCTCCTGAGCGCCAGCTTGGTCAGCAGTCGACACTACGCTAGTACCATTTAATTATTAATAAAATTTTGGTTATATGGTGACCACCCCACCTATCTACATGGATGCATGGCTAATCTCCCTGTAGGGAAGAGGGTGAATCTTCCATTATGGCCGGAGGAGGCAGCCTATATGCCTATATGTCAGCCATGCCTACACCCTAGTTGCCCAAATAGGGAGGATAGGTCCTTCCCGTGATATGGGGCGGAAGGCCTGATTCCTCCTATCAAAGCATATATGGGGCTAGAGGTGCTTTTCCTATCGCATTTCCTTAATGACCTCCTTTCTTCTTGAGGTCGCCTACTCCGCGGGACAAGTAGACTTTCTAATCTACCTTCCACTTCCTAAGCGGAAACGCCGTCATGCCTACATTGACATTACACCACGCCTAGAGATCACCGTAGTGGTCCCATCATTCGTGTAATAACGCATGCACCCATACCTAGCATAGGTTGCATGCGAGATTAATCTTAACTACACAAGGATTAATCTACACAAATCGACATGCCCGAAAGCCGATTTCTTCGAGATGACTTTGCCGTCCCATTGTTCCATAAACCGCGGGTACCGCTTTTACTAGATCTTTCTTAAGTACCCACATCGCTTTCCACCGGTAAGTGTTTCCACTTAACCAAATATTGAGGAACTCCGACCTCCTTGTTTTCTTTGAAAGCTTTATCAAGAATCAATTCGAATTATTTCTAGCGCTCCTCCGCCATTTCCAACAACGCTAGTGTCCAAGACTTCGCCCGATTGGGAGTGTGCTTCTTCAACAAACTCACGGGAAGACCTTATGAATCTTTAGGTGTGCCGGCAAGTCTAGCTTGTAGGATTGATTACCTACTCTCTTGACTATTCTCGGAAGGTCCAGCCCACCTTGGAGCAAGCTTCTTGCAATTCCCCGATCCCGAAGCCACCGCTTCACCTTGATCTTGAGCCACACATTGTCGCCAACTTCAACTCCCCGATCGCTCGATGCTTGTCGGCGATGCTCTTTTGTCGGCTCCTTGCTGCTAGCGATACCCTCAACCTCTTCCACGAAGCCGCCGCATGTCGGGCCAACATCTCGCCGCGAAACTCCACTTTTGACACCTGGTTGTGCCAAGTGTCCGAGTTAGGCAATCGATAGTCGTGAATTAATCATAAACGGCGACATTTGGGATGATTCCCGCTGGTGCTATTGTATGCAAACCCACCAAGTGAATAAATTCTTCCCACATACCTTGCTTATTCCGCACGAAGTTTCAGAGCATGTCTTCCAAAAATCCTCGCTGGTCCGCCTCCGCTTTGGCCATCCATCCGAGGATGATACGCCGCGCTCATGGATAGCTTGGTCTGAATCGTCAGAAGAGGTCTTGCCAAAAGGCGCCATGAATTTCGGATCCCCGGCTCGAGATGATCTCCCTTGGCATGCCATGAAGCCTAAAAGATCTCTTTGGTGAAGAGCTTTGTCAGATCCATAGCGGTGTTCGTGGGTCCCGCAAGGCACAAAGTGTGCCATCTTTGACAACTTGTCGACCACTACCATCAAGGCATCCTTCCCTCTTACCGCCCTTGGAAGCCCCGTTATAAAAATCCATGCCGATCACTTCCCACTTGGCGCTTTGGCACCGCTTAATGGCTCTAATGCCCCCGAATTGGTTGTTCTCGCTTCGTCTCACCGACATAGCCGACATTCCTTGATGTAGCGAAGCTACTTGCTTTTTCATTCCTGGCCAATAATAGCGGCCAAGACTTTGAAATATGTTTTTCATAAATCCCGCATGGCCAGCTATTGGGCAAGCAGCGCGGTCATGGAGGATCAATTTCCTTACACCCGATGATTCGCACGCACAACTTGTTCTTATGGTATAACAAAGTTGCCTTCCTTCTTATAATGTTTAAAGGCTTCCCGCCTCCTTATCCGCTCTAGCCTCCCTAGAGAGGCTTGCCCATACTTCCTTGAAATCCACGCCCGCTGGCAAGGATTCTTCAATCTTGTTACCAAAGTCGCCGAGAGTGTCGAAATTGCATTGCAATGCACTCTAGTTGTCGTGGGATGCCTTGAAAGCGCATCCGCTACCACATTGAGCTTCCCCGCTTGTAGACTATATCAAAGTCATACTCTTCAAGGAACTCCATCCACCTTCTCCGCCAAAGTTGAGGTGTGGTTGTGCGAATACATACCGAGGCTCATGGTCTCAGATCCAACCGAACTTCCTTCCCAAAAGATAGTGCCTCCAAATTTTAATGCCCCCGACGACCGCAAGCAATTCCCCTCGATCGTGGGGGGGTAGCTAAGCCAAGGCCGCTCATCTTCCCGAATCATATGCTACCACACGCCTTTCTTGCACCAGAGCTATCTTTACTCGCCTCGCTGCCACAAGCTTATCTTTCTCTGGGTCCGGCAGGGTTAGGACTGGGGCTGTTGTTAAAGCTTCCTTCAACAATTCAAACCCCGCTTTGGGCTTTCTTTGTGCCAATGCTTTCTGCCCAATCTTTCACCTTCTCCGCCTCGCCAAGTCCGCTAACGGGCCGCTATCTTAGCAAAGTTCTTCACGAACTTCCTGTAGTACCCTGCTAGGCCGAGAAAACTTCTGACTTATGCACATTCTTCGGCGCCGGCCACTGAATGACGGCTTCAATCTTGGCAGGATCCGTCGAGATTCCTTCACTGAGATCACATGACCCGTGTATTCCACCTTTCTCAAGGCGGCGACACTTCGACAACTTGGCGCATAACCGGTGCCTCTTCAACTTCTCTAGCACTCTCCTTAAGTGTTGTAATGCTCTTCAAGGGATCTGCTATACACCAAAATGTCATCAAAGAATACAATCACAAAGGTGTCTAAGAACTCCTCAAGATGTTCATGAGCCTCATGAACGCCGCAGGGCATTCGATAGTTTTAAAGGCATTACCGCGAACTCATAATGCCCATACCGCTCAAGGCGGCCTTGTGGATATCTTCTTCCTTTATCCCGATCGATGATAGCCCCACCTTAAGTCGATTTTGAGAAGACCTTTGCACCTTGGAGCTGATCCATCAAGTCATCTGATCTGGGAGCGATACTTGTTCTTAATGGTGTGCTTGTTCAACCGCCTATAGTCTATGCACATCCTTAAACCGCCATCCTTCTTCTTTACAAAGAGAATGGGTGCTCCAAATGGCGGTGACACTAGGTCTAATGAAGCCTAGGTCGAAAGCAACTCCTCGCAATTGCTTTTTAGCTCCGCCAACTCTTTAAGCCGCCATTCTCGTATGGAGCCTTACTTGTCGGCTTTGTTCCGCTTCGAAAAGTGCTATCTCACACTCGACTTTCGTAAGGAGGAAGCCGCTTGATCTCATCCGAAAGAGAACATGGAACTCCGTAATCAGCCGAAGCTATTTGCTTCGCAAACTTGCCGAAAGCACCTTGTCTTCTTTGCTTTCTTCCCGACTGCTCGCTAATCTCAAGCTTGAAGATGTATGCTACCCGCCGCTTTGATGCACTTGAACAGCCGCTTAGAAGACATACACCGCATGATGGGAACAACTTTTTACCTCGTGAATCTCAATGATCTTGCCGCCGGTGTTGGGAAGGTCACCTTCCGCTTCCACAATCAATAATGGCCCCTCGCTGGTCCAAGGTACTCCATTCCTATGATCAAGTCAGACTTACCAATGCCCATTACTTCGCCCCCATCCGATATTAATCCCGCAAGTCGATGTCGAAGTTAATTCTCTTGCCTGCCGTCTGCCTTACTGCTCCACTTGCTAAGACAACGGACCTTGGCTTTGACTTTAGTGGTTTCAACTTCAACATTTGAACCATTCTGGGGGATGCAAAGTTATGGCTACTTCCTGAGTCTATCAAGACTATGAAGGACTTGGCCTTCCCCCTACCGTGGAAATTACTTTATAATCGCTCTCTCTGCTTGCTCTCAGATCAATTATGCAAAGATATGACACTCACCCTGAATGTAGTCGCGGCCTTCCTCGCCATCGTCGTCAGACAGAGTGTCCCAATCTCCCAACTCCGCTAGTGCTGCACTCATGACGTAGGGGCAGTTCGCTATCCTATGGCCTGGCTGGAAGCACCTGAAGCAAAGCCGCTTATGCACTCCCGCCTTCTTTTCCTGGGCATAGCCTGCGCAAAAGGATCGCGACCGCTTTGGAGTAGTTTGACCCTCCCCGCTTGTCCTTGAAGGATACCTCGCTTCTTCTCCCCGTTGTTTCCCCCGTTGCCACCATATAGGGCTCTAGCCGACCTCGACCGCTGCCCTAGGGCTATAACTTCCTGTTGCCTTGCCTTTATCCCGTAATGCCGCTGCCTCCCGCCTCGCTATTCTGAGGTCCTGCTCTTGCAAGCTTATTGCCTTGACTCGCTTCGATATCGTCTTTAGGATTTATTGCCCTTACAAGCTTGCGGATCTCTTCATTCAGGCCCCTCAATGTAGCTCTCATCGTGATGTTTTTCGCCCAACTTTGGCACATAAAGTCTTAGCCTCATGAATTCCTCTCTGCGTATTTCTCGACTGATTTGTTCCCCTGCTGCAACCTTGTAGAATCACATCATCTTTTGGACTTGTGCTCCTTTGGGACGTAATGGCGCTTTGAAGGCTTTGGCAAACTTTCTCAACTTACAAGCATCCCCGCTAAGCCATGTGCCTTTGCATAACCCTTCCACCAAATCCGCGGCGTTCTTTCCTTTCAAGTTGGTCATACCCCCGCCTTTGTCTTTATCCTTCATACCATAAGCATTGCCGCACTCTCACTCATTTCGGCCCAAACATGCCTCTCCGCTTCTAATCCTCGACTGTTCTCCCCGAACCGCTTCCAGCTTCCGGCCTTCCATACATTGCCCAAAGGCGGAATCTACCTTCTTCCTCGATAGTCGAGGCCCCGTGTCCCTTTGTCGTCCTTCTATGGCGCCCCTCCGCCTTTGCATCCGCAGTGTTCCTCCTTGCCTTGCATTTGCATCTGTTCGGGTCCTGGGCCTGATCTTCTTCTTCCTGAGTTCCGAGTCCGACTTCAGCTTGAGTCCTGAGGAGTCCGGAAAGCCGGGGATCTTCTTCTCTTGTTCCTCTTCTTGTCCCTTCCCTGCTTTCCGAAGCCGATGCTTGCGGGTAATCGAGCGTTGCCCACCGAACCTCGCTTCGCTTGCTGCCGCCAAGGCCTTTATCCGCTCAAGGTCCGGCCTCATCCGATATTTCCTCTCCTCTCGGGGTCATGGGTCCAAATTCCTCAAACAGTTCCTTGCCGAGGTGGCCCTCATGGGACTCGTTTCTTCCCTAAGGTCTTGGCATTGTCGCTCCCCGAGCTTAGGCCTCTAACCGCATACACAAGTAATTCATGGCTATATGGTTAGTTTTACTTGTTCTCTTGCATTGTTTATGTTTGTTGGTATAGTTGTGGGGCAAAAATACATCAACAAAACATTTAAAGTGCAAATGTAAATTATATTCATATATTATATATAATATTTTAGTACACAAGTCTCCTGGATCAAGAGTCTAACTAGTCTTGGAATCGGCCAGAAGACGGGTTGTCTTCAAGGAACTTTAACTTGGGCCGCTTCCTACCAATGACCCAAGTTCCTCGATGACGCTTTTGCCGACGAGTCACCGCTGAAGGTTTCTCGCCAAAATTTTCCACCCTCGCGGCCGGGTCGTAAGGGCGCGGGGTTCGGCCAATCTTCGGGCCGCCGCCGATGGTATGGCGGTCGAAGAGGTCCGCCATTGCCCTCTTGACTAGGACAAAGATAGTCGACGCTTGTCGCTATTCGAAAGCATGCCCGGCCAAGCCCCGAGAGTGCAATCAGCATGAACACCCCCCCTTCACCTTGGGCTGAACTTGCGTGTACCACCGCTATCCTCCCGCCTAGCAGCAAAGGGCGTGGTAGTACCTCGTGATCTGTCTGCAGCGCCGCGATGATTCTCCACTTGTTTGGCCTCCTCCTCGCTTTATGCCGCCTACAGATTCGCCGACCTCTATCTCTGCGGAGCTCCCTAGAGTCTTCACTGTGGAGTCGACTGCCTCGAGGTCGATTCCTCGCCCTCTTGCCGGGAGTGGTGTCGGGGCCTCGGGCATTAGGATGCTCGTGGGTCTTCCCACCATCCCCATCTGTTCTTGAGGGCGAGGAACTCCTCCTCCGCTGGTAGCTCGCCATCCATCATTTGCCCGATGCCGCCAGAGGGCCCGGATGTCTAAGTCGACTCCCCCGTGATAGGTGTCGGCCTCCTCACTTGAAGCGGAAAGTCCGGGGCTCCCCGACGATGAAGTCGCCCAAGCCTGACTGCCAGAGCCGGTGGAGCAGTTCATCCACCAGCCCCTCCCCCGCATTCGAAGGTTCTCGATGTCGCCGAGGAGTAGATACTCCTCTCCGTTGATGATGATAGGGGCTAGGCTTGTGATGCCTAGCCCAAGTGGGGGAGCAACTCTGATAGTCTCACGGCTCGCCGGGTTGACCAGCTCCCCTTCCTCGCTTGTTGCCGCTCTTCCTCCGAAGTCGAAATTCCGTGTACTTATTGTCGTCCGACTCCTCTTCTTCTTCCTCCTCAAGCCCTTCCTCGCTTTTGCCGATATCTGCAGAAGCATCCGCTCCTCTCGCTATGCTGCTATGGGGTCCACCTCCATCGGAGGGATAGAGGTTGCCCCCATTGGGTTTTCGGCGCGGTGGGATAAGAAAATAGCTAGGGCGGCGGTGTAGGAGAAATACTTGGTCCCGCTATCGTCGTGACCATGTAGTCCGGCAGCCTCCGGGCTTTGTTAGTTAGGTACTTGGCGATGTTGGGGACATCACCCAAGGCTGCTTGAAGGGATGGGCGGGGAACGAAATATCCTATGCAAGGGGGAACCTGAACAAGGGAGGGTCCTACCCTAGCTTGAAACTCTGCTAACACTTGCCTATATGCTGGGGTTGCATTTAGCGTAGCTTGGATATCAATTTCTTTCCCAAAGACTTGAAGATGTCGTTGACATCCGCCTCGGCGAAAGATGGGCACCGGGCCGTGCACCATCGCGCGAAGTCGCCAAGCGGGCCATTGATCTAGCGAAGAAGAGAGTATCGAACGGATGCAGAAGCGCCTCAGGGAGCTGGAAGATCGCCTAAGCAGTGGAGAGCAAACTTGCAGGGTGCTAAATGAGAAATGGAGGACCTATTTATAGAAAAGGGAAAAACCCTAATTTTTGGATGACCTAGACTTTACTGAGATTGGGTGATTCTGTTCTATTAAAGGGTGCAATTGAGAGTTTGAAGACTACTTCTAGGGTTTGAGCATGCTAAGATGGGCTAATGAACCTATTGCAGCAATTTGGAGATCATTTGGTGAAGAAAATGGTGCGAGGTCTCACACGTTGCGCCCAGACCGATAATGAAAAGTTCATTTTCTGTTCTGGCGCGACGTGTGAGACATGGGTTCTAAATGGGCTAAACTTAATCAATTTGGATAATCTAAGGCTGTAATTCTACTAAACTCGCCGAGTTAGGCAGAATTGACCCCTTATTTGGTCGATTTGGAGCAGTTTTGGGCATTTTTGGGCATGGTCTCACACGTTGCGCCCAGCCCGAAAATGAGAATCTCATTTTCTATCCTGGCGCGACGTGTGAGACATCGTCTCAATTTTGCTCAAAAACTCCAATTTAACCAAAATAAAAGCCAGAAATCGATATCTTAACTTAATTAAACAAGATTGAACTCATTATTTACACAAAATTATTTATATTAACAAAAATTTTTATTATTTACAAGAAGTTCAAGGCCGTTCTCCCTTGATGTGTCTGGCCAAAAACATGTCCTGCCTCATGAGCGTGACCCTCTTCGCGTGCACTGTGCAGGCCGTTGAATCTTCAAAATGCTGCACTATTTTCGCCTCTGTTGCCTCCTGTAGGCACCGCAGCATCTCATCGGTCACCCGCATGTCCGTGTTGTACTCCTGCATGACTTCTCGGACCAAGCGTTGAAACGGTGCCCGGGAGATCAAGAGTCCGTAACTTCTCTGGAAGTGCCGGATTTCCTGCTCCTTCTGCTTGCTCTTGCTCCGCTTCTTTCCTGGTGCTCTGGGAGGCTTGGGCTTGGGTGGTGGCGGCATCACGACTCCTGCGTCGGTGTTAAGCCTTCAATTGTTAGGTACCTGTCTTTGCTGGTAATAAGCATTGTATGCCTCCCACTTAAGCCATATAGGCGTTGTGCTCCTTAATCTTCTTGATAGACCTTGGCCGGGTCTATCCGTATGCCTCCCATTGTGGCCGGGGCTTTAACCACGTCCCGTCGGGAAGGTGGGGGCTTGCGCTGTCGGGCTGCTGCTCATCAGGCCACCGGCTCGGTGCTTCCTTCTCCCGCGGGGGGGGGTTTTGAAGAACTCGCCCCCTCTGTGTTGGGGACGTAATCATCGTCCGAGTCGTCGGTCGAAGGCGGGGTCTGTTCATCTGACGGCTCATTGATGACGGGGCCCTGCGCCCGCTTACCAACCTTGACGACTCTTCTGCCGCCCGCCTTGATGCCCTTGGCCTTCCTCTTCTTGACCGGCCCGGTACTGTTGGTTGGGTCGTCTTCGGTTCTTAAGTCCTCTCTGCTCCGTGGTTGCTCCTTGTCTTCATACTTATGATGAAGGCCGCGGTCTCCGCTTCTTCGGCAGGGCTAAGTCGCGGCTGCCGCTGCCTCTCTCTCTCCTCCTCCTCCTGCAAACGGGCCCAAGCCTCGAGTTGCTCCTCGACTGTTGGCTGCCCTATCTGTTCCCATTGCTCCCTGCTTCTCCTCTCCTCCTCTGCGATCTCCTCAAGAATTTGCTCCATAATGTCTGGCCGCTCCTCCTCTATGACCTCCGTTTGGTCGCTCCGGTCCGATCCCTCCTCCTCGCTGGAAGAAGATTCGCCTTGCCGGAAAAGGCGTTCTTGCAGTATCCTCTCCGAATCGGTAGGGTCAGCGCCGGAGGATCCGCTCGGCGGGGGCTTCTGGCTGATGCGCTTTGTCGCGGGCCATGTTTCACGGTTCGCCGATCCGAGCTATGCGCCAGAAGATCGCCTTGGCAAAGGAGAGCAGATTTTCTAAGCAGGATACGCGAAATTGAGGGGGTCGAGGTCTATTTATAGGGGTCGATTTTAGGTCAAACTTCGAACTACCTTTTTGGGTTGCCTAAAACATCTAAAACACCTAAATTTAAACATGGTCTCACATCGCTGTTAGCCAGGATCAAAATGAAAAGCTCATTTCCTGCTCTGGCACGACGTGTGAGACATGGTGGGGCCTACCGCTAGATTTTATGCGTTCTACACATATAACATGCTAATTTTACTAATTCTTAACTCAAAATTAGAATTATCAAGTTAATTTTCTGTGATTTGTGACTTTTGGTGTGTTTTTAAAATTTTAATGTTCACATCGCTATGCCTGACAGCCCTAAAATGAGAATCTCATTTCCCCGTCCCCGGGCGCGGTGAGACCACCCCTACTTTTGGAAGTTGGCTCACCAATTTCAGTCTTTTATGTTTTCATTATGTTTTCGGGTCACTTCTAATCAAGTACTAGCTTAGCATCTACTACAAAAATGAGAAAAAAATTTCCCCACTTTTCGAGGTTTAAGGATCCTATCAAGTTAGTACTATTGGGGAACATGGTCGGTGCTTTGCTCTTGGTCGCCAAGAACATTGCTCGATACCACTGCGGACGCCCCCCTACTCGATACGGTGCACTCATCGTGATACAAACAGAGTTCATCCCCTATACCAGCTCCGCGTACCGATACAGGGGCCCTCCACATGACACCGCAACCGTGGACGGTTCCAAAGTGGGAAGAGTGAAGGGGTCATTTTACCCCGTCTCCCTCAGGGCCTACCTAGCTGCGGAAGCGTAAACATACATGTCAGTATATAGCATAAGCACATATCCACCTCGAAGGGTGGTCCCTCACATCTGCATGAACAAGGTGAGCACAATACATATGGTGAGTCCTGCCCAAGGCTCAGACTCAAGGGGTTGACTGACGGCTTGGGTCTCCAGAGTTCATTGCAGACAGAATTCATGGCAATGGATTTGGCTGGCATATAGGGTTGTCCACTTCATCCGCCCCTCCTGTGCACACTTTGCAGAGTAGGCTGAAAAGTGTCGGGACCTGACTGTAGCCCGTCGGATGCATAGCCAAAGGGGGCTATTCCTGGGTTTCATCTCCCCAGTTCCGATGGGGCAGGAAGGGATCACTCCCTCCAGAGGTCTACATGCCGACTCAAGGTGACTAGAGGGCCACTGCCCGTATTCGACTGAACCCACTGGAAAGTGTACACCACTTCACGGGTGTCGAGTCCATGCCCCACCCGCACTCAGTGGTGAGCCATTAGACCTAGTCAGAATGATCCCTGGTAGGCCTTACACACCAGAGGGATCTTTCAGGAGTCGGGACATGAACCTCCTTCTCAGCCAGTCTGGCCCCTTCACCCACAACCTGGTGTGGCTCTTGTACACAGGCCGAATCTATAGTGTGCTAGAGAGGCTAATCTAGGAGCATCTACTACCAAGCTTGAGGTCTCTACCCCCCTTCCCAATACAAGGAGTTCATAGAGATACATCATCCATATATATCACAGAAGAACTAAAGAACTATATCTAATCTACATCATAGAGTTAGGTTCTTTAGTTAGAGTCTGGTATCTAGAGATCTAGAAGGCTGCTATGGGCAATTTAATAGGCTAAACCTACTGATTCTATGACTGAAATAGGGTTTAGACTATTCAATTGGCCAAATACCTGATCCTTGAGTGGCTCCTCCTGACCTGAGTTCGACCATCCTGCTGAAACGCTCGAATCAAGGGAAACTAATGGTGCAATTCTCTCAGGCAGAGTCTGGGAGGCGGTTTTGGCTCTTGAGGCAGCCAAAACAGAGCTCTAAAACCCTAGAAACGAAAATTGGGCAAGTTAGGGTTTCCCTTCCTATATAGACAAGGGGTTGGCTAGGGTTTCCAATTATCCCCTTTAAGCATGTGGGATAATTGGGAATGGGCCCACTTGCCTTTAATGGCTAGGTGGCAAAATGTGCCCACATGGAAATGTGTGCCCACATTAATGTGTACATTGGAGAATGTGCACATTAATTGCACACTTGGGTATGGCCCACTTGGCATCAAGTGTCCATATGGGAATGTGTGCCCACATTAATGTGTACATTGGAAAATGTGCACATTAATAGTTGCACATATTCATTGCAAGTTGCCCCCTAGGGCTACCCACCTGGCTACACGTTAGCGTACACGTCAGTCGGGGTGGCGTGTACTCGTGACGGGGCAGTACAATATACGTCCTGGGACCGTATACTGTCCTGGAACGTCACAATGCCCTCTTTTACTCGTTAATGTTGCAAGCCCTCGACCCATTTCCTCCACCATACCATAGGCTTCCCTTTGCTACGTCGCAGTTTACACAATCTTATTTGAAAGCTTCGCTTGACACTTTTGCACTTTTACACTTCGTTTGAAAGCAATTTACACTTTAATGCACCCACCGTATGTAATATAGTGATAACCCCAAACCACTTCGATCGGCGAACAATCGAACCCTTGGGACGTAAACCCCAGGATGTGATGAGTCGACATCGAGGTGCCAAACGACTCCGTACGAACTTTTGAGGTACAATGTGCTTCACATGTATAACATGCCATCCCATCCTAGCCAATTCATATGCTCATATTAGGTGCATTAGGTAGAATCATATTCCTATTTATAGATTTTGAGTGATCATCACCATACGCCATCAGTTATGTAAAAGAAGTGACAATTGGGATAAAAGATGAATGCATAGAGAGTTGAGTTGGCATAATGCCTAAAAACATTGTCTTAGATAGTTACATGACCTTAGAAGTTTTTAGAGAAGGGAAAATGCGTAAACTCGTTGAAATGTTGAAGGCAAATAAGGGCAGACGAGAGTTGCAAGTGTACCTTATATAGTAAGCCCCAACCATCAAAATATTAGATAAGAATAAGCTCAAAAAACAAAAGCAAACAATAGGAATTGCAAATGTGCTTTGAAGAGTTGAAGTTGAATTGTTAGATTGACTGGAAAAATGGCGCGAGTCATATCCATTTGTTCTGAAGTCAATTGTAACTAAACACTAGAGCATATTGAAATTTTAATGCTTTATGTTGCTTTATGTTCTAGTTTTGAGAAAAGACCTGGGCTACTGGTTGAAGTGAGTTTGGAAGAAAATGTAGACAAAGCGGTATCAAATAAGTCACTACCCCACATTGTTCTTTTAGTTGAAAGTCAAGGCTTCAATATTATCACATGTAAATAGAATTACTTAAAGTGAACGACCATGGAGGATAGTGGTAGAATTGTACAAGGGGATCTAGTCGAGAGATATAGAGAGAGAGCACGTCAGAGAGATAGAGAACGCTATGCAAATTTGACCGAGGAGGATAGGGAGAGGATAAGAGAGAGAACTAGGGAACGTGCAAGACAACTCGAGCTAAGGTAATAGAAGAAAGAACTGTAAAACGCACAACTATGGTTGTGGATTAGCAGAATAGTGGTACAAATTTGAATAGTTCGGTTGAAGAGTGTTGCATGAATCTAGCAGAAGAGGATATAGAAAGAAGGCGATATAACATAAGGCAACGTTATGCTAACTTATCAGAAGAGAGTAGAGAGATTATACGTCAAAGATAGAGAGAACGCTATGCAAACTTGCCCGAGGAGGATAGTGACATGATACGACATAGAAGAGTAGGACGATAGAGTGAGAATGCGGCAAAGAGAGGTGGAGCGCTATGTGCAACTATCTGAGGGCGATAGAGAGCGAATACGTCAAAGAAAGATAGAATGCTATGCAAGTTTAACTATGCAAGATAAGTTTAGAATGAGAGCCATGGCTAGACAACGTTCAGGACGATCCCAGTCTATACCTGTACCACAGTGATGCAACATTGTCAAGCCAAACAGAGATTCAAGCAAATGGTACGGAAGGTGAAATAGTACCAAGAGCTTTGCACATTGGCAAGCTCATGCACAACACATGAACTTGGCTATACATCGAAATTATGTGATGTGCACGTGGAGTAAGAGATGCCATATTGTCAAATTCCTTTGCTCAACATCGAGCAAGATGGATTCTGTTACAACAAAGGGAAATGGTTGTTGCCATCTTTACCCCCATTGCCTATGGCACTATACAACATGTACAACATACAAGAATTTGCTAAACTAGCGAGAAAAGTAAACAAACTATTTTGCTTTAGCGTGCTTGGAGTAAGTGGCGAATTTGTAAATTTAGATTTCCCTTCGTCAGTAACTATTACAGGACGGACATATCATCGACTACGGCCCACAACGGAAACAGGTTATCCAATACATTGGTACATCTATGACAAATCTGAACGAATATGTAGCATAATAACAGGGGGTTTTCTTTGTGTTTTTATACGCTTTTCACTAAGGTTTTCCTATGATTTCGTGATGTATTCAAATGGATGTACTAATGCGTACATCTAGAGTGCACCATTTCTGAGCCATCGATTTTAGCCTTTTTTTTGTCAATGGTCAACAACCAATGGCTCACAACAAAAGCCCTTTTTTTGTGTGTGTGGTGCATAATGGTCAACAACCAATGGCTCACAACAAAAGCCCTCTTTTTGTGTGTGTGGTGCATAACGGGCACATGAAGGGCTTGAAGGGCGCATGTAGTGCAGTTTCCCTGCCGGCAACACATTTCTTATCATAACTTTTGATCCAGAGCTCTGTTTCAAATGATTTTTATTGCGTTGGAAAGCTCTCTCCGAGATCTTTTTGATAGTTTATGATATGGATATGTTTGGTTAAGTTATCTATGCTAAAATAGCATTTTTTCGGCCGGGTTTGGTAGGCTTTCACATCCTACCAGCTGATTAATACAGAATTGCGCTATTGGATATTGTTTTATGGCTCATTCCGAATGAAGCTTGCAAAAAATTACCATGCATTTTTAGATTTTGAGGCAGTTATTAAGCAAATTCCAAGGCTTCTAGATCCTTGTGCTAACAAGTAGAAAAGTTTCCCACTTTGGTTTCTCACCACAAGAATCCATGGAGGCCAAAGGCTGCTGTTAAATTCCAGTTGAAAAATGTTTGTGTATGGGTGTTGCAAACTTTATGACTTTCAGAATAATGGGATCAATCTGCTCTATCTTTATGGTAAGTTTTACTTATGTTCTATTTGTTTTATTGTGATGAAATTCAAAAGCTACAGGTGATGAAAGCCTCAAATGAATTCTAGTTTTTTTCTGGTTTGAATTCTAAAATTTTGTCACACGGGGTATTCCCTAAGGCCCCCTAAGGACCAAAAATTTTTTTTGCAACACAAACCATTAACATCCAACATATAAAAATTAAATCCTCCAACATATAACAACCAACACATAACAACCATTGACATTAACAACCAACACATAACTACCATTGACATTAATTAACACAACCATTGGATCCAACACATTTAAATTAAAATCCCCCTTAAACCCCCTTTGGTTTGGGTGCATATTCACACGGGGGGTGACATAGGGCAGCGAGAGCCCTCATAATTTTATTTTGCACGTACGAAATCAACACCATATAGTATTCCGCTTGAAATCTTATAGTATTTTGCGAATCTTGTTATACAGTATAGCAAATTTTGTACTTGCATACCCCACAAACGAGGAACTTTACGTACGGTGTAGATTAAGGAATAAGGGGTGAATATGCCTATCCAACAACTCTCGTTGCCCGGAGTCACAAGCTCGAGACCAAAGAGTGCCATTTCAATGGATTGGTATTATCGGTTCAATTCTCAACGACATTAAACCATGTATTCAAAACCTTCGAACCATGGGCAGCATGCATTTACCATCAGCATACGTTACGATTCATGGAGTCGTTGCAAGCAACGAAATTGCGACCATTGCAGATGTCAATAACACGGCCAATATCGCTCCTCGGATTGCTAGTTTTTTGGTTCATAATAAAGGGGAGCCAACCTTCATAAACATCCTGGACCCTATGTATAAACCAGTGCAATATCCGCTTTCCGCATGGCACAGTTGGTTGGGGGCTTGGAAACAAGCATGGCCTTACGCAATTGCAATGGTATAGGGCAAGATTGTTGCATGACGAACGATTCGTTCAATTGGGTCATCTGTGTGGAGAGTATTTGGTCGATATGTGTTCGAGGATTGAGGATGCTCGATTGAACTATTTCAGAACGCCTACCTTTCGCAACAAGATAGTGCAATATGACGAGGATTACTCAGAGAGATACAATGATAACAAAAAAGACATTGTCTTATCCTCTTCATTCTTGGGGTGTCAAAGGTGGTGCTCCGTGCAAGTGGCAGATGCATTGCCCTATCTAGGGCAAACGGTCGTCCAATATTGTTTGTCACTATGACCACAAATACAGATTGGCCAGAAATACGAGCTACACTCAGACCTGGGCAAAACGTTTCCGATGTTCCTATATTTGTCGTTCAGTGCTTTCATGGAAGGCTCAGCGGTTAAAAGAGCTTCATAAATTTTTTCAACATATACCGTCATAGAATTTCAAAAACGTGGATTGCCACATGCCCACCTCGTCTTGCATACTGAACCCGATATACTAATTGAATGCATCGATGAGATCATTTCGACTGAGCTGCCTACGGATGCAATCCTTCGTGCGAAGGTCCAGAAATTTATGATACATAAACACACGCATAGGTGCTCTTCAAACAACTCTCCATGTTGTTATAAGTACCCAAAGGACGTCGACCCAACGACGTACCTTGATTCAAAAGGTTACGTGCAGTACAGAAGGAGGAGCATAGATGATGCATGGGTGGTACCCTATAACGCCTTTCTTCTTCATGAACTAGATTGTCACATTATGGTGGACATTGCATCCACTGACCACGTATTCTCCTACCTTTATAGTTACATTTACAAGGGATTTGACAATGCCAATTTTCATGTAACCCAAGAAAGGCATTCGGCTTTCATACCATTGACATTAGGCAATCACCATGAAGAGGCTAGGGAACGTCGTCGAGGATCAACGATCAAACAGAGAGTACTATAGAGCAACCGTCAGGCCATGTATCATCAGAACAAGCTCCTAGACATCCTCCTAAGGATGAAATAAATGGTTACTTGAAGGCACGTTATCTAACAGCAACAGAGGTTGCATGGAGAGTGATGTCATATGATATAACGAATAAATCTCCTGCCATCAAATGCTTATCTCTGCATCTGCCACACCTGAACACAAGGTCGTTGCTAGATCGATATTTCTTACGTCCTTTGGCACCCGAGTTCGATGCTTTCACGTACATTTAGTACCACGAACAACATATATTGACCGCATACAATCCATCATCAATAGTCGAGCCTGGAATTTATATAGAACAAGAGCGAGAGGGTTTCACGACGAACATAATGAGAAAGAGGGTAAGGCAACCAATAGTATGTAGGATACGATTAGTATTGCCTCGAGTTGGAGAGGCATTCTATCTTAAGCAAATCCTACTACACTGCTCTGTGAGAACATGGGATGAGTTGAAAGTCGTCAACGGACAACAGCATGAACGTATCAACAGGCAGCAGAGGCAGAGGGGTTACTCGCAGCACACAACGAAGCATCGTTTGTTATGGAAGAAGCAGTTTCTTTATCATTAAATCCTATGCAACTGCGATTTCTTTTTGCCATGTTAGTACTAGCCCAAGGTCCAGCAATTGAGCTGTGGACTAGAAGTCGTATTTAATTAAAGTGGGACTCATTCTATTCCCACTTTTTTTCAGAACCCTGTTAATTTACACAAAAAGGAGCACCCCGACCCGAAAACTGTCCTTAATTCGAATTTTTGTCTGTTAGTGTGCATCCAAGCTTTCTTCCCGTTTTCTCGGATAGCAATGAGTTTTGGATACCAATGAGTGTCGAGACGAATATCCAAATGATGAGACAACTGCCTTCAATGAATCCCTTCATTTAATCAATAATATTTTGACACAACATAGTACTAATATCATGGCATTCGGGCTCCAATTGCAACCTCGTCTTGGAAGAGAAGTCATGCATGGGTTGCAAAAATTTTCTGACCATGAGACATATCTAAATACTGCGATGCAAATGGCAAGTATAATGAAAAATGACCAGAAGGAAATATATAGCTTTATTCGTAGATACCACAAAGTAACCAACCTATTTTTGTTGATGGAAAAGCGGGCAAAGGAAAAACATTCCTATTGAATTGCATATGCCTGTCCATACGAGGCAACCAAGGCATAGTGCTCCCGTGCAGTACGACAACATTAGCAGGTCGCCAGTATCCAGGAGGACGAACGGCCCACTCGCTCTTCCAAATTCCCGTGGAAGAAAATAATGCAGGGCTTCAATCGATGATAGAACGTGATTCTGGAGCAACAGATATGCTCATTGCAGCTAAGGTTATCATCTGGGATGAATTTCCAATGGCTAACAAAGCTGTCGTAGAAAGCGTCGATCATCTATTGCAACGACTGTGCAGAAATAATCTCCTATTTGGAGGCAAACATTTTATCGGCGCTGGAGACTTCAGACAGGTTGCTCCTGTTGTCAAGGGAGAGGGGAGAACTGCAGCCTACAATGCTGCATAAAGTCATCACTGCTATGGCAAAGTTTTCATGTATTAAGACTAGAAGGACCGATAGGTAATGCAGATGACCCCGAACTAATGCGATTTGTTGATCGCATAGGAGAGGATTGGGAAAGGTCTATGGTCTCACTAGATATGTTCGATATAACTACCAACATAGCAGATGGTGTTGAATTTTTATATCCTTCCAATCTGCTTTAGAATCCAACAACATGCAAGAAACACAACTTCTTATCGCCGATCAATAAGACTGTTGACAACTTCAACGATCGCATTCTTAATAGAGTTCCTAATCATGATAAGACATATTATAGCCATGATCACATCAGCGAACAAGATGAAATCATACATGACCATCCTTATGCAACATCAGATTTTCTTAATAACTTCACACATTCGGGGATACTCAACCACGAAGTCAGGCTTAAGGTAGGGGCTATATGTCACATTATGAAAAGACTAGATATGGAAAAGGGTCTTGTGAAAAATGCGAGAGTTGTGGTCGTATCAATGCATGAAAAATTTGTAATGGTGAAGGTATTAGATGAAGCATCCCAAGATGACGCATGTACGTACCCAATCTATAGAATTGATTTTTTCTATCAACCGGAGAATCGGTCCTGGACCATTCATAGGTGGCAATTACCCCTTCGACTGTCTTTACCACCTTCAATAGTTGCCAGGGACTGACATTGGATCGTTTGTCATCGACTTGCGTACCAAAGTATTTGCACATGGTCAGTTATACATGGCACTTGCCCGCGTACGGAGGTGACAGGACGTGCTCATTCTCCTCTCACCGGAGAACACAGCGAGGACCACCAAGAATACCGTCTACAAAGAACTTCTTTTATGATACGGTACATTTTTCTTAGCCCTCCTTCGTTCATGTCACTTACAACACAGAAGAAATCAATAAGGTGTATCCTCTCCATCTTTCATATCCTTTGTATGGGCTGCACTTTGTTTATACAACACAGAAGAAGTTAATGAGGTACCTCCACTCCATCTTTCATATCTTTTGTACGGGCTACACTTTTGCTCAATGAGGTGTCTTATGACAGCATTCATTAGTTATTCAGATAAGGCATGCCACCAAAAAAAAGAAAAAAAGAAAAGCAAAAAACTCCCTTCTCTGCCCGTATGATAGATGACGTGCTGCTATCTGATTATCATGGGATTCCCCTCACTCATTCTTTTTTCCTTTAAGAAATTGAAAAGAAAAGTAAAAAAAAAATGGGATAAATAACATCGCGATGCCAGCCTAGTGGTCGAGCTATTGGTAATGGGCAACCCCCATCCAAAACCCACTGACTGTCATTGGATGCAAAAGATAAAATTTAAATAAATGAAAAGAACATCCGTCGCGGTAACAGCCTAGTGGTCAAGCTATTGGCAGTGGGTGACCCCCATCCAAAGCCCAAAACCCACTGACTGCCACCGGATGCAAAAATAAAATGAATTAAACGAAAAGAACATACATCGCGGTTACGCCTAGTGGTCAAGCCGTCGGTACTGGGCAATCCCCATCCAGGCCCAAAATCCACTGGCTGTCATCGGATGCCAACAGAAGAGGGCACAAATAATAATGGGAATCCCATGGTGGTCGGTTATAGCACCTATCTATCCTACAGGCATAAAACAGACGGCAATAGTGCAGGTTCAACTCCTGCATGTTCTCTCGCATCTCAAGCATGTCCAGAACTAAGATTTATCCAACTTAGCACAAAACTTCTTTTGCAGCTGGTTGGACAAGAGAAATGTTCGTGGCGGCCTTGGCCTCCGCGATAAATTTCTTGTATCTACTTACTTAAATTGTGTTTGGGGGGTGTGTCCTCTTTTTTCCGGCCACCGGTGGACATCAAAATCCGGCCAAAAAGCGAAATTTTGTCATCAGAAAATCATAATCCGGCAAAAAAAAAATTCGAGCAAATTTTTCTTTCCTCTGCTACCCATTTCGGCGGTGGGCGGTGGCAGCCGTTATGAATCCATGCTCCAAACAGGCTGGTGATGGCAAAGGAGTTTGAAGGTCCTTGCTAGAATTCCATTGCGGAGCCGCTGCTCCATTCTCTGCAGATTTCAGGGAACTGTTTCCTATTTTCTACGCCCTGTGTCGTTCAAAATTTTTGGAACAAAGAATGTAGCAGAGCATTTTTGGAGCTCTCAAGCGAGGCATTTTTTTGGGCTGGGAGTTCTTGCATAATCGCATCTGAAGGTAATACTGTCTATAACATATGTTTCTCAACTTGGACTGAATCACCGGTGTACATCCAACAAGGATCAGGTAAACTTGAAAGTTAGCATTTCGATTTTGTTTTATTTTTAGAATGTTTTCAGAAGCAGAGCGTCATCTTCCTTGCTTTATTCCCTTCAGATCGGACCCTATTTGCTTGCTTTTGGTTCGATTGTTAACACAGGTAACAAGCCGTCTTTTTTTAGGTCGGCCTTAGATGATGCATAGCCCTTCTATCAGGTATAAACCCTTTGCAATCTTCTAGAATTTTATTCATTTGTTTCTGGAGTTTTTCAATCCTTCTGCTTCATTCTGTCGACGATTTCTTTGATTCAAAGTCATCCCTGTTTTTCAAAATCGTTCCTAATTGTTCCTACACAGTTTCATTTATCAAGATTTCTTCTACTCTCTCTCACAAATTTACTGATGCATCCTACTCTCACAGATTTACTGATGCATTTGATTTATTTATAATGGTTTTTCCGCCTTCAAACTTTTCCTATATGATCCGTAGATTGAACCGGTGCTTACACCATTGCTTCACATATGATCACACAGTGTAAGCTTCACACAATTGCTTCATATATCATCACACAACGTAAGCTTCACACTAACAGGTGTTTACACTTGCCCCAGTAAGCTGGTTCATGTTTCATTTTTCTGGGCACCCACATTTTTTTCAGATGAGGAGGCATCTTGCTTTACGTTTATGGCATGCACACATGATTTTTGAATCTCTGATATGTATGGGCGTTACAATATTAATTGCTGTGCATCTTTTTACAAGATATTTTTGCTTCGATCATAGATTCTTTTGTGTTATCATGCCGTCAAATGCATATCTGATCTTTGTACTTGATTGATGCAACAGGGATGTGGGTGCATTCATATTATTCTTCAGGTATGTCACTTGGTCTTAGGAGATACCAAGGATGGTATTGACGTACATTTCAGGGTGTTACATGCATGGAGGTATGCCATTTTTGCATATCAACCCTGTCTATCACCAAAGTCCATAAAAAGGAATGGTTTTCTGGAAGATAGAAATTTTCTGAATCTAGAAACCAGTTGCTTTATTAGGATTGAGAAAATCTGGAAAATATACTGGCCCTGGCCATACTAAGGTTTTCCTGTTGTATCTTTGATGTAAACATCAGGGGCTAATCCATATTCATATGTTGGGTAATTTGCATCACTCTCACTTTCTAATTTAATAGGCACTACTCTGTTTTCATGTGCTACTTTGCTGAACCATATTGTTTCTTGCCATATTTATATGTCAGATAATTTGCTTCACTCTATTTCAGCAACTCGCTTTCCAATTTAAGAGGCACTACTTCGTTTTCATATGCTACATTGAAGAACCGTATTGTTTTTGCCATCATGGGCTCGCCGGTAGGGCTGAGACAAAGAGATTTTGTTTCCACGAGGTGCCATCATGGGCTCGCCGGTAGGGCTGAGACAAAGAGATTTTGTTTCCACGAGGTATAAATATTTCCTGAAATCTTCCTCTGTACAAATGCTTTGGGTATCTAAGCTATATTCTTGCTGTTATTGCAGCGTTTTGTTAGTGGATGCTTCGCTAGGTAATATTCAAAAGGCCCCTTCACCAGCATTCTCACCATGTAAAGTAAGTATTTTCATGGTCTTGGTTTCGTTGTTTGGAAGTTAACAATTACAAAAAATTTCAGTTCCTTTGCATTCATCCATTTCTATGCTAAATTTCACCTCCAACTTGCTTTTTGCTTTGATGCTTTCCTTTTACTACTCTGTAAGCAAGCAATGAAACTGATCGAGAAGCTTATATTCCTTAGCATGCTTAGATAATTTTCTAAGTTAGATAATTTGCATATCTATTTTGGCATAGCGCACCTTTTTCACCTTTTTGCAAGCAAATAGCTCTATGCAGCAAGCAAATGTGCAGGTAGAAGTTTTAACACCCATCACTTTATTGCAGCAAAAATTTCATGTGTTCACTGTTAGGATATTATGCTGCCTATTTTGCATCATGTATCTTCTGTGTCCAATCACATGCAACAAATGTGCATCATGTTTTTTTCCAATTGTTTTTAAATTTGTAAATGCATATTCTTCTTTAATGGTTTCCAGAATTAGATGTCTATATATGGAAGGCAAGAAAGCCTCAAATGTAGAAAAATAGTGAAGATTAAACAATTTAAAATAGGTTTCATTAGGGAAATTTTATTGTGCTTATTATGGTTGGAGAATCGAGTTTGTTTTATCAGAGCTTCTCATGACAAGGAGCACTTTAAGCAGGGTGCACTTTAGCCAGTTTAATATGGTCTATTTATCGAATTTCATCGTTCTTTAACCAAGGATTCCAGACATTGTCAATGTAAATTAAACGGAGGAGTAAGTAACTCGGTAAGGATATCCTTGAAATTGTGGTAAGGATATCCTTGAAATTGTATCTGATGTAATGGTTGGCAAGAAAATTAAATTATGCTGGCTTTTTCACTGTTGTGTCCCTTAATAATTTGACATTCCTATTTTTCTTCCATCAATGGACCTTAGTAAGCTTCGGAAAAATGATTTTGCTTCTATGTTGTTGGTCATTAATTTAACAAGACATGTGTTCCAAAGATAGAGGAAAGGAGCCTTGGATATGCAAACAAATTGGTTAAGAAATATATTTGTGCGCCCGTACTAGTGCTTTGTGTTATAGTTGTAGCGCTTCGTGGTACTTTTGCAACATTAGGGAAGTAGCCTTTTCTCTTACGAAAAGAGAGTGAATGTATTTAACAATGTCCAATGCAATGCACAAATTGGTAAGGGAGATGGTTTTTTAACAATGCCCAATACAATGACACAAATTGGTAAGGCATATACGAAGACAGTTTTGGGTTGCTTGCCTTTGTTTTTGTCTAAGAAAGCCATTCAACACCACATGTTGTACTCCACTTGGTATGTCTCTACCATCAAGCTTGGAGGACGGGTTGTTCTCTATACAAATTGATGTGCGTATGGCATGTGATTAATCACTGGTTCGATTTGTATTATGACAAGTATATTGATGAATATAATTTCACCCATAGCATATGCATCACATTCTCACTTTGCCAGATTTCGTTGCCACAACTTCAAAGAACGACATGCATGCTCTTGCCTAACTTTTGATTGCTTATTAGATATGCGTTCCTTTGGTTCCTCTACTATTGAACATTGTAATGCTTTTGCCTAACTTATGATCCATGTTAACGGTTTAATTTAAAGGGAAAAACTATAAAATGCCTTTATGTTTTGACGAATTTCACCAGATGCCCCTAACTCTTATAATTTCACATAATGCCCTTGATCAACATATAATGTGTTTTTGTATTTTCAAAAATTATTCAAATACCTTTAAGATTTATGTTAAGTCCTCAGATGTCCTTACGGTTAAAAAACACATGCCAAGACATTAGCCCAGCAACGCCGGGCGCACGTTAACTAGAGTTCCATCATGAACTAAAATACGTCAATGAGCTAGGACAAGATTTTGTGTTTTGTATTTTTGTACCTGTTTTTTGTTGGTGTACTTAACTACTTCTAAAGATGACATTTTGAGCATAAGTTTTGGATCCAGCTTTCCAAAATTTTGTTTTCAGAGGTAGATTTAACACATTTGTTATAAAGCATTGTTTTCTCTGTTGAAATTGATAAATGCAAAATTAATACATTGATGATACTGTCATTAGGCAAATTTCAATAACAAAAAAAAGTACAAAAGCAAATATTGTCTAATCTTGCCTATATCAACGTGCGTATGGACGTTAAAGGCCGAGTAAAAACACACGCCCAGGACATTAGCCCGGCAACGCCGGGCACACGTTTACTAGTTATATTATTATAATGTTATAGCTGTGTCTTGAACCACGCCGTAGATCCGACGGCCCAAATTTGATGTACGATTAGACGGTCCAGATAGCCCCTGATTTTATTCTCGCTTGATTTGGGCTTTTCCACGGTTTACAGCATGCATTGGCAGTTCCGGCGCACCCTATAACATTATAATATAGGATGATGCATATGAGTGACTGTGGCTTTGACGACTGTAGCTTTGGCAACTGTGGTACAGATTCTTCTGCTTGGCAATATTAATGGCGGTGAACTGATTGCAGGCTTGGATCTGCTTCATTATATGGACTCCTGGATATACCGTAGTTGAAGCCCCTCCTATTCCGTCATCTCGCCCTAGATCTGATGGTTCAGATCTTTGGGCATAGATCGAACGGCCCTATGGTGAATGCCACAGTTGTAGATTCAAAATGCAGCTGCAGATTCAGAGGTTGTGATCAGCTCGCCGAATCTGCTCAAGGTAAGTAAAGCTTCCGGTGGAGCTTGGAGCTCTGTTGCCTACAATTTTAGAAACGGACCCAGTTGCAGATTACGAGGTCGCAAGTGAGATCTGCTCAAGGTAAGCAAAGTCTGTAAACAACGTATTTTCAAGTACCTCTACTGAATGATTTTGCTATTTTACTTTAGGTGGAGTTTGGAGCTTGGGAAATAACAGATTCATCTCACCTGAAGGGGAGCCACAGCTAAGGCATTGCTGCTTCAGTAAGTTCCTTCCCCTGTTGATTATTTCTTGATTTTTTCTAGCCATGATAGATGCTCAGAATGGTGCTAGAGGTGAGGCTGGAAGCGGAAAGGTTAAGGTATAGGCATTATTTAGTGCCTCTAATTTCTGGTCATGTTTGTGAGCCGAATCTCATGTGTTCATGGCTAGGCATGGACGGTCGTAATGTGCTCTGGCACTCATGGTCTGCCAAGATGTCGTGTTTTGCATTAAAGGCAGTTGTTCTTGGCTCTGATTTATGCCAGAGGCGGTGGAACATCTTTGATTTTTTTCTTTCTTGAGCAAAGCTAAGCTTTTTACAATTCCTTATATGATTTTGCAGCTCATGTTCAAGCATTGATTCTTCCAATTGTTTCTTACCAAGTTATTAGCACCATTCTTCTAACATGAGCGCCAAGATGCCAGCTTTTGCCTAAAGGCAGTTCTTGGGTCTGATTTATGCCAAAGAACATGGAACCTCTGTGACATTTTGCTTTCTTCAGCAAACCTAAGCTTTTTACAATTCCTTATATGATTTTGCACCTCATGTTCAAGCATTGATTATTTCGCCTTTTCCTTGCCATAGTTATTGACAGCATTCTTCTAAGGTAATCTTTAAATCACAAAGTTCTCTTCTGAATATGGATAGGCCTAAGCTCAAACCTCTCCACGTTGCTCCAGAATTTAAATTGTTTTTTAATGATAAGCTTTCTTCTGATTCCAACAATGTTTCTCAGAAAAGCATTCTGTTGTCACCATCTTTTGTGCATGTGTTGGTCAATTCATAGCTTTCGTAGTCATATTTGCTTAGCTTAGACATGCCCTACATTGTAACTGAGTTTTATGTCTTTTGGTTTCTAGGATCAACAATATGGGTAGGAAAACCGTGTTTTATTTGGGAAGCTTTTCGCAGAATCAGTCAGTACACAACGTTGTGTCTTGGAATGTGCATTGAACCTTAACAAGTACATGGTAAGCTGATCCGTATATATGTATAAACTTGGCAACATTGGTCTTAAGTTAGTTGATGTGTTTGTCAAATACAGAAACCCCGATGATGCCGCTACATTGTTCAAATTGTGTGTTTGCAGGATATGCTATCATGGAGCGGTATGATTGTTGCATGTGCATAACAAGGACTGGGTTATGAAGCTATTGCAGCCCATTCTACTGTAGCCTTATTCTTTGGAGCAAAAGCTTATCCTTTTAAGGTATGCTCAGTTCCCACATTTACTCATTGCTCTATCAAATAGCTATTAGTGAGGTAATGTCACAATGCCAGTTTCTTATTTTCTACATCCAAGGAGTATAATTCAAGCATGCTTCCGTGGACGTTAAAAAATTTATTCTATTCTATTCTATTCTATTCTATTCTATTCTATTCCACAAAAGTTTATATTGGCAGATGTGTCTTCTTATTTCATGTGTGCAAGTTAGTAGGTTCTCTTAACTGCTCAACCATAATATTTTAGTTTGTGTTTCCGCATTGTTGAAATACCAATCTGCAAGGTACATGAACTTTGAAAATGCACCAAGTGATCCTTGGTGAAACAGTATTTGAAGAAGCTGTTGTAGGTTTTGCCAACTAAACATTATACTACTAGAAACTATTTTCTTCTAAAAAACACCCTCTTGCAATATCCATATTGCTGGAAGATAATATTATGGATCAGCATCTGGAGGTAATGTGTAAATTGCCTGCCCTTCTGATTAGCCTCTGCCACCCAATAACGGCTATCAAAATCATAGATTTGTAGAATCTAAGAATGTAGGTGTTTAATAGTTGGGTAGCTTATTGATTGTCAAAATGGTATTCATAGTTGCCAATAAAACACGGTATTTGATGAATGGATGTTTGACTTCTTGCCAAAAAGAACATATGCACATGTATATAGGTGTAAATAAATTTATTGTTCTGGCTGTTTATCGAAATAGGATGATCTGACACTCCTGCACCTATCTCCAATTGGTATGAGTTGCTGGCCTTTCTATTTTGGCCTATGAACTCGCAATGATCTTCCACTACCTTGCTGGTAGCATGATCTATACCTACAGAATTCTCAAGAACTTGAAGTTTGAGAGGTCAAAGAATATATTAGAGTTGTTGTTCTTAATGCAGTTGCATCTGCAACATTTGGAATGACTAGAGACTTTTCAAAAGAAATGGTTATATACATTTGAAAGCTACGGAAGATATCAATGGATGAATTTCCAATGTCAACATGAATTGTTACTGTATATACATTCAGCATATCTATTGATATGAAGAAAGAAACTAAATCTAAATAAACTATAGCTCTATGTAACTATTTCAAGTTTGTAGAATTGGAAGTTCTTATAAACTAAAAAATAAGTATGTTCCTTTAGATGTTCTTAAACTTCAGATATATGTTCTTTCTTAATACAAATTTTGTTGCTTTTGCAAAATTCAAAGTGACTATGTTTCACAAAGATTTAAGGTTTATAAAGGAAGCCTATGATCTTGGATAACTTTGCATTGCCCACACTTACCAGAAAGTTGGAAATTAGTTTTAAACTGACTAAAGATGACAGTTTTCAATTTGAAACATGCATGAATATCTGAATATGTTTTTTAAGAGCAATTCCATATTAGTTATTGAAAACTTGCAAGCAAATACAATGAAAGCCTTAGAATTTTTGTACATTTGTTATTAACAACATATAGCCTCATTCAACATGCATATTACAACATTTTGGTGTCCATTATATAACCATTCTCATGTTGAAAATACATCACACGTGTTGATATGTCTTGCATAAAACCAACAAAAGACCACATCAGTTATTTTAACATAATGCACCATTGACAATTTCCCGAGGTCTAACGCAACAAAGTAAGCATAGTAATACATAACACGATGCACCATTGACAATTTCCCGGGGTTTAACGCAACAAAATAAGCACAATGGTACATCACAGATTGATGTGACGCAACAAAATAAGCATAATGGTACATCACAGATGGATGTCTCACATCACCAAATACAAAAAATAACAAAGTGGTGAAAACCAACAAAAGACCACACCAGCTATTTTAACATGATGCATCATTCACGATTTCCCAACTTTAGCCAACCTGCTTATTAGCAAAAGGTGAATTTGATAGTGGCATTAAAATGTCCTCTTCTAAAAATGATAATGGCATTAAAATGCTCTCTTCTAAAAACAACCCAAGAGAAGGGCATCCATTCAATCTTAGAATGGTTGCTTAAAGGTTGCATGCAAAATGTTGGATATCTAAATATTTTAACATGTTTAGTTGGATAGAATATGTAAATATTGTAGATGTCAAAACGTACAGGATGCTAGAATGTTTATGCATTTTATATGTTGGATTATTAGTATACATTTTTCTCATTGTGGCCAAAACATTCATGGGATCCAAACTCTGAACTTATGCCTTCTGGGCATTGTTAGTAGTACTATAAAATATCATTTTGTGTGTGTCCGAATTTGCAAGGGTTGCTTTGAAGTAGATTGTCCTTTTTTCTCCTCAGAAAACATGCACCTGTAGTATCTAAAGTAGGCATCTCATAAGTATGAGAAAGCCAGCTCCTACGCAAGATATTTCCTATCATTACTGCATATGCGAATTTTTATATATCTACTTTGTTAATTTGGGATTTTCCGGTATGGTGGAAAATGTTTTTGGAATTTTTTTTTAACCGATTTCCTAAGATTTTGTAGTTTTCGGCAGCCGGGAAATATTTCCGTCCTTCAAAAATGGGGACAAGTTTTCGTGCTATTATTTTGAAGGGGTTTTTGGGTTTAGTGGGCATTCTCATCTGCCTTGCTCCACGATTGCAAATTGCATGTCGCATCGCATAGATTTTAGCTGGCTCCAGTTGATCCGATGCACTAGAGTTTTGCTCCAAGCTAAGCCCACTCAGAAATAATCATTTGGCATTTTTAGGTTCCGGTTTTGGGTTATCCGTCCCGGATTTATAATCCTGGGTTATTCTCCACATGCTTGCCACGGTTGCTCAGGACAGGATATGCAAGCTCCAACTATTTTTGTCTTCTGCTGGTATGACTTCCGGATTGATTTGATTCCATAGTAATACAATTCTGGCCCACTACAGAGCTACCGAGGTAACTTCTTTGTCTCAGATGATTTCATCTTTGCCGTTTTTTTGCTTCTTCCTCTTTAAGTCCTCTAGAACATCTTTCAAATTATGCCAGAAGATTTGTTTCACATTACTGCACATTAGTATGCAGGTCTGAAGTTTTAACTGGCTTTGGCTTTGATGTATCTGCATTTCTAGGAACTTATAGAGAGATGTACAACGAGGCTTTGCAAGCATTATTGCAGGTGAATCATAAGCTTCATTTTTAACTTTAAATTTAATTTGTTGTTGAAGCAATCTATCTAGATGGAGGCCATATAGGCATCTATTTCTTATTCTTACTTATTTGATGCTTATTCTTTTTCTTTGATCTCTTTCTTATTCTTATGATGCATAGTTTAAGAAGTAGATGGCTAGGTATACTTCCACGATTGGAGATGCATAATTTGGTAAAGGGTTTTCTACTCTTCCACTTTCTGTTGTATTATTGTTAGATACTGACCCATAGCCAATAGCACAATAACTTTAAAACCTTTGGTAGATATCTCTCTGTTCTTACGTGTTCCAGCTTAGTGTCTGCAGATCGTTCTTATGATGAGTTCTACATTAATGTAATAGGGAATATTGCAAGCTTACTTGCATTTGCAAAAGCATAAATGATATTCCAAAGGATGTGGTTAGTGCTTTCAGCTTGCAGAGCATATCAGATTATTAATGATACAGACATATTCATGCTATTTGTTTTTTCTTGCATGTGAAGGTAAATTCCTTTCGCAGAAGGATCTCTCTCGCTAACTACTCAAAATGTTGCATGGATACCTGTATCCGCCGATGGTAGTGAGAAACATGGTAAATCTCTAACTTAATGTTTCAGATCCTACATGTTTTGCCTGGGATCCGAACTCCAAAGGAGGAATTAGAGAGACAATATCCTTAGTCATGGAGGTATTTATGACTGCATGTCTTTGCAAACTTGTGATGTTATTTGAAGGACGAGCAGGCAACTATTTGTTCTTTCCATTTGCCACATGTAGCAGATCAACACAACTATTTGTTCTTTCCATTTGCCACATGTAGCAGAACAACACAATCTCTTAACAATAGAGGTAATTATTATATTACCCCCTAGATGATGAGCTCATGCTGCCATTGTTGAAGCCGATGATGTGGATGTTTTTTTTGCCATTGTTTTGTGTTCAGTTTCCTAATTCGTTGCGTTAGTTCTATTCTTCCATTTTTGCTGCTTCTATTCTTTTATTGGTATCTCCGCTCTGGATTTTCTCATTCAACTCCAGCTATATTAGATTCTTAGTCTATTTGTGATCCTGCAGAAGAGCTTGAGCATACAAGGTCAGTGCCAAGGTTCTCTTAGAATAATATTCTTATTTAGATATTTGCATCCAGGATTCATTTGGGGTTTTTGTGTAATGGTCCTGTTGTGAACAAGTACAACAATAAGCGCGGCTGGAAGAAGTTAAGTTATGAATAAAACCATCTGTAATTGCTCTCCCTTTTAAATATTGATCTTGCAGAAACTTTTGAAGACATAACCTTATTGCCCTGGTACGTTTTCCTTTGCTTGCTTCCTCAAAAATTAAGTTCTTGAGCTTCTTAGGGTTATAAGTGTGTTGTGTTCTCTAGAAATTGCAAGCCGCAAGTCAATAAAGCTTATAAGGTGGGTGACGTTGCTTCTGATTTGTAGCCCAGATGTTTAAACTTGATTCTAATAAGCACAATTTCAGTTACATGCAATTATGTTGATTTGGTTGTGATTATTCGTAGTTAACTGCACAAATATAGTTGAGATGCATGGTCATGATGGGCTAATAATGTCGTCGATTCGCGTAGCGAATCGGCATTCTTGCTCAAGACGAGCATGCATGCATTGCATGCGTTTTGGGCCGTTCATCAGGTTGGGTGTTTGCTACTTATTGCAGAGTTCTTCATCGACGTTTCATCGACGCTTCCTCTTCTCTCAGCAATACCTTATTCTCTTTGATTTGTTTCCAGGCAGGGGAGGGGCTTCTTCCTGCCTGGTTTGGCCAATTTGGCGTTGCTTTCCTGCTGTCCTTTCCGGCCTTTAGCCTTCATCCCGTGATCTTAGGTCCTCGATCCTAGTTTGTTAAGGAAGTCCTTTGGTATTGAGCTTTTGTTGGTTTCATGCGAGTCGCGGTGCAAGAATGTCGTCGATTAAGAAGTACCGAATCGGCATTCTTGCTCAAGGCGAACATGCATGCATTACATCGTGCATGCATGCATCGCTATCGCGTTTTGGCGCGTTCATCGGGTTGGGTGTTTGCTACTTATTGCGAGTTCTTCATCGGCGTTTCATCGTGGCTTCCTCTTCTCTCGGAAGTACCTTATTCTCTTTGAACCCACCCTCCCCTTCTTTGTTTATTATATTTTGTACAAGTTACGTTTATCATGTTTTTCCACCGGTGGGTGATGCTTTTTCCACCTTTGGGTGATGCTATTCTTTGGTATGTTTCTCGTTTGTTGTTGGTGATGTGCGGTGCAGGGTTGGCGGCGCCATTAGTTTTGACTTCTCCATGCACGGGGTTTTGGGGCGATTCTATGCCTTACGTTTGTCTAAGCCCCTTGTCGAAGGCTTATCACTAGGGTTTTTCCTCGAAAACCCGAAAGGGCTGGGTTTTTTAATCCGGTGATAAACTTCGGCGGTACATCGACTACTCATCTATTAGCATTGTATTTGTTTTGTGGTCCAAATGATATAATTGGATTTTCCCTTTATTTTTTATGGGTAGTTAAATAATGCGGCTATCCAATATCCCTCCATTGTAGAAAATCTGCTGAGATGAATGAGAAGCCTATCTATCGGGCGCTTTGTTGGTTTCATGCGAGTCGCAGTGCAAGAATAGTTTTGTTGGTGTGCATGCAGCGCAATCTTTTGTGCTGAAGGATAGCCCAGAATCCAAAGATCCATGCAACAAGCATCCAAATTGAGGCCTTATTATTCGTGATGGATCCCATTATATTGGTATAGATGTGGTAGACTAAGAAATCAAAGTTATTTTTATGTATCTAAACTAGCTTTGCTATCACGATTTCGAGAGGAGGTTGCAAGATGTTACAAACATGTTGTCAACACACATTGTGAGGTAGTGCTTGATGATTTTAAAGAACTTCACGTCATGGGCATCGAATGTCATGTATATAGTTATGAGCACATCCAATAGTTTCTTCCTTTCTAAACGAATAGCCACATTGTTATTTAGTTGAACCGGGGGATTGAGTACATTAAATATGCAGACCTCAGGGAACATGCATTCTTGCATACTGTATAGACTATAGCAAGAAGAGCCAAAGTTCTATTGAGTTTGTGACATGTATGGGTATATTCGAATAGAAGTGCAAGTTTAGTGCTAGCTTCAAGACTTGAAATCAGACGAGTTTGGGCTTTATATAATATACAAGGCCAGCACCCTTTTCACTGGCTGAAATTTGTCTATGCATTAGACAATGGAAAAATATGATTTACATGAATCACATTTCTAAATAGAAGTAAAAAATGGTGTATGCAAATACAAGAACTTGACAATAGAAGGAAAAAATGGTTTTCTAAATAGAAGTAAAAAATGGTGTATGCAAATACAAGAACTTGACAATAGAAGTAAAAAATGGTGAAAAAATGGTCTTCTAAATAGAAGTAAAAAATGGTGTATGCAAATACAAGAACTTGACAATAGAAGTAAAAAATGGTGTATGCAAATACAAGAACTTGGCAAAAGGTAGGCAACGGACTTTAAGCAGAATGGTTATACTATTGATAGGTTTTTAAACAAGCACATTTCAAGAAGTAGAACTTTGTTTGGAATCCAAATTTAGCTTCATTTTTTTGTTACAGTTGTTTAGAGTTGCTCTTGGCTGTGTTGTGCGCTCTTGACTCTGTACTTTGTACAAAATTCTATACTCTGTACTCTAGAAAGTTACATTATATCGACGATGGTCCATTAAGTTTCCATTACTTTCTTAATAATAGATGTTATAACTGACTTTTTGCATTGCTCCATGCAAACTTCATCTTTCATGAATGTTATTACTGCAAATGTTAGTGAAAAGTGTAGGGTTGATGACCTTTGCTGTAGCTCCCATAGGCTTGCAGGCTTGATGTAGGGTTGACAATATTTTTTACATTTCACCATTGTTCAAGATACGTGGCTACACAATGCTCATGTTATGACTCTTCACCATCTGGAAATGGATGGGCTCTATTCATCTATATGTAGTATTCTCTACATAAAAAAATAAATAGAGATGTCTTTTGTGAAGGATGCATATCCATCTTTTGTGCAATGGACATCTGTGCTATTCCATGGTTCAAAGGGATATCTTATACCGCTTGAGTTATGTCAAATATTAATGGGCGTCATTAGCAAATTCAATATGTAACACGATGGATGCAACAATGAAGCAACATTTTCTACCATACAATGCCCATATCAGTTTCAATAAACAAGGTAGCCCAATCGTCTTATAAAATGGAGTATTCCTCCTTGCTATAAAGTGAGAGTCCAACTTGATAACTATATAGAGAGAGCCATATAAAAAACACTAATAAAGAACCCTCCTTCCCTTACCCCCTCCCCCAAAACACTCACTTCATCTTTGTATAAATCCAGCACTAAAGCCCGGCAACGCCGGGCACCATTACTAGTTTGTAAAATAGTGAGTTTTCTAAGTTATATTGCATCTCTCTTAATTATTTCAGACGAAGGATTCACTAGAAGAATTCTTAAAGGTTAATTTTTAGAAAAGTATAAGCATTAGGTTAAGGCACCATTTTTTTTATCACTTAATTCTCTGTCGCCCATGGTGTTATCCTAGTTTGGGGATTTCTTCCTATTGATCTTCTAGGTTAGAGGTGTTTATTGTGGTTTTCGAATTTCGCATGATTCTTGATTCCCCATGGTTCTAGTTTTTGGATGGTTGTTTTCGTTGACATGCCATTATTTATTTTAAGTTCATCTCTTTTGCTAGTATCTTTCTCATGCCAGCGCCCTTGAACAGGTCAAGACAGCACCCACTTGCCCATGAAACGAGGGTTGGAACGAGGCCCGCAATGCTACCTGCGCACCCACTTGCCCATGAAAAGACGCAGACTCATTGCCTCCGTTCGCACAGGGGCACATCATCTTCGAATTGAGACAGGCAGATGGATTGGTGAGCCACGTCAGGACAGGCTCTGTCAATGCTGCCAAATGGGAGTCATTGAGGATGAATCTCATACCCTTCAAAGTTGCCCAGCATATGATCAAATCCAGGCGCGCTATGCTGAGTTGGTCAGGCCTGGCCAGCCGCTACATGTGACATTGAGCACGGCCTCCGTACAGGTGCTAGGATCATACATTCAGGAGGTCATGGACATGTGAGATCAGCTATGTCCTCGGGCACGCGCTTGACATGTACATACACATTTATTTCATGATGATGTATACTTGTACAGTTTGACAGCATTCTTATTACTGACACGGTTTTTCCCTCGAAAACCCTTCGGGGCGAGGGTTTTTTAACCCGGACAGTAATAAGTTTGCTGCGCTCCTTCTGGGTCCCATAGGCCGATTGGTCTCAGTGGACGATAAAAAACTATTCTTATTCTTATTCTTATTCTAATGGATTTGAGATGATTAGTTTAATCTCATTATGCATCTTATTTTTTGTAGTTCACATCATACTTTCTCTTTCTCCTCGTTGGCTTACATCTCTTTGCTCTCAATTCTTTGTATCCATGCGATCTCCTCTCATGTTCCTTGACCATTAACCTGACCTCAAACCTGACCTCAGCTTATTCTCAATTGCAAACTTATCCTAGTTTCCTTATCATCCTAGCTCTCGTTTCCTTTTGTCATTCACCCGTATGTTGCTCCATAGGGCCAACATGATACAGTACATATTCCCACATATTTAGCTCGATGGGGAGGCAATGCGGTAGCTAGTGGAGTCCCGATGGTCTTTCTTGACATCATGGTTGCTGGCGTTCATTCTCTTCTCAGGCACGATATATTCAGCCCGATCTTCATTAGCAGTTCAACTCAAATATTATCTATGTTAAGAAATTTTAATAATATCTCTCTTTTTTAAGAAATTTATTGTTATTTATATGCGTCTGACACGCGCGTGACCAGCCCCCTCTTGTTATAGAGGTTTTTTGTCGCGTAGCACGCATGACCAGCCCCTCTGAAGGTTTTCTTTTCAAGTTCTTTTCAAAAGTTATATATTTTCACGTGGTACGCATGACTAGCCCCTCCTTGTTATAGAGGTTTATTGCTGCATGGCACGCATGACAAGCCCCTCTGGAGGTTTTTCAAAGTTTTTTCTGTTATGTTGATATTTCTTCTTTTATATTCTGTGGGTTTTTGGTGTCATCGACATTGATTATAGGACGCACGCAAATAGCTTCACGACAGGAGTTCAAGCCATCCACATGTTGTGCTTATTAATGGAACTTATGGGTGTTTGTGTTTATATTTCTAGGATTAGAAAAATCAAGAGACATATATATCTCCTCTTTGCTCGGTACCTATCATTTGTTTTCTTGCGGGGGTGCTCCATGCAATACCTAGAGAACATTAGCGATCATTTCTCATTAGGGTCTTCCCCAAAAACCCGAAAGGGTGGGGTTTTTTATCACGATGAAAAGCTTTCGCCACTTTTCTCACCTTCGCCTAGCCATGTCATGATATTATTATCATTTCTCTTTATATGGAGTAGTCTGATATTACGCCTATGGTCGGCTACCTCACTCACTTCACAAAATTATAAACCCAATGTATATTGTTGCTATGATGATTGAAAAGCCTATCTATTCGGCTAGTGTTTTGGTGTGCGTATATTGCGAGTCCTCGTCACGAAAGTAGTTGGAACTTATGGAGTCCATGTAGGTTGAAACTAAAGGAATGGTCGTCGTGATAAGTTTCTTGTAGGATTAAAGAATGAATCAAGGGAATTTATTAGCCAAAATACTAGCAATGACCGTGTAGGTCATATGCCAATCTGCAAGATGGGCCTTTTTGAAACAATAGCCAAGTGAAGCTTTGCATTTTAAAGGGCACAAAGTTCTTAGTCAATCTCAAAGTAAGTTCTAGGATGATGAGATAAATTATCTGAAAAAATGTGCTAACGCACTGTAGGTTGCCCTTGCAACTGTGTTATAGATGGAGGCTTCTTCATCATGTTTCTTATTAAGTGGTCTCATTTTCACCATGTCCTAGATGACTACCTAAAATTTCTTGATGGCTACTAGCCTACTGCAAAATGGTTCATAGTCATTCCAAACTCCAGTGTACGTCAACCCTCTGCACTTTAGCGTGGAAAAGACTCAAAGCAAAAAAAAAAAATTTAAGGCTTAGGATCATCCCTTGAAACGAAATCTCTCTTTCAAATATGCTAATTTGTTGCTAGAAGGATGTCGTGCTCAAGAATAAAAGCCTTAAGAAGATCTTTTTTCTTTTAAAGATCTGGTGAAGCTGAAATATGGGTATTCTCGGCGTTGTGCGAGTAAGATGCCATGCCATACCATACCATACCATACCATACCATACCATACCATACCATGACAGATTGTTTCGAGGAGAAGAAAGAATCCATCTATGGGTTGAATTCAGGTGGCTAGGGTGGCCAGAAGCGCCGGAATTGGGGTGGAATTCTGATCAAGCTATCCTAATGTTTTTTTAGCGCACGTCCACGTGTCATTACAGGACGGGAGCTTAGCTTAGCTTAGCTTAGCGAACTGTTCAATGCAGATATTTCTAATCTCATTTGTTCAATAAGCATATTAATGGTACAAAAATAATATTCCATCAGACCACCTCCCAAGGGTTTGCCCTTTGGGCAAATAGGGAGCTTGAAATTTCGCCCTCAATGGACTAGGCCAAGACCTGCAAGGAAATCACTAAAAAAACAAAAATCCGACAAATTTTAACCTCCCTTCGCCAAAGTGATGAAACTTGTGGCAAAATGGCATGGCCCATGCACCATATTATCCTACCTTATCACCCAAATTTGCACTGGAGAGTTTTAATTGTCAAGTTTTCAAATACATAAAGAAGTAGAAATAAAGAAATAATTGAATTATTAGGTGGTGCAACAATGTAATGCCAAGTTCATCAAGAACCATTACCAAATGGCTTCTCTAACATGCAATCCTTCCAATTACTATGCCAAATAAACCTTTTTCACCATATAGTTATACTGGATTGTAGTTGGTGTAGAATCCTTTTAGGCTCAACCCAAAAGTTTTTTCTAAAACTTCATATTTTGACCTCAATCAGACAAATTCAAGCAAATGATAAGAGCGACTTGAAAGAGGCAAAGTGGACAGAGGCATTCATCATGTAGATGTTCAATCAATTACTCTTGAGCAATAAAGGAGCCCCAAGAAAATGGTTTATATTGTCAGTGTAACTGATTATAAAAAGGTTCAAAATATGCACAGAACTGGCCCAAGAGATAGCCATACTATGAAAATTCCTCACTACTAGTAAGCGTAGCTACATGGGTCTGAACAGGAAGTTCCAAAGACCACCACTGTATTAAAGAATGTGCCTCTGAGGCACTGCCTGCACTCTGGCAAACATGTAGCATGGCAGAAGGAATAAGATGGTAAGGATTTGTTGCAGTCTGAAATAAAGCCCCTGTAATGGTCTCGTGATGCATCACCATCTTTGCAATCCTGCCTTTAGAATTATCCTTCTTATGGCTGAAGAAATATTCAGCATAGCCACAGCAGATTGGATCCTTTGTATTCACATAAAGATTAGGATACCAGTTTCTTATCATTTGAAAAGCTTCTTCAGATTTTTTCCTTCCACTTTCATTCTTGAGTAGAGCCACAAGTCCAGCCTTTATTGCGGTATAAGCTGCCTGCATATCTTCATAAGTTTTTATAGACATTATGGATTGGAAAGGGGCCAGAAAGGAAGAAAATGGAGGATTAAATGCATGTGTTTCTAGGTAAACATCCTCCATAGCTATCATTCTTGCAGAAAATAAACTTAAAGCAGCCCCTGATGAATGCCCTGCTAAGCAAATATTTTCTGCTCCATAAGTTGAGACAGCTCTCTTGACAGCTTCATATGCAGCCAAGAATCTTTCTGTTTTATGCAACTGCTGGTTAAAAATTTTCAGGATTATGGCATAATCACTGGCTAGGGTTTGTGTACCCCTAAATGCAATAACTACCAAAGGGGCTTTTGGAGGTTTAGGAAGATCCCTTCTCCAATGAAACAGGGCACCATTAATCCTAAGTCCGTTATTGCTCCATATTACATCTTGAAGATCATAATGAAAAAATTTCCACCAAGGTTCGGCCAGCTGAGATTGCTGACCTTTGTTTTTCTTTTCATTGTCCCATTGCAAGGCATAAACTGCTGAAACTAGACAAGCCAAGACTGCTCGCCGGATGACAGGATCCGACCTGCAAAACCATAGAAAAAATTTTATCTTTCCCCAATATAAATTAAACAGGAAGAATGCGAAATCAAATGATTTGGAAGTAAAGGCGTACCAATCAACAACAAAGAAGCTTTTGGGTCCAACGGATTCGATCCGGTAAGGGGCGTCTTCATCTGGAGGAGCCGATTTTGACTTGCGAAAGAGCATTTGGAGACGTGGAATGGAAGCGAGGCTGCACATTATTTATTTAGAGATGCCACGTAATTTTTTCCGCTCGACGCGCAGACTCTCCTTCATAGTTTTTGCATCAAAACACAATCGAAGGTTCGATTATTTGTTAGAAAAATTTGACGGGTGAAATTAAATTTACCTTTCATGCAGTGTCGTGGCAGAATCTTTACCATTCATTAAATTAGTTTTCAAAGTGGGACCTTCATTTCAATAATTTTCAATTATTGTGAGGCAGATGTACAAGAAATTGATCATGTGGCAACATCACATAATTCCTAACCTATGTTCTTGACCTTCTATTAATGTCGTCGATTTGATTAAAGCAATGTAAGTCAAAATGATGTGAACAATTCTCGAGATTAAGACTAGCTTAATATTGATTTATGAAAATAATCTTAGCACATATGGTTTTTTGGTTTGCCCCTAGGGGGGCAAACCCTCGCTCATGTTGGTTTTCGGCATATTCTAAGTATATGCTAGAATATACATAGGATATACCGAAACCTAACCTATTGTTGCCTGTAATTTGGCGATCATCTGCATTGTGGGTCGCTGATGTTTGAACTGCCTAACTGACAAGACAGATAGAACTCTAGAGATAATGCAGACTGAAGCTCTTGGTTGATTTGAGGTCGGATATGCCATTTCTTTGTTTCGATTTGTCTTTGGCGAAGGTTGTTATCAATGTGATGCTATTTTCTGGACAAGTCTTGCCTGAGGCGTGGTGGATCATCTGCGAGCGGAGCTATTGGGGCCGAGCTAAGGTGCGTTTCGCGAATTTTTTTCTTATAGTTGAGCTACAGTAGTCATCATTTTAGATTTCACATATCTTCTGATGTGGCATTTCACAATGTTCCCTCAAGTCTATATCTCGGCATCCTCGTCTACTCTTTGCTGGATTGTTTGGATTCGAGCTAGTTGGATGATGACGAAGGGGTATATTCTCTTTTGATCTTTTGATGTTAGCATCTCTAAGGATGTGGTGTTGCCCATTTGTAGTCTCTACTTCTTTCCATTTGAACCTGTGCTTGGTTGTGTGCTTGGTATAGCGTTGTTGCCACTAAGTTCTTTCCTCTGTTGTGAATCTTTTAAGCACCGCTTGTGACCTTGTTTGTCAATTTTGTTATTTCAGATACCTTGCATATGTTGTAATCTTATAGTCCTCTACTTTAGATGATCAGATGTTGCATAAAGGCGTTCTGGCAGGGCCTAGATGCAGATCCAAGTTTTTGGACGATTTTTGCAGTTCAATTGTGTTCTTTTTGCATGAGGATATGTATGAAGGAAAAGGCACTATAGTATTGCCAAGAGAGCTTGAATATCTTTGCCAAAGACGCGGTGATTGTCGTGGAGCCACTTTCGACCGGATATCTTTGCGGGGACGTTCATGGCCAGGTGTCATTTCATTATCTCCTTCCAGTTACTTGTTTTTGATGAACTTACGTGAAAGCATAACAGGAGCATAGATTAGAAAATTAAAGTCCTTGAACAACTTAATTAGTTTCTCCCTTTGGATCCTTACATACCACATGTTGGCCAAGCTCCCTCAAGTCTCTCAAATTGCAGGAAACTCACAATATCATCAAAAGTTTACAGAGATTTTTTTTTTTTTTTTTTTTTAAGGAACGAAGTTTTATATTAATCATATAGGAAGTATTACATCATAAAGGATCCCACATGGATCAAATCATAATTAAGCACAATAACTAGAATGTTTCATCACACTAGAAAGATTATACAGGAGTAACTCAACATCTTCATCTTTCTTGTGTAGAAACTTATTAACAACTCTGAAAGCCTAATATGTATGAAGCACCATAATCTGTCCACCAAGTAGCCAGATGTTGTAATGATGATACCTGAGATAAACCATCAAGGCCCCCTAAATTCTCAAACCAAGTAATAGAACCACATAAATTCTCCTGAAATATTGAGAAAAGGCAAGAAAGCTTGTATATCTGTATAGCAATAGCAAAATGGAAAGAGGTTCTTGGCATAGTAGTACCAAAATCAATCAAGCATCAGCACTTGAAAGGTTCGCCTAGGCATAAGCAAGAACCGAGCGCTAAATAAACATAGAATTCTTGGCATAGCAGTACCAGAATCAATCAAGCATCAGCACTTGAAAGATCCGCTCAGGCATAGCAGTACCTGAGCAAGAACCGAGTATTTAGGATCATCTCACCATGCTGTCGTGCTTCCAGTTATCTCTGCAATTTTTGACCATTTACCAACAAATCCGTAGTAATCCACATAATTTTACTAATCAGTGTGAGCCTTTACTATCATCCAAATACATAATCCAGACCTTTCTGCTAGAAAGAAAGAGTGGAAGGAAGGGGAAAATTTCTACTGTAAAGAAGACTTGAAGAAAGATAGCACTGCCGAAATCTGAAAACTGCCACCCTAAGCTAACTTTCCAAAATCAAAATCCTGCTCCACCTTATAGACATCTACGTCTTTTCGGTGTGTCTTTTGCTCAATAAGATAGAAACAGCCATAAAATATAAAGAAAGATCCTTCAGGAAAGAAAAGACCTTTCAAGAAAAATAGAGTACCTTTGTTTTTATCTCTTAGAACCAGATCATAATACTTCATAGGAAGCAGAAGAGCAGAATTAACCATGTTAGTGGCTTACCCGGAATCGTTAGCATACCGCCTTGGTGCTGCTACAGAAAATCTTTTTGCTATAAATCTTTCAACTCCACAAACAGAGATCAGAGTTTCCCTTCTTCTAGCAAGGGAAATCAGAGTTAGGAAGACAAGAATTTAGCAGCAGTTCCGGTGGAGAGACGGGGGGCGGCCCCTGTCTCACGTCACCGCCCTAGCCGCTGCCGCCTGCGCCAAGAACCCATTTCGAATGTATTTTCCGTGTGCTATGATTCTTCGTTTACAGAGAATAGGTAGGGGCGGCGATATCCGACTTAATCTCGATGCATTTGTCATGATGATGCAGTTGTCGTGATGGATCAGTAGCAAAAGACCTACACCGGAGAACCATTTATTAGATGGGCTCCAAAAATAGTGAAAAAAATTGGCATGAGAGCTTACATGAAAAATTTCAAACAAAAAAGAGGAAATTAGAAGAAGTCATATATTTGAATGCTGGATAAGCAACTCTGGATAAACTGACCTCCATAGCCTGCTTAAGCGGCCATCTGACCTTTCCAACAATGAAAAAGTCACGAATCGTCCAAAAGTCCTAAAAAAAAACCTCAAAAAATTACCTCCAAAAACCAAAGACCCTTAGGCGTATCTCAGGCAGCCAGCTTCCGATTTCCATGCCTCAAACGTATTCCTAACTCCTGGGCAAAGCCAAGAAAACCATGCCGAAATTGTAGAAAAACATACATCCCAGGCGCCAAAACGTAGCACCTGCTTTATGTATACATACTTTGAATTTTGAAAAAAAACCCTTCTCTGCCCACGCACATGTATTCTATGAAATACATGTGTGAACCCCCCTTGGGTACAAAAGCATCCATTAAATAAAATGCCAAGTCCCTGTTAAATCTGTGCTTGTTGACTGCACCTCCCTTCAAGCCAACCAGCGTATATTCCAGTTTCCTTTTGCAGTCCTCCTCGGGCATGTTGGACGTAAGTTCATTGGTTTCTGTGGTAATTATCCAAGCTTAACTTTTCTGTGAAATGGAGTATAGGTTTAGAAAGCTTTTGCGAGCCATACTATGTGCTTCATATACTGCATCTGCTACTTTATTTATGATCACATAAATGATCATTGTTATGCCATGACTGACATAACTATTCTTGGCAGGCGTCCCATCTACAAGCACTCCATGTCCTATACTCATATGGGCCTCAACCTTAGTAGTGGCCTGCAGGATCTTGGAGTACTCTATTGCTGGATCTGATAAGTACACAATGGTGATGTAGCCTTCAGTGGTCTGCTGGAGACAATTAGACGACATTGAAATATAGTAGTCTATCTCCTACTGGTATGTTCGACAGTCCACTACAAATAATGAAGCCTTCTTTGAAATAGTCTGGGTGGCAACTACCAGAGAACCCTGACATGACTTCACCATGTATGTTTTGGAGACTATCTCAGGAATATCAAAGTCTCCATTGACTCTGCACTTCAGCTCCACACGGACTTTTGCGGGAAGATGGGCTGGCTTTTCCTTGTTTCTGGACTTACATGCCTGAACAAATCCAGGTGACCACTTTGAGTATCTGAGCAGGTCTGTATCAGTTATGCACATCATATCTAAGATACCTTGCTTAGAGAGGTTTATTATTTTAGATATATCGAAGAGTTCCTTCGAGATGGCCTCTGCAGGTTTCTAGAAAGGATGGTACATTCTTTATTTTGGAAACCTTTTTCATCAGGATCTGTCCATCCAAGACTGACTAGAGCACCTTGAGTATTTATTCCTCCCTTAAGCCCTGTGCACTCCTGAGTTTTGTGACATTAAAATTCTCAAGTGATCCCTTCTCATCCTTTCCCGACTTCCCTACAAGCTCATATATTGCCTATTTGTTCCACACCTCATTCCATTTGTCCCACACATGATCATGACCGAATACAATGTGATATGAACCAACCTCGAAATTTGGCCCCATGATAAGAAACAAAATGCAATGCCTTCGCCATGAGATTTCATTGTCCAGCACCATCAGGTGCTTTATCTCTCCAGCACCATAGAGAGCATACAGCTTCTTGCCTCTACTGGTCTGCTCTGAAGTGACATTATGGATATGCGCCTCATTACACTGAATTAAATTTAACAGGGCTACAGGCCTCCCAAGGCTTAAGAGGAGGTTAACCCTCCCCTCGAGCAGATTAAGATTATGGGAAATAACCCTCGAGGCCGCAGGCTTATTTCCCATGATCTGCAAGAGGGGAGGGTTGACCTCCCTTAAACCACAGGTCGAGCAATTTATCTGCTGTGGCTTGATGCAACATGTCTACTTTGGCAAAAGACCTGTATTTTTGAGGCCATTACTAGTTTCTAACTCCGATAAAATTTTGCTGCTTGCTCTGGAGACTCCATTCCAGTTCCAGTACATTAGAATTTTCCAAGTACTTTCAGATTCCACAGAAATGCAACTTCCCAATATCTTTGAGGCAGTATCCAACGATCCCCTCAAAGCAATTTAGTACCACACAGCACTTTGCAGAGAATCATATCTCCACCACCAAGAATCATCGCTGGATCATCTCCATATACAAGCGGTGATGCGCTCTGATGCAAAACCCCCTGCTAGTTTGAATGTAAGGATAAAGAATTTCTTGGTAGTGTGCTATGAATCATTGCACAGAATCATAGCTCCACTGAAGGCTACATCACCATTGTGTACTTATCAGATCCAGCAATAAAGTACCCCAAGATCCTGCATGCCACTACTAAGGTTGAGGCCCATATGAGTGTAGGACATGGAATGCTTGTAGATGGGACGCCTGCCAAAAATAGTTATGTCAGTCATGCCATAACAATGATCATTTATGTGATCATAAATAAAGTAGCAGATGCAGTATATGAAGCACACAAGTGTGGTTCTCAAAGGCTTCCTAAATCTATACTCCATTTCACAGAAAAGTTAAGCTTGGATAATTATCACAGAAACTAATGAACTTACGTCCAACATGGCGAGGAAGGCTGAAAAGGAAGGCGGAATATCTGTTGGTTGGCACGAAGGGAGGTGCAGTCAACAAGCATAGATTTAACAGGGACTTGGCGTTTTATTTAATGGATGCTTTTGTACCCAAGGGGGGTTCACACATGTATTTCATAGAATACATGTGTGTGGGCGGAGAAGAGGTTTTTTTCAAAATTCAAAGTACGTATCATAGCACACTACCAAGATTTGCACAAGAATCGTAGCTCCACCACCAAGATTCATCTATTCCAAACCAAGAAATTCTTTATCCTTACATTCAAACTAGCAGGGGATTTTGCATCAGAGCGCATCACCGCCTGTATGTGGAGATGATCCAGCGACGACCCCCTCTCTAGAGCCACCACGCCCGCCTTGCAGTTTTCCTTCAGGAAAACTATCATTCTTATCAAGCGATGCGAGGGAACATCATCCCGAACACTATCATGTGGACTCATGTAGAAACCGGCGGTCTCTGACTTCTTCACCTCTACCACCACCAATATCTATGCCCAGATGCTCCTGCATGAAAGTTACAACCCTTCTACCTCTACCCCTTCCTCGCTTGCTTGCTCCACCTCTCTTTATCTGCATCTGCGGACACGGGGCCTCCTCATCCATAGCCCCATCCCGCACACTCTCACTAACAGAAGAGGGTAAATTGACATCCGCTCTTTTACCACCACCCCTTCTGCATGATCCTCCTCGCCCTCTCCCCTTGCCCCTACCTCTGCTCGAACTTGCCATTCTCGCTGCAGTCACATTCACATCAGGAACTATAGCTCCAATCCTATCTTCAAACACAGCATCCCACACAAGTCCAGATTGTTCCTGCCCATCACCGCCCCCACCCAGCACTCCCCAGTCCGCCCACCACAACATCTCTTCTGCCCATTGCAGGCGCTTCCCATGTGACATCTGACATTCCACCACTGCACCTCTTCTCTTTGATTTCTCCAGCCCTGTGCACTCCAGAGGACATCCCTGCCTTGTCCCTACAACGGCCACAACCACTGCTCTGCAACATGATTCTTTGCTCCACCAATTTGTACACTCTCACCTTCAGCCTTGCCCACAGATGCATCAGGCTCACGCACAGGAATCAAAGAAGATTGCAGTCCTTACCTGGTCGCTCCATGGCGGCATCCATCTCAAAAAACAACAACCGCACCTCTCTCCTTCCACTCGGCTATTCCGGCATGGAGACGGCCAACAGGTCACCTCTTGCCTGCTGCCCAGGTGGGGTCACATGCTTTCCAATTTGGATCCTGCACCCAGGCCTATTTCCGACCATGCATGGTCGCCACCCATGCATGGTCACCACCCAGCCCAAATTGGAGATTCCTTAAGCCATCCAAGCTCCTCAAAATAGGCTGAATATACCCTTTTCCATACAATACCATACCTAAATCTTAGTCCAGACCACTTCCAAAATACTCTCCCCCAATACAAAATGAATTGGGCAAATTATATCACACGCACACTATACACGGTGAGGCAAGCTTGCTCTTCTACTCTAACCCTACGTTTTCATTGCTTTAGATTTGTAACTTTTGTTTACCTCTTTAATAGAAAAAATTGATCCTTTGGTATTAGATAAGCGTCCTGCAAAATTAAACTTTAAAATCAATGGCACATGTATCAAAAGAGTTTATCCTTTCCCCTTTTATAAACAATTGTGTACGGTCTAAAATTTGGCCTAGCATGCATAACTTCCACTTCCTTAAAATTTACCTAAATATACAAACAGCTGAAATAGGCCAAAATATTTGCCATAACTATTGTATTGACCATAATATCCAAAACTCTGCAACGGAACAAGGCTGGAAGAAGATACCTAGAAAGAACTTGGTTTCGTTGATAATGTTCTAATTTTGTTTGTAATTAATAATTAAACAGAATCAGAAGCTGTTTCATCACTATAACTTAATATCAAAATATGCACATGATTTAGAGCTTGCAACATGAACTGTGCAAGAAAAATGATCGAATTGTTATATTACTTCGATTACCTGACCAAAAGGAAAGTCAGAGATGTGTGGTGCCACAGCAATGCAGAAACCGCCTTAACATATTCGTGAGAAATACACCATGGCAACAGCAAAAAGCATTGAAGCAAAAACTGCCATCTGTATCTAAATCACCACGTGTCCTGAATGAGTGGATTTGTTTCTTCATCCTCAGTATAGTGAACTGCATCAAGCTTCTGTATCAGCAGATCAATTGCATTGAGGACCAACTGGGTGGGGTTTAGAGCTCCAGTTGTCTCCACTGTGAAGGTGAAACTGTCTTCTTTAGGATAAATTTCCAAAAGGCCAGGCTTCCCCATGGACTCTGCCTTCTTGAGTATTTCATCGTCGTATGTGTAAGCTTCTTTGTCAAGAACAATTACCTATAACGAGGAGCAAAGACAGCATTGTGAACAAAGTAAACAGTACCTTCTTTCAAAAGTTTTGCGGCAAACATTACTTATCTAATAAAAAGACCATAAAGAGTTTATGACAGATACCCATCAAATGATAGTTTGAATTATTCATGTACAAATCTTTCAGCAGTGAGAAATGAGTACTTCATAGAACTTGATAAAGCACCATTTATGTGCAGGCTAACTAGACATTATCACATAAGGCAAATTGTCTTGGATAAAGAAAGCAATAAAAATGGAAAAAAAAGAAGGGACAAAACCTGCTGCGTGTTTTCATCAATGCCAAATACTTTTGTTGGATTACTGTCCACCAACTCTTGTTTTTCCTCAAGAGAAAGAGCCTCCATGAGAGTATTATTGATGATGATTTCAGGCTCATACTGGAAAGCCACAGTGGCTGCTGGTGACCATTTTGCATGGTCTTTTCCTATGCCCTTCCTCGCAATTGCACGCAGCTTGAGTTCTTGCCCTTTTCTCAGCTTAACAATCAGAATGCCCCTACAAAATTATAAACTCTTTATCACTCCTTAGAGTAAACAAGATAAACTAACCAACTAACCATCAGAGATAATACTTTAAGCTGCCATTACCCTTACCCTAGACGTAATCTCTCTTTACCTTTGATCTGGAACATAATCAGGAGCCATATCTGCACTCATTCCAACCGAGTCTACAGGAAAGACATCCTGGTCTGAGCTATGAAGGTCATGGCTAGTCACGTCCAGGGTCTGATCCCCTGTGCATGATACGTTAAGCGTGAACTCAATGGAGCAGAACTCACACCTATAAAAATGTTGAACTTCAACTCGTAAGAACAAGCACCCTAAATTTTGAAAACTGTCGAAGCTTGCCCTAACAATTCAGATCCTTATCTTTCCTACTTAAACTTAGCCGACACAGCTTCTGAAGCATGGAATCGTTTTTCAACTAAACCCAAAAGAAAAAACCAAGAAAAAAAGGTGCCATACATAGAATACTTACCGACCATCGCCATCGCAGCTATCACAATCCCGAGAGTACCGCATTTCTCCAGCGCGCTGGCTAGTGAGGGGAATGAGACCAAGACGATGAGCTAAAAACTCATCATTTAGAACGGAAGAATTGGACTCTATTTCGACCAAATCTATGGCGAGGGTAGGCACTTCAGAGATCATGATGCGACGAAGGGCGTTTGCGATGCTAGCGTCTGTGTTCCGAAGATCAAAACGCAGGAAATCATCCTTGAGCTCACGGATTCGGACGGAAGGGAAGCGCTGTTCCGGCGCCATAGCCTAGCTCCAACACAAGGAAAGGGTTCAGGTGGCGGGAAATGTACGGCCTCCTCAGAAAGAATGTGAAGGTACGGCCAGGGGTAATATTCCTATAAGGAGGACATTATTTAATATTCCAGAGGACATTAGGGCCGGCCACAACATGGCAACTGGGTCGGCGATTCCGCCTCCGGAATGGAAAGCGGCACAGCAATTCCGCTCAAGCGGTCACATGCATGCATGTAAGAATCAAGCAAAACTCCCAGTTGCCATGTTGTGGCGGCCTGGAAGTGGGTCGCAGATTCCAGACCCGCTCCCGGCTCCCGCCGGTCGCGGGGCCCCTGGAATCCGCTTCCCACATTCCATGCCGCCATACATGATCATTTTTTCTCTGATTTGGATGTCAAAACGGAGGTGGAAGCGTCTGTTTGAGGTCGGAGGCCAGTTTTGAATGTTTCATTCTGGCAGGAAGAGCACCCAAAAAATCTAGTTTGATCACTTGTTCTTCCTCTCTTCCACAGCTCTTCCCCTCCCTTTTGCTGCTCTTCCCCTCTCTCATCGTATGAAATTCATATACGGAGGTGGACATCAGAAAAATTGCATATGGCCACCCCTATTATTCCTTGGTCTTACAAGCCATTGATCCCAGCATATTCTTCTAAATATACATTTTGTACCATTTTTAATGTTTCGATATAGAACGAAACTGCAATCTAAATACCTGCTCAATGACCACTAGCAAAGAAGCAATTTCTTCCGATTTTCTTAGTTCGAAATTGTGACGTTGAATTTAGTATGATCTAATGCTTGATAATGCAGTACTTGGACAAAGGAATTTTTTTATTTATCTCAAAAGGAATAAGCATATAAGTTGTAAATTTGTGGCCATCAACTCGTTTAAAACTATTATATTTTGAATCAAGTCCAATTTGTTCCATTGCAAGATAGCTTGACAATTTAATGAGGATAGTGCTAGAAGATAATTTGACAGTTTAATGAGAATAGATGCACTGTGATGAAACCCCTGCATATACTAACTTGAATATATTGATTCAACTTGTCCATTTCTCATACTCGTCCATCCCTAACTGTTGATGGAGAGCATATGCCATGTCATATTCCCTCTCGAAGAACTACAACCGTTGAACAAAAATCAAGATGGGGTCAAACACCATTTTCCATACATACCATGGAAAAATGAATAAATCTGACAACAATAGAATTGCGAAAACACATACAAACAACATGATTTGCCCTGCAAATGCACATACAAACAACATGGTTTCCTCATCCAAATATAATCTTCACATGTAGTCATAGGAACTTGAAATCCCTGAAATTAGTGGATGCATGTTAAAGTAATAGTTAAATAGCAATGCAGTTATCCACATGCCATGCACATTCTGCAAAACAATTGGGGATTTGAACTCCCTAATACCAATGCTTTTTCATGAAGCAATCAACACTGCTGCAAATCCTAAAATCATCACTATGCAACGACATAATATGTACTGAACACTGTGTCAAAAATTCTGGAAAGAAAACGACTGCATCACCCTGCTCATCTCTGGTGCTCATCTAAATCAGGAAGATGCAAGAAGAATCACGCAAGAATCACGGAAGATCCAACAAGCTTGCTTCGAAGATGCAAGACTCACTAAACCTGACTACCTTCCGGCAACTATGGCACAGAACGCACAAGCGTAACCACCACCATGGCTCCTCTGCAATGCACAGCAAAGCTTATCCAAAAACTGGCTCTTGGTTGTACCCCGCCACCATGTCCACGCCGCCCTGCTCTGCCCTGTGCCATAAATAGAAGCCCTATATTCGAACTTAGAAACTTCTAAAATAAACAAATCGGAAGACCTTAGAAAATCCAAAACCATATTTCTGACATCAGTATTATACGGATTTGGCATACTCATACTTGCCAAAACCATATAAAACCTTGAGTAATACCTGCTCCTCTCAACAATTGCACAAGTTAATGGTTGTAGAGAAAGAAAACATAAATTCACAATAGCACATACAAAGGAGACTTAAACATACAAGAATTTTATCGCGGCGGACCGCCGCGAAGATTTCTTTTGCCAAACTCGCTTAGAAAAGGATGGCGCCTAAGGTTAGGAGCCTTGGCTGAAGGGCGCTGGTGATGGCGACTAGGGTTTCAGCCCTGTTCGTTTGCACATAACTTTTGATTCCCATGTCAGATTTGAGAGATTCTGGGCTCCTTGGGAAGCTCGTCACGTGCTCTTTCTGTTAATATATAGCTTGTATGATGATTAGACTATTCTGACAGCCAAAAAATCGCCTGACAGCTCCGGCCCTTTATTGGCGATGTTAGGGTTTGGCTGCAATTTTCTTTTTGCCGTAACTCTTGCATTTGGTGGCAGTTTTAGGCGTGCTTGGGCTCTTGGAAAGCTTGTGGAGTACTTTCAGTGGTTCTTAAATTTATTAAAAGTTACTCTTTTGTGACTGTTGAGCTCTGAAATCTCGACCCCTTTTAATGGAGATGGCAAAAGCAACTCGTAGTCCTTCCAAGCACTCCTTTGGTAATCCTAATGGGGTATAGGGCAATGATGGAAGGGAATATGCTCTAGATTCTCCAAAGATTAGTGTTCGAGATGCCCACAAACTGGCTCGTGAAGCTGCGCCTTCTTCTCCTAAGAGTTTGGTATCATCAGTGGCAGTTGGATCTGAGGGGCAGGAGAGGCAGGCTTCTGTGCATCTCAATCTGTTGGCATTGCCTCATGCTCCTATTTCTTCCAGTAGCATATGTGTACCTAGTTCAACTGAGGCCGCAGCTTCCGCTCTCTCCTCTTCTCCTCTTCCAGCGTCTGAACCGATGTCTCATGATTTTAGAGGCAGTGTGGTACACGTGATCCTGGAAAGCTCTTCTGGAAAGTTGGTACTTCCAAAGGCACCTCCAACACATGTTGAAAGTTCTTATGAACAAATGAGATTAGTAGTTCCTGATCAGAAGAATGTGACACAGGTTTGCATCCCCAACACATATTGGGAGTCTCTCACATGAAGGAAGCTCTTCTGGACAAAAAGAACATCCAACGCATGTTGGAGAGTCCTCAAGGTAGGAGGAGTTTCCCCCTCTTCCCTCGAACAAGCCTGGGATACCTTTTTCTTCAACCACGTCGCATGTCTCGACCTCTACACCTTGGAGGTCTTCTGATACATTGGCAAGGGTTACAGGTGTCCGCTTTTCTGAGTGGCTATGCAAAGGTGTGTCATCTCCAGCCACCTCACTTCGTATCTCAGAGGCCATTGCCCCACATGGTGGACAATAATAAGAAAGAAGTTGCATCCTATCTTCGGCATTTGCAGGCCAAGCAGGACTCCATGGATATTTTCTTACCACCAGTTGAAATTTTTTATGAGGTTCAGGAGTGTAGGTCAACCTTTGAGCACTTTGGTGCCCATGTGGTGCAGATCAGTCGTGAGACTCACCGTCGTCATGTGGAGCAATTAATTGCATGCTCTGTTGTTTGTTACTTCACTAGCCTCTTCTTGGATCTGAAGCGCGTGGGATCTTGCTTATTTGGGCTTCATGCTATCAATCTATCAAGCTCGTGGCCAAAGATCAACATTGTTTTCTCCTGATGTTTGAGTCTCCTGAGCTGGTGGATCAACTCATAGAACGAGGTGTTGATCCTCCGTGGAAACATTTCTTGTTGTATCAACAGTATGTTCGTGGCTCTTTTCCAGGTAAGCCAGATGCCTTACGTGCCCCATTCTGGATTGCTATTGAAGATTTTCCTCCAGAGTTTCAGGATTATGAGTTCATTTCTGTTATTGTTAGTCAGTTAAGGGTGTTAGAACCCTTAACTGACTTTCGAGATTGACGAAGAGCAGGTGAATATTTAGTGGAGGGTGGGCACCACGATGATCAATGTCCATGTACTTCCCACAAGCCTCTTCAACTTGCTCTTGCGACCTCTGAATCTTATCCAATCTTTGTCTCTGTTGATCCAACAACAGAAGCATGGGACCAGCGACTGGAATAGATGTAGAGGAAGTCACAGGAGAACGAGAGATATCCATTGAAGAAGGAGCAGAACTAGGAGTAGGATTTGTAGCAGAGGCAACTGGAGGAGCCTGCTGGTAAGACTTATGATATTGAACAAAGAGAGGGGCCTCAGGGAACATGAGAGCCAGCTTTGTGCCATTTAACAATCGTAGCTTGAACGGAAAGAACATGGGCCCACTTTGAACAACAATATTCTGAGGCAGATCACGATGAATGGGGCGTGCTACACAAATCTTAATAATGCCATTGGTTATAGCACGTTGCAGCATTGCAATGTGAAAGCATGATCAATGGTTGAGTGTATAGCATGAACTCTACCTGTATAAGGGCCTGAACTTCTGATGCCTTGAACTCCTGGTCTAAAATGCCAGCCAATAGTTTTTCAAACACCAAGCCGACCATGATCGCGCAGTACTTGGTGGTTGCGCAGTGAGAATCTCATGCCGTATAGATGGGTACCACTACTGGTGGTCCATTCTCAAGGAAAGCCTTCCTGAAGGAACCTATTGGACAACCTAGTTAGGAGGGGGGCCATTTGTGGCCCTGCCCACTTGAACAGCTCTGTCTGCATATCATCCAAGTGCAGCCTTGCCATTGGCGAGACGCTGCAAGCCTTGAGGGACTCCTACCTCTGTGACTTCTTAGTGTTGGACCCATCTGTGGGGGTACCTTAGTTCAAAATCCGAGAGGGTCATAAAGGTGCATTAAGTACTATACTCATTGTTTAAAAGAGATGTTCCTTGTAGGCTAGGCTTCTCTGGAATTCTTCCCCAAAATGTTCGTTTGGATGATGGTGAAGGAGGTAGAACATTTTCAGTTGATGTTTTGCAATGTAGCGGGCATTCTAGCATTTAAAAAAAAGTTCGATATTGTTTGATGGCTTGCACTCGCAAAGTGTGGTCAGACACTAATTGGAGCTAGTGGTTAAGAACTTAGATTCAACATCAAGCCACCAGTTATGAGTAAAGCTTGTCGCACGCGAGGGTCTCTTTAAGCAGACCCTCTCAAAGCATCTCTCAGCAGTGGTCAGAAGTAAAGTGATCAACTGGCCAGTCTATGGTTATAATGTAGGACGCTGCAGAATTCTAGATAGCCCATCTCCGAGCATGCGGGGTGAAAGCATATTAGGGTCTACATAAAAATTTACCAAAAGGGTACTTTTCTGTGTATTTCTGTGCAAGTACACAATTGTATTTTAAAGTACTTAGACTTCAATCTCGGCTAAAAAAATTGTGCTATGTTCAAGAATAGTAGTACATACCTGTTGTTAGGTATCTTGTGATGTCAACAAGATGTTAAGAACCCAAATAATATCGTCATATTTGACTACCCAGATGGTAGTTTCCAAAACATGTAGACCCTAACATGCTCTTACCTTGCAGCTGAGGCATACAGGGGTATCAGGGGACGGGATCTGAAGAGGTTCTCAAGGAAGAGAATTGATGGTTTGAAACCACGACTCGCATGTGGGTAACAAGGTGCAGATCCTTGTAACGGACCCATGGAGACCACTTGAGTGGATCTTGGTGTGACGTTCCCGAGACACCGGCATAAATGGGTAGAAGCGACTGCTCATATACGTTTAGACGGTTTTGCCCAGTTGGTTGGCATGCCAGTTAGGAACGTTACATTTGGTATTAGAGTAGGGCTCGAGTTCGAGTCTCCATGGGGACAAGTACGACCTAGAATACTGTTGGACGGCAGGTCATGACTTGGTCTTAGACACCATGGAGTGGTGTGGTTTAGGGTTTTGTGATGCTCGAGGACGAGCATAGTTCTAGTGAGAGAGATTGTAAGGGATCCATGGAGGCCGCTTGAGTGGATCTTGGTGACACCGGCATAAATGGATAGAAGTGACTACTCATAAATGCCTAGATGGTTTTACCCAGTTGGTTAAGGGCATGTCGGTTAGGAATGTTACAATCCCGCTCAGCTACGAGCATGTAATCTACTCTGGAGCCACCTCTTGGTTCTTCCGTTGACAAGTGTAGATGGAGGAGGATGGCCACTTGCAGATAACCAAGTCAAAGATGTTGCACATCTGAAGCAAGTGCACTATAGCGCTCGGCTTGGTATGTTTTATCATCTAATGTACATGGCCAAGAAGTCTTTGCTGGGCATAACTGTAATATGTCCTCAGACAGGGGATCAAACTTTGTTAGCTGTTCTACTCCAATACGTGTGTTGAAATCTCCAATTAGCATCACATGCCCCAACTGTCTGCACTAATGTATGTCATCATACAGATTGACATATGGATCTAGCCCATCCACATCTGAGTGGCGGTGATAGAAGGATGAGTTCGCATGTGGGAATAACAAGCTGCCAAAAAAGGGGAATCCCCACTGCGATTCTACACTCATATCGCCATGTAACGACTATGGTTATCCATCTTGTGGAGGGAGACTAAAGGTGCCAAGACAGTCCGATAGTAGTAGGCTATGCCACCATGTCCGCGCTTGCATGTGCATTGATTGAATAATGAATAAAGGAAACTATTAGCCATCACTCACTATACTAAATTCAAGGAAATTCAATCCTTTGACAAAGGCATTGTATTTAGTGTTCTTATAATGTTATTCACATAGTTAAGTCAATGGCAAATTTTAATATAGATAAATCTTGGCCATTTGCTAAGAGCAAAATTATCAAATTATACCACTGATCATAAGAGACAAAGTAAGGATTGTACATTACAAGTTGACATTCCAAAACCAATGGAATTCATATATACAATGGTTTCCATAGTCGATGGTTTCAATACGACCATTGTAAAAGAAGAACCAAGTACATTGAAAATGACAATAAAAAAACATTGGAAGTCAATCAAAAAGTGAGACATAAGCAAATACAATGTGAAATTCCGAGGATTTCAACCTGCATTATACCATACATACCTGATGGTCCATGCTAATACTACAATGAAGTGTCCAACCTATAGAAGAAAACACAATAAAAAGAAGCAAAGTTTTCTCAGGTCATTAATATCCTTCAAGTAGCAATCATATCCAGGGAGGCAACTATAAACAAGAACGCAATGATGGTACTGTCATCATATCAACACCATCCTATGGCAAAAAGCAAAACCACCTATACAAAAAGGAAACACAAAATATAAAATAATAATATCAAGCTTAATGAATATAGGCGACTTTTATACAAGCAGAGTCTGCAGAGGGGTCTGCATCATTTCTCGTGGAACCACTGGCACATGGCCGGGCCTGTGCTCCGACATTGAGCCTGCAACGACTTGAAGGGCGGGAAACATTCTTTGAATCTCAGCACCATTCAACAGCCTAAGGGGGAACTGGAAGTACAAATCTCCACTCTTGACTGTGACCAAAGATGGCAATGGACTGTCCACAGGTAAAGCGACACAGATCTTAGGTGCCCGAACAATAGAGTGAGAGATATGCCCTCCTAGCCCATTGGCAATCGCGATCATAAACTCAGACAACAGCATATCCACCGGGAGTTCTAGCACCTGGAACCAACAAGAAATCTTAAGGCCGACGGGGATCGGGCACTTACACCTGGAGTGTAATGCTGATAAATCAGATAGTTCCCCCACATGAGGTCAGCACCTCTTGCCACAACTCGCTCCACTGCCATCGGCGCATCAAACATGAGAAGGAAGAAATTATTGCCCAGGAACTTCATAGACTGAAAAAGGCAAGATCCTCAGACATTTAAAGTGGGCTTGCAACCATCCGCCCACTCTTCTTGTGTCCAACAATCCCGTATAATATACCAACACTATGCAAGAGACTAAATTAGAGACATACTTCAGATGCTATTGGTGATCAACCTCGACTACATTGGTAGATGGAAGATTGGGATCAACATGCAGCTCTCTTCTGCTGTGTTGATTTAAAACAGCAAGAGCCTCCTCCATTCTGGGAGTATTAGACGGGACCACCGTATGCTGAATCCATTCTGAGAATGGAGGGCATGAAAGCCTACTCACAACATCATTCACGTAGGGCCCGCAGAGCCCACCCCTCGCCCGCCGTCCACTTGCCTCTCATGAATTGGGATCATGCCATTTGACCCCTTATCTATGCACACATCAACGCCAACCTCGTCCTCCCCCAGAGGCACATTGCCAGAAGGCACTACTAATGAAAAGGGGTCATCAGATAAGGCAGGAGCAGGCGAAATTGAATTGTGGAATGGGGTAGCCGTCTCTAGCGGAGACATGTGCTTGGAATCTCCACTTCCAAATTGTGAGGAAACTTGCGCACCTCACACGAAGGCTGTGAAGCCTCCGGCTCCGAGATCATATGCCCAGTTTGAGAACATAGTGCTGCTGCGAAAGGGTTTGCCTCCAACGCCAGAGGTTGGCGACCCGAACTGCCTATCAGAGGCACCTGAACTGCCATCTCCTTCATAACGGGACCAGCAACCAAGTGTTGCACCGTTTCCTCCAAAGCTAACGTATGGCTTACCTCTATAGCAAATACCAGGCCTGCCATCTCATCCAAAGTGGGGCGGTTGCTAACTGCTGCACAGAGCCCAAAGGGCAAAATGGAGTTGCCCGATTCATCCGCCCACTTTATTGGCTCCCGAAATTGACTCGTCAGGCCAACGGGTTCTCCCAAGCGAACCCCAGAAATTCGCCCAGACGAACCCCATGCATTCGCCCAGGCGAACACAAAAAATGACGTGGCGGACCGGGCGGGGGCCATCAAGCCTGCGTGGCGCCTCCTATCGGGTTTGCCCAGGCGACTTCTGAACCCCGGTCAGTACGGCGAGCCCTGCCAGAATGGCAGGGCGTGTAAGGAAGGCAGGCCTTCTAGTTTTCCTTTTGCTCGCTTAAGATTCGACGTACCCATGCCATAGCCTTGGCTATGGGACCTTAACGCTTACTTCTTCTGATTCTTCCCAAAAATTTTCTCTTCTAACGCCCAAAAAATTGTCATGCTTACACACATACCCTCTTTTGCATAAAACCCAGATCAATCCGATCCTCTGCACAGCATTTCAGCCCAATTTAGAGATGAAAAACCCTGTTTTTCCTTGCTTCTGCTATGCCTGTCGCTGTATCAGGCACAATGTGGCCATCTCGGTTTTACAAACATGGATCTTCATCTTGATAAAGCTCCCAACAATGTTGAAAGGGGTACGGAGAATCCAAATGGGTTGCAAGAAGGGATCCTTCAAGCCCAAATTATGCACAGATGAACAGTATTCAACAGCACAAAAATGACCCACAAACAGAATTTGCTACAACCTATAAAAGGGGATGAACAGAGGATCAAAACCATGTCTAAAAACCTTGGTTTTGTGCACAAAAAGCCCAAAATAAGCCGGATTTCTGCATAGTAACAACCTTTGGGGCTAGGAATTGCGGAATATCTTATAAGATTGGCTGGCAAAGAAGTCACCCCAATCATGCAATGCATGTATAGTAAGAAGTTACTTAAGTGCATAAAGAAGGAGCAAGTGGCCTATGTCTTTAAACTCGAAGTTGACGAGCAAGAGACAGCAGAGGAGAAAGAGGCCAAAGCATTGAGCAAGCTCCCAAAGCCTATAGCAAAGTTGGTGAAGGAATTCCATGATTTGTTCCCAGATGAGATTAAGCAACCTCCACCCTACAGAGGAGTCGAGTGTGAAATAACATTTGAGCCAGGAACTAAGCCAACAAGCAAGGCGCCCTACAGGTTGTCAACCCAGGAGTTGACGGAATTGAAGAAGCAACTGCAGGAGTTGCTAGACCTAGGGTTTATAAGACCTAGTGTCTCTCCAATTGGAACGCCAATACTCTTCGTCAAGAAGAAGGATGGAAGTCTTAGAATGTGCATTGACTATCATCAATTGAACAAGCACACCATCAAGAATAAATACACTCTACTCGATCGGATGATCTGATGGATCAATTGCAGGGAGCAAAGGTCTTTTCCAGATAGATTTGAGATCAGGTTATCATCAGATCAGAATCAAGGAAGAGGACATCTATAAGTCTGGATGAGATATGGCCATTATGAGTTCACAGTGATGCCATTTGGATTGTCCAGCACTCCAGCAACCTTCATGAGGCTCATGAATGATGTTTTTCGCGAGTTTTCATCATAGTTTTCTTTGATGACATTCTAGTCTACAGCAAATCCTTAGAGGAGCATGTCCAGCACTTGAGAAAAGTACTTGAAAAGTTGAAGAGGCATCAACTTTTTGCGAAGCTATCCAAGTGTCACTTCGCAACAGAAAGAGTGGAGTACTTGGGGCATGTAATCACAGCATAAGGGATCTCCACCGACCCTGCAAAGATTGAAGCGGTAATTGATTGGCCGACACCAAAGAACACCCATGAAGTGAGAAGCTTTCTCGGCTTAGCAGGGTATTATAGGAAATTCGTCAAGAACTTTGTAAAGGTGGCAGCTCCATTGACAGACCTCATCAAAGTAGGTAAGATAAAAGATTGGGCAAGTCATTGTCAAAGGAAGGCCCATGCAGCATTTGAGACGTTGAAGGAAGCTCTAACGGCTGTGCCAGTCTTAGTCTTGCCAGATCCAAGCAAGGATAAGCTTGTAGCAACAGATGTTAGCAAGATAGCAACAGGAGCAGTCCTCATGCAAGAGGGAAGAGTAGTCGCATACGACTCCAAGAAGATGAATGACGCAAAGCAACGCTACCCGACTCACGACCAAGAGCTTTTGGCCATTGTGAGGGCCGTGAGAATTTGGAGATACTACTTGTTGGGAAGAAAGTTCCAACTAGACACAGATCATTAAAGCCTCCAGTACATCTTCACGCAACGACTCCTGAATTTGAGGCAAAGGAGGTGGATGGAGTTTCTCGAAGAGTACAACTTCGAAATAGTTTACAAGCCAGGCAAGCTAAATGTAGTAGCAGATGCACTCTTCAGGAGGCCATTGAATACAAGGACACATTGCAACGCCATATCGACTCTCACAAGTGAGTATAACAAAAGGATCGAAGAGACGCTGCCATCATCAATTTTAAAGAAGTGTGGGCAAGCCTCTCTAAAGAGGCAAGAACAGATAAGGAAAGGAAAGGAACAGATTGCACTCTACAAGTGCTATTACCTTCCATAGTACCTACAAGAGCTGGGAAGAAGGCCACGCCCTCTAGTACTGGAGAACTAAAAGGCTGAGGAGCACATCATTTTACAGGGATGAAGAAGAGGTTGAGAACCTTGAGCATAGTACGTGGACTTGATCTTAGGGTAGTCTTTCAGTCTGATGGCTACATGTATTTTTTGTGACAATTCTTTCTATCTGGTGACCAAGAGCATTGTATACTTCCTATCTGGCCTATTGTGGAGCCACAAGAAGGTCATGTACCATTTTTATATTAATCAAAAAATTCTTACCCTCAAAAAAAAAAAAAAAAAAAAAAAAAAGGAAGACCTTCATGTGTGTACTAGAATCTTCGGGAGTAAGGAAGTTAATACTCCACGATACACACAACAGTCCCATAGCGGGGTATGCAGGGTTCATGAAGACATATATCAAGGTCAGATCATGCATCTAATTCTTCAACAGATTGTAGACTCTTCTATGGTATGCAGAAAAATCTCTTCTATACTACCAAGTACAATCTTTCTTTTGGCTCAACAATGATGGACTTCCTCTTTCATACTACCAAATACACTATTTCCTTTGGATCAACAATTATAAACGTTTTTGTGCTCAATGACTTCAAACAGCTCTTAGCATGCCTTGCAGAGTTTGAGATTTTGTTCAAACACCATATCATGGAATGTTTAGCATGTGATCTTGCTAACTGATGCTTTGATATATCATTGTCTATATATAGAGGTTTCTATTAAGTGGCCGGCTAATATTTGGACCTAAATTTGAATGGCTATCTTTCACTTGAATCTAAATGGCATTCATGTGATTTTCAGCATCTTGTAGGCTAGGAAAGTCTCGAATGTGGCCAACAATCATTTTCGCTAGAAGACAAAGTGCATTCCTTATGCATTAGGAACATCATTTGAGAATATTACCTTCTGATTTGAAAGTACGCTGTTTATAGCCCCTTCATGTGGAAAGGAAGCATAAGCACAAAACAAAAGAGCAGAATATCTTGTACATATCAAGATGATGGACCTTGACTGTTCCTTCTAGGTGAAGCACTTTTTCGTGGACGTGCTCAAGGGCTGAACAATTTAGTAATGCATGTTGCTTTTATATTCATAATCATAATCATAATGTATTATCACGCCATTTTAGACCCCCAGGCCCATATGGCGAAAACTTACATCGTCAATACTTTTTTTGAGGTGCTAATCAAAGGCACCATTCTCCTCAAAAGTACTCATATTCACAAATAATTCCAATATTTCACTCCTCTCTTTCAAAACTTCTTTCAAATAAGAACTCAGAAGGTTTGGTGGAAGAGATAAGAGTTCTAACAAAGTAGAACACTCTAGGGCATACTTATTCCTGATATATTCATAGGCAGGGCACTCTAAAAATGTATGGGATTCAGTTTCAACCTTTGGATCAAGGCAGCTTGGGCAATAGCGCCAGACGAGGTACATCATACCACCTACCGGTCTCAACATGAAGATGGTGTGAAGCCGTTCTTAGTTGAGAAATCACCATCCTATTCCCGCTAATATCACCCACTAGATAAGATTGTTCCTTGTATGTGTCCATCGGATTTACTTCAGTCTTATAAAAGTGTTTTTGACTTCGTTTCATCAATGGTCCACATCTTCTCCAAGACCTTGGGCATAACATACTCTCTAATATCTTTCGGTTTATCGGTTGGCCAAAAGGCCCTCCCCCTCCCCTGTAGCGCCGCCCACTTGCATAATGAGTTATACCGCCTTTGATTCGATTGCATCATAGCTTGGCATGGCAACCCGGTCATTAGGAAGTGCTTTTAGTCCTGCTCACATAAGCAATTGTTCGACAAAGGGCTTCAACCTCGAGAGGAAGCATTCCAGCCTCTGCAAGCATTACATGGTATGGAGTCTGGATCTTGGCAGCAAGCTCCGTCATTAAGAAGTGTTTCTGGACCTTTTCAATTTTTTCCCAGCTTTTTTTTTGCCACCAGTGCCCAAACCTCGCATCCATAAAGCACAACCGTCTTAACTTGAATGCCATATAGTAGCCTTCGAGCTCCCGATTCGGCGGAGATTGTTTACCCTAAGCACATATGTATCATTCTATAAAGAACTCTAAGCCCCTGATGCACGCTTTTCAGCAGCCATATTCCAATTATAATTATCGGATATTTCAATCCCTAGATACTTATAATTAGATACACTCAAGTGGTGTCCGTCCGGATGAGAAGACTTCGCTTTTAAACCGAGGATCATGATTTTGGATTTACTAGCATTAATTGCCATCCCCTTATGTGCTGTAAAATTTTGCAACACATTTAAGTGTTGCTGGAGTCCAGTCAGTCTTTGACATAAGCACGATATCATCTCGCTAAAAAGCAATACCTGAATGATGTATTTTACAAGTCTACTTCCATGCCGCCCATCCTCTCGAAATTTAATTCATCAATATATAGACCAAAAGAGTGGGAGAACAGGGCATCCTCGTTTTCACACCTATTGTGCTGGCAATGTGCATGTCATGGTTGAATGGAAAAGAGAGATCTATCATGACACTTTCATAGAGGCAAGCCACCGCTTGTCTAAGCTCCAAAGGCACATCAAGCATCTCCAAACGAAAAAGGTCTCCTCTCCTGTCTACTCTGCCGAAAAGCTTTGGCTAGATCTATAAATGCAAGGAATCTTTTATTTCTCCCCTTTTGCCCCTTCACCGACATACACGCAATGCACCAAATGGTCTATAGTTGAGTGATCGGATCTAAACCCAGCTTGTCCATATGCCCTTATTTCATTTTCGTCCGCCCATTCTGCAATTGCTTTCTCAATCATTGATGCGAACACCTTTGCAAACACATTACTGATAAGGATGGTGCGGTAGTTCTTTACATCATCTTTGTCTCCCCGCTTTATGCACCGGCACTACTCTACTTAGTCTCAATCTGCCGAAAACAAATAATCAACAATGTAGAATTGCAAAATTCTACAAGTTTTTTCACACAATGCATTGCCTCCCCATTTAAGCAACTCAATGCTAAGCCCGTTTTGTATCCACGCGCTTTATTATTCTCCATCCTTTTCAAAGCATCTTTGACATCCGAGAGGTGAAAGATGGGAACACCGTGATTTACCCATGTGTGTCATAGGTCAGCAATCTGCAATTGTATAGAGCTCACTTACCCATTTCACCAAGTTTGTTTGGGTGAAATCCCCAATACCGCTTGGGGCTTTTTAACTTTTTCCAACATTTTGGATATGTCTCAATCCTTCGATCATTTTCTTATAGTGCTCCCCGAGCCACTTTCTTTTCTTTCTTTTGATTAGGGTCTTATAAGCTCTCCCTTTGCTGCTTTTGTCGGTAGCACTACGAAAAAGCACGCTTTGCTGCTATACATTCTGCATCCTCATACCACTTTTTGATTTATAGTTCCTATTTGAGCATTGCATGGAGCCAAATGTGTCTTTTGGCAAAGATTAAGAATTAGTTTCTTCAAGAGATCAGCTTTATCATCAAGATTATCCGCCACTCAAATTTCTCAATAGCAAAGAATCAAACTTTTTCCATAATCCTCTGCAAGCTTATATGATAAACGGAGTTTAGGAGGAGTTTTACCTCTTATGCATGCACGGAGTTGGGTTGTTGACACTGAGGCTTTAGCGCATGGTCCGAAGTCTACATGCCGATCAAGTACTTGGAATTTAGTCACAAAGTGCATATTGTCCGGGCTGCCAAGAAGAAAGTCTACAACACTCATACCATTCAAGGAAAGCATGTGAAACCTCATGGAAGATGGAAATGTTTTTGTGCCATTGTATATGATCATATCAAATGCTTCACATAAGTTTAGTATATGCTCACCCATGCGGTTAATACCATGCACATTTCGGGATATCCGTCCATAAGCAATATCTATACGCTCCTGCAGCCATAGAGGATTATCCTCTCCTGCAAGAATAACAACTTGTTTGTCTCCCAATCTCCCATTCATGTCATCTATGATATACACCGGGCCTTTGGTCCTAAAGTAGCAAATGTCAGCTGATAATGCATAAAATGGGTCTTGGGGATTTAGATCTGGGTTATCATAAATGCGTGCTGGATAAGGTTCAAGAGGTGCATAATAAACCAATGCAATATATATGCGATCATGCAAGCAGATCCATAAGAATTGCTTATGCTCACATTTTTTAACAACCTTAATTACCTCGCAGATTTCATGTTTGGCAAAGCAGGCAATACCTCCCCATCCTCTTCTGCTTCCATTTTGTTCATTCCATAGTGATTCCAATAAGGTAAAGCCAGGGATGTCTGTAAGTCTGCTGGTTTCATGCTCCCAAGTCTCTGTCAATAGAAGAATTTCATATTCACGAAAGCAGTTCATGTTACTCAATACCTTCGTTTCAGAGAAACCATGTATGTTCTAAGCCATATTATAAAGGTTCTAGTCAACATCCAACCACACACCATTACGTGAATGACTAAGGCGCCTCTACTATTTTGGCATCATCCAATTTGAAGTTTTAAGTAAAAGTATCTTGAGCTGATAACAAATGCTTTTCAAGAAAATGACTATAAATACACCCAACACATCAATCTTATTGAAATAAGATTGATTGCTACTCAATTTCTACAAAAAAGATTCACTGCAAGATAAAGAAAAGGAGAATTGCAGCAATTTACTCTACACCTCACATTTGGTTAGCAGCAACTATCTCTGCATGTCAAACAATCTGTCAGAACTATAGCATCAAAAATCAATCCTTTGCAATGACTTGGATATTGCACTTGGATACTCTAAACTTAGCATGAAGCTCATTTGGATGAACCTGTAGGATCTGTTCACGAATAAGCAGTGGACAAATAGTCAAGAACTGGAGGTTGGCTAAGAATTAAGGCAATGGATTTTTACACAGAGATGTCACTTTCTTTTTTCTTAACCAACTTGCATCCCAAGAATCAAAGAAACCACGATAATATTCCGACTTAGTGACTATAGTTCCATTACTTGAGTTTGCTCATGTCTTCCTCTGTCTATATGCGGTCATACACCATTCGATGCAATAATCATTACACAAAGTACAAAGCAACTTGTCTGGAAGATGAAAGAAAGATAAAGTACTTCTTTCAGCTTGTCATACCTTCACAACTTGAACATTCTAATAGAAAAAGCTTAGACATTTGTTGCTCTAGATAAATAGCAAACTTTCCTCTTTATCATAGTTGCATGTACAAAGAGTTACAAACAATGTGTATTATATTCTCTGCACAATACTGTGGACAATATTTACATATAATTTAGAATACAATGGGTCTTCAAGGTGGTTCTCAAAACAACTTGCCTCGTAGATCATGTAGGAAAGAATTGACTTCTTCAGTTTGTTTAAAGACAAAATCAAGATGCAAACCTCTTACAAAATAGGATTTCTGTTGACAAAATAGAACAAAGTTCCCATTAATAGAATACTCCATTTGTTTCTTTCATTCTCCATGATATAGTACTCTGCTCAAACTAAAGAACAAATTACTTTATGCAAAACTGAATGTACTCTTCATGCCACCTTCATGACCAAAGTTAGAAGTCACCAATTTCTAATAAAGTCAAGCCATGGCGCACATTATCTCTTTTTAGTCAGTAACTTTTCAAGTTTCTTAACTATGAATTACGATCATTTGGTTCAAAGTAATTATTGCAGGTTGTGGTATTTGAATGGACCAGGATTCTGCGGGCAGCAGCTCCAAATGCATCCAAGTTTTCAGATTTACCCATTCCCAAATGACATATTTCAGGTCAAGAATGCCATCAACATTAAATGTATAGACCCATGAAAGACGTCTCACATTTTCTGCTCTTTCAACTCCAGCAAGAATAAGATTATCTAATCATTTCGTTTTTCTGCAAAAGTCTAACCTCAGTGGACAAAGGGAAGCTGGACTTGCAAAGGGAATGGATTCTTAAAGCTAAGATAGAAACATGAAAAGAAAAAGAAGATTCTGGTTTAGGAAAGTCAGCTAGATTTCTCGAGTTTTGGACTATCTATATCCGAATGCGAAGTGTATCTGAATACGAAGTGTATCTTGCATGAAGGTTCACCATGCCAGATCTCAGAACAATTTGAAACTATCTTCTTGAGTTTTATGATCAACTTGCCATCTTTGCAATTTTTAGTATGCTACACAAATGTTAAGACATCAGAATGGTTGTCAATTTAAAAAACTGTTCCCTACTATCAAGAGTAGAATGAGCTATAACAAAGGAAATAAGCTGGCACATGTTATAGAGTTTTGTTATTGCAAGAGTAAGAAGAAAACAATTCCATGTTTGATGCAGCTTATGATGGAGTTGTACCTGGAAGCTGAACAACAAAGGATGTTCTTGTTTCTGTCTATCATCAAAAACTTGGGAGGCTTTCTCTCACAATACTATGTAAAGAAATTTGCACTTTGGTCTGTACATCAGCACCATTTTCTTAGGTAAAGGGTCCTAGCACTCCATGCACAATTCAAAACTTACGGAATCACTATGTCATTGGTGAGAAACTATTGGAGGCAAAATGAACCAGCTAAGGCACCAAATCTGCAAAACAAAGACAGAGAGAATTTAACATAAATTAAACTGGAAAACTATGCATAAAACTATGCATTAAACAATCCGAACACTACATATATCTACTGCGAAAAAAATCATGCTTATACTTAAAGCTTTCAGAAAGGACTAACCTACTTCATCGTGTGATTGATGTATCTAAAGCACAGTCCATAGCTACAGTGCATTGTGCTAGTTAAATTGTATGAAAGTTTACCATCATGTGCGACATGTCATCCTCAAGTCATGCAAATTGTAGCAATGCAAGCATCAAAATCATATAGAATAGAGCATAAACAGCTATCGCATGAAACAATGTCTTGTGTATAAATCAGGATAGAATACTTACTTGCTTGACTAAGTGCATATCCTCTTCAAATATGCACTTAAATGCAAAAATTCAAGCATTTGCTGGTGATTATATTATTGTCATCTGCAGAATTGTCCATGAGACTTCATCATAATCGTGAAGAAATTAATATATTGTTCTAGCCAGAGATGCATCGTACGCTTGACTCTAGAAAAAGAAGTGCCAAAACTCATTATTAAAATCCATCACATCAAGGGAAAAATACAGCAAAAGTCAGCATTTAGAAGCATACCTTCCAGTTGCACTGGATTTACATTGGTAAAGGCCTCCTTTGAATGTCTGTTGTGCCCAGAACATGGCAAGGCAAGGCAGCATGCATGGTATTCTAGGAGACCATTTCATAACAGTAAAATTAGAGTGCCAGCTTCAGCCATCCCTGTTGAAGGAAAACTAATAATCATGAAGATATAGAACCTGATAAGAAAAGGTGAAAATAGAACAATAGGATTGAGCATACCAGAAGCGGTTCATCTAATTTTTGCTGGCCAAATAGCTGGCCGACCATTCACATGTACACAATATTACGCTGCTCCATATCCAGCAGTGCACAAGCACCTAAGATCCTTTCTAAGAGGGCTACCATGGCTAACAGTGGTATGTGGACAACGGTGGCCGTGACTCTGGAAGATCCCAGCGGCTCCCATGCCGGGATGCAGCGCTGCACAAAAACGATCAAGCAAACTCACCATAATAAAAAACATACTTCTAGATTGAGCATGCCTCTTGATGGTCAGCCGAATGCATCCCCCGTGGTAGCCTGTAGCTCTGAATACAAAAGAAAAACAAAATACCACAACCCTAACCATAGCAGTCGTAGCCTACATGACGTGGTGCATGCTTCCGTAATGACAGTGCATGAATGGAAGCTTCATCTGGAAAATGCTCAAATCCAGCAACACCGAAACCATTTCAAATCAGACAAAAATGCTTTCTCAATTTTTGGAACATCGGGAACGTTTTCTGGCTACCAAAATCCTTCAAACCTTACAAAACCATCTTAGAAAAAATTCCAAAAAGTTCATAACCAAACCGGAAAATCCCAAATTAAAAAAGTTGATGTATAATGCATCCATAGCAACAAGAAGAACAGAGAAACATGCACATCTAATCCAAGATAACAAATATAATGCAGTTAATGCAACTTTCATTGGGAAGATGTTATGTGCCATAGAATACTAGCCCACGATTCAAGAGATACTCAGGTCGGATTAGATATGTATTCTCTCGAGACTTCCTGGGTGGCCAGATCCAAAGAGTGACAAGCAAAATACAGAATCAAATCTTCCAATCTGTGTATCTTATAGCTAGATAACATACTTAAGTTGATATTAAGGGAGCCCATAAGGATTACAGCACCTATTATAGAATTTATGTACGAGTTATTCAATGACCGCACATCTAGCTTCTTCCCTACATCTCCATGAACGTTCAAAATCTATCTATCCTACATCTACTCCAATCACACTGGTTAGATCTTCCACAAGATTTTATAAACAACAACTGTTATTAAATTCAACCAAGCTCGTACTTTCTTTTCTCTATATGCTTCATGTGTTTTATTGGGCTTCAAGTCCAAATCCTTGGCTGTGACGTCCCCTACTTCTTCTACGATGCTCCCATCGTATCAGAAGGCGGAGTTCATCCCCCTGACAGCCAAACCGGCAGGGGCCATCCACCTGACGCCAATCCCAAGAACTAGGTCAGTGAGGAAGAGTGGATGGGTCATTTACCCCATCTTCCTTCGGGATCAACCTAGCTGCGGAAGCGCGAATAAACATGAGCACATGATATCAATACATCACCTCGAAGGGTGAATACATCATAACATAACAGGAGTAACAACATCACACAGATAGTAGCAACAAAAGGGAATCCTACCCAAGGCTCAGACTCATGGGGGATCGACTGACGGCTTGGGTCTCCAGAAGTCAATGCAGACCGAATTCATGGCAAATGGATTGGGCTGGCATAAGAACATGGCTGTTGGGTAGCCCACTCCATCAGCCCCTCCCGTGCACACTTTGCAGAGTAGGTTGAAAAGTATTGGGACCGGACCGTAGCCTGCCAGGTACATAGCCAAGAGGGCTATTGCTGGGTTGCATCTCCCCAGTCCCGATGAGGCAGGAGGAGAGTCACCTCCCCTCCAGAGGCATGCGCTAGAGGGCCACTGCCCGTATTCGACTTGAATCTCATTGAAGGTGACGCATCACCCAAGAGGTGTCAAGCTCATGCCTTGCCCACACGCAGTGGCAAACCATTATGCCTAGCCCACTAAGATCCCCGGTAGGCTTTACACACTAGAGGGATCAATCTGTGATAGGACAAGTCCTCCTTATTCCACCGGTCTAGCCCCGCCACCCACAACCAGGCGGGCTCTTGTACACGGGCCGCATTAATTGGGAATTAATGAGGCTATCTAGATACATCAACTACTGAGGCTTTCAGGGTCTCTACCCCCCTTCCCAATATATAGGAGAGCATCTATCAAAGAACATCATCATCATCAAGACTAAAATATAGAATAACATCTAATCTATCTACCTAAACATCCATAGTTAGGTTCTTTTGTTAGGGCTTGTGATCTCAGAATCTATAAGGCCTCTAAAGCTGAACTAACATGCTAAACCAGCTCATTGCTGGACTACGGCATTGCACAACAGAATAACCATTTACCTAATCCCTGACTCGCTCCAGCTCCTCGGAATGCGTCCATGCCTTCATTCAGCCTGAAGGCGACTGCTCCTGGAAGATCTGTTGCGCAAATGCGGCTTTTCGGCGCCTGCCAATGCGAACTATGGTCTTGGCTTGGCCAGAATGGCCCAATGAAGCCAAAAAACGAAAGAGGAAAGGTTTAGGGTTTCCCTTTTGGTTCCTTATATGGGAACTTTTAGGGTTAGGTTAAGATTGGCCAAATGGAGTTTTGCCACTTGGCAAGGGATTTATAATTGTATATGTTTATTAAACATGCACAACATATGAGGTTGCCCCCTAGGTGCAACCCTTTACGGCTCTCACGTACTTGTCATGCTGACATGTACGTGTGATGTGGTAGTATAATATACGTATACAGATCATTTGTTATACTAGAACGTCACAATCTCCCCACCTTGAATTGATGATGTCCTCAGCATCACGCGTCTCCCCACCTTGGAAACCTGCATACCTTGCAATTACATTTGATACATATAATTTTACAACATAATTACCCCAAGTTAATATTTTAATTTATTATAACACATCCTTGTTTAATATCATACTATGATAAGAGGTTCTTTTATCCTCTTGCTTTATCGTTTATTATTCACAAAATTTTATGGCTTACACCATTATCATTAATATAGTTTCAAAAAATTTCTCTAATTAAGATTCCATATCGTTTCCCTACAACACATTATGACAAAACATCTGTTGCAAGTCTTCGTAGTGCGACCTTCCTGCCGCTAGACTCTCCTATTGGCCTGCGGGTCCAAGACTACGTCAGCATACATTTAATTACTATAAGGTTGGTTGTTAGGAAGATTATGTTTCTTCCATCTTGGCCGTGGAGACAGTGCCCTATCATGCCTAGGATGATCACTCATGCCTACACCTTTAGTTGTCTTTGGCGTGAAGGGTGGCATCCTTCCCGTATTTGGGCGTGAAGGATGATGTCCTTCCCATGGTAGGCATTGACTAGAGGTGCTTTCCTATCAATGCATGCCTGAATGACCTCTTATCTCTCAAGGTCATCTACTTCCGTGGGACGGAAGTAGACTTTTTAATCTACCTTCCACTCACCTATCGGATTGGTGTCGACTACTTCGGTGACGAGCCAACCCTTGCATTGCTCCATGAATTGGGGGTACTGCTTCTCCAAATCTGATTGTAGTACCCACATAGCGTCTTCCATAGATAAATGCGTCCATTTCACTAGGTATTGGAGAAATTGGGATCTTCTTGTCTTCTTATAGGCCCTGTCAAGAAGAACCTCTGGGATGATTTCAAGCTGGTCGTCCGTCATTTCCAGTAACTTAATTGTCTCCAATACTTCCTCTGGATTAGGACTGTGCTTCTTTAGGAGAATTACATGGAAGACCATATGGATTTTGAGATGTGCTGGCAGGTCCAACTTGTAGGATTGGCTACCTTCTCTTTTGGTTATCTTGAATGGTCCAGCCCATCTTGGAGCAAGCTTCTTGCAGTTGCCAATGCGGAGCTTGACCTGCTTCACCTCGATCTTCAACTATACATTGTCTCCCACCTGAAATTCCCTTACCGTCCTATGCTTATCGTCTATGCTTTTCTACCTACTTCTCGCTGCTAGAAGGTATCCTCTTACCTCCTCCACTAGCTGCTGCATATCCGATAACATCTGCTGGGAGACTTCCACTGGGTTGTGCCAAGTATCTGGGATAAGACACTGATACCCATAATTAATCATGAAAGGAGACATCTGGGATGACTCTTGCTTTGTGCTGTTGTAGGCAAACTCCACTAAGTGGATGAAATCATCCCACTTAGACTGTTTGTTCCACACATAATTCCTTAGCATATCTTCAATGATCCGGTTGGTTCTCTCCGTCTGACCATCTGTCTGCGGATGATATGCTGTGCTCATAGAGAGCTTCGTCTGAATGGTGGTAAACAAATCCTGCCAGAATGCACTCATAAATTTAGAGTCTCTATTCGAGATTATTTCTCTCGGCATCTCGTGGAGTCTAAAGATCTCTTTGGTGAACAATATGGCGGTGTTCAATGCCGTGTCTGTGGTCCTACACGGCACGAAATGTGCCATCTTCGACAACTTTTCCACCACCACCATTAGTGCATCCTTGCCTCTTACTGTCCCTTCGAAGCCCTGTAATGAAATCCATACTTATGACTTCCCATTTTGCATTTGGCATTGGCAATGGCTCTAAGGCACCTGGAGTTCGGAGTTGCTCCGCTTTTGTCCGCTGGCATAACTGGTACTCCCGAATGTATCTCACTACTTGCTTCTTCATGCCGGGCCAAAAGTAGCTGCATTCATGTAGATTAAATAATTTTTCTATAACTGCCTTAATTTCATAATATTATAAATTATGCTTTACCTTGCATCATAGAATGACCTTTTGAAAGGACCTAGACAAATTAACTTGATTGAAGCCCAACCTATAACAACCCAAGTAACTCCCAGATGTTGGTAACTCTTGCAAATAACTCCAAATAGAAAGAAGTCAACATACAACTCTCTTCTAACAATAACTTCAATTGGGATCTAACTCAATATACAACTATTAATGCATTATGGTAGCCAATTTTTTAAATGCATTTTCATGTGTAGTTTTGGCTGAGACGCAAATGGATTTATGCTATGCCAAGTTTCTTTGCATCATCGTAGATCTTCTTTATTTTGGATTACGTGCAATATGTATGTACAACATTCTGAAGGAACCGTATCTGTAATTATTCTTTAGAAAACCCATATGTATCTCCTTATGGAAAAATCAAACACCAAAATTCCTCGCTAATTGAGCCCTTTATGCCACTTCATCCCCTCTCCCCTCTCCCCTCTCCCCTTCTTTCAAACACTACAATCAAATTCAAATTCACAAAATTATCTATAGTAAACATCGCACCATGGGCCTTCCTACCCCACTATACCAATTCTAATGTAAGACTTTGTTGCCAAAGCCTAACAATGTTGTGCAAAACTTAGTAATCATGCATGTTTACTCCATACAAGAAATTTATCGCGGCGGCCAAGGCCGCCGCGAACATTTCTCTTTCTCGATTTCCCTATCTTTAGATGGGTAGTTGTTAAAGAAGAAGAAGAGATTTTAATTCATGCCAACTGAGAGTTAAGCACTAGGAACATTATACAATGGTCAAAATATGTTTTCTTTGTGTGCCCACTTGAATAATGTACACTTGATATCAAGTCAAAATGGCCTGAGTTTTGAACGAATCAAAACTGTAGTGTTGAATGTCTAAGATTTTGCTTAAACCGGCAAAATGCCGTGCTTTGTGGGTACTTATCGGATTTTTCAGAAAATATCCTCTAATTTGCCGGATTTAACAAGGATTTTACTAAATTTTGACCGGAAATTTTTCGGCATCTATTAAAAAAACCGGATTTTAACAACTTCAACCGGAAATTCTGGGGAGGACCCCCCCTAATCTAGAGCCCTGGCTTGGAGGATTTGAATCACAAAATGGATGAATTATGAACCATTAAGTTGAGAGACTTTACCTATGGTTTCCTGAAAAATAAATAAATAGTGGGCATCCATTACTCAGGGATCTGCTACGTCGTGATAACAGAGAGCTTTGCATCCCTTTTTTTGCAGCTTTGTGGATATGGTAGCTTTGGAAATTAGCTATGGCAGAAGGAGTCATATGGTAGCTTTGGAAATTAGCTATGGCAGAAGGATGACTCAGAGCAATTATAAGTGTGTCAAATTAAAACTCGGCATGCATGATTATTGTCGGAATAGCCATTCCGCCAAGATGGCAATGGTTTCATGCTGGAATAGAGCAAGAACTCCCCTGCTGTGAGGCAACGCATCCAAAGGTTAATTCAACAATCAATACCGGCCATTGTCTGCAAAAGTTGCCACAAAATTTCCTTTGCTCGGATCTTTCCTTACAAAAATTCCGTTCCATTCCTTACAAAAATTCCAGGTTCGATTGAAGATTTCGCCTAATGGCATGTGAGAAATTCCCAGTCCACAGATGGGTAGCTTTTGAGCTATTTGATACCAATGGATCAGGTAAAAGACACCCTCTAATCTTCGGATTCAAGCTTTACTTCTCATTCTTTGTTTTTGAATTTATTTACAGAAATGCTTGATGCCAAAGAGCTCAAGGTTGCCATGAAGCAAGCACCAAATCCCTGTTTTTCCCCTTTTCTTCAAGGATTTGCATTCCTCATTTTTCCTTTTCAATTGGGTTTTCAGGCCTCTTGGATTAATGCTACCCCTGATGCAGGAGGCGGAATCCTTAGTCATCCAACAAAGACAGAAGCGTAACATCCCTTAGATGTCGGCAGCATCAAATCTATTCTACACCATTGGAGTTCCCCAGCTCCACATTCATGTTCCCGAGTCCTAGAGTCTAAGCTTTTGGGTTCTAACCTTATTTACATCTTTCTGGGTTCTTTTGTTTCACATTTTAAGCTTCATTGCTTGCTCTGGTCCCCCAAACATGCCACAGTTTATGGCCCGGGGGCAAAGAAAACTATGGATATGTATTCAACAAGAAAGGGCATTGAGCGTCCAGCCAAGAACAGAGCAGATATTTTTGATCTCCGGATTTAATGCAAAAAGAGGACGGATTGCCTCAATCGTGGTATTTATCAACCACTGTCATGTTTGAACCAAAAAAAATACACGAGGTTTTTGTGGACTTAACGAATTTTTTTAGTGAGTGTCATGTTAAAACCACATTGAGAGAAAAAATACACGGAGTTTTTTTTATTTCATGCTGGTTCAAACATGACAGTGGTTGATAAATACCACGATTGGGATTGCCTCCAGTAAAAACCGAATTGGTATCTCTGCTCCATATCATCATAATCCGTTCAATTTTATCTTCTTCCTAATCATATCTCGTTGCAAAAAGGGTAGTTCCGGAAAAGGGATATGATCCGATTGCTTATAAATATTTACTATTCTGTCTGCTGTAGGGAGATCTACGGCCACAGTTCCTGAATTTGGCTGCCTTGTCTTAATTCTTGCTGCCTCTTGTTCTCTTCTATAGATAAACGATCCTGTGTTCAAGCTTCGAGGGCAAGATAAAGATTTATTGCTCAGAACACACTACGCAGGGATGGAGGGCCGGAGTAGTAGTATGCATGTCTGGCCCGCTTGGATCCAGCTTGCTGGATAGCGATCAATGTTTTAACGGAGTAGATTAGTCAGGAGAAAAAAACGTGGCAACAGAAGGCGAACTTGGATTGCGGCGGAGAACCAAGAAAATAAAAAAAAAGAAAAAAGAAAAATTTGAAACACAATTACATATGAGTTGATATATTCATCCAACACTAAGAGGGATAGGCCAAAACATGTCAATAAAAAAAAATAAGGCTACCCCAAATCTATGCACCTTCTCTCACTAATTGAGCCCTTTATGCCACTTCACTTCCCCTCCCCTCTCCCTCTCCCCTCTCCCCTTCTTTCAAACACTACAATCAAATTCAAATTCACAAAATTATCTATAGTAAACATCGCACCATGGGTCTTCCTACCCCACTATACCAATTCTAATGTAAGACTTTGTTGCCAAAGCCTAACAATGCTGTGCAAAACTTAGTAATCATACATGTTTACTCCATATATTCATCCAACACTAAGAGGGATAGGCCAAAACATGTCAATATAAAAAAAATAAGGCTACCCCAAATCTATGCCACGGTTTTTCCCTCGAAAAGCCTTCGGGGCGGGGGTTTTTTAACCCGGACAGTAATAAGTTTGCTGCGCTTCTTATGGGTCCCATAGGCCGATTGGCCTCAGTGGACGATAAAAAATCATTCTCATTCTCATTCTCATTCTCATTCTCATTCTCATTCTCATTCTCATTCTCATTCTCATTCTCATTCTCATTCTCATTCTCATTCTCATTTGTGAGGTTGGACATATCAGTTTATTGTCCATCCACTATGTTTTATAGAGGTCAAAGTGAAAGTCCATAGGCATCTAGAAGAAGCAATAACTAATTATCCAAATGCAACAAGAGGCAGCATCATCTGCAAAAGCAAGGATTAAGCTCAATTTCTAGAATAGAACTGTATTTATACCCGGCAACGCCGGGCACCCGTTACTAGTACCTATTAAGTAATAATGGAGTTATTTCTAAACTGGGAGGTATGTTAGATTGGATGCTTGAAGGGTCAGCCATTGGATCTATCTAATAGGTATCTTTCTTTAGTTAAATCCCTTATATGAACCTATCTTTGAACTTTCAAGTTTGGAGAGGCATCAGCTTGGATTGGAAGCCAGAGCTTACGTCATTTAAGACTTGGATGATGATGCAATTATGTTTGACAAGGATGGATTATTTTTAAAGGATAAATTTTCATTCGTCTGGTGGTATATTGAATTGAGGATTAAGAGGTCAGAGAGAGCGGTCAGAGTACTTGATCTCCTCTTGGAATATAATTATTGGACTGCAGCAGTGAAAACAATTATGTGCTAAAAAAAATATGTGATCTTGGAATATGCTTGCACATGATATATACTATGCATTTGAGATGTGATAAGCTGACATTGATGCTTAATAGATCATGAGATTCTAGTTGTATAATGGACTGCAAAAATGCTCTATTGATTTTAAATCGACCCATGAGGACGTGGGTTGAATTTTAGAAGGGGAGAATGTGACGGTCTTTCAGAATAATGGGATCAATCTGCTCTATCTTTATGGTAACTTTTACTTATGTTCTATTTATTTTATTGTGATCAAATTCAAAAGCTACAGGTGATGAAAGCCTCAAATGAATTCTAGTTTTTTTCTGGTTTGAATTCTAAAAATTTTTGTCACACTGGGGAGGTGCGTCCCTAAGGCCCCGAAGGGTTCAAAATTTTTTTTGTGCAACACAAACCATTAACATCCAACATATAAAATTAAATCCCCAACACATAACAACCAACACATAACAACCATTGACATTAACAACCAACACATAACAACCATTGACATTAATTAAGACAACCATTGGATCCAACACATTTAAATTAAAAATCCCCCTTAAACCCCTTTGGTTTGGGTGCATATTCACCGCGGGGGGTAACTCCGCAACGAGAGGCGTTGGATAGGCATATTCACCCCTTATTCCTTAATCTATACCGTATGTAAAGTTCCTCGCTTTGTGGGGTATGCAAGTACAAAATTTGCTATATTGTATAACAAGATTAAGCTAAAAATACTATAAGATTTCAAGCGAATACTATATGGTGTTGATTTCAGACGCGTGCAAAATACAATTATGAGGGCTCACGCCCCACGTCACCCCCGTGAATATGCACCCAAACCAAAGGGGGTTTAAGGGGATTTTAATTTAAATGTGTTGGATCCAATGGTTGTCTTAATTAATGTCAATGGTCAATATGGTTGTTAATGTCAATGGTTGTTATGTGTTGGTTGTTGTGTGTTGGGGGATTTAATTCTTATATGTTGATGTTAATGGTTTGTGTTGCACAAAAAAATTTTTGAACCCTTCGGGCCTTAGGACGCCACCCCCTCCCCCGGTGACAAAAAATTTTAGAATTCAAACCAAAAAACTAGAATTCATTTGAGGCTTTCATCACCTGTAGCTTTTGAATTTGATCACAATAAAATAAATAGAACATAAGTAAAAGTTACCATAAAGATAGAGCGGTATTGATCCCATTATTCCCTGAAGTCATAAAGTTTGCAACACAAAGAAAAACCCCCCTGTTATTATGCTACATATTGTTACTTCACGCTAAACTATTTCTCTTTGACAATGACACCATTGTTTATCAATCCATATGATTTTGGATGCTCCATCTCTAGCTTAAAGGTAATGCATGATTCATCTTACAGCCTCGGTTAAAGTTCCAAACCTACAATATAAATGCATTCTTGTGGCCAATTGCTTGACCGATCACAAGTGACATGGAAAAGGGTGTGGAATAATCCGCTGTTGTGTGCAAGAATCCGTTTGTTGATTGAAGCTAAAGGTCGGTCACGCTATGAACAATCCGTGCACGGGAATATCCAAGAGTTGGAAGCAAACAGAGGGCCTAAACTTGAATCTGCAAAGAAATCTTAGGAAGGAAACAAAGGGGGTTTTGCAAAGACTACATTGTAAAAATCGAAACCAATACCTTGTAAAAAAAAACATTATGCTAATCAAGAAACATTAAAAAACAAATACCTTTGTAAGTGTGAGCAAAAAATCCATCTCGTGGTAATAAAATCCACTCCGGCAATAAGAATCCAAGAGGGCAAGTACACATGCACACACATGCACATGCACTTGCACTTGCACATGCACAGTACACATGCACATGCACACACATGCACATGCATGTGCACATGCACATGCATACACTTGCGCAGTGTTCATGCACAAACACATGCAGAGAAAGACAACAACCCTCGGATTGTTCCAACCAACGAAAATCAACGGCCCATAAAGGGTGCACTCTAGAAATACTATTTAGTACACATCAACGAATACAACAACGAAATCATAGAAAAACCATGTGAAAAAACGTATAAAAATCTAAAAGTAACCCCCTGTTATTGTGCTACATATTTATGCATTATGTATTTTAGGGTATTATACCATTGTACCCACTGGTCAAGGCTGCTACGTGGGCTGCAGAGGCTCGTGCAGGAGCTTTCTCCAGGTTGTACTATTGCAACCAGCAATATTAAAATTAGCCAACTCAGTAGTAGTCAGAGGCACAACATTTATAGCAGAGTGCCATTTTATACAACCTATCTTGGGATTATTTTCTTATGTAAAATAACTTGTTAAAAGCTCCAAGTGTTATTTTCATAATGGATCTAGAGACCATTAAAATGGTTGTCAGATTGCATAAAGATGATGCAATAAGAGTTCGTATGCAGTTTAGTCAAGCATGCCTCATTACATGCACAAGTAGAGTGGATGTATTTTAGTTATACACAAAGTTCAAGCTTTATAAGACAATAAATGTTACGTTGTCTTTATGCCGAATGTATCAACTTTATTCATGTGGAGTATTGTTTTTTTTTTTTTTGATGAACGTGGACCTTTATTACTCAAAAGAATACAAAGAGTACATGGGGGACTCAAAACCCAGTGGAGAAGATATCCACTAGAGCAACACTACCCACCACATATATAACATAGAAAAGCAGAGAATACAGATCACCATGAGCACAACTGTTTGCTATGAGTAGGTGTGAATCTGAAGATATTGCTCCCAAATGACACTTTTGATGTCATCCTTCAAGGAAGAACATTTGTACGCCTTCACAATGCGACTACGGGCATCGTTAAACACTTGCGTATCTGAAAAGAGCTATCCCTTGAAGATGAGGAGATTTCGTCTCTTCCAGATGGACCAGATGATCCAAGCAGATGCTAAGTGGAAAGCCTTCTTTGCCAACTTGTCCCAAGAACTAGGATAGACCGACAATAGGACCTGGCCGACTATTCAAGTCACAATGGAAAAGACTTCGTAAGCCACCGCCAAGCGGGTCGAACATGGTGACACAAGGAAAAGCGGTGCTCAATTGTCTCATCCCTCTCGCGTGCAAAGAGGGCATCACAAAGACTTCGGGCGAAATCGATGAACAAATGCGGTGTTTACCCGCCGACGCATCTATGAGTGATCGCCACCATAAGATGGATAGCTTAGGATGAAGTAATTTATCCCATACCCATCGCTGCATCGCCCCTTTAATGCGAGGCTCGAGGATAACTAAAGGCCACTTTGGCGATGGAGGCAACACCTCGATGAAGCAGGGACCACATACATCGAGTGCACCAAGTGCTCCTCCTTAACATTGCCATGAACCACCCAGAGTGGGGAGCCACGCCTTGTGGGTGTGGAGGAAGTGTAGCAGCTACTTTTTCCCAAATGCTCCGGTCCCAACGAAGGAGAAGGAACTTCAATTTGAACGCATTCCACGTCAACAATCTTGTCTCATTATACCATGCAGATACCGTGAGCACACCTGCTGCTCGCCACCGATGTTGCGTCAATGGATGGACCCGAAGAGAGACCGGGGGGGACAATCGCATGACCGTCACCCAAAGGGATCCACCAACAACCGGCCGTAGGATCTGTGGGGCCATTGGATGGAACGAAACAAAGTGCGCCGCAGTCTCCCAAGCGACTAGCAACCCCTTGAGGAAAGGAGATGCATTAGGATATGGAGAAAGTGGATAGAATAATGCCCATGGGAGGAGAGGCTTAATGGATGGAGAGCCAAAGGAAATGCACCTCATGTGGAGTATTGTCATCAGTTGGACAATTTGTTTTCCCTTGTGCATGGAGAAACTCCAACCAGATTAAGTACAACTTAACATTCTCATCCATGTACAGTGCCTATTCCAGTTCTAACATGCCACCCGGGCTGATCAGGCCATGCAGCCAATGCGGGCGGGGTTTGCCTCATGTACACACCTTTCCATGCTGCATCTAGCATCGGAAGACCACTTTTGCCATGTAGCACGACAAAGAATCTAGACAGGATAACAATGCCCGATGTCACGCACAAACACAACCGCAAGCCCAAGCCACTGCACATGGACTCCGGCCTTGGAGACTATGCACTTATGCAATATTTCACATTCCACATGTTGCAATGCCACAATAATTATATTTTCCAATTTGGTTATGCCATGTAGAAGTATCATATTTGAATGCATTCATAATGCTTTGGTACTCTTTGCTCTGTGCTGAGCATATATTTAATGTGGAATATTGACAACATGTGGGTTCTGCACAGTGGGACTCTCTTATAGTAAGTTGTTCTATATGAGGATGGTTCTCATAACTGCATTCTTCGATGCATGATGCTTATATATGATGTCTTGGCCATTTATTAGCACCTTTAAACCCCACTTAGTCTTTATGACTAACCCCACATGTTTATGGTGTAAGCAGATAGACATGAGGCTTGAAGGAATGTCAAGCAGTTCAGAGCCTCAATTGAGTTAGAAGTCTGGAAGGTCTTTATGAGCCTTTAGCAAGGCCTTGTTATTGTCTTATAAAACTTAACCCGTGGACTCTTAGAGCATAAAGTATTGTCAATGTACAAAGCATGATATTACATATTTGGGAGTTGAGCTCATAGGTGTTATTGGATATGGTTTGGAGTAAAGATTCAATTTTTTACCTTGAGTATGGCTTAAGAATTGTATTATCCAACTCATATATACGAACTTGTTATTGCAAGCCTTGATGGGATCTTGGGTTACCTGGAGGGCTAACTAGGGAGGCCCGTTACATCAGTGCCTTGAGAAAATACAAAGCCAGTTATTAAACTGAACGAAGTCACAATTGCTACAATTCTTGCAGTCTGTGGGCATGCTGATTTATTGAATTTGGCTTTATATATTTTAGGATTATGATAGAAGACCATTGCGGCATCCCATATGCTCATCATTATGCCTGCATTGCTGATCTTTTCGCCGCATGGGGCGTCTGAAGGAGGTAGAAACTTTATTAGAAATTAGCCAACCGAATGTAATAGTTTAAGAACTTTGCTTGTGTATACAAGCCACATGGCAACATTGAAATCAGTAGGCAATGCTATGATTAAATTACACAATTAGATCCCCAATATAGTGGTGCATACATGCTCATGATAGGCATTTATTTTGATGATGAACAGGGATGTGATGCCTACCTTGTTAATACAAGATGTGTCACATCACGTGATATGGCATGACCATGTATTATTGAATTTGTCAATATTCAAGCTTGTATGTCTACATGTTGTGTTTTGAAACTTTAGAGATATGTGACATCTCACTATTAACCAATTTTGCCATGTACAACCATTTAGTGACGTTGAAACTATGTGGATGGTTAACCCCCCTGGTCCAGGGAAATTTGAGGATGCTTGCAATATTGAATTGGCTACTTCATAATTTACCCAACCCCCCGTGCCCATCCTTAAGGAATTCCCATGGCCAATGTCAGCATGCTGTTGGAGTTCTGCTTCCTTGTTGGCCAAGTTCCATCTCTTCATTAGTGGCTTAAGTGTGATGATTGAATTTGGCACATGTCTAACTGGAGCTATGCATTTCTCAATGCTTATAATCTGCACCCCCCCCCCCCCCCAACCCCCGTGGTCCAAAAAGCATCATATGAGCAAATGTGTGTGTCTTCTAGGCTGCATATAACTTGTATCTCTTTATCATCTTGATGTTGAAACTATGTGGATGGTTAACCCCCTCGGTCCGGGAAATTTGAGGATGCTTGCAATATTGAATTGCCTACTTCATAATTCACCCAACCCCGCATGCCCATCCTTAAGGAATTCCCATGGCCAATGTCAACATGATGTTGGAGTTCTGCGTCCTTGTTGCCCAAGTTCCATCTCTTCATTAGTGGCTTAAGTGTGATGATTGAATGTGGCACATGTCTAACTGGAGCTATGCATTTCTCAATGCTTATAATCAGCCGCCCTCCCCTCCCCCCAAAAAGCATCATATGAGCAAATGTGTGTGTCTTCTAGGCTGCATATAACTTGTATCTCTTTATCATCTTGCTGGGCCTGGCTGTGGTCATCCATATGGGGGCTAAGAAGAGGACTACTAGGTGGGGGCATTTGATCTATCCCAGGGAATATTTCTTGATTGCAAACTTGAATTGGGCTCAGACCTTGCCTCATCCTCAATCTGTTCCTCAATTATAGCCTCCTTTCCTTCACTTCCTCACTCAATGGCCTTTGGACACCAAAAGCAATAGCAACTTTAGATAGTACACTACGGTACATGAAGTCTCTTATCTAACTGCACTAGCCTCAAAAGCAATATCAACCTGCTTCCTGCTCTCCCTTCCTGCTCTATTCGGCTGTGCCCTTTTGGCAGCCTCTTCCCTTTAGCCTTTTTCGAGCTGCAAGTTGCTTCTTTCTTCTCCTTTTCATCCTTAGCCCTTCTAGCCATTTTAATTGCCAAGGCTCGACAAAAACCATCACTTGATATGTCCACTCTTCCTCCCAGATCTGAAGCAAGTCCTCTCTTCCTTGCCCTAATGCCCTGTGATGGCTGCATACATGCTGGAGAGGATACTTGCAAACATGTCCAAGATCTGCCAACATATGTGTGTTGCACCTGGTAGGCAAGGACACCATGTGCATCTATGTGCTCATCTCCAATTGTATATGTGTGCTGGACATTCATTGGCTGGGCTGTTTGCTTTGGATGTGTGTTGGTTGTGCTTCTCATAATTGCTGCACATCCGCCATGTTGAACCCTTCCAATTCATCTTCTTCGTCCTCTTTATGGTGGTCTTCTTCGCCTTGCTCCTTGTTGTTGTAATATGCTCTATAAAAACCCTTCCAAACCTTGAACTCTCTTGGCCTTGCTTAACCCTTTCAGGATTGAAGGGCCAAATGCCCATTGCATTGAACCCTGCCTTAACATTGTGTGGTGTTAGGCAGGCCTAAGTCTTTTGAATGCTGCTTTGAATGGAGCAAAGCACGTCACATCCAAGGGTTGTAACCTGTAGGCTTAATGGTTGTTACGAATAATCAACTTGGAAAACTAAAACTGCAATCATAAATGACAATCCTTATCTATGTAAAAGAACCTCTTGCCATTATCATTTTTTTGTTGAAGGATGAAAACAAGTTTATGAATCAAAAGTAGGAACAAAATGTACATATCTCGATAGCTGTGTAAGCATAAGAAGATGCCACTGAAACACGACCTTGAAGCACTATACACTTATTTCAACATAGGAAATCAATGATAAAAATTAATTTGGAAATACTGAATCAAGATATGGTCACGTATGGCTTAAGGGGGGAACACCCATAAGCCAGCCCCTTAGTGTATTTCTAAGCAACTACTAGCATTCGTGTGTATTTCTTTTTACATATATTGAAAAACCCGTTCTCGTGCACTTTGACGGTTTGTACGCAAAACACAAGTGCATCCCTTCCGTATTATTTTAGATAGCTAGGATCTCGAGGTTCTTCTACATAGGAAAATTTTGACATATAAATAGAAATGCGAATATGCCAAATGTCAAAACCACAAATATCAAATCTTGTGATGCTCAAAATGCCAAAGCCCACTCCCTGCCTAACAAAGAAAAAGAAGAAAAATGGGAGAAAAAGAAATGGAAGTTGGGTATCCACTAATGAAGCGCATTCCCTTTCCTCTCAATAGTCAAAGATAACTAGTCTCTTATTGGTATGCATAAAGTTTCGATTGTGAATTTACAACAGTCCATTTCAGAACATTAGGTGCACACAGGATTCACAAGTGACACAGACAATGTTTGTAGTTGGCCTCCATATAGGTCCTAGCTACACGTTTCGATTGACTTGATTCAGACTGCTAGTGTAGGAGATTGAAATACAACAGGAGGACTGTACAAATTTCCAAATTGGAAACTTGAAATATCCAACTAAACATTAGAAAGCTTCACATAAGCTTTCGTTTTAGTGGAATTTTAATGACATAATCAATCCTGGGGCACAGTAAATTAGGGCTTGAAATTCAGATATTGAACTTGACTTTAGTAGTGGCTTTGTTCTTAAAAAAAAGTGTTGAAACAAATAAAACAAATTTACATAACAGGAAAATTTCCATTTATTACGACCATGGCGCCGGCTCAGTCTAAACAACGCCTTAGCGATGTGCTCCGGCGAATCAATTCTCCAATTCCAAGCCTGGTCCAAATCATCGCATTCTGATCCTTTCATCCATTTCTTGCATTCATAAATGCGGCATTTCGCCGGTTTCAGACTTCACGGCCATGGCGAGGAGTACCTGATATATCTATCGATCTGCACAAAATTTCGCAAATGTGGGGACAATGAGTTCCTAAACTAGATCGAGCATTTGATGGAAAAAATGCATGCGATGAACGTGAATTTTCTATACGTGATTTGATCGGCAAATCTTTGAAGTATTTCAGCAAAAAGAATGTTCGTAAAGAAGCTTATTCAAAAGGTAAGTACTATCAACTGTTTGTGCTCTAAAGGAATTTAGTAATTCAGATATGTTTTAAATTCAAAACACAGTGGAAGTCTCTTCAATGCTATTATTCATGTTAGAACTGCGAGAAAATATGGTCAGGGAGGGGAATTTTATGGTAGATCTGTGAAACGAGTGTGGATTGTTTGAGCTGCAGAGACACATTTTCGTTTTCCCAGGGAACGGGATGGTTGATTCTGTAAATATAAATATTCTTGGAACATACACATTTATCAATAAGCATTAGATACATCTCTGAAGGAATAGGTGTTTATTTTCCTCAAAAGGCAAGGTAATGGGTGAAAGATTTCAATGTTTACTAATCGGCTGGAGATCCATGTGGTATTGAACGTGGCCTGGAGTCTATGTGGATGAAATCTTCTTAATTTTGGTATTTGCATACCAAGAACTTGGACAACAGTGATATGCATAGGGTCCTTAGGTTTGCACAAAGACAAAGTTATTTATATTAGCTAGTAGTTAACTTCTCTAACATTTTATGGGATATTCCTGTTTGAGCTTGCAGTCTCCAGTACGAGCTGGGAAGCTGAAGTCTTTACAATTGAACCCACAGATTGATGTGCATCATGGAATACCACCAACGTCTTCAGTTCTTGCCTTCGAGCCTATACAAAGATTGCTTGCCATTGGCTCACGGTATGTTATATTTCATTGCAGGACTCCTTTCATTTGGTGCCATTGGCTTGTTAAGGGATGTCATAACAATTTGTCTGGAACTTCAGTAAAATCAGCTCAAGTCCAAATGGTTGATCGTTAGGTTCTGTGCAAAATCACAAAAGTTACGTAGACCATCAGGGTTGAATTTGTTATTCCACACCATTTATTTGTGTGTTCAGTCTCAAGTGTCTATAGAACTGGAACAACTAATTAGAAAGTCTGGTCTATTTGTCTTTTAACATGCCAAGAGAATTTACAGTCCTACTGGATAAGTTAACCATAAAATCCCTTTGAAAACAATGTCGTAATTACTTTCTTGGAAAAGGAGCACACACTCACTTCAAGTTAATAGAGTTTATGCTGTTATGTGTCCTGAACAGGCGCCATTCAGGTGTTACAGTCAAGATGCTTATCATAACGTTCATGTTGTCATCCTTGTCTATTTTAGTTATGAATATTTTCTAATCATGATGCTTATGTGGACGTTTCCAGTCGTGGACAAATAAAGATTTTTGGAGGTGAAGGCATTGAATCTCTGCTGGAGTCACCAGTCCATGCTCCTTGCAGATTTCTTGAAGTAGGTGTTTCTTGCAGTCAAAGTCTTTTGTTTATCAGATTTTATCTGTTACATGGCAAATCATTAAGTTGGTTTGCTCTGTTGGACTGCAGCTGACAGTGCAATTGTCTGTTAAGTGAAAGTGTGTCTATCTTGTCTTCTATTTGGGGTGCTAAATGCACTTCTTTTTGGTTATGATAATAGTGATGAACAAAATGTACCAAAAGAAATTGGCTGTCTTATTGTTAATTATTTATTTCTACGGTCAGTATGGCTGAAAAGCACTTGTGCACTTGGTTTATGGTTTATTCTACTTGCACAATTTGGGTAAGTTTTATTTCACAAAGATGATCCACATGTATATCTACTTCTGAATGCCGGTCTTCCCAATTTGAAGAAGGGGAATTATGTCTTGGTAGTATTGCTTAAAACTTTTCTTTTGTATGTGAAAGTCTTCTTGTATCTGGAAGATGTTCGTGATTTATAATACATTTGGATGGCATAGAAAAATGTAGGGATGTCTGGTTCTAAGCTGCCTATTTTCTAATGAAACTAAACAGGAATAATTTGCCATGCAGTTTTTCAATAATAAAGGTCTTCTTGTTCGCGTTACCACGCTTAACGACGTTGAGGTAACAAATTTTGCAAAATATTACCAAAGCCTTTTTAACAGCATTGTCAAGTTTTGAACCTGTGCAATTCCTTTTATTTTGCATTTTATAGGTTTGGGATTTTGAGAGGAGGGAAATTATTTGCGCATGCAAATGGGAAAATGGCATCACTGCCTTTTCTATTATTCAAGGCAGTTCATTCATGTAGGTTTCTTTTTTGTACTGTTTCTATTTAAATGTCCTGTATTAACTCTATATACCAGCAAATTCTTAGAGAACAATTGTAATGTTGGATGCAGGTACGTAGGAGATGAGGATGGCCATGTAGCTGTTCTGCATTTCAGTTATGAGAAACGTTTGCTTTCCCGGATGCCATATTGTATTCCAGTGCATGCTACTTTGGGTAGGCATTTATTACAGGTTGGACTGAGTTCTGGCCTTCTCCATTTGGAGGATGCACATGATAGATCTAACTTAAATTTGTTCATGTTGGACTGCAGGGGGTCTAATAAAGCAAGGTGGTGTTGCAGCTCCTTCAATTGTTAGCGTCCTTCCGCAAGTGAATGCCGTGTACAGCAGGCAAGTGGGCAGCTTCATAATTCCACACAGGATGGTGACTTGTTCAGTGAAGTGAAACGTCGTTCTAGCTTAGTGAATAGTTGCAATGAAGAAGTCAGAAATATCTGCATTTTTATGCGCATGTGTGCACCTGCACATCTGTTGTCATTATTTCCTTTCGATTCATGTAGTTGAGAATTTTTTTTTCTTGTGCATAATTCCTTTTTGTTCCAGTAAGGTGCCTTCTTTATGCTATTCATTATGTTGTAGGGTGCTCATTGTATATGGGAATGGGTTAATAGTGCTTTGGGGACTCCATGAGAATGAAGTGTTGGCAGTCCGTGGTGGAACAGACACTCAACAAGCAAAACTGGCTGAGCATGCTGCTGGTTTGCCTCAAAGACGTGCAAGCACTCTCAGGATGTTTCTTGCTGGAGTAGATGAGGACGAGGACAAAGAGACATGCTGTGCTTGTTGGGCATGCTATAACGGTAGCATTGTGGCTGTTGGGTATACTGATGGGGATGTCTGGTTGTGGAGCATTCCTGTCATATCTAAAGCAAAGGGTGCACTTGAGAAAATAGACAGTTACACCTTCTCTAATTCTCCTCTTTTGAAGTTGAGTGTGTCACCAGATATATCAAGGATGCCTGTTGTTGTTCTGCGATGGTGTAGCCATGGAAGCATAAGCAATGGAGTAACTGGATATCTTATTGCATTTGGTGGTCAGAAACTTGGTGATCCGGAGGGAGTAATGGTCAGTTTCAATAGCTTTCTCATAAAGTGGGCATCTTGATGATTTTTGCCCATGACAAATTTTTCATTGTTTCTAAATTTCTCAAATTTTAGTTTCCCTCCATAAGTATGTAATATGTTCATGAATGTGTTTCCATTCAGTACCCTGCCTCATCAATTAGTAACGAACATTACTCAACACTTTAGGTGAGGAAAGTTGGCATACACTCACAAAAGGCTACCCTGCTTGATCAGACAGATCTTTTTAATTTGTGAAATCCATATATGTCAGAAAATCTCTATATTCTAATAGCTTTGGCTTGGTTCGCAGGTGTTTCCAGTTACTCTTACACAGGATGGTGTGCTGCATAATGAAAGCCACCTAGTTCTTCCTTTGGATGGTGACTTTGCTGATGTTCATGTACTGCATAGCATCAGTACCAATGCTGGTGCAGCCATCCTTACGCTTACATCTCCAGGAAATCTTAATGTTTATGAAGTGGTTGACATAGCAAGTGTCTTAGATGGAAAACACGAAAGAACAGTTCCAGAGTCGGTGCCTTATAGTCTGCCCTTCACAAAACCACATATGAGTGCTAGCAAACTTTCTATCATTCAAAAGGATGGAAAAGTTGCGAACATACTTTCCAGGGTATGAACGTTGTGAACACTGTTGACGAGCTTTCATCTGGTTTACGAGCTTATGCTTTCTTCCTCAAAATGCAGATACGGCGTTTGCCCAAGGGCTTTATAAATAATATCTTGCCATGTGGAACAAAGTGGCCAGTCACCGGTGGAATGTTTAGTACTAACTATACAGGGCTAGACAACCAATGTCTTTACTTCACAGGGCATGAGAATGGTTCTGTCAATGTTTGGGATGCATCAAATCCGGCAATATGCCTTATCACCTCAATCCAAGAAGAAGTATGCTGTTTGTGGTCCTAACATTTGGGATTTTCTTCATTTATTTATTTGACTGTTTGTTAAATTGGTATAAGCAGCCTGCTGAAGACAAACCCAGGAAAGATGAATCGATTACAGCAATTGATTTTTGTGCTTTGTCCGGCGTCCTTGCGACTGGAAACCGGGGCGGTCTGGTATGGTTAGCACTATTATAGCTATGCTGATAGAAAGATCACCATGAAGTTTGGTGAGGATTAATTTGTTTGTGACAAATTGCAGGTTTGTCTTTACACCCTAGGTGCTGAGACTGCTGAAGTCGCTTGTGTAATTCAGCAAGATGCGTCAAGGACTACAGGCAAGTTTTACTATGCTGTGTTGTCATTAAAACACGTGAGGGAACTGCCCATGCCTTGCGCTTTAATGCATGCATGTTTATGGTGCATACTAGACTAGTTCATCAATGACCAAGTTCAAGTTCGTCCTAGATATACTTGATGCATGTCTTGATATAGCGGCATGATTGGCAGTGATCTCCTCAGTTCCTGCTGGTTTTCAACGAATTTGTGTCTTAAATGTTCACAAGGCTGCAGTTCAATGCATCTCTGTTGCAAGTGAAGCATCATGCGTTATTGCTGGTGATGAGGCTGGACAGGTATGCATTTTGAAATATCTCTGAATGTTCATTATATTGGATTGGCAAATCTGACATTTTTTCTTCATAATACAGATATCTGTATACAATCTGGAATCAGCCTCACTCTCTTTTCAAGGGGCTTGCTTTAGTGCTACATCATCTCGTGTAATTGATTTGGCTGCTGCAAACGTTAACGAGAGTGTATTCACTTCAACACCACCACCTTCCCCACGGCAAAGCCCCATAAGTAAGACCTCTGCAGTTTTTGTGTTGTCAGAGGATTGCCATATAGCTGTCATTGATGGCAACAACGGCAACAGCTTGGGCTCTGGTGTGTTCCATCCCAAAACACCATCAACTGCAGTGTCCATGTATCTTCTAGGTAAGTAACTGGGAAAAGAGATAAGATTGCATTTACGTATTATGTCTTCAAGATGGCAGTTACTAATTACCTGATTTTGGTTATAGATTCTTCGGGAGTCCCAGCCACATCACTTTCTAGGGCTGGCACGCCATGCTTCAAACAGGCAACTGAACAAAGTATGGAGGCTTGTGCCTCTTCAGAAGATTTGAAGAATTCTCAGGATGTCCCAGTGCCTGGTTTCTCAAAGCAGGAGAAGTTTGATGTTTCTAAGGACAATATGATGCTTTTGCTGTGCTCCACAGATAGTTTAAGGCTGTATTCAATATCTTCAATCTTTCAGGTTAAACTCATGAGAATCTTGATATAGATGCATGTATGGATGTTCCGAAGAAAGTAAGAGGGTGCTGGACTAGGGTTTATATGTAATAATAAGTATCTTAGGTGCTTCAACAATTGGACAATAGCCATTTCATCTTGATTGAGTTATTTAATCAAGTATAATCAACTACTATAGGTAATAAGGTGGTCAGAAGACTTTATCAGGCTTTCAGAAAGTTGTCAGTTAGACCTGCTCTTACTCTTTTCTAAAAAGCCAAGGCTAAACTAAAGTAGTGGTTCAAGTTAGAGGCAGTTGACCAGATTTCAGACGAGAAAAACGTTTGACAGTAATTGGTTTTTAAAGTACGCATATAGTTTCTTGCATTTTCGTAGAGGTTAATTGATTTTTTAAATATACATATTAAAATGTCTCATTTACTTCTAGGCTTTGAGGTAACCTAAAGTCCTTTTGTCATGCCAGGGATCACGAAATACAATTCGTAAAGTAAGGCTTGATAAAACATGTTGCTGGGCCTCTGTGTTTGAGAATGGAACTGCTGATGCAGTTGGCCTTCTCCTATTGTACACAACAGGGCATTTTGAGAGCAGGTAAGGTAGGTTGGCTGCTTTTGAAGGAAGCAAAGATTTGCCATTTTCTTGTGGTTATTTCACGCAATCCTAACAACTCATTTTAATCTTGCAGGTCTTTGCCAGACCTTGATGTGACTAAAGAGATCTCTCTGGGATCTCATGTGAACTTGGAGATAGAGATTAGTGGAAGCTCTAAGAATTGGATTTCTTGCTCAATCGATGGAAGGATTGCTCTGGTACTGTGGATGTTTCACGCCTGGATTTTTCAAACTGGTGATGCAAAATACATATGTAAACGAACAAATGGCAGCTTGAACCTAAATTTTCTTATTAATCTATGTCTAATCTAACTACTAGGCATTTTTGTACGTGTAAACCTTTGTAACTAAGTGCCTATAACTCACTTGTAGTAATATATTACAAGCTAACTTACGGCTGTCCTTGCTTGTACAAATTCCATCATGACACATGCTGGTTACACAATTTTGTTCTTCGAGTATACTAGCATCAGGAAAGCAGCATATGGTAGTATGAGTCTCATTTTATCTCAAAGTTTGGCATGTAACATCTAATTCACCTTTCTAACATATGCCATAACCTCTCTTCATCTTGAGATCAGCAACTCCCTAACAGTGGGAGCAGTATAATAAACTGCAACTGCTATTTTGTTGGAAGCATGCCGTTATGCTGAAATGAGCAATGGAGTTCAATTTGAGCTGATTTTGGGCAGCCTTTCACGTAGAAGTATGCAAGTGTGGGTAGTAGTTTGTTCTTTGTGAATTAAGTTGTGGTTCCTTTTTGGCCACTTGCCCGGTTTTACTAGCTGTTTTTTAATCTTTGTAAATCAGTTTTTGCATTTAATTTTATGAATGTGCTTAAACAGGTGAGCAAAGAAAGGGAGCTTGTTTTCTTATCCTTATTTGCGGAAGAAAAAGACAAGAGGTATGGTGTTGTTTGTTATTGTTTCTGTAACATCCTGCTTCAGGCAGCCATGCATAAACATGATATGATATGTGTTACTAGGTTGACTGTATTGCCTCACCTGTTCGATAAGGATGTTGCAGCTGCTACAGAAGCTGCTTTAATGGCAAATCTTCAGTTAACAAAAAGGAAGGTGGAAACTTTCCTGTGTCTTCTGTTATCTAATTGTATTCATATCCAGCAGATTATAACTTTTTTTTTTTATGGTTTGAAACAGAGTCAAGTTCAGGGAGTGCTTGGGGAAGCAATAAAAGAATTTAGGCAATCCTTGGTTCTTGGTGAACCAGTCCCATTGAATCATACAGTTGCTGAACTTGATGACCTATTCTCTGCTCAACAATCGATGCCCATGCCTGCAATGCCAACAACCAGTGAGTCTACTCTTGGCAGTCAAGTCGATGCTGTTCAACCTGCTCTAGACATTGGTATTGCCTATCATAGTCCTTATTCTTACTAGTTATGTCTCTTCTCATATGGCAATTTCATCTATTATAAGGACTGGTTTAGGCTTTAGGGTTAATAAATGAACTGGAAAATCAAGTGCACGTTGTACAGTCATGTTTGCAGTCTGTATGTATTTAGAAATAAAGGACTGGTAATCTTTTAAAATAGCTTAGGATGGGCGAACAGCATGCTGGTACATAGCACATTTTTTTTTTGTGCAGTTTCTGGTGCATGACGCTTTTGCATAGAAGCCACAGGAACGTAAGGGCGCTGTGTTTTGCAGATGACATAGAAATTGAAGATGAAAATGAAGATGATGTGACTTCTCAGTCACCCGTTGGCCATTCGCCTAGCATTATGAGCAAGTTCAAGAAATCCTTGAAAGGTACCGATGAAATGAATGCATTTTGGGGATTAAATACTTGTGAGCTTTGTTTAGGAAGAAAGAATATATACTCTGGAGTTATATTGTTTGGGAAAATAGGCTTAAACATACGCTTTTGTGAAACAATTTGCCTTGTTCACATGAGAAGTACCCACCTATCAGGAAAGAAGAAAGTAAAGGATCAACCAAGGTCAAGCATTCATAAGGAAGATACAGAAAGAGATGAGCTGTTTGAAGGTGGATCATTAGAAAAACAGCCAACCGTACGAACTGCTGAAGAGATTAGAGCAGCTTATGGCCACAAAAAAATCGGGGTATTTTTTTACATGCCCTTTTCCATGAATGTGAATGTATGCTAACACTTATACTACCCTTTCTTTCCTCCTTCCAGGATATGAGCAGCGCCGCTGCACAGGCTAGGGATAAACTTCTTGAACGTCAGGAAAAGCTCCAGGTATTTATTATTGTGTGAATTTTCCAAAATGGAAGATAGCAAGATCACCTATGTCTCCGTGTTTCCAGTCACTCTGGCTTTCCTTTGCCATGTTACATCATAGATAGCTGAAACTGCTCTCTGTTTTCAATCACTTTGGCCTTCCTTTGCCATGTTATATCATAGATAGCTGAAACTGCTCGAACCTTCTACAATGCCAATTACTGCTGCATTGCTTGTCACGCTCTTGTTTATGTTTTTTTGTGTTGTGCATGGTTTTTTGGGATACGACAGGCAATAAACAGGAGGACTGAAGAGATGCAAGCTGGAGCAGAAAATTTTGCTTCATTAGCAGCAGAACTGGCAAAGAAAATGGAATCAAAAAAATGGTGGGAAATCTAGGAGCTGCAGATGCTATTGGAATGGCAAAATTTAACTGCTAAACGACATTTGATGGAGAGAAGTCCGTACTTGAAGATTTTGACTGCTGCTTATTCTTTCTCCAATGCTGTACACAGGAATGCACAAAAAGTGCTCCATTATAAGGTTACAGACATGATGATTGTTTTGAACATCAATGTAAAGATATGGGCCGGTGCTGCTAGAAGTTACCCTTGGAATACCATTGAAGATGCACGCATTGTGGTGTTTGAAGTTACAAATACCAATACAAGTTTGAAGTTACAAATACCAATACAAGTAGAGGGTATGTATCATTTTTCGATTCATGAGGTAGTGCTCCAATAATCATCAACCCAAAATAGACGTTCAAAAAAACAAGAGAGAAATGAAACGAAAACAAAATGTGTGGAGTGTTTGAGCTTCTTAATTGATGTTATATGAAAATCTTATCATTAGAACAGATTAGTGGATGGAATAAAAAAAGGTGCCTTAGATAAGCATTGCAATTGGTCGTTCTTGGTGCCTCTTCAACGATTTCTCTTTTGATGCGATGCCTTGCTGGATCATGATTGTGATAATAAGTGACTCGCATAGTGCTACATAAAATTGGGAAAGGTCCTCGCTGTGCTCAATTATAAGTAGTGGTGGCCAGGAATTGTTAAACATTTAGGGTCAGCTCATTGTAGACAGTTTGGTTCAGTCATTGGTTGTTGCATTTAGATTGTTGTATAAACGTAGAAAATTGTAAGCTAGTTGTCTTGGTGAGACCTTTAAGTTGGGGTGTACTCGACATCTGTTCAGAACACATTGGCTATTGTCAGGTGAAGAAGTGGGTGGGTGGTTGGAAGTTTTATCATTTGTAGTGTGGTACGGGGAATAAAGTAGGTAAGTGCGACTCTCATCTTATGTGGTGTATGTTTATGAATGAATCAGAGTGCAAGTCTCATCTTGTGTTGTGTGTTTTTATGATTGAATTGTCCTAAAGGATGTCCTAAGGAATAATGTCAATATGATATGAGGTTAAACCACTAACTAACAATTAATTACCATGGTTTTAGAATTTAGAACTTAATTATTCTATTTTGGCCACATTATATAATTAAAAGGAAGTAATGACCATTAGGCTTAAATTACGGCATTATTCCTTTCAAATTATAGCACGTAACTGTGCTCCGGGTTTTGCGGAGCGGCGCCGCTTGCTCTGTTCGAGCATGCTGGGTTCTTTCTTCACAGTGCAAGCTATGGAGTGCGCTTCCGGCGGCCAGGTGAGCTGAGAAAGTTATTCTTTTGCCAGAACTGAGATGAGATGTCGGATTTGCCAGAACTGAGATGCCTCTGCAGCAGTTTCCCGAACCAAGAGTTTCTCTGCATTTCCTGCTTGTCTAATAAAATGGGCAGCAGTCTGCACCCTTCCTCTTTGCCCATTTCTTTCTGAGTCCCCTAAACTTCCAAGCAAAGAGCTCATATCTGTCACGGCTTCGCCCTCCATACTACCTATCTACGAAAAGATGAGACTGTTTTTCGAATCCCCTGCAAAGGCTCAATTTTCAACATTTTCTGAGGCAGAAATCGAGTCTGTAAACTACTGGAGTATGAAATGAACCATTATAGGCAGGTTAAAGAATGATTGCAAACAGAGAAAGTGATGGTAGCTCATTTTCGAACGAAAAGGCACAGATCTCCATTCTTAGCCTCAAAATCAAAACCTAAGTATTCTTTTGCATGTTATTCTTATGCTAGGATGTCGGATTTGCCGGAACTGAGGCACAAATCTCCATTCTCAGCCTCAAAATCAAAACCTAAGAGTTTCTTCTGAACTGCTCAACCTGCTTTTGTGGAATGCCGCTCAACCTGCTGTTGCTGAAAAACCAAAAAAGGAGATTAAACATGCCAAAATAGGGGATTCAAAGCGTGAACAAGGGCGATGGACATTCAAGAAAATCTCAGGCACAGCAGGGGTGTGGAAATTTAAGCCTAAAGGTCATTACGCTTGCTAATTTGAAGGAATCGAGGCTTTACGGTTGTAAAGGCCTTGGCGGCGCCGCCAAACTCGGTGGCGCACTCGCGGCTCCGCCGCTCGTGCGCCACCGAGTTTGGCGGAGCCGCCAAGGCCTTTACAACGCGTAAAGCCTCTCCTCCTTCAAATTACCTAGTACAGAATGTTAGTTGATCATACTCCTATGATGCCAATGTGATACGAGGTTAGTAGTGCGATAAAATTGCTAACTACTTATTTGCTTGAACTATTGGTTTTAGAATTTCAAACTTAGCTAATTTACTTTGTCCAAATTATTCGTCCCATCTAATTCCTTTGCCTTTTCTGTCGCATTTTGGTTTCTTCTTTACTATTTAGGTGCACTTGACATGTGTTTGGGTTTTTCTATAATATTATGGAATATTGGGTGATGTAGATGTCTTGAGAAAACTAGACTTTGCAATTGCGATGTTGTTACATCTATGGGATTCCTGCGAATAAGTTGTGACATGTAAATTGAAATGTGTGCACCTGTGAATTGACATGTGCCTTGTTTAATCATTTGGTAAGTATAAATCTTGATAGTATATATGCCAAGTAAAATGTTGAATTGAGATATGGGCTATTTGGTGTGATTCGAGTGGATTAATATTGACATGTGCCATATTTCATTTATGACATTGGTTTTGAATAGTATATCCAAAAATGATGAATGATATTATAAATATTACTTGTGGCTTAAATTATAAACACGTGGTAGAAAAAAAACACGTAAATGGACTTTCACTAATATAATTTATAGAAATCGAGGGTGTAAATTAGGGTAGATTTATCTGAGATCTATTTTGAATATTTTGGTGTAGATTTGGGTAGATTTGGTTTATGATATCGATTTTCAATGATTATGCCTATGAATGACATTTTATATATATATGTGGCTTATAATGCAAACGCATGGCAAAAAATTAGTCTTTGATTAGTGACATGTGTTTATTAACTAAAGAGACTTCCATCCATAAATAGATCCTAGCATTTTATCACATTGAAACAATTGGATTATTAGTGTGAGCGCTTTGACCTTTTATTTATTGTAATTAATGAATGTATATTGTTTGTGCTTTAAATTAGGGTACGTGCAAATCAAAATTCTGTTGAAGTAGAGATACCTCAATCCCGGGACACGAGGCAACAATGCGAGCCTGTTTAAATCTCATGCGTCATGGAGACATGAAGCAATAGTGCAGGTTCAAATTTGTGCGTTCTTGAATTGATACACATTCGTTGCTACACCTAATTCCAGCTAGCAAGTGAGTTGAAAGAGAATAAGGGTGGGAAAAGAGAAATGTTCGCAGCGGCCAGGACCGCCACGATGAATTTCTTGTACTTATAAAGGAAAGAATGTTAGTTGCTCATTGTCTTTTTGGGTTGTATGGGGGGACGGAAACAGGGGAGATGATTCCAGGGGGTCCCGCGACCGGCGGCAGCCGGGAGCGGGTCCTGGAATCAGCGACCCTGTTTCGTCCCCCCACAACATGGCAACTGGGGAGGACGCAAAATTTGATCCGTTTACCTGTTCTTCACCTGTTGAGCGGAATCAAGCCCGCCGCTTTCCATTCCGGAGGCTGAATGGGCTCCCCAGTTGCCATGTTGTAATATAGACAAGCCTCCGTTTTGTGATGGGTGGGAGAATATTTTGGGAGTACTTTATATTGGCCAATGGGTGGCCTTGTTTTTTAATATTGTTTTAGACTTTTACTTCTTACGTGAAATTTACATGTCATCCATGAAATCACTTGCAATGATGGAGGAACTACTACAACTAACCTTTGATGACTTGCTATAGTGAATAGGTTAGTAGGTTGGTGATGTGAAGTGGTTTGTTGTGTTTGATGGGATCATTATGCCAATCTCTGTCTTGAACAATGTGCCAGGCAGTGGAATATGGTTGCAAAGAGGAAGACTCTTTGCTGGAAGGGCTTTGGCTATTGCAATAATGAGTATACAAACTACTCGATAGCAAATTTATTAGGATGGTAGCGCTATGCAATGAGCCTTTCTTATTGACAATCTCTTTGTCAAAAACTATTGTCTTATTAACGGAGGAGATATTTTCAGACCTAACCCAGAAATACGAAATAAAAATGCAAGAAAAGAATTTGCCAAGAAGGAATGCTTCAAAAAAGCTATCCAAATGCAATGTAATAGAATGCCTAAATAAGAAGGGAGAAACAATCACATATATAACAAAATAACTTCGGGGGGAGGTGGGGGGGAGGGGAGAGGGGGGATTGATCTGGTACTTGTGCAATGATTCGATAGGAGCTATAATGATAGGAGCTATAATGACGATATTCAAGCTTGTTGTAGGGACGAGTTATGGGCAAGTCTTGATGAAGAAGCCATACAAGGTCACAAATATAGAATAGAGTTTCCTGACATGTGAATTGGCATGGTGCCGATATCGTTCCTATGCTTGAAGAAAATATTGTTGAAGCTCTGATTGGAGATCACAGAGTTTCTCGAGTGGAGACTTCGAATTACGGTTGATCTTGGTTCGAAAGTTCCCCGGACCTACTAGACAAAATCTAGATTTAGCAGGACATAATTAAAATAGTAGGAAGATTCTGGCTGAAAATCACAGATTTTCTTGGTATTTCCGAAGGAATTGAGGCCTCTATGTTAGAGCTTGTTGGGGTAGGTATAGGACTATCGGAGAGGTGCTAGTGAAGCCTGAAAAATTTCTCGAGCCATGTGGTTGACAAAATTATAGCTAGAAGTTGTGAAGGACCAATAAGGATACTGATCAGCATTGAAAAACGAACAATGGTTGGACAATAGAAGCATATAATGAGTTACTATAGGCAAACCCCCAGCTGATGGAAACCAAGTGATTCAATAATCATGTTGATATTAATAAAGCATCTCAGAATATCTGATTATTACATTCTGTTTGATATCATGTCCAAAAGTCAAAGAGTGCTCCAAAAGCTCTAAGAAATGCAAGGGTTACGATCACTGACATATTATGTAGCAAACCATACGAAACTACTTCATGGAGTAGAAGGTTTGTTGTTCCTTCACTGGCAATAGGGGTATTGCAGAATGGAATGACTCCGAGAGAATGGCAGCTCCAGAACGAACTCCATAGAAATACTTTTTCCAGGGCCTAGCTGGAACAGGCAAGGTGCTTAGGAGCCTTTGCTCAACAATGACATAATTGAACAAATGCCCCGGCAAAGCGACATAATCTAGGCCACCAATATTCTTGCCCATTGAGTTTTTTGCAACTTCAAAATGTCAGAGACACATACTACACAAGATAGGATCGCACTCACCTGCTTCATTCTTAGCAGACTACACATTTCTCCATTCGATAGCAATCAATAAGTGGGTTTTAAACCCTCATCCACTATATGTGATGGAGTAGACCCTGTCGTAAGGATCTAAACTTTAACTACCAAAATGCGATCATCAATTTCCTCTTTAGCAGGGTTGCCTAACCCGAGGTGCGCAATTTTCTGCAATTCTAAAGTGTCCACCTGTCATGTCACATAAGCCAAAAATATTTTCCAATCCAATGGTGATTGGTCATGACTATTCCAAAAATTCAGGTAATTCCTTCGTCTCCTTCTTACTCTGGCCTGGAGTATTTTGTGTCTGACGTATTTGTCCCTGATTGTTGCCATAGCTTTGCACTAGCATGTAATTTGGTACATGGATTTGATTGTAAACGGATCTGGGTTTTATAGCAAGCACAAAAATCCGGCGGAAGGTCCTGACTGTCAGAGGTGCCATAGCTGGGCTTATTCCAGTTTCCAAATGATGGCATGGTTGGCAGAGGCGCTTACCTCTGCAAAGATTCTTTATCAGCTCTTTAAGTTATCATTCTTATCAGCTTCATTTAAGTACATCCTCTATCATTTTTCTTTGAGGTTGTTTCTTCTGATCAGGATGCCTTTGAAGTAACTAGGGGAAAAAGAGAAACAAAACTTTTTGAAGCGTCCTCAACCTTTCTTGCCTTGATGGAATACTTTTGCAATCTAGAATAACATCAGCACAGATTTGTGTGTGAGTTCAATTTCGCTTGATTGCATCCATGTTGTTATGGAGCGCAGGTATGGCCTTGCATATTTGATCTAGAATGAGCAGTATTTATCTTTGGAATTGAACATTGTGATTGTGAGGCTTTATCATAATTCCATATATTCTCAGAAGTCACACAAGATCTTATAGCTCTTTGGCACCTGAACTTTATGGTAGATTTGCATCTGAACAGATTTGGGAATCACAGCAAAGGAACGCTCATCAAAGTCGGAAAACAGGCGTTTCGTTCTCTCACGTCCGTTTGTTTTCATTCACATGTCTATATTTATACAGAGAATAACCTGGTGGCCACGTATTGCAAAGGCGAATATTCTTAATTCCTAATAATACTCCCCCGTTCGCCTTTGAACCAGAGACTACTTACTTAATCCCAAGGTTTCTTTGTGTCTGAGGAAAGCTTCCTTAATGACTGGTTTTGTCAAAATGTCTGCAGGCATTTCGTCAGAGGGAAGATACTCCATTTCAACAGTCCCATCTTCCACCCTTTCTCTAGTAAAATGGTGATGGATGCCAATATGTTTGGATCGTTTGTGCAGAATTGGATTAGCTGTAAGAGCTATACTGCTTCGATTATCATTGTATATAGTTGTAGGCCGTCTTTGAGTGAAACCCAACTCACCAAGAAATTGTCTGATCCAAAGTACTTCTCTGTTGCCATGTATTCCGCTTCACAAGATGACATTGCCACACTGGTTTGTTTACTGCTGACCCAAGTAACTGCTGCACCATGTAGCATTACGCTAAAACCAGTTACAGATCTCCTACTATCCGGATCAAGCGCCCAATCCGCACCCACAAAGCCAACTAATTCAACCTCCTGGATCATTAGAATGCAGTGTCTCGTAAAAGCAAGCCTTCATTCATACTCCCCGCCAGATATCTAATGATACGCTTAGTGGCTTGCCAATGCTCCGGGACGGGGTTGGACATGAATCGCTAACAGCACCCTCTTGCTTGAGCAATGTCGGGCCTAGTATGAACCATTATGTGGGAGCGGTGCCAACAACACCGATAGGGAATTTGATTCATGAGAGCGAGATCTTCCCGAGTTCGAGGGTTCCATGGATTTGGTGAGGCCCGAATAGAAGAAGCGGCGGGGAGTATCTTTAGGGTAACGTGAAACATGCCGGTCGTTGACAAAGTTTAGCAATGGCATTGGACCGATGCAAGAGAAGTGTGCGTTCAGCCCGATTGCGGAAAACTTGAAGACCAAGGCAGGTGTGAATGGGGCCAAGATCGGTCATGCGAAAAACTTGGTGCAGCTGCTGTTTGACATGTGCTAATTGCGATGGAGAATTGCCGGTAATGATGAGATCGTCAACATATAATACCAAAATGACGGTCGATCGTGAGTGAGGGAGAACATAGACATTCCACTCACTTACACACCTGCGAAAACCAATGCTTCTCAGGAATTTGTCCATCTTCTTGTACCACTGCCTGGAACTTTGTTTGAGCCTATAAATAGCTCTATGAAGTCCGTGATAATCTGCGGTGGAATTGACGGGGATCACGCAAAACCTTCCGGGCCGAGTCATGAAAATCTCCTCCTCTAAGTCCCCGTGGAGAAATGTCGCCTTGACATCCATCATATCGATGTCCCAATCAAGTTGAGTAGCAAGGGCCAGCACAACTTTGATAGATGTGGATTTAGCAAATGAGAGAAAAGGTTTAAGTCAAAATCAATACACGGTTTTTGAGAGAAGCCTTTTAAGGCGAAATGCGAAACCACCTGAACCGAGGTTGATGAGGATTGTGAGGATCGGACTTGATCGAAAGACCCATTTGTTGGAAACGGTTTTGCGACACGGAGCGTAGGGACCAACGTCCCACGCATTAGTTTCATCCATATTAGCAATTTCTTCTTCCATGGCCTGCCCATTTTGGGATTTTTGGGGTTCTGCATGGCTTGGGCATACGTCAAGGGCTCCAAGAACTTCAAACTACTTGAGCAGGACAAGCACATACCTCATCTAGCCAGTCTGATTTCCACCAGCCCGGGTTCCGGATATGTGCTTCCGAGGCACAAGCAGTGGCTAAAACGGTGGAGCGGTTACGTTTTTGAGCAAGGGACTCCAACCAACGTTGAGTGGGTTTGGGCTGGCGGGATGATCGGCGCAATGGTGCAGAATCAAGAACCGACATAGTTGGTTCTGGCAAGGGAATTGACTCATCAAAGTGATCAGATATCTCGGAGGGAGGTAAAATAGCTTGAGATGGTGGAGGTTCTGAGGTGGAAGTGATGACGGAGGGAGGCTCACTGAGGGATGGTTCAGATGTACGAATCTCCAGCCAAAGTGTGGAATCTTTTGGTTTTTGAAAGATTGAAGGATCCTTACGCTTTTCAAACCAATCACGGTCTTAAAGTGCTTGCTCATCAAAGGTGACTTGCTCTGCTTTTATAACCTAATTTATATCCCTTGCTGTCTGTACAGTAGCCAATGAAAAGAGCCCGACGAGCATGATCATCATGTTTCTTACGGACTTTAGAAGAGATATGAGGATAGGCAGGGCAACCAAAAACACGAAGATGACCAACCTGAGGTTTGATGCCAGTCCAAAGTTCGGCCGGTGTTTTCCCTGGAACTGCTACAGTGGGGGCTCTATTTTGCAAATACACTGCTGTCAAGATGGCTTCACCCCAGAAATGCTCATGAAGACCTGAGAACTTGAGCATGCTCCAGGCTGATTCCTTGACTGTGCGAATCTTCCGTTCAACCACACCATTTTGGTGATGAGCATATGGTCAGCTGCTGAATAGCACCATGCGCATGCAAATAATGGGTGAACAGATAGGATATATTTTCCTTCGCATTATCACATCGAATACTTCCAATTGTGGCTTTGTGTTCCCGTTCCACTTGAAGACGCCAAAGATGAATTACGTCAGGAACCTCATCTCGGCTTTTCAACAGGAACACAATTGTGTATCTTGAAAAGTCATCAACCAGGAGAAGGAAGTACCTATGTCCCCACAGTGTTTTGGGCATAGGACCAGCCACGTCCATGTGAATGAGATCCAGTTTGTTGGTGGCTCGTGTTCTGGGTGGACGCTTTTTCAGGCAAGGCTTTTGTGTCTGTTTTTCCATCACACAACCTTCACCGACACGCAAATGAGCTCTAGCAGAGAATTTGAGTCCTTCTACCATATGATCTCGAAGAAGCACATGCATTCTGGCTTCACAGATGTGCCCAAGTCTTTGATGCCATAGTTCCACCAAAGGATGGTTCAAATACAAGAGCACAACACGGAGAATTTGGAATCTCGAGAAAATTCATACAAGTACCCAATTCGTTTGCATGTGCCTAGTGTACGATGTTGTGAGTCCATAAGAGTGGCGTTCTCTGCATGTATCACAGACCCAATGCCAACATCTGCAAGTCTGGAGGCTGCAAGCAAATTTTTCCTCAAACCAGGGACATACAAAACATTATGCATGGTTTGCATGTGTGCATGCATGCAAATATCGGTCGCCTTGGCACGAGATTTTTAACCCGAGCCAATGCCATTCACATATTTTCCTTGTGGCACCTTCCAATTTAGAGAACCAATGCCGGATTAGGAGTCATGACATGAGTCGCACCAATTGTCATGAGTCCGGACTTTCGCTCGGGAGCGGCGACCATGCAAGCATCGAGAGACAAGTTCCGGTCACGCTCTTCAACCTCGGCAATGAGGCAATTGACAGAGCACTTCACATTATCCAAATTGTCAGGCCCTTCAACTTCCACAATCAGACAATTTATAGATCTCCTCTTCACATCTTCTACTTCTGAGTTTTCTAGACCAGCATCATTGCTTTGAGTTGCAGCAGCCCATCGATTAGCCAAAAAATCTTTCCAGCCATAATGTCTAGAACGAGGAAACTCAGATGCATCCGGATCTTCAATTTCGAACTAAACAACTCCACTGTTTGAGTCTGCTGAATCAAAGCACGCCCGGAGTCTCCTTCGGGATCACGATGACTCTTGTGAGTTATTAAACCGGGAAACTCACATGCATCTGGATCTTCAATTCCAAACTGAACAGCTTCATTGTGCAAGTCTGATGAATCAAAGCACGCCAAGTCTCCTTCTGGATCCGATAACTCTTGTGAGCTATTATCTTGACAAAAAATTTGAGCTTTTGGTCGTTGATTTGTCCACCTCTTCTGGAAGCGGACTTGCTTCTTTGGGACATCACCATGACCTGACTTACTACTTTGAGAATCTTGTTTGGAAACATGTTGCTTTCTGCTTACGAGACCTATTTGAAGATGATGATGTGCCTCCTTGTTTTTTTCTTCTTGAGTATCTTGGGGATCTACAAAACCTAGCAATGTGACCAACTATCCCGCACTTCCAACATTCAGGGAGGACCTCGGCTTTGTCCAGAAGATGCCTTTGAAAAATTGCATTCTTCCCCGATCATTCTCATCTTCATCGTCATCATCAAGATGACTTGCACGAAGAATAGCTCCAATGACAACCGATGATTTGCAGTTTCTTCTCTTGGCATCCTAAAGTCATTTTTAGAGACCTATAGGATTTGGGCGGGGCTCACAAGAATTGCCATGCCTAGATCTTCGTCTTGAATTACGTGTTTCAATGCCCCTAATTGTGATGCAAGGGCTTGCATCTTTGTGATGTGTTCTTGAGGATTTTCTCCTTCCTTCATTTTAGCTTTAAAGAACTTCTTCGGAGATACAACTTCTCACTTTCGAGGCTGCTCTGTTTTGAAAGTCCTTTTCAAACACTCCCGACCATCTTTTCTTTGTTAGCTGCAATCTCACCAAAGGAATTTGAGCATCTTTCAGCCCAAAAATGGCGTGGTGCGCGCTCGATTATCCTTCTTGATCCATGGCGCAAGTTCCTTGCTCACCTTTTGAGCCTCGATTCCTCTCGTCACCATCATCACCATCATCGCCTTCATCTTCTTGGTCTCGGGTCTTCACGGACACCACTCCCCAACAGATCTCTTTCCTCAAGAATGCTTTGCATTCTCCGAATCGATACACGGCATTGGTTTACGTCAAGCTTTTCAATACTTTTGATGTCAATCAAAGACTAGACATTTTATAAAGGCGGTGATGAAAGGACCACTCAATCCACTTTCGGGACTTGATCAAAAACAAATATCTTTGTAACTATTTTTGTCTCGAACAAAATCAACCGACCGATTGTTTTTCGAACTCTGATACCATGAGCATTTGGGAATCCGCAACAAAAGGAAAACGCTCATCAAAAGTCGGGAAAACAAGCGTTTAGTTCTCTCATGTCCGTTTGTTTTCATTCACATGTCTATATTTATACAGAGAATAGCCTGGTGGCCACGTATTGCAAAGGCGAATATTCTTAATTCCTAATAGCATCGAAATGCAAACCAGTATATAGCCACCATGATTTTTCTCTTGATCTTGATCTTGATCTAAATTGATTGGAAAACAAATATGCTCTAGTTTAAAGAGGGCGTGAAATTGATTATGTTTGAAGTGAAGCAAAAACGCATGGAAAAGGTGATGAAGGAGATTGAAACAGCTTATTTTTAGTCAGGTCAGAGCCACAATGTATAAAGCAACATGTATAGAGCAACAATGGCCTTGCCTCGATTTGGAATAGCCTCCTTTTCCTTTTACTTTTTTTCATGTCTCTATTTCCTGTTTTCTTGAACAATGAGGCATATTTTGCAACTTGATTGTATGATCTTCAAAAATGGTAGCTTCTCCCATATGACATTGAACAATGCTCTAGAATTCTATTGCTCGGGATTTTGTTAGAAGCAAGCAGCTACCATGATGTCTTTGATAGTCCTCCAACATTTACTCCGTCAAACAATCTCCAGATGAATATGTAGGAAAGCTAGATTATTTAGATTGGCCATTCTTATTCTTAGCATCGGGAAGGACATAAGCATATCTCTTTTAGGCTTAGATTTTCCCCTTATGGTGCTCAGAATGGAATGAAGGGCTAAACACATTCATGGGTTAGGATTTAACGCTAGATTTCAACATTTTTCTATATATCTCAGTTTGCTTGAGAAAACTCATGTTCGTGGATAATTATCTTACTAAACCTAACCAAAAAATATCTTAATGAAACACAAATGTATTTTGCCAATTGTCCATTGATGTAGATAAATAGGCTTGTTCTGACAAGCACTTGCCAATGCCACCAAACTAGATTGTAACCTACATTCACTTTCATATTTTATATACACTACATAATCACATAATAAAAAACACTTTTTTACATCAATAACCACATAGACACATTTTTCATAAAGAATATCTTTACACGCATCAGCCATTGCATTTCCAATGTCACGCCTAAAGTGGCCATTTATAACTCATCTTCCCTAATGGCAAAATTAAATTAGGTATATTCCTAGCTATGAACTAGAGGTGCAAACTCTTACAAACTCTATGAACTAAAGAATCTGCAAATATTTACGCTCTATCTAAGTCCGTTTAAGCTTATGGCCATCAACATTTTACATATCATGCTAAACAACTCCATAGGTAAAAATGTCACTAAGTAAAGTGACCACACACAATCTGGCTCAAACGTAAACACACTAGTGACATTCTTATACCATATTAACAATGCAATGGCCCAGTCTCATACTTGAGTTGAACTTTTAAGGGCGTACAAGGTGCTAGCTCTGCCAGTGCTAAACTCTTGTAGTTTATATTTATTTGTTGAGGCATTTGGTTTGTTGGTTGTATGTGACCAGTGAGTTATTTGTTGAGTATCGTCATATGGATGATAAAGTTGTGTAGCATCATTTCGATTGGCATTTTTTCTTAACATGTACCAATTGTATTAACCCATTGCTCGCAAAACATTTGGTATGTATAAAAGGCACCAAAATATTAGTGGCATTAAGATGATGATGATGATGAAGGAGCGAAAATTTTAGATGGTCCCAAATTATCTATTTTGGCAATCCCATGGCCAGCCTAAGTGGGATGCATTGGCTATGTCGTAGGTGCAAAATTACCATTTTGTGGCACTTTACTAGCAACCAAAGGATTGGAATGGCCAATTCATTATCTGATGATTTAGGACATACCAATATTTTGGCCATTTGAGTTCAATGGATGAAGGAAGGAAGGAAGGAAGGAAGTTACTTTTATCGTCCACGGAGACCAATCGGTCTATGGGACCCAATACAAAAAGAAGCAAGCGATTCTTGCGGATTAAAACCCAGCAGAAGGGTTTTCGAGGAAAACCGTGGCAACAATCGGCCTTCGCGACAAAAGCTATATAATCATATAAAATGCGAGAAACATCCCAATATATCTGATCATACACCACCGTAGTGCCTAGTCGTGAATGACGGCGGGGAGCAAAGGTGACCCTCGCGAGTCGATACCTCTGGATGTATGACCCGGAGTCCGTCTCGGCGGTGTGTTCATCGCCAAATGCAAAGGCACGTCAACCTGCACTAAGGGCGTGATCAGCGAATCGGTGAGCAAGGCAACTTCTGGAAAGTGTGAGACTCATCCTCAATCGGCTTTTGTTGGCAGACCGACAGAGCATCTGGCGGGGGCTCCCAATCCACTGCCCGCCTCGATCTTGCGAAGATGGTGGGCACCGTGCGCGAATGGAGGCAATGAGCTGCGCTTTTCGGGGGTGGTAGGGAACGCAGGTAGAGGCATCGGGCCCCGCTAACTGCAGAGTTGATGTGCTCCTTGTAATGGGCCATTTTGACTGCTCTAGAGCAATGGGGTCCCCGAGCTTGCCAAGGAAACAAGCATCTAGAGTACTCCACTTGGTACATCCTTGATCGGCCCATTGCGCCCCTTATGCGCTGCATTGCTCTGCCCGTTCCATCTGGCGAACCAGTCTCTCTTACCCCTCCAAGGGCCCTAAGCGGCTGCGGACTCATGGCCACTGAGTGTAAGCCCGGTGCGAGGGGGGGAGCATCACCCATAGTAACCACTTTACGAAAATAGGCGATGTGTCTATCAAGGGCTGCCGGTGGCGGCAAGAATCGATTTCTGCGGCCGAGAATCGATAGGGGCCCGAAGGTTTCACCAAGTGCGCGTGCCAAAATGCCTTACGCACTTTGCTCCAAGTCATTCCGGTCGTCAAAGGCGGCCCAGGGCCCCTAAACCGACCCGTCTGGAAGGGCGAATTTCGACCCGGTTACGACGGATGTGGCCCGGCCCCAATCATATAGCTCGCTTTGGTGGCTGTTGCCCATTGCATAAAAGCGCTTTCCGGCTGGTGTCACCCGCCAGCGGATAGGCAGCGCCTCCCCGCCAGGAAGCGGGGAGGGGAACTCCACCCCTAGGTACTTGTAGGTGGGCGTGGCGCCCACGCCGTACCCCAGATATGTGAGTCACGGGGAGGCATGGGGTGGCGTGAAGAGGATATGAGAACCACCACGGTCTTGGCGGTTGGCGCGCATGTCACGTAGCGACAAAATGTGTCTAGGGCATCCAGGTGAGACTGCATATCTTCTGGGGTGTGGGCCAGCAGGCCAACATCGTCCGCATTTTGGTTAAGAAATGGCCACTTCAAGGATATGACATTTCCTTTAGAATAGAACATAATAGAATAGGTTTTTTAACGTCCACGAAGACGAAGATGCCATGGGACCCATACAATGGCCTAGTATAACCAATACTGCTAGGATTAAAAAACCCATGCCTCGAAAGATTTTCAAGGAAAAAACCTTTGCAGTAATGATGATATTAGACAAGCAAGAAGAAAATATAAGTAGACGATAATGACTACTGAGGGCTCAATAATTGAAGACGCTCATCCAGAACCTCAAGTATGTATAATGCCAAGTTGGAATGCTAAAGTCAAACAACGATTTCTGACCATCTCAAAAGCAGGACATCTTAGCAGAATATGACTCTCATCTTCAATAACCTATAACTGGCAACATGCACATAATCTCGCTTCTCGTGGCAATTGCCAGTGCTCCCATCTACCTGTCTCAATTCGTAGCTTGTGGGATCCTGTGCGAATTGGTGCAATAGCTACAAGCTTTTTCGTGGATAATGGAGCAAGTAAATAAGCTTGTGTTCCTGGTGCCAAAGTGGGATTTATATGTGCATGATAATGACCAGTTTTAACTTGGGCTATGGTAACTGCATCCCACATCTTTTGAGAAAAATGACTATTGAGATATTGGTGCAAAAGCTCAGGATTAGAACTAGCAAGCACCATGCAATGTTCTAACTGCACAGACAGTTTGGCAAACCGATTCTCTTTCCAACATTGTTTCAAACGCTGGAGACATTCAGCCATGGCAAGCGTGAGAAGAGGGTACCTATCATCATCCGTGTGATGCACTTTGCTGATATAGTGGAGATGTCGCTTCATGACAGAATATTGAAGAGGCCAAAAACCTGTCTTCTGTAAAGGAATAACATAGGGCACCGTAGCTTTGACTCCTAGATTGTAAGTGAGAAAGGACTTTTGCACCCGTTCCAAGCTCTCCCAAGCAATAATACTAATGCAGCCCCCATACTTCAAAACTATACAGTAAAAAAGGTTCTACCAAAGCCCGAAACAAGTGGGCTTTCCATGATCAATCATGAATCTCTGCTCGAAAACAATTGTTGTGCGTTGCATAGAGTGCTTTCCAGCCAGCAGTCACACGCTTGGTAATACATTGTTCCCAAAGTGTGTTGTTATAGAACTATACACCAAGATACTTGTAGCTATCTACAACTTCAACTTTGTGGCTATCATAGTACAAAGTTGGAACAATATGCAGAGAAGATTGAACTGCCAGGTGTTTTTTTAATTGAGGTGTACAAAAACGCGAAATTTCAACACGTCATCAGCACCTATATTTTGGTGTTGGTTCGCTTACGAGACGGGCGAGTTTGAAGTGTTGAAGTTTTGAAGTGTGCCAGGACGGGCGTATTGAAGTTTTGCGACGACCAGTCTGAAGTGTCAGGTACGGTCTAGTACAGGGCTGTAGCAGAGCTTCGATTTCTGCACGTGAAATGATCGAACATGCAGATAATCATTTGAGTGTGTCGTAAACTTTTAATTCCCTTAGATTTCGAATTCCAAACCGCTTGCTTGCTTGCTCGAAGCCGATTCCTTGCTTGATCGAAGCCTTGCTTGCAATAATCTTTAAGCTTCTTCGATGGATTCCGGAGGTCGTAAGGTGAGCTGCGCCCTGCAAGTTTGGTTTTTTTTTCTTTCTTTCTATTGCGTTATCCTTTTCTAATTCATGTGATCTTTGTTGCAGGTCTTTGCCAGAACAGAATTTGAATTCAAAAAATTCCAGGGTTTACCCTCTTCTGGCAGAAAACTGAAGCAGATGAAGGCAGAAGAAGTCCCTGAATCCGACTTCTTATCCGTATGAAAAGTTCCGCTTCATAACGGAAAGATCAATATGAAGGAGATTAAACACAGTTTTAAGCAGGAATTATTGGATCTTGTGGCGAAAGTGTATTTCAAAAGAAGTTGCCGAATAATGAGGTGAGGACTCAATTTGCTCGAGCATTTGCTTGGCAGCATACAGCGGCTGCATTGGCTCGAAGAAGGAGTTTAGAGTCAATTGGGCCTCCTTTGCTGCCGATGCCTACCAGGACTCCTTGAAGAAGAAGGCGAAAAGGATTCGACATGAACATCCAGAGTGTTCTTGCACAGGTTAAGAAATTGGAGGAAATGAAGTTTGAAGCAGAAGGGAAGCTATGCAATTTGGAAAATGATGCTCTTAGGTTAGAGGGCAGCATGGCTACAGCCGAGGCATCTTGCAACAGTTTAGTTGATGCCATAGAAGAAAAAAGGAAGACTAGAATCGACTTGTCACTAACATTTGCTGAAGATCCAGAAATACAAAGCCAAGCAGCTATTATGAAGTGTGAGGAAGATGTGCTGGTAGGCTTACTGGACAAGACACTCTCTTCTATGGGAAAGGACAGATTCAAGAACATAAAAAAACAGATCAAGAGCACAAAGAATGATATAAAATCATATGAGCAAGCCATGGAATTGTGGCATGCAAGAGCAGCCCAGATTTCTTCACTGCAGAACAAGAAGGTAAACCCCATTAACATCACAATGGGTATTTACAATTTTTCTTTTAGCTCGGCTAGCACTTGTCAGATATGTGGTTTTTCCTTCAGTGATGAATATGCTATGCATATTGAGCTGAAGTGCACCCATAAATTTCATGTTTTTTGTTTTTCTGATGTGCTTGAGTCCATGCATTGCATTGTTTCTGGTTGTGGTGAATATGTGCCACATTCACTTCTAGTCGAGCTCGGCCATGTGAGTGAACAGAAGAATATTGTTGATGTTGAAGAAGAGGCTGCTGAAGGACATGCTGAAGAATCTACTGAAGAAGAGCCTACTGAAGAATCTGAGGAATTCAACATAATGAAAAGGAAGAAGAATGTTGAACATTCTTCTGAAGAATCTGAATCTGAAGCAGAAGTATACCTGCAAGAAAAATGAGAAAGAGGATGACAAGGAGTGCTCTGAAGAAGGCTAAGGACATTGACTGTAAGTGCTTTGAGGGTGCTTTTTTTGTGTGTTTTTGCTTTTACTTATGTCTTGTCTGATGTTTTGAATTGCAGATTCTGAGAATTATAAGCTGTCCAAAAGTCCTAATATTACAAAATTGCCCAAGTTTAGCACAGCTCAGGAGAATGTAAAGTTCTTATGTGATGAACTCCTAGGCTTGAATACTGAAGGTATGTTATATAATTGGAATGATTAAATTGTATTTGTTAAACTCTTCCACATTTGCTGATTATTTGTTTTTTATGGCAGAAGATGGCAGTCCATTGCATAGTACTTCAAAAGGTAAGGGTGTCTTATTAGATCTATGGTATTTGCATGCTGAATTTTTTTTATGATGAATTCTTTTTTTGGCAGGTGCTACCCCCCCTTCCAGGAAAAAACTTGATGTCAACCTAGAAGATAAATCAGCAGCATGTAAGTTTTGCAATTTCAATTAAGGAATTCAGTTGAATTGTACTAAGACTGTCCTTGATTTCAGTGTTGCAGGAAGAACTGGACAGTGTTCAATTGCCTAAGGTTGTGCTTGACAGTCCAGCCATTGCTGCTAAAGTTCAAGCTTCTGAGGTGTCCACTGAGTCAGATGACATAGGTGAAGAAGAAGAAGAAAATGTAGTGGAGAGGTACTTGGCCAAGAGAGTCAAGAAAGAAAAAAAATGATCTGCTGCTTATGAACTTAAAAAGTTTGAAATTATGTAATCTCCTGAAACTTGTGAAAACTCGTGTAATGGAAGAAATTTTGTGTTTGCAACTTTTTTTGTATTTGATAATATATTAAACTTTTGCAATTTTGAGTTTTGAGTTTGCAATTTGAGTTTTGAATTGCAATTTCAATTGTTGTAATTTAGAAGTTTCTAATATGAATTGTTGCAAGAAGATAACAAGTTCACAATCATTCATATTTTCTGCTAATTCACAGTCAAGTTTATAATCAAAATTACATTACTGTTTTCATGCTTTTCAATTTACATGCTTTCAAGTTTCATTTATCTGAAGTTTAAGTTCTATGAGTGATTGAATTGTGAGTCAATGTGAATGAATGAATAGTATTTCTTGTTGTTATTTTCTGGTGTTTTGTTTTTTGCTATCTGCAATTTTTTTTTTCTCCAATGTCACCTTGTTTTCTTCCTGTTTTCTGCTTGGTCAATGAGCTGCTTCCTCCTGCTTTTTTCCATTCGATTTATTATCTAAACACACTGATTTTTTTGGTCCTTGCTTCTTTGGTCTTTTCTTGTTCACTAACTTCACTGACTTCAGTGCTCCTTGCTTCTTTGGTGCTGGCTTACTGCTGCTTGCCTCCTCTTTTCTGCCTCTTGACTTGCTAACTAACTGTTGCTTGCTCTTTGGTTCTGGCTTACTGTTGCTTGCAACATCACATTGGGCAAGGACAGTAGATTGTGTTTGTAGACTTTCAAGAATGTGTTTATGCACATCAGTTTCCAACTCAAAAATATTGCCACCTAAGTCTTTCATGTCAAAATTACATGCCACTATTAAATGGCTGTACACACTACAATCTGGTTCAAACCTAAGAAGTTCATACCTGCTCTGTTCTATATATTTATAAAACTTACCAGTCACAACCACCTCCCTCCTTCCACACTTTTGGCCCCAAGGATCTTTGTAAGCCTTCTCAATTACATGTTTAACTTCTGTACATCTCAAGATATAGAAATCCACTATCTCCTTGTTATCTGCTGGAGCAACCACTGCAAAGTTTTCTCCAACATCTATGATATATGATTTCCATTCTGCATCCCCTTCATACACTGGCCCATCTACAGGTTCCTCTTCATCAACATCTGGCCTTAATTCTGAAAAAATCCAAGTGTCTATCCTGTCTTTGTTTATGCATTTACTGTACTTACCCAACCAGCAGTAGTGGCAAACACATGAATAATTTATATGTGCAACTTGGGTGGGATCCTTGCAATTGACTAGTCTGATGCTATGGAACTTACTTGACCCTGTAAGTGTTGCACAATCAAACATCTCATCTCTGCAAACTTCATCTTTTCCAATTTCCCAAAAATATCTGCCAAAATAAAAAAACAAGATGCTTTTAGAAAGAACAGCACTAAATCAGCACCAAGCAGCACCATTACACAGTTTCAATACCTGCATTTCTCAGAATCTTTGAAGTGTTCTCTACAGAACATAACAACATCATGAGTGTCTCTTAATGGTTTAGAATTTCTTTTTAACATCTCATGAGTAAGTGCTCTCTTTAGAACAGCACCAGCACCATCATGCTCACCTACATAATAAACATGCCCAATAAGTTAGTTAAGTGCAAACAAGAATAACTAATATTCATTAAGCTGGTACATTGGAATGTACCTTTTCCATGGTAAATCCCCATATTTTTATAAAATCTGCCAAGAAAGAAGAAAGTTCTTGCACCTTTGAATTGACGTGCACATCCATCAGACCACATAACATGATTGTTATATTTAAAACCTTTGCTGGCTAGTAGATCAGCATGCTTCTTAAGGCAATGTTGCACAAACAAAGTGTCATGCTCTCTAGCCTGCTGGAAAGACAAGCAAGCCGAGTGGTTCTCGCTATGGAATGTGCGAGCACGAGATGTGGACCAATTATACACCGAAGGAACGCTGCCTTGAAGCAATACTTGGATGCTTGCTTCATGGCCAAAGCTTTGGGATGCAGAGGCCCTGTCACATGTCAAGGTGGCAAATTATCGACAACAGAGTTAATCCCATGCTCACGAGGGCCCACACCACTACCTGTGCACCCATCTACCCATGAAAAAGCGCAGGTGATTGCTTCCATTCAAGCCACAAAGTGCACACCACCTCCGCATTGAGACGGGAGATGGATTCGGGCAGCCGCGAGGACAGAGTCCGTCAATGTCATCCAGCGAGCCATTGAGGATGAAAGTCACGCCCTCCGGGCTGTCCGTGTCGAGCATATCCGGCCTCGCATGCTCGGTTAGTTGTGCCCCATCGCCTTGCATGAGCTAACAACGGCCTCCTCGTAGGCTTGTTGGGATCGTACCTCCGTGAGGTAATGGATACACGGACCGGTTATGCCCCATCGTCCGACATTAACCTGTTTGTACTTTGTGATTATGTATATAATCGCGGGTAAAGATGTCGGCATCCTTATTACTAAGGTTTTTCCCGAAAACCCTTCGGTGTGGGTTTTTAATCCCGGTAGTAATACTTTTACGCTCTCTCTTTGTACTTGGGTCCCATAGGCCAGTTGGTCTCCGTGGACGATAAGATCATATTCTATTCTATTCTATTCTATCATCTAAAATATAAAAATGTGTCTCTTTGATAATATGTCTTCCAGTGCTACAATCAAATTTCTCGTCCTCAGCCACAACCTCTTCTGGAGTAGCATGCCTGTATGTGATGTGCACCAATATGGTGCATTGGTCATTTCTCCAATGTAAACTTTGAATTTCCTGCTGTATCTTTGAATGTGTAGTTCTCAGCAAAGTCAATAATTGACACTATGGTGTCTCTGGAAAAAGTGGCTAAGCAATTGCCTAAACCGTAGCCCCACCTAGCCTCATAGTTATGGGGGATGAACTCTTTCAAAACTTTCTTGGCATTTGTTAAAACATCTGCTGTTGAAGTTGACTTGTACACAAGCTTCACAATAGGTTTACTATGAAACCACCTTTGCCATCAGGTTCATTTAATGATTCATAAACCTGCAAATGAAACATAGGTAAGCAATTAACATTTCAAACATCAAATAGGCATAAAAGACACTCATTGTATCAAAAGTCTTCCAGTCAATCATGTGCCTTAAAGCCCTGCTTAGTTCTTTGGACACACGGGTAAATTTGATGGGCTACACTTCTCACATGACAATAGGAGGCATTTGTGGTCATGCCACTCATCTGCAATATCTTTAGTACAAACCAATGACCTCCACATGTCGCTTGTAGATTTATATATCATATCACGTGCTTGACATGTTGGTCCAGGACCACATACAACACATATACAAGTGCATTCAGCACCATGGATTTTTGCATCTAACCTTCTTTTGTTCAGTGCTTGTCTAACCAAGTCTAGTCTCATGTGGTACACACAACAACATGTTTCCCTGTCCTTCACTTTCCTCACAAATGGAGGCTTCAATGCATGGAAAGTTGAGAATGGGATCTCAAATTTTGGATTATCCCTTCTAAACCTTTCATAGAATGCACACTGATGTAAAAAAAAATGCAATCAATACCTTATAAGCAATAACAAAGCAACTGGCAAATCAAATCATACACCTTAGTTTCTTCCAAAAGATGTAGAGGATGCAGGTACTTTTTACCTGGGGCTTCCCAAATCTTTATCACATGCTTCTTGCATGGTGAAACTCGAGAGTAAATTGTCCAGAAATCTGTAACTACTTTTTGTTCCTTCCTACTAAGCTTATCAAACCTGCTTTTCCTCTTGAACATTGACCAGGGTCCATCTCCAATTTCAGCTGCTACTCTCCTACGTACTGTTGTTGCCACATACCTTCTATTTAAGTTCAAACATTTGGAAGTTCCCAAGCAGTTTGTCCCAGCATCAACAACAAACACTATGGCAGAGTTCCTTGCTCTAAGCACATCTGTGGATCTGTCAAGCTTATGTTTGGACAAGGAATTCCTCAAATTATCTACTATCTGAGTCATTGTTGCTACTTTCTTTAATTTTAAAACTTTCCACTCAATAGCGACTTAGCAAAGCCCTCAAGCATCTCTTTACTATCTTTTTCTGAGTTCCTATGCCATACCTCATTAGCATAGTTAGCAATCTTCTTAGACAATTGTTGTTTTCTTCTTTTAGTCAATCCATTATGGTTCATCATTTCTGACAATGGTTTTTGATACTTGATATTCTCAGATTCTGCATCAGCTTCCCTAGCCCTCTTTCGTGCTCTTTGCTGTTTTCTTTTAAGTGCACCGATATTCCTATAGATTTGTCGAAATCTTCTTTGCAAGAAGTATGCTGATCCGCATGATATGTACAATTTACATAATCGCTTTAGAATATTATACCGTAAAAGCATGACGTTCAAGAAAAAGCCAACTAACCTGTTTCAAGAGTGCTTTGCACCTGCTGATGTTGGACTTGAAGCTCACATTCTGCACAATGGCAAAGCAAAAAATAAAAAGAAAATCATGAAGTCTATTCTTCTTCAATATGAAATTCAAGCAAACAATAGAAAAGAACTCCATTCAGTATTACCAGTAACGGATTGAGTGTTTATATTTTCTTTTGAAGCACCTACATTATATGCATAATCAGCACCAAAATAATGAATCTTCTGCCCAATTAAAGTCATAAGGTTCATTTCCTTTGTACTGTATTTCTGTCGGATCCACTGTTCTATGAACCTCAAAAGCATCTGAAAAGTGAGAATAAAGCAAGCACATTAGAAAAATAGTAGAAGAAATTTATGAATTGGGCATGCAAACCTTGCATGCCGTGGAGATGAATGTTTCCTTCATATTCTCTAACAATTTCTTCCGGATGCGCATCAGCACTAGGACTGTCAAAATTAATTGTTTCTGCTATGCGAGAGCATAACTGCAGAAACTGCTGAGATTGTTCTTGAAGATAGTGCAAACTGGATAGCAGATCGTTAGGATCAAAGCTAGAACCAAGCTTTGAAATGGAAGAAACAAAAGCGCCTTCCCAATCCATCCGAGTTTGAAAACATCTACAAAGAATCAGAAAGCAATTCGAAACAAGAAAATGGAACTAAGGCTGCCAACTCCAAATTCGAAAAAGGAATCAAGCACCAACATAATCGGGATTGATGACATGGCTAGCAAATCGACCGCACCTCAGCAAAAAGTTGATGATCAACCATTCCGGAAGCTCGGATCCATGGCGGGTGAAAATTTGGCGGGTGAGGAAAATTGGGTAAAGGGCATGTGAAGGGCGGTAGAAGGGTAATCAGCACCCGATCAGCACCCTGTGTCGCGACATCATGTGACGTGCTCAATTGTACACCTCGATTAAAAAAACACCCTGCCAAGAGCTTGGTCTTTTGGAGATTAACACGCAGGCCTGTGTTCTCACAAAAACTGTACAGATAATGTAAATGTTATTGCATACTAGCAGCGGTATGTGCCATAAGCGAAACATCATCAGTATACATAAGTTGCCTGATGATATAGTGTGCTAAATGTGGGCCACCGCCACCATGGTGATCAAGCCATTCTTCCAATTGATCAATGTACAAGCCAAAGAGTGTAGGAGATAGAGGGCAGCCCTGTCGTCCTCCAATATTGCTAGTGATTTGGGTACCCGATGCTGGAAACTTAGCAAAGACTCGATAAACTGCATTTTGAAGGTCTTGTGGAACTCCAAGTGCTTGCAAGTGCTGCCAAAGAAGCTCGTGAATCAAAGGTAGAAGTAAAATCCACAAAGGACATATAGAGGTCTTGCTTCAAGCTTCGACTATGTTCAATAAGCATGTGCAATGTGGAAATATCTTCTATCATCTGGGCGAAAGCCTGCCTATCCTACAACACGTACACCAGTATGTTCTGCCCATGATGTCAACTCCTTCTCAGTAATACTGGCTAGGAGTTTGGAAAATATGGAACTGACCATGATCATGCGATAATTTGAAGGGTCATTCTTATCACCTGCTTTGTGAATTAGTATGACCTTACTGATAGCCCAAGTTTCTGGCAATCCTTCTTTGATTTAAAAGAGCAGTGATGATTGGAAGCAATAGCGGATCTCTCCCCTTTCTATTTAAGCAATTCTTCTTGCAAACCTTGAGGATCAGGAGACTTGCCATTGGATAGATGTCGTAGTTCTTTTACTTCCTCCTTTGTGAATTAAAGAATATTACCTACCAAAGGAGGCACAGAATTAAGAATCCCAGAATGATCATATAATTGAACCAATCGCTCATCACATTGTTGCATAGGAATATGTCCAAGAGTAAGATGTGGTCGATTTAATATTTTGCGCCAGAAGCTCCGAGGCTCACGTTGCAGCAATTCAAACATATGCTTCTGATGCGCAGCAACAAAGCGTGCCTTCTTGCGTTTTAGCACAGACTTATAATTCTTGATGGCATCATGACGTGTATCTGGCTCAATGATCATTAGCAAGTGTTTTTTAAGCTGCTTGCATTCTGCATCAAACCATGCATTTTTAGAAAAGGATTTTCTACTGGTCTGAGCAGCACTAGAAGTGTGTGTACCAAAGCAGGAGACATCAGAAGTAAGCAAAGCGTCTACAAATGCAGCATTACGTTCTTGAAGAGTTGGGTAATCCAAATTACCTTCAAGTGCAGGAGCTAATGTCTATGCATATTCAAAAGATCTAGAATAGATCAAGCGAATGCCAGAAGCAGGTGCATGGACTGCAATGGGTTGAAAAGGTGTAAGCTGCCACTTCAATGATAAATAAACTGGATAGTGGTCAGAATTGATCTCCTAATCTCTATGCCTTGTGCCAATTCGAAAATCTGAAATGAGATCCAAGGCTTGCATTTGGGAAATGACATAATCAGCAATACTAATACCACCTCCCTGTCTATCCTGACCTTCAGAGTATGGCCATTGCTCTAAGCCATTGCAAATTACCATCCCAAAGACTTCACACAATTGAATGAGTTCCCTTCCAAATGTTGAGACAGGTTTGTTTGTATCAGGTGATGAATGTGGCAAAATTGTATCATTAGCAGACATCCATAAAGGGTCACGGGCATCCTCAAGTATAAGCTGAGCAGCTTGCATTGCAGCAGTACGAGCAATGAAGTCACCAAGAAGAATGCCCCAACTGTTTGATTTGACAATGTCATCATAAAGATCGCTACAAGGATCATTGCAGTCTACATCATATTCATCATAGAAAGGTGATGATGTAGGTGGAAGGTAACAGGCAGCAACAAAAATGGCACTACCATTGTTGCAATGGAGTTTGATCCACATGTAGCAGTTATATCTATCAGCTTTATGAAGCATGATATATGGAGCAAGGGCATCCTTGAAATAGCAAGCAACCTTGCCCCAGCCTCGCTGCCCATGGCATTCATTAAATAATGAAAAGTATTGATAGCCTGTGAAATGAGGTAGCCTTTTGGCAGAATGCTCCCATGTTTCCATGAGCAGAAGGATATCCATATCTTTTGCAATGGGATTCAGGCCATCACCTTTATGCCAGGGAAAAACTCGACAATTCCAAGACACCAACCGAAGGCACATTTCCTAGGAAGATACATTTAAAGTATGAGCCGTGTGAACTAAAGAGGCTTGTGCCATAGAGGTGGCACCCAACAATTTTGTCGTGTCTTTGTGGTCTTTATCATAGCATATACTTACTAAATATCAAAAATATCTATCATAAAAAATTATGATTTTTGGTAAATAAATATTTTTGAACTTGGTAGCAAAAGCATCCAGTTGCATTCATCTCCTTTGGGTCTTTCCACTTACAATGTTAGTTGCTAGATTTATGTGGGTATACAATTTGAAGAGTTAAAAAATAAAATGATGTATTGCTATCTAAATTTGTTGTTTGTATAATTTTGGCCACTTTGAGCTAAAACTTTGAAGAAGAAATTGCCATTTGGGTTAGACCTATGTCGAGGGAAAAAAAAGGGGTAGCAAAATGACCATTTCATACTCCATTCCAACATATAGATCACATAAGAAATGACTATTCATTGCACCAGAAAAACGTTTAGGGTGCCTAACATTTTCTTTGTGATGAAGTCGCTTGGTTTAACTAATGACTAAGCATTAACCTTGCACAAGGCTTGAAAATAAATTTAAGATAGCTAAAAATTGTCAACTGATACTAGGTAGATTAGAATCATGAATTTAGCTACGTTCTTACTAAATTCTAGCCTCTGGAGCCAAGTATTAATCTTATCAAAGGCATTCCAAGATTATCCCAATTCTTCGAAACTTTTGCTTAGCTTATGAAGACTTCTACTAGATTTCTCCAATCATCATATGCATTATTCCCGTGTTTAAATAAAGCCATAGAGACAACCTCACATTGGACTGCTATTTTTATAAATTATTTCTAGAAACTCAAGTACAAGAATTGTAATGTTGTAGTGCATGTACACAATGTGCATTTTCATGGTTCTTATATGATTTGGGACATGTATTTAGCTCTTAATATATAATACATGTTTATAAAGCGCCTGCACCGTTTTCTCTTTTCTATTATTTTTTCAATATGGTCTCACCCGTGTATGTATTTTCTTTTGGTATATTTCAAGGCATTTTCTTCTGTGCTTCACATGCAGACAATGGGAAGGCCCACTTTAGGAGTTTGTTGTGAAGCCTTTGTCTTAGTCTTAGTCCATTCTTCATAGCAATTTAAGCTAGTGATTGACATGTTTTCCTGCTTGAACCAAGGCTGTAACGGTGCGAAAAGAGCTCCAAGCTAAGGTGGACAACAATTTACCAATCAGGAGGAACAACTTATTGTAAAGCTTCATGCGATAAAGAGCAATAAGCAAGAAAGCCTTCTTTGTAATTCTAATTCTAAAAATCAGAGAATGAAACTCCACATTTTGGATTTAAACCTACATTTTTGCATCGATGTTCTTTTCTTGGATCCTTTAAGAGGTTATGAAGTCATGCCAATGAATAAAAAATCCAAAGTTCTAAACGAGCTTCTGATCACTTGTACTGTTAATCATTCTAATTCATGGCAGGCCATCTTTAAACCAGTTAACAAATGTATTTGTTTCTGTGTGCGTGCGTGTGTGTGATATGACATAACAGAATATGACATAACATCACAGAGCATAACAATGATATCATTTATAAAAAAGTTATGCAACCCAAAATTTCATAGTACTCTGATAGAAAGAGAATAATGGAACGATGATATGAACAATGGTTTATTTCATGACAATGGATTGAAATCCACATGCTATCTTTCAGTATGGAATAGAAGATAAACCACCACGTATTACCCCTCAGAATAAGAAGAGGATATATTTACTACGACAAGATATAAAGGATGGGAAAATATTTTAGACCTACAACATTATAGCATTCAAACCAATAGAATAATCCAGTAGAATCTTGAGTAGAACATTGTACACAAAATGACGCTGGTACCTGGAGACCATCCAGGAGCTTAATTTAGTACCATTATAGTAAGTAGACCTAGGAATTGCAGGCATCAGCATATCAATCCACTTATTATCGATGTTCAAACTTAGCAGATGGATAGCATCAGACAAGTTAACTAGAAAGGTTACATCACATGAGCAAAGCAAATCCCAGTGTGTGGTAGTAGAAAACTCAATGCCCAAATACTTATAAGACTGAGCCACCTCCACTACCTGCTCCTGGTAAGTGAATGAGGGAAGGCGTGGGTGCCGGGATGATGGGACCAGCAGCACCCTTGTCTTGGCCAAGTTAACTCTCATGTCAGTGAATTGGCAGAAAGTGTCCAAAGCATCCAGGTGGCGTTGCATGTCCTCCGGGGTATATGCGAGCAGGTCAACATCATCAGCATATATGAGTTGCCGGATTATGTGGTGCATCAACCCGGCGCCTTCCTCCCAGTGCTCATTCTTCTAGCTGGTCAATGTACAAGCCAACATCGGGGATAGAGGGCAGCTCACAGGCGCACCCCAATGCTACTAACAACGGGCTCCCCGACAGGAGAGACGCAGGCCAAAAGCAAGCCTCGTTATAGTCCTGTATATAGCATTCTCGCAAGTCGTCCACGGGTTCCTAGTCTGTCTCAATCTATCCCACAACTTATCCCGGCACTGTGGTCAAAAGCCTTTGCGAAATCCACAAAGCAACAAAGATTTATTCTCGGGCGTTGATTCCGCTATCCTCTATGAGTGTTCGCAGAGTGAAGATATGGTCAATAGTAGAATGCCGGGGCGGAAGCCTCGCGCGTGAGAGCCCACACTTCTCCATCCTCCGCCCAAAGTGTCGGGCCGCTCAAGAATCCCCGCAAGCAACTTGGCAAAGACGAGAACTGACCATAATGGTACGATAGTTGGTCAGGGGGGTCCCCGCTTTGTATATGGGCACAACTCTACCGTAGTCCAGTCATGGGGGAAGCCTTCTTGCAATGCCCCTCGCTGAAGAGTGGCCGTGAGAACCGCACCATTGGGGCCCGCCCCACTTGAGAAGCTCACCGCATACCATCCAAATCTGCTGCCTTCCCGTTAGCGAGGCGTTGCAGGCCCATTATGACATCCCTTCAGTAATGACCAGTGCTAGGCCTGTCTGCGGAGGTACTGGTGCCCGGCTTCCCATTGGGTCATACAGCTGCTGCAAGTATCTCACCCATTGTTCCGGGGTAATATTTCCCGGGTGGGTCAGGCAGGGCTTACTCAAGACCTTTCTCCGTGAAGGTCCTAGGGTGGCGGTCTAGTAGACCAAACATCATTCTTGAGTTCTCAAGGTACCGCTTTCTTGGTCTTGAGGAAGGAGCGGTATTGACGGACGGCCTGCGGGCAAATGGTGGGGTCCAGCACTTGGCGGAGCCATCGTTTCTGCCTCCCCGGCATTGGCCATCGAACCAGTGATTGCGGGGAAGGTGGTTGCTGCCCCTCGTGGATCGCCGAGAGCCGCCTCTCCCAAAGCATATGTCCCCTACCCTCGGCGAGCCGGTTCACCGGGCCGCTTGCCGTTGAAGGTGGGCTGTAGCACTCCGCAGCTCATGCTCAAGCATCCTCGCATAGACCGCCGCATGATCATAGTCCGGCATGCCAACCGTGGGTACATGGGGTGTTGGGGCAATGGGTGCTTTCGGTTGGCTCGCCAATCTATCCGCAAGAACAGGTGATGGTCCGGAGTCTACTTCCTCGTCCCGCCACCGTCCGGACACTAAAGCGAGTGATCAAGTGTAGGCATTGCTCGCCTGCTAGCACGTAATCCACCACACCGGGTGCCGCCTGGTTCTCCTCGTCTACAAGTGAAGCGGCCGAGGACAACCAACGTGCCAGCCATTGCAAATGACCGGTCAAAGATATTTGCCCAAAGAACAGCCCGGTACCCGGCCATACCGCGGTCACCTGGCTGTCATCCGGCGCCCTTGGCCAAACCATCTCTGCCGGGGTCCATTTGCAACACATCCTCAGCCCAGAGGTGTGAATTTTGGGACTGCCTTCCGCCTGATAGGCGCATTGAAATCTCCAAGCAACATGACCTTGCCCAATTGTGCATGCTGGCGTATGTCATCATATAGATCGGCGTAGGGCTCCCGTCCACATCAAGTCGTGTGGTAAAAGTTGCTCTCGGCATGTGGGAAGTAGCAAAGCCGCCACAAAGAGAGAGGGCTGCCATCGGTACTGCTCGCACTTTCGTACCCACGTGTCTGTTGTGCTGTCACGCCTTTGCAGGGGAGGCCAGGTTGGGCCAAGGCCGCCGGTAATGTCATATGAATTCCTCCATGTCCTCGTTTCGGTGCACTCATTGAAGGGTAGCCCGTGACCAGCATGTTCCCATGTTTCCATGAGGAAGATAAGGTCCATGTCCATGGCGGCGGGAATTGAGAATTTGTCCCCTCCGCCATGGAAAGCCACGGCAATTCCGGGATACCACGCGGTGAGGCACGATCCCTATTTAGTGGCATGCATCGCCACCAGTCGGGTGGTAGTGGTGGTCCCGGGGCGGCGAGATGTGGATGCATTGCGGTTGGGGCCCCGGAGGGGACTTGAGGGGGCGGTGCACATCCCCGTTTACTGAATTCCCGCATCCTTCCCGGACCAGCCCCCACCCCTCCATGTTCCCGGTCCCCTCGACTTTGGCGGCTCACGCCCGGATCTCTTGCCTCTTTGCCGGGTCAAGTCCCCGGCCAACGAGCTGCAGCCGTGCCCTTCAACTTCCCGCCCGGCGGGATGGCCACCGCTACGGCGCTCTCAAGCGTGAAGATGACCACCCGGGCGATCAAAGGCGCCCGAATTCCATAACGACTACGCCTTTCCAATGGTCCGCAGTCTTTGGGAACATCATCCGGGTTCAAGATGTCATGTGCTGGAGTCGGAAGTGAGATGTTCTCAGACTCCCTCCGTCCCCCGCCTCCACCCGGACCAAGAAAAAAGGGCATCAAGGAAAAGAGAGACGAGAACCGAAAAGCACAAGGGAGGACTTAGCCCAAAAACTAGCAAGCAACAAGCAGGCAAATGAAGAAGACAAAATCCGGGTCATCAAACAAAACCAGGTCCATAGGAGAGACAAAAAGGACAAACAAACATGACCAGAGCAGAGACAGAACCAACCTGTAGGGAAGGCCCTACGCACTGCACTGACAGGGTGAGACAGGAATGAGGAGAAGATGAATGGAAAAGAGAAAAAAATAGAATAAAAGCAACGAAAATATCAATAAAAAAAACAAGAAACGTGTAAACATAGCAAAATGAAAATTACATAAATGCAAGGTAAAGACCATGAAAATAGATGTCACAAAAGACACCTTGGCACTGGAACAGGAACCACCACGACAGGGCAACATAATATGCCTAGATAGGATAGCTGTTGAACGTTGGAGGATGATATAGAATAACTACAAAAAGTGTGGATGCACACACATACCGTAGTGATACTGGCAATGCGCTTATTCAAAACACACCTCAATAATGCTGATAAATAATGTCATTGACCAACAATTGGTGTTAAAAACTCAACCTCCCGAATGACAAACCATTAGATAAAAAAATCTTTTAATGTTGCATTCAGTAGGTGTATGTGTACATTAAAATGTGCATGTGTGCTTGCGTACATGCATGCATGCATGCATGCATGTGTGTGTGTGTGTGTGTGTGTGTGTGTGTGTGTGTGTGTGTGTGTGTGTGTGTGTGTGTGTGTGTGTGTGTGTGTGTGTGTGTGTGTGTGTGTGTGTGTGTGTGTGTGTGTGTGTGTGTGTGTGTGATCAATTGGGAAGAATAGGTTCTAGATTTTTGTAAGAATCGATAAAAAATAAAATAAAATAAATAAATCAATCTAGACATATTGATTTTACAACAAATAATGAGAAGGTCCTTTTGATTATTTGTTTTGTTTCGAAAATTGGGTCTATTTTGCTTGTTAGAGAGTACAAAGAAGAAAAGGATTAAACAAGATTGCGTATTAAACGGGAGCAAATCATCGAAACGAGAGCAAAAGGAATATTCCTTAAAGATTCCTTTTTTTTTTACAAAAGGGGGTAAAACGAGGTTAAAAAAAAAAAGATGCATGAAATTCTATTTTTACCCCCCCAAAAGTGACTAATTTTTTTGTGCAACGAAAGAATTGACTTTTTTAAAGTGTCATTTTTCTTAGCAAATAGAATGTTCTTAAGTATATTTTACGTGAGAAACCCTAATTTAAGAGGATAAAATATTTAACAAAAAATTGAAGTTAGTCCGTAACTGAAACTGTAGTATTCTCAAAATTTGAAGATAGAATCTTCATATTCACATGCAAAATTTACAGTCTTTTTCTAAGACTCGATTATGTACAAAAGTGTGAGGAGGATGAGAGGATCTAGGATGTCATCATATTCATTTATGCCATCCTCATCACCTTCACTTCTTTCACTGTCACTAGAGGAAGTGCTTGAGTTATCTTCCTCATCACTATCAATAGATGGTGTAGCATTGCCACCACCTTGTTCATCCTCTTCTTCGTAATTACAAGCTTTTTTAAGCAAATTGATAGTCCTCTGGCGTAGACGATTGTCAGATTTCAATTTAAAATCATAGCACAATATAGTCACGTCATTAAGGATCAGCTCATCCCTACAACCCACCTTCTTGGACTTTCTTCCTTTTCCTTGGCTTCTCATTTCTAACTCATATCTACCTTCAAAAGCATTTTCTGAGCGAGTTGCAAGCCAATGAATCTTGAGTTTAGTGACTAAGCCTTCCTCCTTGACTGTGTCAAGCACTTTTGCTATCCAGAAAGGTCGACCTTTGTCATCCTCCTCAGTTGGAAGAGCAATTAGCATACCCTTGGTAATTTCTGCGATGTTACATTGAGGCTCATTCCTGCGTCTTGGTCCGAGGTACATGACTCAATCATTAGAGTTTATTTGGGATGTCAACTCATCCCCCTAAGAAAAATGAAATTATTTTCATAATTATAAATTTTATATTACATATATTACAACCACCGTCAACAACCTCCCTCAACAACCTCCCCCATTTTTTGGTAATTAATTCCATTGCCTTTTTTCCCTCAACCAACAAACATTCAAAATTTCATATTTTCGATAACCAACTAGTTTTCCTATTATGAGGTAACGTGGCTCCATTTTTTCGGAAACCCCAACATCCAAATGATACACCGTGTCTCAGGAACTAAGATTCCGGAACTAAGATTCCGCCTGTCCGTCCTCTATATTTTCCTATCTTCCGACCAAGCCTTTGGATTGAAGACCACGTCATCAATCCTCTTTGAATTTTTCAAATATAGACTGAATAATTGGCGCCAATGAAATTCCCGGGCCGGGTTCTGCACACAAATTTGAAGGACGAATTTGCAGGTATGTTCTTATTTTATCTCTGAGATCTATAATTACTTTTATAAGAAGATGACAACAGAGATCAGAATTGTCTTGCCTGAAGCATATGCAGTTACTTGGAACAAGAAACGTGGAGGTTTTAAGGTTCGAGTGGATGAAGCTTTACTGAGGTCAAGAGGAGCTAAGAATGCAGATTTGTGGACACATGGTGAGATTTATCCTAGGGATCCAATTACCGGTAATCTCCCAGACTTTAATTCTGTTACTAGTTTAGTCAAGTTCGTCTGTGAAGGAAAAAATGGCTTATTAGGATACTGTGAGAACATGAAGAAATATATCGATCAGCTTTGTTGCATAATTGGAGCTTATAGAGGTGAAATTGAGCTTATGAAATGTGAAAGAAAGCAATCATCAATTGATAAGGCTTTATTGGTAAAAGAATTAGAATGCATGAAGAAAACCGTAGTCCAAATGCAAAGTGAAGATATGTTAAAAAATTTCGTCATTAAGCAAGCAGAGAAGGAGAGATGTCATGTCGAGAATGCTTTGATGCGGGCAGAGTCCTCGGTGAAAATTCTAGAAGCTCGTTTGAAGAGATTTAAGAAGACTGCAATGGGAATGCGTGAGCGGAAAAAAAATTTGAAACCCATACATGCATTAGCACCAAAAGGGGGAGCAGCAAGAAGGAGAGTTTATGCAATTAATCAAGCTTTGAACACCAAAAAAAAGAAAGGAGTTGTGAGGAAAAATATGGGAAATTTTCTTCTTAACATGGCTTCACGAGATGAGATTCTTGCTTTATTAAATGAGCCATGCAACATAGCATTGAAGAGAGATGTGTTAGACATGGTAATAAAGGAAATATATTCAAATATGGATGCACGTGAAGTTCAAACCACTTGTGACACTATTGGATTAAGCAGGCAAGGATATAGAAGTCTATTCAAGCCGTTTCAAGCCGCATTGAAATCTTTAGGCACTAAGAAGGTTATTATTCCGCGTCCATACACAATTGAGAATATCAGAAAAGAAAGGAACATGAAAGTTGAGGAGGTTCTTGGAGGTATGCATTCAATTCAATGTGGAGTTTCATGCATTTCAAATAGAGATAGCGCTGAATGTGATGTGATTGGTCTTAATGAGAAAAATAACATTTGGTTTGATTTAGAAACTGTTTTAAAACTCATGGTCGTATTTTACAATTTGCAATCTCATGAGATGGAACAATTGGATGTATGCATTAAGCTCGATGAGATGGAGCTTACAAGTAAGGCAAAGTATGAAAGAGTCTCTTTAGTTCTTATGAACTATGCCATGGGACCAGAATATGAAGCACAACTATGTCTGCCCAAGAAAAAAAGAGATCCCGAGTTTTTTTCAGTTCAATCTGAGGAACATACCTGGTGGCTTGGTATGTTCCAAGTTCAGAAGGAGAATTTTTCAGTTTTGAAGTGGGTGTTTGACCAAACGGATATCCCAAGGATTATTAGTGTGTTTGAAGCTGGTGAATTATTGCAGGTGGATGGTATAGGTTCATTTAAGGTGAGATTCCATTTGGCTTCAGATTTAAAAACAGAGAAAGCTATGTATAATGTAGCTAATACAGGCGCTCAAACTTGCAGTAATTGTATTTATTGCATGTATAAATTAAAAGAAAAAAAAGGAAGAAAGTGTTCTAGTACTATGTCTTGCAAGCAGGATGCACCTCCGGATAGACACTTGAAGGACAAAAACTTTGAGCCGATTTTGCCAATTCCACTAGAAAGAGTTCATTTTTGTACGTTACATGCAATGGTTAGAATAGTGGAGAAAATGATACATCATAGTTGTATGTTTGTATGGAACTTTAAAAGCGAGAAGGATAGGAAAGAAGGGATTGCAAGGATAGAGAAAGTGCTATCAGAAGCTGGGCTTCATGGAGGTAACGTAAAGCTGGAAAAGGACTTGAAGAAATCAGCAAAAAGCTCTGTTCCATGCAAGGTGTCATTGGGAGGTGATAAGGCCAGACACTTCTTGGAAAATGTAGATTCAAAGCGAAAGGGGACATTTGACTTTGGTAAGAGGCTAGTTGAGGCTGAGAGAGATAGAACAGATAGAGCGAATGCTACAGTAAGGAAACTAAATGCATGGAATGCATTTTCCAATCTAAATGTGTTATTGCAAAAACACACGTTCACCAATGCTGATAAGGAGAAATTCAAACACCTCGTCAACAAGTTTACTGATGCTTACATCAAGGCATGGGGCGAAAGTGAGGTCAGTCACTATGTTCATATTTTGTATGCTCATGGACCTTGGTTTGCAAAGGAATATGGTAGTCTTGCTGTGTGGAATACTCAAGGCATGGAGAAGTCTCATAAACAAGCCAAACTAGCTTTTCATCGCGCCACACAGAGAGGAGGATCGTCACTTGCTTCAAAACCACTCAATCAACTTGGGACCTGGTTCTATAGAAGGCTGCTAGCAAGGCATGACAGAAATGTCAAAAGAAGAACAAGTCCACAATTAGATAAAGCACTGAGAGATGCTGTCCTCAAGCGCAAAAGGGAACTATGGGAAAAGTCCTCCGCTAAGGAAACACAAAGGCAGTGGAGAAGTAAGCGAGTGAGAATAGGAAAAACGTATGCCCTCGCATCTTGAATAGGTAAGTATCATTCATTTTATTTGATTTTGTTTGATTACTTAACTTCGACTTTTCAGTTTATGGTATGCTCACCAATTGAGTTTATTGGATAGAATTAGTGAATATGTTTAGTCTGCTGCATGCCATCATAACAATGCTTATGAGTTGCTAGGTCTCCTATTAATCTCGTTAACATGTACACATGTGGATTTGGTTGTCCGGATACTTAGGGCAAATGTTGTTTTACTGTGTAACAGGGTACAGCATAAATGATGTTTTCAGATACAATGGTCTGCTGCTTTTGGATTATTATGTTGAACCTATGGTCAAGACAACAAGTTGCAAAATACCTTGAAACGTCTGATACCAAGATGAAATTGGGAATATGTTATTCATGGCCTAAGAGGACTATCTGATCACATCCTTTTCTTCTTGATTCACCTAATGAAACATCTACAATCATTGTCCCTGAGGCTGGGAATAAGGGTTTCTGTGTCATCTGCAGCAATTTTGGGCACTTGTATGGGGAAAACAAAGGCTGTTACGTTTAGACCAAGGTAAGTTTTTGCCACTTGAAAATGCCATTTTTATTTGGGACTAATATCTAGCGAGGCTTGGCATACTTCCTCATAGATTTGTGCTTGCAAATGCTTGCAATGCAGACCTTTGCTTCAAACAGCTCTTACCTATTGGGGAATGCTGTGATTTCCATTGGGCCGATGTGAGCAGGTATGCAAAGTTTTTTTACTTAAACTGCAGTGCGAATTCTAGTTGATCAATAGATTTAGGCTAACGAGTTTAAGAGTGAGATTTTTGATAAATTGTGGCCCAATTATATAATTAGGTCTTCCTTGCAAGTTGCTTTGCACGGCTATTTCATGGAACAATTTTGAATGCCCTGCGATGCAGGGAATTGATAAAAACTTTAACCAATATTTGCAAGTTAACTGTGCGAGATGCATGAATGATATTTAGCATGTGCCCAACTTATTGAATACACAGAGAGGAGGCTCTTCACAAAGCTAAGGTGCACACAAAAGGTCTTTTTTTTGTTTATGCTGGAATATTGATTTGTAAATCATATTTGTCAATGACTGTTCTAGGCTATGACTGTTCGTCAAGTCAGCAATGACTGTTCTAGGCTATGTTGGCGTGCTGTTGTCGATGAAGATAACAAGGTCTCCGTGTAAATGCTGGAATATGTTAGGACTGAAGGAAGGAGTAAATTACATGAACATGCAAGGGTTCCCATATTTGGTCTGTACATGTGTATGGACATGTGTATGGTCTGCAGGTTCAACATGGTCTGCAGGTCAGGTCTGTGATGCATGGACAGTTACAGGGTTATTGGTGCTGCTTCTACAATTTTGCCTGGGTAGTGCTCATAGGTTTGTGAAGTCCAGCATCCAATTTGGTGCATGCTGGAGAAGCAATTTTGTGCTTGTGAGTGCATCGCTATGAAGGTGGCTTAATGGGACAGCTGAAAAGATTTTTACAGCAACTGGACTCTTTCCAGTAATCGTCAATGAGTACCTTTCTGGCTTGGGCATCATGGTAACATTTCAACATTCATGGCAAAATCGCTTATTCAGAGTCTTTGCAGCTCATACTAGCTGCTAGCTATTCTCTGTCTCCATAACAAAAGCTAATGGCAAATGCAGAAAGGACACCCCTTACCCGATCATAACTGATACTTGGATAATTTCTGTAAGAAGCGGCTGTATTCCATTGATTCCCTGTTATATTGCTGCAGAAAGATATAATGAATGCCACTTGTACCTCCTTTACGTACATGTTCATTTCTTGTCACATTGCTTCAAACTTTGAACTAAACTGGTCATGTTATCATTGTGAGCTGTAAAAGAAGTCTAGCAGCCAAAAGTATTATAAAAAATGTCAAAAGTACATGTCACCGAAAATGCAGCATCCCCACTTATACTTGTATGGACAGGCCAAATGAAGTCCAGATAACTCGTTATAACCATCATTCTTATTGCACTGAAACATCCACAAGAACTGCATATTCGTTCTTATTGCACATGAACTACAACTTCCATTATCGTGAAGCACCAGTATATTCCAACAAATGTTGTTCCAAACAGCACATTTGTATTCTGTCCTTCACCAGGCTTATCTGAATGTGAATGTGAGTTTCAAAGGCAACTAAACTAACACATGCCTTGAGGGCAGCAACATAAGCTGCAGCATCTGGCATAAAACCTTCATGCTGCATCCGAATAAACAATTGAAGAGCCAGCTCACTTTCCTGACTTTCTGCATACCCAAATATCATAGCAGTCCAGGAAACCAGATCATGCTGGGGCATTTTGTCAAAGACCCAACGTGCATGCTCCATGCGGTGCATAAGCATCCACCATTGCACTTGCCACAAAGATGTCCTCATTTTCACCCTTTGCAAGTTGAGAGTGAAGAGTTATGACCGTTTCTAGAGATCTTAGATTTACAAGTTTGCCTTCAACTTGGCTGCCGTCTTCTTTCCTTGCACAACAAGCACATGCCTTAAATGCAGCAAGGTAAGTTCGAGAAACCGGTTTAAAGCCTTCTCTTTGCATGTGTACAAATAATTGAAGAGCATACTCACTTTCCTCACTCTCTGCATACCCAAATACCAAAGCATTCCAAGACACCAGATCATGTTTGGGCATCTTCCAAAACACCCGACAAGCATGTTCCATGTTGATAACTGATATCTGTCATAATGTAAGAATTACCAAACATGGCTAAAATATGTACCTAAACAAACATGCTGAACTATGTATCTACAAGAACTATAAAACAATGAATATACAATATGTTAGGATCTTAAGATGATTCTTTGGGAATTGAACCCAAATTATGCCAGAAGAACCTTTGTTTTATTTTTTTCCTTCTTAAGTACATCAATTATTATGACAAATCCTCAGGATATGAGGAGGGATACAATCCTCGCATCTGATTGTGTACTCCCTTCTATATCCTACCTTCTTGTCATCTACCAGGAAATAAAATTCAGAAACTCCAGTTAGAGACTCTAATAACCTTCTACATTCAACCAGTGTCCATACTTCTTCCACATTCAATATATGAATACAATCATTCTCCATATGCACTTTCAATTCAATTGAAGGAGCCCTAATGCAATGTTCCTCCACTGCTTTCCAACACAATTGACCATTTTCTCGCTGCCTCTTTTTTCTTTGAACAAAGAAATTGCAGTACAAGGTCTGTTTTGGTAACCTATACCTGAAATAAATTGTTTCATATTATGTATTTGAAAACCAGCAATCACAACAAAAAACCTCATGGTTACCTGAATGTGCAACTGCTCGAGTCAACCTCACAAACAGTTGTTTGTCCACCTGTCTCATGGATCCGTTTTCTCCATTCTCCATGAAAAATCTGCTCGAGGGAGGTTTCACTAATACCTTGAAAGGTGTATGTCTGTGGTGCAACCTTTAACGTCTGTACATCCTTGAACAGGAATGCAAATATGCTTATTGGGACAAAGGCTTTTGCAGCAGCTCGAACCCCACCTCTTTCTGTCAGTAATTTTTGTACTTCTCTTGCTAATAAGCATCGAAAGGCCATAACAATATGCATATCACTAATGCCTGTAGAGATCTGAGCTAGTGTAGGTGAATCTACCAATGTCAACTTACCCAGCTTGCCATCTGATTTCGTGTAATGGTATTTGTGGAACCAAACACCTTGATCCCTAAGAGTAGACAAGGAAATGTCAGAAAATAATAATTGCCCAATCGCATGATGATGGACCTCCAACACGCTTGTGATGCTCTGTGCTGGAACTTTATTCTTGAACTCAGAGGAACAAAGACAATTCAGTTCAAGCTTTGGAAATGTAGGACTCTTTGAAATATCCTCCTTCATCATATCTTGAGGTCCATACGCATGTGCAACAACAATCTCATCTACACTTTTACGACCTTGACTAATCACAAATCCAAGAACACGCGCTTTCCAATGTGCAGTCAAATGATTGAGCTTTCGTTTTTTTACTGCATGGTCACCACGCTGTGCAGGCCTCATAGTCACCCAAGAACCCACTGAAATATTTAAATCGATCCATTCTCCATTCTCATCCTTTGCATTCCTAAGTGTAATTTGACTAATTTCAGATCGCTTAGAAGCCATTCTTATCTCTGCAAAACATCAATAATTATTCAATTATAAAACCACTGAACATAATACAATAGAGCCAAAAGAACTTACAGTTTCTCGTCAAGGACTGCCAACTCATAACCTCAAGAGAGCAATCTGCAAAATATTATGCAAATTCTCAATCATTCTATTTTAGATCAAAATAAAAATCTTACAAATCTCTATAATCTTACCTGAACCGAAGACACCCAGTGAACCAAGAATGCATGCAAGCTATTCTATCCAAAGAAACCTGCAAGAAAACCAAACGCCATTGCACTTCATTTTCCTGTGCAACTGCACATCCAAAATGCTTCCTCAGTTTATCCTACAGTAAACCTGCATTTTTTTGCAGCCAAGTAACCTTCTCCTGTTATTGCAACACCTACAGCCCATGTACTCCTAGCAACTAAATCTAGCACAACATCAAGACATCATTGCTGTAGCAGACCCTAAAACTGACTTGAAACCTAGCATGAATACATAAATGAATAGCTACCATATTCATGCATGAAAACTTCAAATTCGTCCTCAACAGCCATAGCATACGTGATTACAAGATTTGCTTGTGCATAAGAAAATGGTCAACGTAATGTTAGGATACTGGGAGCAGGAAATGTCATCGGATGTTCTACAGTACAGAAAACGTACTTTGAAGTATTAGTTAGCATGGGTACATGGCAAAAAAAACCAGGTATCTGTGGGCACAAGCAGGATTATATGGAGATGGAGTGCATGAGGCATGTAATCTCGTGGATGTGCTCAATGGAGATGCCTGCAAGAGGAGCTACATTCCTGTTTTATATATGAGCCGTTTATCAGCATATATGCCACGTTGTGTGCCACTACAGGAATACCATATTCAAGCTTGATTCACCAGTTATTGGTTTGCTGTCAAGGTATTCATTTGAAGCATGCCATACTTTGCTTGCATAGCGGCATAACATCCCTGCATTTTTGTTTTCCAAGGGAATTTATCTTGTTCCTGCAACATCTTAGGGCAAATCTGATCAAGTACAATTCTAATAGTAGACCAAATTGTTTGCCAAGGGTGTTTCTCAGAAGCTTACAATTGACTTTGATGATGTGTACATGCGTTTTGCATGGATGTCTACAATCGGCTTCTAAAGCTGTTTCTTAAATGTGATTTAACTCACTTGCCTAGCTCTCCTGACTTTCCAGATTTTCAGGCCCATTCTTTGGAAACCGTCATTTAAAATAACAGCAGGAAAAGTAGGCCAACAATGATTTAGACTGCAGAAGCTGAACACAATAATTGAACTGTCATGATTGAGGATCCTTGTGAAGTAGAACAGAGAAAAGCCCTTAACATTGAAGACGAGCGGGGTTGCTCAAAAGATGAAATAGCAGAAGCAGAACGTAATGCAATATCACCCTATGCTAAAATTACCAATACTGGAGTGGATCCTGCTATTGCAGCACAAAGGGCCATAGTTGACTGGGACACTGCAGCTGAGATCTCTCCAGGCGAAGAAAGCAAAGATCTAAGCCAAATTTTACCACTTGTAGTGGTAAAGCTAATGCATTAGACAAGATTTAAGGATGTTTGTAATCCATACCATTACAAATGATAACAAGCGTACTTTTCCTGTTATGCAAGGCTTCAGTCTGTGTTCGAAGGAGCTTGCTCCACGAAAGTGGGGAATCTGCTTAGCAACAGACTCATAGACTTTATTCTTTGTGATGAATGGAATAACTTACAAAAATGCATTTGACCCATCATTTTTTGAAGTGTTAAGCATTGACAGATTCAAATCCAACTCCAGTATCTATGTGTTCCTCATCTACACCTATTAGGATTTGTAAGACATTAACCTGATTGTTTTCGCCTCAAGTTCCAACATTTTGCCGTTGCTCCTTTGCAGAATTTCCTTGCCTTTTTCTAAAACCTTGCACTAGCCCAACGTGCAAAACTGAAATCTGTAATAATTATGCAGAAGTGTAATATACTATAGATAAGAAATACATAAATATATAGAGCACAACAGGAAAATGGAGGTAAAATTTTCATGCTTTCTTGATAAAGGAAAGATTAATTTTGCTTTTTCTAACAAGAAATTCATAGCTAGCATACAAATCTGCACTGATGAAGCAAAATAGAAAAGTCCACCATAGAAATATGTAATGATGAAATACAATTAAAAAAAGTATAGGATGAATACAACACCTTACCTTTGTTCTAGACTTGATGCTGCATTATATGGTAGATTAGCTTCCAGCAATTTCACTGAAACAAATGCAACAAATGTAAAGAATACTTAAGTGAAAAAAATTCACAAATAAAAGAGAAGACTGATTAAGTGTGACCTTCAAGATGTGAACTCCAAAGTATAAGAATTTAGGAAAGCTTCTCCACTGCAGCTACCTTCCTATAAATCAAAATCACAGAAGTCAGAGATACTCAGCAGCCGTAAAATGAATCAATAATGATGTTTAGTGGTCCCAGTACCGACCTTTGATAGGATGGCAACGGATTTAGAAATTTTGGGCTGAAAGCCAGAGAATTTTGGTTGCAAGCGATTCAAAAATTTTGCCGAGAGCCAGAAGTTCTCGGTTGTCTAGGGTTTTCGATTTGCTTTTTTCTTCCCTAGGTTTTTCGATAGCTTGCCTAAATTTTTCGCACTCAATTTGCAAAGTTTCAGGCGAGAACCTCTGAGAGGGGTTGCATTAATTTTTCAATTCATTTAATGCGGTGTTTGGTGCCATTAGTTGCATGAATATTAACTTCAAAAGATGCCATGTAATACTGGTATAAAATTATAGCACCTCCTATACTATTGGCTGATTCTACATGCCCACGTGGAATTTCAAGGGTTTTTTATTGGGATATTATGAGATCCCAAAAAAACTCTAATGCCTCGTCTTCTTCTACTGCAGGTGCTAATGTAGAATTGCTTGGACCTGCTTGGTGCTGGGGTTGATGGAAGGTGTTAGGCCATCGAAATGGTTCTTGCAACTGTCTTAGAGCTATATTTTTCACAACAATTTTCTGTTCGAGAAAGAAATTACTCCACCACATCCGATCTTCTTCTAAGAAGTACTTAAAGCCTGAGGAAATTCCATTTTCAATGGCTTTTAAGGATGACTCTGGGGTACTTTTCTTCTGCTTCTATGAAGGAAGTGTCTGGAATATATTTAAGGAAGCATAATCCCTCTGGTGGACTCCAGTCCTTAGTTGTGGTATACTTCTTCCCGTGTAAGAAACTCTGGCCATCCTTCAAGTAGAATTTGATGTGATGTTGAAAGGTGAGATCATTCAACTTGTTCACAGCTTGTTCTCTGTCTGAACGTTGAGAGAAAATAAACTCTCTGAAATCAGCAGTCTCTTTAAGAAGATCGATCACTGGAGTGGGAGTGTAAGAATCTTCAATAATTTGAACTAATGTAGGAAGGGAGAAAGCCTTCTTCCTTCTAAGGCGCACAGAAAATCTGCTGAACATTTGGTCAATCTGATCATGAGTGTGGCCTACAAGTAAGAAACCGAGCTTCACTATCTAAAGATCCCTAGCTCCACTAACATAGCACAGTAGTATTGTCAAGTTGCAGGTAAAGCACTGGTGGTAATTGCTCTTGCTCGCACAGGACCTTGTTAAGAATTGTAATTGTGAGGTTCGGGTCACCATGCAAGTTTGGATATGTCAAAAATACTTTGCACTTTAGACTTCCTTTGAAGACCATAGCTCCTACAAGGTGGACCTTAACAAAACATTCCTCTGGCACATCTTTAGGAATGTTCAAGAAATGTGGTAGAGTAGTTTTTTTTTGGTCCATTCCATCAATCACAACAGACATATATTGCAATGGACGTTCAAGAGCTTTTTTTTCTGTGTTTGGCAAGCTTTCTTCTCTCTGCTGCTTGTTGTTCACGATGTCTGGCAAGGTTCTGTTGCACAATATCTGTAGAAGAAATAAGGTCAAAGCATTTTTTGAATAACAAGTGAGAGATTGAAGAACATGAGCTTATTTCTTTCGACCTCTGTCTTTGCAGTTTCTCTTTGACTTTTTAATTCTGCACACCTTGAGCAAACAGACATTCTGTGTCTCCTGGGAATTTTCACTAAACCGAATTCACTTTTCCACAGTCTGGTGAAGTGTGAGTAAGAGATGTGCTGAAGCTGAGTGCAAGTCTCTTTGTACTCATTAAAAACATCTTTTTTGGTGATGTTATCAGTTAAATGATACATGTTGCTGTTAGGCAGCTTCTCACATGTTTCTCTAAAATATTTCTCCATCCATGACACAGCAGCAAGGGCATGCATGGTTACAACTCTTCTTGGTCCACAATGATCATCAATTGCTGGATTTTTGTCCAGTCTTTTGTGTATTCTAGACATTCTGGTGGACCCTAAACGGTGGACAACCATAAAGCATTTCTGGCAAACTTCTTGACGGTTAATGTAGTGCAAGAAGGTGTTGCGGTCTGGCCTTACATGATAGGCCAAGTAGGCATTCTGGTCAGCCAATGTCATTGAACTGTAGTTGTCTCTAATTGCTCGTAATTTAGACATGTTAAATTTGTTGATACAACCCAATGAGCAGCATTTACTTCTTAAAAGTCTTCTCATTTTATGCTCATCCATAAGGTTTCTTCTTCTTACAGAGGAGCATGCTCTCAAACCATAATCCACCTTGAATTTCTTGGTGGACTGGCTAGAGAACGTGTAATCTCGTTGCACTTCGTTGGTGTCTTCATCTTCTGAAGAGAGTTCTACTCTGGGGGTGACCTCCTCTGCCCTTAGTGGTGTGCTTGTAGAGGAGAACAAACCACGTGAAGCTGTACCCGGATAAGGCGGAGGTGCGGTTGAATGAAGGAGATGGGCCAGCATATGGTGTGCCAAAATGAAAAGTTGTTGTAAAGGTCTTTACAGGGAGTTCGATCAAACATATCTCTTATAGCCGATCGAAATTCTGCAAACCCATGTGTCACCGTTTGTGTGTGAAGAGGAGTAGATCTTTGCAGGGTCGTCTTCATTTCTAGTGAAATCGTGGTGGGAGAAACGATGGAGAATCTCGCAGTCTTCAGAACGTGCTGTATTCCTGGCATGTGTAAGTGAAGAGGGAGAAACAACAAATGGCGGAGGTAGTCTGTTCCAAAACATTTGCTGAGGTCGAGCCATTGTAGTGTCGGGGGATGGTACAAATGGTGGTGGAAGATTGCTACGTTAACGGTGAGGGTTGGAAAGGTGGTGGCAGCCCGGTTTCCACCGGACTTGGAGAGGGTTGGAAAGGTGGTGGCGGTCTACTAGTTACTAGACTTCGGAGTGTCTTCGAAGCAACAAAGACCTTGTCGGTAGGTGTTGAAGAAGCATCTCCGTCTTGTGTTCCATCCGGCGTAGAGGTACTTGGGCAAACAAATGGTGGTGGAAGTTTGTTCACGGCGGTTAACCATGTCAAACAACCGCAAAAAATAGTGGGCTTGTTACTAACTCACAAGTCGATTGGACTAATGATATTCGAGAATACAAATGCTATTCTGGAATAGTATTTTGTGTGCAGCATTTGCTGTATGTGTGCAAAAATGCTATTCCATAATACACTTATCCGAGTGTTTTGGACAAGGCGTATTCGTGATCACATAGAAAAACACAACCGACAAGGTGGCCTACCTTTAAAAGGAAAATCGAAATTCGATTAGTATTCAAAGCTTCCGCCACAGATTTAGTCGCCCGCCCGAAGCCTTAGATCAATATACATTTGCTGTATTCCGATTTACATAGCGAAAATAATGGACAGGTAAGCATGTAAAGTACATAGTACGTCTTTCCTTTGATTCCTGATTTGCTTTTGTAGGTCAAAGTGTATTCCAGAATACACTTTGCCCTTCAGCGAAACAAAAAGTGTATTCCGAATACACTTTTGCTCATCGGCGTGCAAAGTGTATTCCGAATACACTTTGCTCTTAAGAACGAAGGGCAAAGTGTATTCCGGAATACACTTTGCACTGCCGATGAGCAAAGTGTATTCCAATACACTTTGCTCTTTCATGAAACAAAGTGTATTCGAATCATACACTTTAAACCGCCGATGAGCAAAAGTGTATTCCAGAATACACTTTGCTTGTATTTTTTAGAACGCTTGTTTGTTTGCACTTAAATAACACACTTTTTAGCTGCAACAGACCACTTTTTAGGTTAAAAATAACACTTTCGAATCCAATTAAGGCACAAAAAATTGACTTAGAGTGACAATATTTTAGCTTGTTTTCCTGTCTATTTCTGGCCTTCAGGGCACAAGTTTAGTAAATGTTATTCTGGAATACAACTTTCGTTTGAATTTCTGTCTTAAAAAGGTAGTTTTCAACGTTTCAGTGGCATGGAAGAAGGAAGCAGGAGGGCATCAAAGAAATCTCACAAGCCTAAGCGTCCACACCCTCAGAAGCACACCGCTGACACAGACGAGCCCGCTGTTTACGAGAACTTTCAAACGCAGTGGTTCGTGACCAGGGGTGCAGATGGAAAATACAGCACACTGACGTTTCTGTACGTCTGTAAAAGTGCTGGTAACAAAAGGTACGCCGACTCCGAGTTTGTTAACCTTGGGACAATAAAAGATGTCTCCGAGGTTGCCGGACAAGGAGGTCAGGTGGGGAGGCTTTCCTTCAAGACCTCCCAAGGCTTCATTGTTGTGGACATCGTTTTTTTTTAAATTGTCAGTGTGCAACCACCGGCACTGCACAAACTCTTTTCACACTACCGGACAAAACGAAGCATGTGTTCATGTATTAGGCAGGTTTGTTCCAGCACAAGCGAGGACTTTCCTGTCAGTGAGTCCGAGCAATCAGATGGAGAAAGGTCACAATCACCACCTTCTGCTAGTTCTTTAGGGAGGTCATCAGATAGAGGTTCCGAGGAACAAGACGAGGAAGAACCCCCTGTGCGGCCAAAGAAACTTAGCAGGCCAAGGGCAACGATAGCTGCTAAAGAACCAAAGAAGCGAAAAGTAAAGCAGCTTGATGTTGCTGAAATCGCTGATGAACAACCAAAAACGAAGAAGGGAAATGGCAAGGCTCCTAGGGTGGCCATTAAAGAAAAGAAGGTGGATAAGACCTCAGAGAGGATGGAACAAATAAATCTTAACAAGTATGTTCAGGGGGTAATATACTTGCCAGTAACTTCCATGAGGTTGCCACCGAAGAATAAAGCTGGTGAGCGCCCCCTTCAGGTTCGAAAAATCTATGCTGACCATTTAAGAAATTTGAAGGACAGAATAAGGAGCAACCCCAATGCCCATGTTGCTCCAATTGTTGTTCTTGTTGACAGAACCCAGTGCATGGACCCCAAGGACTACGACAGAGAAAATGCAGACACTTACATGCACTATGTCCTTGGGGGAAACCACAGTTTCAAAGCAAGGAGATAGTTGTACAAAGAAAAAAACAACCCAAGATATCTCTCTGTGCTGTTTACTGTGGCCTGACAGACGAAGAAGCCAAAATCGTTGCCAACACGCACAATGCTGACAATGAATATAAGCTGAAAATGAGCTTTGTGGACAAAATCAGGTTCATGCACAGGGAATATATGATATTTAAAGAAAAATATGGAGATGATTTGAAGAAGCCACAAAACTCATTGGAACTAAAGGAAGCGTGTGCTGTGGAGTGCTACCTCAAATACGACGAGGCTAACAAACGGCAGTCTCTAATACCACACGACAATTGGTTCCAGCTAGCCTTCAGAGATGGCAGAGTAAGTTGTTTTTGTATTCTGGAATACCCCTGCAGCCCTCCCACTGATATCGCTTTCTTATCTCCAGATTTGGGACCTCCAAAACGAAATATTCACCATGTTCGAGCGTGGTAATCCGAAAAGAAAAAAGGATCCGACGTCCCCAAAAGGAAATGACAATCACTGTGTGGCGAGAAATGCAGGGCTTCACAGATATGGATATATTAGAAAGGCTACTGCAAAAGGTTGTCGATAAAGAATTTACTCTTGAAGAAATGTCCAAGGAGCTCCACAAGTAAGCACGCCACTTTGGGTTTTTGTTTGGTAGGGAGAAGTGTAGTTCAAAAAACACGCTTACACGCGAAAGCCAAAGTGTATTCCGAAATACACTTTGGCTTTCGTGTGTGAGCCAAACTGTATTCCGGAAATACACTTTGGCTCACACCCGAAAGCCAAAGTGTATTCCGGAATACGCTTTGGCTTTCGTGTGTGAAGCAAAGTGTATTCTGGAATACACTTTGGCTTTCAGTTTTTTAAGTAGTTCTTTTTTGTTGCTTTTTTTTTAGTTTTCTTCCTTCTAACGTTTGTGTGGTCTTACATCCAGAAAAATGTCATCACATGTCAAACCTGCTTAATGGAACAATTAAATGTTGACAGCTGGGAAAGGTGCAAAGAGCTTTATCCTATCGCAACCTCAGACGAAAGGATTGTCCAGTATGCGCCAAATTTTGAAGGCTGGGTATGTTGATTTGTTTTTTATATTGTTGTTTTTCTTGTTACTAAGACGTTCTTTTTTGCAGAGCAAAAAGAAAAACAAAGACCTGCCGGAGGGCTTCATGCACTTGGTCAGGACAGCACGAGAAGAGAGGACGCTGGCGGACAGGCGTGTTCTGGATTCTGAGCCCTCCGATTACGAAAGGTTTACAATGTTCGATCAAAATAACCTATTCTCTATTGTACACGGTGATTGCACCAAATTAGCCGAATCAATAAAGCCCCAAGATTTTACCTTGGTAGTAGCTGACCTTAAGCTGAAAGACAGCTGCTACGATGACCAGCCATTTAAAAACTCTGAGTTTAACGCTTTCGTCGACGGCATAAAGCATATTACTACGGCAAAACATTGGAGGCTGGTAGTATTTCACTCAAGCATGCAATCCGGTCTTGTGGAAGCCAGCTTCAAGAATCACTTCGGTTCGCCTGCCCAAGCTGGTTATAAAAATCTGGTTTGGTAAGCACCTATTCTGGAATACACAAGTCCTTTTGTTTTCCTTACCTTTTTTTTCTTTGTTAGTTACAATTGTAGCATTTTTAAATTCTTGTTAGGAGTTTCTATTCCGGAATACGTTTCTTTTGACTGTACTTAAATACTTCTTTATTTTTATTTTCCTTAGGTATAAAACAAATATTAATTACCATGGTGGAGGCCCGCGGCTGCTAAGTAAGGTCGAATATCTCCACGTGGCTTATTGGAGTTTCGACGGAAAACGTACAATGGAACACTTCAACACAGCGGCATGCCAGAACTTTTCAAACGTGTTGGAGTTTCCAGCTGTGTTACAGAAGTTGCAGGACCCTAGTGCACAAGGAAGAATAGTGAATCACTACCAAAAGCCACAGAAACTTATTAACCATCTTCTGGACATGTTCTCACGTCCAGGAGATTGGGTGCTTGACGCGTTTTCTGGCTCTGGTACAACTATTGCTTGTGCACTTAAGAAGGGCCGTAATTGTGTAGCTGTTGACATTGACAAGGAGGCTGTACAGTTCATCAAGATGAGACTTTCTGCCTTACCAACTCTACCAGACGAGAATCAAGAGTTGGGGGCAAAGTCTAATTCTGATTTTGCTAAGATGACATCTTCGGAGATACAGCCTCCTTTTACGAGCTCTTTGGAAGACGAAGCTACATTTGCAGAGCTGAAAGAAGTTGCTCTAGCTACAATACCTGAAGCAGCCACCAACACAGAAAAGCCTAAGTCACCAGAGAAAGGTGAAACGTTAGAAACTGGTCAAGCTGAGAGCAGCAAGAAGAATGAAGAAGATTTTAATTTAGATCTCTGACGGATTTTTGTTGTGGCTACTGATTGACATCTATTATTTATTGCCATTATTGGCCATTATTGATATAACACAAAACCAGTAATGAAATTATTATTATTATGTTTACTAAATTTGTGTTTTTTGTACATCGACCTCTAATAAATTACGTGCTCATGTCTCAAATCTGCTATTTTCACGTGCTTAACTCCAAAAAACCAAAGTCCTGTCCAAAGAGTACCCCAAAAATAGGCCAAAAAAAAACTGATACTCCTGAAACTTTGAACCTCTCTTAAAAAGGCCCAATTTCTGAAGTGCCGTGCTTTTTCTAAAGGAATCTTTGAAACGGGAGTGCTGCAACACTCCCGTTTAATTTGCAACCTTGTTATTAGTTAACCATTTTTTTGTCTTTGAGCAAAGCATAGAATCCATAACCATAGCCAGAATTGAACAAAGATTCTTCCCCAAAAAACAAATTTGAACAGAGTTACAGAATTAATTAAATAGTGCATATTCTTGAACAATATTTATATACTCTCCATCTTATCCAAATGGTAATATTGACACACCAGGTGTTAAAGCAAATGAATAAATTAGATTGAGATGATGATGAAAAATGTAAGAGCTATGACAATCAATGCAAATGCTCCACTAGATGTTGTAGACATATGCCAATACCACAACCTTGAACTAAAAAACTAGGTTTTAAAGAACATAAACAATGTGTTTTGGCTGATATTTAGTTTAGTACATTTTTTTGCTTAACAATTGACGCACTTAGTGCCTCATTTCTATCGCTCAAGCCTTGGAAAAGTTTGTTAACCTTTGAATGCTATTGCAGATAAATGTTATTGAAAGGAAATTAGCAATAATGGATTTCATATGGTTCAAAATATTGATTGGCAAGGGAATTTTATCTAGAAAAACTTGCATTTTGATGGTAGAGTAAACTCCATTTTGCATTGTAAAGAATAAAAGAACGATGTTTCGAATATGGGCCATTATTTCCATTTTATTTTATAACATTCTACCAGAGCTAAAACATGCTATCAGGGTTGGCAAGTGCAAGGGCAGTTGGGGAGATGGCAAAAGGAATATCATGCCGACTTAAAGAGTAGAAATTCTATTACTACTGACGTTGCCCACTATGCTCATATGACACGTACCTGCCCGCTATGCTCATGTAACTTATGCCTGTACATAAACTAAAACTCCAATTTTGTATTTGATTTTAGTGGATCAACACTAAATATGGTATGTGTATGATGCCTTTCCTGAGCGCATGGTAAAAGACTCTAGATGGAACATTGCATCATTGGTTTCAATTTTCCATTAATGAACACAGCCTAATGAATATGTACAAATTTCGATTTAGATTCACATTTGTTTACATATTTAAGTTTTAGGATGTGTATGCATTGCATTATTAGTTTCAGTTGTCCATTACTGGCGTGCATTGTCCATTTGGGATGCACATAAAAACACACACACGCACATCCCTTCCCAACCATTTACTTCTGGCATGTTTTTGTGATATTGGTATGACCAAGAGATCAGGTCCATGACTTGGAATTTTATTGTCATTTTCTAATCCACCTATTCTGGGGGTTGTGTGTCATATGTTTTTAGTTGGTGAGCTAGTTATGCATAGAGATTCGCATTGGCCTCTTCATAATTGTTGAGAAATGTCTACACACAACATTCCTAGGCCTTGAAGGGGCCAAAACAAATTTAGCCCATACACTCTACTGTATATAAATATTGTATCCCCCCCAATACAAGGCGTCCAACGGTAAGCAAGGAATCCTACATACATACAAAAACCTGTATTCATAACTGTAAGTCAAATTGAGTCACGCCTCGTTGGCTAGGATCCCCCGAAACCGACATCCAATAATCCGAGACTATCAACGAATGCCCTGTACAAATATCGCAAGTCGAACGTTTTTTTTGAGGTGGTTGGTGGTTTCATGCCTTTCTCAGTTGAAAACAAAGTGACGAAACACTCCAATATAGTAGAAATAGACCTCTACAAGCTTTCTTAAAAGCCTTCACCATGGGATACAACATGTTATACTAAAATTTAATTTACGTCTGTCCACTTATATTAGAAATAGCATAATACATTATTCTCTTACCATTAATTTTCTTGCCTTTCTTTGTAATAAAGACTGGTCCATTGTCACTCAATCAGAACTTATAATATACCAATTAGACTGGAACTTATAAATGGTTTGACTAGACTAAACAATAATCAAAGCTTCTTTTACTCTTTCTATCCCAGGAATAAAAAGCAAGAGTACATAGGATATTACCAAAATCAGCTTCTATAATTCAGGGAAAAAAAAGGAATCTTCAATCTCATTTCACCAAAATAACACAACGAATGTGCATTTACATCAAGTGTTGTGCTTTAGATACTCCACAATAGAAGACTTTAGAGAAGAAGAGACTGGTTCTGCTCCAAGATAGACATCAAACAATGCTGAAATTAGTTGTTTAGACTCAACTATGGCGGTCGGGTGCGAAGGTAGAGAGCCATCATCTGAAAGACTAATCTGCACATGCACATGAATTTTCGAATTGGTGGAATATGATAGACAATCAACACAAGTAACAAATGTACTACCTGAAGTGTTGAAGGCTGGACCCAGTTAAAATAGATGGTTGTTCCCTTTTTTAATGACCGCGCTTTGAGAACTTCCTCAAAGGTATGAAGGGCTTTGTCTCCATGAGGTCCTGCTAACTTTAGACGAGGAGTGAGTGCTTCCTCCAATGCCTTCCAAAACTGTTGCCCTTCAACATCTCTTGCTAACACAATTACAAGCCCTTTCTCCAGTGGTGCTGAAAGTGTAGCACATGAATCCACCATATTCAGTTAAGATGTATTTAGTTAATCCTCCAAAAAGAATAAATCGCAACTGACTTTATTATACTAAAGGTTTGGAAAATAAAAATAACCTTCAGTGATAACCGCCCATAGGTTGATATCATTCAGAAGTCCATCTTCTGGCTTTTCATTCCATGGCGCAAGTTTTGTCATCTTGGGCTCTGCATAGAAGGCCACAGCATAGACTTTTACTGCAATAAATCCAACAGTTTTCTCTCTCACACCTGCACATTGAAATAATGTGTCATTCATGCAAATTTCAACAGCTTATTTTCATAGTTTAAGTGTGTAAGATTAACCAGCTCCACATAGAGAGACTTCCTTCGTGCCTCCTGGTAATGTAAGTGACATTGGAAATTTAAGGCCAGTAGCAGGCTCCACATAGTGAGTTTTATCTAGAGCCAAACCTAAAGAAATTAAAACAGCTAAATCAGTTTTCCCTGTAGCAATCTGAAGAAAAAACTGGATCCTAATGCTTTCTTACAAGCGCAAAAAGCCCAAAATAGATTAAGTCCTATTTTTTTAATGCTTCAAATGACAGGAAAAGTAAAGTAACAGTAATGCAGATACTCACTTGCAGTGGGCATAAATCTTCTGCCCTTTGAGGGCTCAGCAAAAGCAATGTGGGTGCGAGAGAGAGCGCCAAAGCAAGGGCTTCGACTACCATAGCCAAGAGCTGGTGTCTGGATCAAGGATGTGATGGATTGAATTTGTATATTTTCCCTGTTTTGAAACCAAGATTGGGAAGGCAACAATGATCCAGCCAAGGCCATAGCTATGAGCGTTGATCGGCTCAAACAGCAGCTCATTAACTAACTTATATTCTCGCAGCATGAAATGGGCACCGTAGAGCTCGAATATTCCGATGGAATGGGCACCATAGAGCTCCGGTTGCATCATGCATGTTCAATTTTGTTAGCCCAATGTTTAAAAAAAAAGTAAGAACTAGCGAAAGTTGCTAAAAAAAAGGGTAAGAACTAGCAAAAATGTAGAAGGTAAGAACTAGCGAAAATGCAGAATTGAGGTGACTAGTGAAGATGCTAAAAAAAAGTAAGAATTAGCGAAAATGCAGGATTGAGGTGACGATCATGGTGGAGATGGAGTAGCTACAATGACAACATACTAGAGGGACCATAGTTGGATCATGAGATTTTCCTCCTTGCTTTTTTAACTGGAGCGCAGGCATACTAGTAAGAACTAGCGAAAATGCAGAATTGAGGTGACTAGCGAAGATGCTTAAAAAAAAGGCAAGAATTAGCGAAAATGCAGGATTGAGGTGACGATCATGGTGGGGATGGAGTAGCTACAATGACAACACACTAGAGGGACCGTAGTTGGATCATGAGATTTTCCTTCTTGTTTTTTTTTTTTTTTTTTAACGGGAGCATAGGCATACTAGTCTTCGCGACTAGCTTAAAATGCGTGATTGAGGTGACTAGCGAAGATGCTAAAAAAAAGGTAAGAATTAGCGAAAATGCAGGATTGAGGTGACGATCATGGTGGGGATGGAGTAGCTACAATGACAACACTACAACGTTGCCCTATAATCTTCAACATCTTGAGCAATCTTATAAGCAAGGCGGATTGGAGATCTAGAACTGTGCTTATCTTGCTCAGCATTGGTCAATTTCTTCCTTTCCTTTCTTCACTAGGACGGTGAAGAGTTTGATATTGGTGTTGAGTGGATCTAAGGCCAGATGCTTGTAATTTTCAAACAGAATGCGTTCCTATTACTGCTTAAAAAGTCATTGATGATTCCGCACCATTCACAGTGGACTTTGTAGCTCTAAAGAAATAGCGCAATCCAAATTTAAAATGTATGAATGGAACAATCTTCTTGCTTCTAGCAGTTTCAACTTCGTTGCTCTCCGAGGATTTGCATCATGGATTTTTGCTTAACCTACTCGGACATGGGTTTAAGGAAGGTCAACCCTCTCCTCTCAGGGATCATGGAAAATAATACTCTCGACCTCTGGCCTCGAGGGTTATTCCCTATAATCCCTTCGAGGGGAGGGTTAACCTCCTCTTTCCCTTTCCCTCTCACAATTCTTATTGCAGTTTCTCGAGATATAGTTCATGCATGAATCAACTCATAAATCTGACATAACTGGCCGGTCCAGTGCTCCAAAGCTTGAATGTTTCATTGCAGAGCCTAATTTTGAGATATAATTTGGCTTTCTAAAAAAAGAGCTAAAGAGTTCCATTTAGCCAGAGTTGGGAACTCGGGCTAGGCAGACTTGAAAATCTTCTTCCTCCAGAATCCGTGCCCTATGCAGTATTTGATGCATTTTAGACTATGATGATATGTGCTAGGTCCCGAAGGTCTGGAGCCCATGATGTCTGAGATGCCCCCAATCTGCTAGAAACTGTACTAAAGAGAGTAGAACTAAAAGCTATTATCTCAGAAAGCGAGACTTTCAGCATGTTTTTGGTGAATACAAGGGTCTAACTAGTTATGAATAAAGCTTTTTAAAGATGTCCAAATTTGAAAATTTTTGTGGAGATCCAAATTCACCTGTTTGGGTTGATTTGCTTCTAATTTTGTGCTTGGGCCTTTGGTGTAGTCGTAGCACACTACTACTCTTAGAGTAGCTATACCGTCCAAAGTTGTACTTTGTATAGTTCTGTCCAACCTATATATCTATCTAATAACTGCATGTTGTTGGTCTGCTGTGGCTTCTTCTCATGTCCTAAGACCATATTGTTGCATGGGGAAGAAAGTGGCAAGCTCGGTCTTATTTGAAGGATCTTTACATGGCTTGCAATGGCTGGGGATGCCTGTTGTTGGTCGGCTGTGGCTTCATCTCTTGTCCTAAGACTAAGTGGCAAGATCTGTCTTATTTGACATTGCTTGCAATGGCTGGAGATGCTTGCCAGTATAAATAATGCAGGTACGGATCTTCAAATTCAATCTTCTTCCTTCTTGTTCATTTTTGTAGGACGTGGCTTAGAGCTTAGAGATTTGTGGTCTTATTTTGTTGATTTTTTTTTTCTCTCTCTCTCTCTCTGAGTTGTTCCCATCTATAAGGCAGGTGACCCGCACTGCCCAGCCAATTACCGAACAATCATGGTCAGTTCGGTGTTTGCAAAATTGCTTCTTTGGGATTCTCGAGCGGCAGCTTGATCGGCCGGGGCGGGCGGCAGAGATACGGCCCTCACCCAGGCGGGGATTCGACCCCGACACTCAACCATTGACCACATCTTCACATTGCGAGCTCTGGTTGAAGACAGCAGGAACCGCCGTCAGGATCTATATTGTTGCTTCGTGGATTTTGCAAAGGCATTTGACACTGTGCCTCGGGAAAAACTATGGGCAAGATTGCGACAGCTGGGGGTTCCGGTAGATTTGCAGAATGCAGTGTACAGGCTTTATGAAAGATGCTCGGGTCGGTTGCAGCCGACAAGCCAACCATTTGATAGTAGTATCGGGGTTCGCCAGGGATGCCCTCTCTCCCCAACATTGTTTGGGCTTTACATTGATCAATTGGAGAGCTGGCTTGCTGATAATGGGGGCGACGGGGCTCACCTTCTCTACCAGATCATCAGCAGTTAATATATGCCGATGATGTGGACCTTCTAACTTACACACAGCATACATGCAACGACATCTCGATGCCACGGACACATTTTGTCAAGCGTTTATCTTGGCGTCAACTTGGCCAAGACTAAGGTGGTTTTCATATCATCTTCCACGACGGTAGGGATCCCCTCCTTCCGTTACCGAGGCGCGAATGTGGAAGTAGCATCCACATACAAATATTTGGGAGTGGAGTTTCCGTCTACTATGCACCGGGACACATCCATACGACTCACGAAGTTACTGGTAATTTTGGAAAGCACTATATGCAATGCAAAACAATAGTCATAGAGCGGAGTTGTATGATTGGACCCATCAGTCCACACTGCTCAAAGTCTTAGTGGAGCCCGTCCTTTTATACGGGGTGGAAGTATGGGGCCCAATGGTATCCCTCGCTACTTGGAATGACTTGGAGGTCGCGAAAGCCTTCTTGGTACGAGCACTAGGGGTGAAGTCCACAGTCCCATATCAAATTCTCTCAAGGGAAATGGATTCTTGCCTCTTGAGAGGGCGGCCCTTGATCGCCACATTGTCTATTTTCGGAAGGTGGTCAACATGGACGATGCTCGCCTCCCAAAACTAGCTTATATCATGGCAATGGGGCCTAACGCCTCAAGGCCTGCTGGAGGAAAAAGAGAGCTCAATGGATGGCTAGATGGAATGTGCGTGAGCACGAGGTGCATACATGTGCAAACAGAGCGTATCGCCATAGCTTGAGGTAATATCTTGACGCTTTTTGCTTCATCGGCAAGCTTTGGGATGCCGCCCTTGAACAGTCAAGACAAAGACACTACCAAAGACCACATAAATCCCACATTGGAACGAGGCCCACAATGCTACCTGCGCACCCACTTGCCCATGAAAAGACGCGGACTCATTGCCTCCATTCGCATTGGGGCACATCATCTTCAATTGAGACAAAGGATGGATTGGTGAGCCACGCCGGGACGTGCTCACAATGCCGCCAAATGGGAGTCATTGAGGATGAATCTCATACCCTTCAAAGTTGCCCAAGATATGATCAAATCCCGGACGCTTATGCCGAAGTTGGTCGCCCGCCACCGCTACATGTGACATTGAGCACAAAGATCCGCGGATGCTAGGATCATACCTTCCGTGGAGGTCATGGACATGCGAGATCAGCTATGTCCTCGAAAGCACGCCTTTGACATGTACATACACATTTATTTCATGATGATGTATACTTATGCGGTTTGACACATTCTTATTACGCCACGGTTTTCCCTCGAAAACCCTTGAGGGAGGGGGTTTTAACCCTCGACAAGAATAAGTTTGTTTGCGCTCCTTCCCAGGTCCCATAGGCCGATTGGTCTCAGTGGACGATAAAAAAACTATTCTATTCTATTCTATTCTCTCCCCAGATTCAAGAAGATGCCAATGCACTTACCTGCTATTTGTTTTCTTTTACCTTTTCCCTTCTTGTTTGTGTATTTGGAATGCAAATTCATGCAGATGACTTTTCTAGCTTTGTTTCGAAGACTAGTGTCTGATCGGAGGTGCCACAGAATCAGGAGGAGATTGTTAGGCTTCCGACCCCTTTTTCTCCTTCCTTTGCTAGTGGTCTGGAGCTAGATGTGAGAATAGTAAGTATGATGGATTCGAAAGTAGAGGCATTACGAGGTATTGTGGAGAAACTATATATACAACCATTTTTTTTAAGATATTATGTTATTGTTTTGTGTTTTGATGGTGTAGGTTCTAATGGCCATGGCCATGCAGGCGTTGCTACAAGCATTTCTTGTTATTATAAAGATGGAATCAAGGTGGCGGCGGCACCATCATATGTTTTTCATTTATTTATTTGTGATATGTTTTTGTGGTGTTAGTGAGGCGATGGCATGAACATCACATGAAGATTCTGTATTCTTTGCTCTTAAACAATATGTGATATTGAATGAACTATAGGCTCCTTCTCTTGTCTTTAATTTCTATAAGTATATTTTGGAAACTTCTGTCCAACATTAGCATGGACCCCCCATTGGAATGTTCTTCAATTCCTGGAGGGTGTATTTCATCATACCATTGGTTTTCAATTAAATGTACTACTTGGATGAAATGCTGGCCAAGTGATGTTCAATATTTTATGACCAAATATTGTGAATTGTAAGATGCAATATATGTATTATTCTCTTGGCTAATGGCTGAGATGTAACGATAAAGAAGAAGCGTGATAAAGAAGTACATCGCAATAAGAATATACTTACACATAGACATAGTTCAGACATGCATTTCCCTTCCTCATCAAAATAACTTCTTTTAGGGGAGTCATCCTTTAACTGCAGAACAATATGAAGCCACTGCTTGGCATGGGGATCAAGTTTTCTAGCTTGATTTGGAGAATATAAGATATCATGTTTGGAATCCACTTAGCAAAGAACCAATTATGGTACATGCCCACTTTTTGTCAAAGGAGAGGTTAGGATGTTTGTTCCAATTAAGATCAAATTGAAAAAGCAATGCTTTTAAGTGCCTATCTCGAACTCATATTTCTGCTTCTGAGTCAAGAGTTAGTTGGAGAAGAAGAAGTCACCTCCCACATCTACTAGGCGATGGAGGTAATGAAAGAACAAACTTGCACCAAAGATGGAGACGCAAGAAATCTCATTCACTTGGCCAAAGTAGTACAGTGCCAACATAGTTGCAACTCTTTGTTGGCAACATTCTGGTCCTCAACGGCCATCTCTTCTAACCCCACATAGTAATTCCTTGCTAGGATATAGCCATTGGGATTCACTAGTCAGGCGCAAACTTTCTTGCTTTAAACTCTCACAAAAGGTTGGAGGTGCAGGCTAAATAGCACCACTGCTACAAGTGTTGGTGGTCCTACCTTCATATATGAACAGGTGAAGGTTATCTCTCGTGACTCATTTCGAATTTCTACTTCAAGATTAGAATTATGAATACTACATAAGCTTTCAAAGATGAGCAGGTTGAGGAGTAGGTTCTTGAGATTGGGGCCAATATAAATGTTAAAATTTTGCCATAAATAATCTGCTAGAGGAAGGCATATGAATGCAAATTTATTATGGATAACATTTAGGAACTTAACTTCTAAATGTTTAAAAGGGGCAAAATTGACATTTTTGAAAATATTTTATGTGCATTCTGTGTGATAACAATCAAAGAAGATTGAAATACTAGATGATTGCTTGTCACAAAAAAATAGTGGATTCTACAATTGATCCAAAGGTATCCGATTGTCGAATGTTGAAGAAATGGAAGTTTAAACTAGTGCTTTTGATCAATCTCAAACTATAATGTTTTTCTTTTTCGCAACGCCATTGCTCAAAAATATTCTAGATTAAATAAAAGGTTGAAGTTGCATATGGTGGCCATTGGGAGCTTTGGATATACATATTGGTGATTTGTGATAGCCTCTAAACTACAGATAGAAGCTGAGGTATATTTAACAATATAAAATAAGATTTCAAATACATATTTATTGGTGTCAATTTCATTCATGCATTGTATATTAAGTGTGGGCTCTCGTTGCACCCTCAATATGAATATATAGCACCATAACATGGGATTATAAGTGGATTTGATTTGGGTATATAAAACTACCATACCTGAAACCATAGACTACACCCCTCAAAGAATTGAATGCGTTGTAACAAGAAACAAATAAGAATAAAATATATCAACATATATAGATCTAATAGAAAAGCTAATTATGTTGGCTTGCTAGTTGTATTGGTCAACGCATTCTTTATTTTGATAGATGTTCGTGGACAAGTCCCATATTTCATATTCCAAAACTTGACATTATTTCATAGTTCAAATCATAGGTGCTTTTATTATTTTGGTAGAGGTTCGAGTCCTCGTATTTCATATTCTAGAACCTGAGGCGCCTGAGGCGCAATTATATTTCATCCTTCAAAATCATAGGCACCCCTAGTCAAAATTATTTTGGTAGAAGTTCGAGGACGAGTCCCCATATTTCATATTCCAAAACCTTAGGCGCAACCTATTTCATATTTCAAATCATAGATGTCCTTATTGTTTTGGTAGAGGTTTGAATCTCTATATTTTATATTGCAAAACTTGAGGTGCAATTATATTTCATATTTTAAAATCATAGGCGCTCCTAATCATAAATGACAATAATCAAAGCGAGAGGCGCCTAGAGGCCCCCATCACAGGATCCACCAATGACCAATTTAGTTCAGGGTGCACCCCGTTTAGATAAAGATAAAGATAAAGATAAAGATAAAGATAAACTTTTTATCATCCATGAGAATCCAGTCGGGTTATGGGAATATGCACCGAAACAAAAGTGGGCCTTAACATTAGACTTGTCCCATGATGGGCCATTAACAGGCATTTTCAACGTTTACAAAATAAAATGTCTTGATAAAGAGATTTTTTTTATTTCTTTGGTTCTAATGTTATTTTTCTACACAGAGATAGATAGATAGATAGATAGATAGATAGATAGATAGATAGATAGATAGATAGATAGATAGATAGATAGATAGATAGATAGATAGATAGATAGATAGATAGATAGATAGATAGATAGATAGGGTTTTTTACGCATACGGAAACCAAATTGTCCATGGGACCTAGACAAACATAAGGGGCATGGAAGCCCAAAAAGCACAAAGAAAAAATAATGCTAATGCTAATAGTAATTTTGTGTACCAATATAGAATTTTGTGAAAGACACAAAAAAGTGCTCCGAAGTCTGTGAAAGAAGATATATCCATTCAAACTAGACGGGGTCAAAGCTGTCTTCTGCCTTCTGAGAACCGTTACCAATTCCTAGAAAGCAGTTATGATGTAAAAACAATAACTTTCAATTTTTAGATCAAACTTGGGTTTGAATTTAATATTTTGACCTTTACTTTTAATTTGAATTTTAGGAAATTTATATAAATGGATAATATTGCTACATATAATTCTAGATCATCCTCCAAAAAATTGCATTATGAGAGTTTACAAGGACATAAAACCAATGCATAAACAAGCTCGTGAAAAGAACAAAAGACATGGTAAAAAAATTAAAAACAATTTTAGTACCTGCCCATTACTGGTCTATGGTCTATTTAGAAATTTTAAATATCTTTAAGTTAATCCAAATTTTGGGATATGAGTAGCCCTAGACCACTCACTGTGATTAGATAATACCATCTTTCCTTAAAAAGGAAAAAAAAGGAAAGAAAACCAGATACATTGTGGAGGATCAGAGGGAAATGTTTTACCTCCTGAACAGACATCCCAGGACATTCTAGAGAAAGGGCTGAACAAACCTCTGCACCTGCAAGAAATATCAGTGCAAACCAAAGGATACAATACTTACATAAGCCAGCTCTATGATCCTGCTAAGGTTCGAGCAAAAGCACCTCCACAACAGAGTTGGATGTCACTTAGGGCCTGCAGCGTCTCGCCAATGGCAAGACAGTTCATTCTCTAATGGTAGCTTTTTTTTTTGCTTGGTTGATTTGTTGGTTCTTAGTGTAAACCTTAAAGGATTTTCCATGATTAATAAATGCAATTCAAAACCTTTTAAGGATTTTCCAATTAACGACATACTAACTCAACAACAGCGCGAAGTCCGTTTGGTCTCGATGGATCATGGATGTGAAGGTCTCTTCTTTTGGCGTACCTATCACAAAACATTGTGAGTTTCCATTTTGCTGAATCATTCGGAGGCTTCGGTCTTAGTTTAGTATTTAAATTGCATGCAATGAACCGTTTAGGAGTTTGGATTCCGTGTGCTTCGAAACAAAAAATTTGAACTGTAATGTGTGAGTGCATTCGACAAATGGAATGGAGACCTGATCATCCGCCATAGTCAGTGCTTTTGGCCGGATGGCTGACTCTGTTGGCAATATTCTTTGTAAAATACAAAAATGTAGGAAGAAGAAGAACCTAGAGTTTGCCAAGCGCCTGCATGTCCACATTTGCAATAATGGGTTGGAAGCTGATAGTAGCATTGAGAATCACACAGTGCCCTTGTTTGTAGATTGTGGAAATGTCTCTGATGCTCAGCAGGCTTTCAACAGGTTACATCATCGTAATGACCATTCGTGGACTAGTCTTATATGTGGATACGTTGAATATGGACAGTTACAACATGCTTTCACCCTTTACCAGAAAATGCAAGAGGACAATATACACCCTAACAGTTTTACCTTTACAACTTTAATAAGGACATGTACACTGCTGAAAAATATAGAGAAAGGTCAGCAGATTCATGCTGACATCAAAGAAAAGGGGTTCGGAAAAGACATCTTTATTGGTAGCACATTGATCAACATGTATGTCAAATGTGGCTTACTAATGGAAGCAGAAGAAGTCTTCGAAAAGCTGCCTGATCGTAATGTCGTATGTTGGACTGCAGTGATTGCAGGGTTTGTTGATCATGGTCTGGGTTGGAAAGCATTGGACTATTTTGAACAGATGATGGTGGAGGGGGTTTGTCCAAATCCACTTACGTTTGTTTTTGCCTTGAAAGCATGCAGTAGCATTGGGGCTATAGATAAAGGCCGAGAAATTCATTCTTGGATTTCACAAATGAGATTTGAAGAACATCTTTTTGTTGGTAGCAGCTTGATTGACATGTATGCAAGATGTGGTGCACTTGCAGATGCACGAGCTGTTCTAAATCGATTGCCAGTTCGGAATGCTGTGATCTGGACTACAATTATAACAGGATATGTGGAAGCTGGGTATGGTCAGGAAGCACTGGATTGCTTTGAAGAGATGCAGTTAGATGGTGTTTCTCCAGATGTTGCAACATTTGTTTGTTGCTTAAAAGCTTGTGGTAGAATAAGAGCAATAGACAAAGGGCGAGAGATGCACTATGCAGCCGCACAAAGAGGATTTGAAAAAGATCGAGTTTTTGGTAGTGCTTTAGTTGATATGTATGCCAAATGTGGTTCACTTTGTGAGGCACAGGAAGTCTTTCACAAATTGGGTGTCCGTGATGCCATATCATGGACTTCTATGATTGCAGGACATACTGAGCATGGATCTGGCCAGGAGGCTTTAAATTGTTTTGAACAAATGCGGTTGGATGGTGTGATACCCGATGATGTTACATATGTTTGCAGCTTGAAGGCTTGTGGCAGCATAGGAGCCCTAGATAAAGGACGAGAAATACACCTAGAGGTTGAACAGAAGGGACTTTTAAGAGAACCTTTAGTTGGCAATGCTTTAATTGATATGTATGCCAAATGTGCCTCTCTTAAAGAGGCTAGAGAAGTGTTTGACAAAATGCCAGTTCAAAATACTGTCTCATGGAATACACTACTTTGGAGCTATAGTGACAAAGAGCTTGGTCTGGAAGCTTTGAAATGTTTTAGGCTGATGCAACTGGAGGGAACACCTCCAAATGCTGTCACATATATTAGCATTGCCAAGGCTTGTGGGGGGTTAGGAGCAATAATTGAGGGTCGAAGAGTACATTCTGAAATTGTGCAAAAGGAATTTGACAAAGACCTTTTTCTTAGCAACACTTTGGTTGATATGTATGCCAAATGTGGGTCAGTTACAGAGGCACGCGACATTTTTGACAGGCTTGATGGTCGGAATGTTGTGTCTTGGACTGCAATAATTACTGGTTATGTTGACATTGGACTTGGTGAGGAAGCGCTGAAATGTTTTAGGGAGATGCAATTGGAAGGAGTGTTGCCAACTGCTGTTACTTATGTTTGTATTCTGAAAGCGTGTGCAATCATGGGGGCAATGGATAAGGCTCGGGAGTTACACATTGAGATTGCAGAAAAGGGATTGGAGATGGATGTCTTTGTTGGTTCCACTTTGGTCGATGTGTATTCTAAAGGTGGCTTACTTCTGGAAGCACAGGTAGTCTTTGATAAGCTGTCATTTCCAGCTGTTGTGTCATGGAATGCAATGATAAGAGGTCATGGCATGAACTATGATAGTAACATGGCCATCAACTGTTTTGAGGCAATGCAAGAACAGGGCATTAGGCCTGATCCTATTACATTTGTTTGTCTTCTTTCTGCATGCAGCCGTGGTAATCTAGTTTCCAAGGGCCAGCAGTATTTTAAGTTAATGACTGATAAATATGGCATTCTACCACAAACAGATCATTATACTTGCATGATCGATCTTTTTGCACGATCTGGGAGCCTATATGCGGCAAAGATATTACTAGAAACAGCACCATCCCCTTTACCTGAAGAAGCATTGAAAGCTCTTCTCAGTGCATGCAAAACGTATGGTGAGGTAGAACTGGGTTCGAAATGCTTCCAACAGCTGGTTAGGATGAATCCAGACAACTCCTCTTCTTATGTGCTTATGGGAAATATTTATGGAACTGCTGGCAGGTGGGATGAGGCTAATGCAATAGAAGACCAGAGAAAACGTGCCGGAGCAAAGAAAAAGCCTGCACGAGCTTTAATAGAGATAAATAAGAAGGTGCATGAGTTTGTTGTGGGGGGTGACCAAAGTGATGAAGTTTTAGTGATGTTAGAAACCTTGAGTACGCGCATGAAGGAGGAAGGATATACCCCAAGTCTAGATCTCATTTTGAAACCTGTATCTGATGAAGGGAAGGAAGCCGCATTGTGTGGGCATGCCGAGAAAGTGGCCATAGCATTTGGGCTTCTTCACACACCACAGGGCCAAGCACTACATGTGTCAAAAAACCTGAGGATGTGCAATGACTGCCATAATGCAAGTAAAATAATATCGAAAATAGAAAACCGGAAGATTGTCCTCCGAGAAAGTAATTGGATCCATCATTTCAAGGAGGGATTATGTTCTTGTGAAGATATGTGGTAATGGTACCCCTTATCACTGTACAAACATTAATTATTTAAGAGGCATGTAAAAGAAGCTGCTAAAGCCTTTTTTACACATCAGCTACCAATGCTGTCTATATTGTTTCTCAGCAGATGAGAGAGTACTCCTTGATAAGGTTCAACTATAGACACACTGGTAGCGAGATGTTTAAAAAATCATAGATGCCACATCTTGTTAGCAGGAGCCTAAGTACCACAATGCTTTTGGTCTATTTATATATTCTAGCAGGCCAGCACTTCATCTGGCAGAATTGAGCTAGATATGCTCTTTTGCTTGCACTTTCACACTTCTGCCTGCCTCATCATGTTACTTTTATGGTCAAGAATGTTTTGCACAACATCCCAATTTTGAACATGGGAGGATCTGCAAGAATCTGGGAACTTCCCATCAGACATGGTCAACATGAGAAAACTAACTCTGTTCTAGAAACTGGAAGAGCAAGAAGATGGATAGTACAATTTAGAGCAGCATGTCTTTCATAAATTGTGGAAGGCTTCTTCATGTCAAAATCATTAGGCCAAATTTTAAAGATGAGCATCTAAAGGTAGCGTGCCAGCTCCTGCGGGGCAGAGAGACTCTGTGATTAAATACGGGGCAGAGAGACCTTAATTAAATATGGTTATATTTGAGCATACTCCAAGGAAAGCTTTGCTCAAATATTTCTGATACACCTAGTATCAGAAAAAAATATTTCTGATACGCCCAATTTGGAAATAAGTTGGATAATTTAGAACATTAATGGTTAAAAAGATGTTTTGGCTGACTTTGCTATAATATAGTATCAACATTTGAATAGGTTCTTGAACATATGCCTAAAATAAAGCAGGCCAAACTTAGCGTGATTATCCAACAATATCCATCAGATAAGCAACTAAAATGACAAAGCATGCAAGAGACATAGAATTGGCAATACTATTGAGACATAGAATTGGCAATACTATTGGTGGAATCAGTGAAAAGTTTAATAAGAATAAGAATAAGAATAAGAATAAGAATAGGTTTTTATCGTCCACTGAGACCAATCGCCTAATGGGACCCGTAAGGGCCAACAAACTTATTATCGTCCGGTTAAAAATCCCTCACCCAAGGGTTTTCGAGGAAAAACCGTGGGCGATAATAAGAATGTCAAGTTAAATTGTACAAGTATACATCATCATGAAATAAATGTGTAGTACATGTCAAGCTGCCGCCCCGAGGACATAGCTGATCTCGCATGTCCATGACCTCCTGAAGGTATGATCCTAGCACCCGTATGGATGCTGTGCTCAATGTCACATGTAGCGGCCGCCAAAGCCCCCAAACAACATAAGCATCCCGATTTGATCATATGTTTGGGCAACTTTGAAGGGTATGAGATTCATCCTCAATGACTCCCATTTGGCGAGCATTGACGTAACCCGTCCCGGCGTGGCTCACCAATCCATCCGCTTGTCTCAATTTGAAGATGATGTGCCCCCGTCTTGAATGGAGGCAATGAGTCTCGTCTTTTTCATGGGCAAGTGGGTGCGCAGTAGCATTGTGGGCCTGTTCCAATGTGGGATTTATGTGGCGGTAGTGTGTCTTTGCCTTGACTGTTCAAGGGCGCCGCATCCCAAAGCTTGTTGATGAAGCAAGCGTCCAAGATATTGCCTCAAGCTATGGCGATCTCGTCTGTTTGCACATGTATGCACCTCGTGTTCTCGCACATTCCATCTAGCCATCCATTGAGCTCTCTTTTCCCTCCAGCAGCCTTGAGGCGATGTGGCCCCATTGCCATGATATAAGCTAGTTTAGGGAGATGAGTATCGTCCATATTGACCACCTTCTCTCAAAATAGACAACATGGCGATCAAGGGCCGCCCCTCAAGAGGCAAGAATCACATCTCCTCTCGGTAGAATTTGATATGGGACTGTGGACTTCACCCCTAGTGCTCGTTACAAGAAGGCTTTCTCACTTTTGCTCCAAGTCATTCCAAGTAGCGAGGATACTCACTGACCCCATACTTCAACCCCAGTATAAAAGGACAGCTCCACTAAGACCTTGAAATGTGGTGTGACGATGGGTCCAATCATACAACTCCGCTCTATGACTATTGTTTTGCATTGCATATAGTGCCTTCCAAACCCTTGTAACTCAGAGTCCAGATGGATGTGTCCCAGTGCATAGTAGAAGGAAACTCCACTCCCAAATATTTGTATGTGGATGCTACTTCCACATTCTGCCCTCGGTAACTGAATGAGGGGATCCTCGGCTGTCGTGAAGATGATATGAAGATTAACAATTAATTCTTTCTTATGAATTTTAATTATGAGCCAGATGCTTAATGTTCAAAACATATACAGTGTTGCTTTCTTCATAAGTTGGTTCATGCTAGAAAAAAACTATAAGATTAAAAAAATGAAAAAGAGAATTCCAACCAGTCAAGGGAAACAAGGTCGAGCCAAGCTGATATGTCAACAGAATAAACGCAGCATTATTAAAGAAGAGAGGAGAAAGCGGCCAAGGAGGAGCACTTCGGTCGGCACTTGGAAACAAAGTCGAGTCAAGCTGGCAAGTCAATAGAATAATGCAGCATTATTGGAAAGAAAATGGAATTGATTTTTATCGTTGAAGCTTCTGTTGGCCACATTATAGATCATTTATCTGCCAGGAAAATGTCTTAGAATTTTAGATTTGCATCAATGAATTTGACTAGGACAGCCCCTTGTGTACCCAGACTGAAGTATGACATACTTGTGCAGTGGAGGATGGTAAAACATGGGATTGAGAAAGGCAAGAATCTCTAAGTTCTAAGTCTAGCGAGGTTAACAATTTAACTTTTGACATGGATCATTTTCACTTTCATGCTTGATCCTTTACACATGAGGTTCTTTTGGATATTTTCTCATTTAATCAAGGAAAAGTTCTCTCTGTATCGTCTCAGTTCACAAACACAAAGGAATCTGAAAAAAAACTGCTATAGAAAGAGGCCAATTGGCCTATGGAACCCAAAAAAAGAATACAACAAATGTATTACTACTAGGATTAAAAAACCCATGCCTCGAAAGGTTTTCGAGGGAAAAACCTTGATAGTAATAGGTATGACGAGAGATTGTACAATGATACATTTTAATCTCAGTGTAGTGTTTGAGGACATAACTGGAGTGCGTATATACATGCTGTCCTGGAGAAAATATTCTAGCGAACCCACTGAAGTCGTGTCACTAGCAGTGCATGAAGCAGCTGGCTAGACTGAATTGACTCAGCATAGCGGGCTCAAGTTATGACTAAATGCCAGACATTGTTGCAGTGTGTGACATTCGTTTTCAATGGCGCCATGCTGGCAACACTAACAGAGTCTGTCCTTATACGCCTCCCGAGCCCATCTGCCTATCTTAATTTAGATGCGATGTGCACCTGTGCGAATTGAAGCTGTCAATCTGCACTTTTTCAGTGACAAATTATACGGAGGTAGTGTGTTGTTTCAACCTGTTCTAGGGCACTAGTATTTTAAATTTTACTGAGGAAGCACCTGTGCTCTTGCACCCTCCATCGAGAGCACCATTGAGCTTGCCTCTTCTTCCAAGAGGCTTTGAGGAGGACCCATGGCCATTGCATAAGCTAGGTTGGGAAGACGATCATCCAGGGCATACAAATATTGCATGTCTTCCACGGTGTGGGTTAAGAGATCGACATCATCAACATATATGAGCTGCTTAATAATCTTGTGCACAAGTCGAGCTCCGTCATCCCCGTGCTTAGTAAACCACCCTTTTAATTGGTCAATGTAGAGGCCAAACAACCCTGGAGAGAGCGGGCATCTCTTCAGACCCCAACTTGTTGACATGTTGTCTCGTCAATGTCATCGACCTGAGCAAGTCTCATACAACATGTACACCATATTTTGCTTCAATTCTCTTAATCTTTCCCATAGCCTTTCTCGAGGCACATTGTCAAAAGCCTTTGCGAAATGAATGAAGCAGCAGGAGGTCACGTCGGTAGTTCCCGCTGTACTCAAACAAGGTGCGTAAGGTGAAATTGTGATCAATAATGGAGTGTCAGGACCTGAATCCTGCTTGTGTGAGGGCTCGCTCTTTTGTCTCCTCTGCCCATATCGTTAATTGTTGCAAAGAATTTTGCAACAATTAGAATTTTGGCCATCAATTTTGCAAAGAAATCAAGAAAGAAAGAAAGAATGATTTTTATCGTCTACTGAGACCAATCGGCCTATGGGACCCAGAAGGAGCGCAATAAACTTGTTACTGTCCGGGTTAAAAAACCCCAATCGGGAAGGGTTTTCGAGGGAAAAATTGTGGCAATAATAAGAATGCTGTCAAACTATACAAGTATACATCATCATGAAATAAATATATATATAATATATACATGTCAAGTATATGCCCGAGGACATAGCTGATGAGCTCCTGAAGGGTATGATCCCAGCATTCGTATGAGATGAAGGTATGAGATGAAGTCACTGCAGCAAGGAATGAAGAGGGTTGCGCAAGAAAATGATTCCCTCCACAAACGAGTCAAAAGAATGAAACAACTCCACTGGGGTTCAGGGAAAAGGCAAGAAACTTGAAACCCATAAATGGGATATGCTTCTGATAACTCCCAAGTAGACAGTTTCTTCTCGGAGACCTCCTCTTCAATACTTCCTCATTCTCCTCGTTTTCCAGTAGGAGCTTCTTTTCCTCAGGATCTATTTGCTCCTCTACTGGTGAGGCAGGACATTCTATCTGAGCGACCTCCATACTTGAAGAAGAACGGGCATCTTGGTTTGACTTACTGTAAATCATGTATGTGTTGAACATAATATCTACGCTGTAAAAACTTTCTTTGCCTTCTTCTCTGCACAGTTCTGCACTCCTCAAAAACCTCTTAATTTGGTCTTGATCAGCCTTCAGAAATATCTTAATTAAGCTTGCATGCTCAGTAAAGGTAAACAGTCACATGACATGGTTTCAGGTCAGGTCCAGCTCTAGCCATGAAGCTATGAAGAATGCCCCCATATGCATTAGTAGACCTGTTACACTCTGCCATGACGTTTACTGTCAGGCAAAAATTATTATATACAGTAGTTGCATCAACTGGCTCCTCTATCTCCTCCTCAAACTCTTCTGGATGCTTCTGACGAAAATCCCATTCTTTCTCTACTATATTGTCATACCATGTGCTAAACAACTCCCATGCCTTATCTGATATACTCTTTACCATTCTTGTTGAGCAGCGCCTCGATTTGTGATAGTTTGAAGGTGAGCGCCTTAGTAGCGGCTTGATATGCAAGAGTGAATAACACGTAGCTATGGTGCGAAAATAATGTTTCCATATTTTATGTTATACACAATTTTGCACCGTGGCTACGGTGCGAAAATAACACTTCCATATTTTATGTTATACACATTTTCGCACCGTGGCTACGGTGCAAAAACAACACTTCCTTATTTTATAGCTGCCATACAAGAAGAGATTCAATTGAAGGGAGGAAGTTGATGGGTTTGTTTTCAGTAATTCAGAGCAATGAACATTGATATTTAGGCAATGACAACTCTTTTTGTTTTATTTTATTTTGAGTAGTGTTTGTGAGTTCAAAAGTAGTCTCTCGTTAGTTATTGTCAAATTGACTATGAAAGAGTGGGCACAGTGAAGCATGATTTCATTAATTGGATAAAATAACGCAATTTTGAGAATTTTCAGCACACCTTATTTGCTCAAGCACGAATACTTTCACCTAGTTCTCGAGCCCAACAAACATGAGGTAATTAACATACACATATACATACAAATTTTGTGTTATACTTGTACGTGTACATGACACTCGTAGAAGGTCAATAATGGCCCTACATTGTACACTAATAATTCACATCAATAATTTTACTTCACTATAAAAATGGCTTGACGAGGGGGTAGAGGCCATTCATCTTCCATGGCTTCCTCGATGCCTCGCCCGTGAGCACATCCGGCTCTTTCAAGTGTTACTTGAGCTACAACGACCGGGCGAATGCACTAGAAATGGCGTTAAGCTTGATCCATGGCTCTTATCTAAAGCTGATGGACCTGCTAGTGCTTGCGGGAAGCTCACTTTCGTGTTAAAGTCCATATTTACCGGGCTTCCCCGATCGAGATCTATGAGCTGAATGGCATCACGAGCTTTGATGTTGATGACGAGTGAATCTGCACCTGCTAATAATGTAATAATGACATGGGTACCTAATAACTAAGTAAGGATGTAATAGCATTCTGATTAAGGATGTAATATCAATGCATCTTTAACCGAGTATATTGTAACGATGTGCTATCCCACCTCCACTTTTTCCGCAAATTTGTCATTGAATTCAATCATAGCTAAATTAATTCAAGCAAACATGTTTTCAAACATACGCATAGTAGTATGAAATAAGTATTATTCTTGTAATATACAAATACCGATACACGCTCAATAATGGTGGTGAAGTATACCCCAATAATTCACCTCAATCATTCCACTTCACTATAAAGGCTTCTCACCGGGCTAAATTTCATTCATCCCCATGGATTTTTCGCCTTCTTGATTCACCACATTGAGGCGATCAAGTGCTCAATGAGCCACTCGTGATCTTGTTGGTTGCCCGGATGGCATCTTCTTCTTGATCCCTACTCCGAAGAAAAGCTTTGGGCGGAGATTCATTGCCCTGCGTCCAATTCGTGTTACGATCGATCCGATCGGCTTCCCGAAGCATGAGCTATGAGATATCGGGGATCACGCCCCTGATGATCCCCAAGATGAATGAAGCACCTGCTTAGCATTGTATAGTGTAAGAGCTCTTGTGTGTAGATGAAAAAACAGAAAGCGTAATGAATAATAACTAATCTCCAATCTAAGGATATAATACCACAATGAATATTGTTTGATGTATCATACCAATGTAGTGTAAGGATGTGCTATTCGACTTCCAAAGATATCTGCAAGCATTTCCAATTTCAACCACACCTAAATTACTCAAGCACACGTTTTAAAAGCATACATATATCCATACGAAAAGATGTATTATACTTCTATTTATACAAATCGGTCTTATACACGAGCAATAATGGCGCCTAAATTCAACCCCCAATAATTCACCTCAATAATTCTACTTCACTATAAAAGCTTCTCACTTCGGGGCTGAAGTTCATTCTTCTCTCATGGATTTTTCGCCTTCATCAGTTCACCACATCGAGGCGATCAAGTGCTCAATGAGCCACTCTGATCTTGTTGGTTGCCTAGACAGGCATCTTCTTCTTGATCCCTACCTGCGAAGAAAAGCTTTTGGCCGAGATTCGCTGCCCCAAGCGTCAATTCGTGTGATGATCCATCTGATTTGGCTTCCTGAGCGCATGAGCTATGAGATATCAGGGATCACTACTACAGATCCCGAAGATGAATGAATCACCTGTTCAACATGTTATAGTGTAAGAGCTCTTGTGTTAAGATGAAAAATGCAAGACGTAATGAATAATAAATAGTCTATTGTAGTGATGTTATGGATAATAAAAAGTGTGAGATGCTTTAATGTACCAGAAGACTCAAGTTTCATCTCCATCATCGATGCCTCTTTAGCAAAGCAATTCCCGCAGTGGATTCCTACAATAGGAGGTATCACAACCAATAATGGCTTCTGTTCCACAAACCAAGCATAGTCTATCGCTTTGAGAGGCCGATAACGGGTCCGCCATTAGGATTCGGCCTCCACTTTTTATGCCAAATGTCCCGACATCATTGAGCCGTGCGGGTGCCTTTCCCAGCCACAGGCTCCCACCAAGAAACAAAACCTCAAGTATAATGAGGGGCAAGTGGGATCTTGTATTGGATCCTCTTCCGCATACGCTACCCATGTAGGACATGCATCTGCTGGTCTTACAAGAAGAAACATACCTTTATGTACATCTTGGTATGGGTCAAATATCTCCACTGCATTCTTGGGTTTATCCTTAGCAGGTCCAACATAGGTAGCCAGAGCGTCAAATGGATCGACCTGAATAGATTCAGGCTCTTGAAGCACAACTTGCCTTGTTTGAGGCCAGAAGTTCTGAATTTCTGGATTGCCCGGGGGTACTTCACCTAGCACACGATCACTTCTCAAGACTAGTAGTCCATGACCTCGCTCATGTAGGTATTAGACCACGAGTTCACACCAGCCCTGGAGATGTTAGCCCAATGCATCATGTACTTCGCAATGGACGACCTCAATGCTCCTATGTCTTTGAGGCATGCATATGGCCTCGACAGCCTTTTGGGCGAGCCAATTGGTATCTTTGGCAAACCATTGTCATCTGCTTTCCACATCCGAATACCCTTTTCTGGCAACCATTCTCTATGACCAGGTCTCATCTTGTAATACATTAATGGCCACCCTTTATTCATGCAGAACTTGAATAATAAGGGCTCCAAGTGACCAACCAAACGGTCCTTCTTATCAGGAATGTAACCTTTTATGAACCCCTTCCAATCGGGAACCTCGGTAACAAGGTATGGTGTCGGTGCCTTCGTGCTACACTCTCGGAAGAGTTGCATTAGTTCTGGAATAGTTAGAGCATCCGACCTGCGCATTAACGTTGAATAGTTACCGAAGAGCGCATAGCATGATTCAAGGAACCAACATGAAAATTTGAATCATCCTTCCAAAGGTCGAGTGAGAAATGTCCTAAGGCACCCGTGCCATGGCCATGCATCAGTGCACCAGTCACGCTAACTTTCAAGCGTTCATCTCTCCATACCGATTTCGCTAATTTCTCCAGTCTTGGAATCATAGTCTTGTTTTGGTCCATCTTATCATGTATGATAGTGGAGCTGGGTCCTGGTCGGTGGGACAAAGCTCTCCATGACCAAGACAAGCTCCTACAAGAGATCCGGGCCGTCATGTGTTCCTTCCTTTCCATCTGCAATTCTCTTCTCCCGCGGGATCTCGGTTTTAGCCATTTTCTTTTTATTACAATACAAGTATTGCACTTGGAAAAAGTCGGTCCTCTTTGCTATTCCAACCTCTCGGGTGATTTTGCTTCCACCCACGTGAGAATGAAGAATGTGAGATGTGCTTGCCCCATCTCCATCACATTGGCGCCCACCTCTTGAAGAATGTCCTTTTAGTTAGGACAGAGGGGAGCCTCTTGACATTCTCTCTCACCCCTCAAGTAGTGATTTTCGATCCAGGGGGCATCGCCTCTGCATTCTCATCTATGTACATAGAGAGTATGGCCTTCCCTAAGAAGAGTGTGAGGCCTCGGCTTTTTCGTGCCCATGTTACCATGCTCAAGAACTCGCGGACCAGCAAGGAAAAGTCTTCGCCACTTATAGAATGTGGACATTGGAATACCATAGGCTCTATGCCATGCTTTCAAGCAAACCTCGCTTATTATTTAGCATTAGCTTCGCGCACCAAAATCCGTTCGCGGAATGTAGGCGCCTAACATGTTGAAAAACAAATGTGGTCCCTCGTCTCAAGCTCGCAAGTTCCAAAGAGAACCTACGCGATACACGCAATCTCGGCTGAGAAGTTTATGCAAAGATCTTCGCATGCAGCAGCGGAAAGACTTGAAGTCCGAAATGGAAGTCGCTGTGGATTTTTCTCTCAAATTTTAGTGGCCCGCAGGAGGTGAACGTGGGGTCCGTTCACCATTGTGTACGCCCTCTTTGTTGCCTTTTTCAGGCTCAATTTGCATGGCATAGGGTTCGCTTCAACGATCGCCCTGCTTTCAGCAGCTTTATGAGTGTTGACACAACAACATTGTCTACTAACACCAAAGCAATCGCCACCTCACCCAGTGTCGGTAACCGTGGCATTTCAAACATGCTTGGCATCGCATGGTCGCCTTATCCGCATAGGGAATGTCTTCATTATGGTTGCTGCCAAGTAGTCTTCTCCCAATCTCATGTCACCGACAGCCTGATTAGGGTCAATGAAGATGATCACCCCAAGGGCATACGGAATGTTGCAGCAGTCATGGAGTAGTGTGCAACTTTTTCTCTACTAGCTCGGCCCCTTGAAATGCCTCGAAGGTTATTCACTAAGGGCTTTCCCTGTGCTTGCAACCCAAGCCAATCAATTTTTTATATATGTGCAAAGGTGGATATTTCAGGTTCTTGGGTAAGGTTAGCTATCCACTGCGCTGGCCACAAAATAAAACTCCCTCGAGAATCCCCAAGTGTTGCCAATTCCGGTTCAGGAAATGGCAAACCAATGCTTCCGTCGAGAATAACTTCCATAGACACTACAACGCTATCTCTCGGCAAGGGCAAGTTGTGGTGCTTGTCGAAGGCATGTACTTTTCCCTCACCCACTTTGACTCCATGGAACAGTATGGTCTTCGAGGCAGCCATGTCTGCAAGCACAATGGACGTTATTGCTCGAGAAAAACGCCACCGCGATGTCACGCAGCACTTTCACATTAGCCGCATTGCATCAAGCTTAAGCAAGGACATGGTTAGCGGGATCGCGACCGGGCGATCTCCTTCAAAGAAGCGATACACTTTGTCTAGATTGTAATGCGTGCCTAGAGCAAGCAAACTAACCTAGTCTCCTAGATCAAGCATATACCATAGTCTAGATTATACGTACCTGTCTAGATTATGCTGCGCAAAATCGCCTTCGCGATCCGGACGAGTACTAGCTGTGTCGTAGGGACGACCTGCGGGAGAAGTAGATGAATCAATAACCCTTGATGGGTCTAGAATATGTTCGAAAGATCGCCTTCGCGATCCTCTGATGACCGCTAGCCGTGGCTCAAGGATCACCAGTATCGAGGAAGATGAATGACATCAACGCCTACAAACAGAACATCTTAAGAATTTTGATACATGCAATCTATATTACCAAATTAGAATGGGATTTCATCTACTGGATTACAAAAAAGGGTGCATCGGCATTTTAACCGAAAACACAGATCTAATGAATGAACTTGCCTCTGTCTTTGGCCTTCAATGAATTCTACAACGTCAAATATGCTTGATGCTTTGAAATTCATCAAAAGCATCCACTGACACTAAAATGCTTTCATGCTTTCAAAGCATCCAAGCATCTACCGACACAAAAAAAGGGTGCATCTGGCAGATTTAATCGAAAACACAGCTTTAATCAATGAACTTGCCTGCCTTTGGCCTTCAATAAATTCTACAATGTCAAATATGCTTGGATGCTTTGAAATTCATCGAGCGCCATTGTAATCCAACATAGCTTCAAATTAACTTCGGAAAGTCGAACAACTTCTTCCCAAGCTTTGCAACAATGAAATTGTGTGGGGTCTTCTCAAGATTTGAAATGGATTTGAATTTCAAATGCGGTAAGATCGGGCGGACCTTCTTATGCCCTAATGCTCGTCCCCTATCCAATTTAAACCCGACATGCCGCGGTGGGTGATTTCTTGTCCTTTCCAACTGCCCCACAGGTCACTCTCACACAAATTCTCCGCGGTCACCGGCCCCCCGCACGCTGCTAATTTGGGGTTGCTTTTAGGGGTAATGGGGAATATGTCACCCGTCATAATGACGCCGCCCAATCATAATGGCGCCCGATCATAAGGATGGCGCCGGCATAATGGCGCCCGTCATAATGGCGATGTGTCTATAAAAAGAGTGGCGTTCATTTTTCTGATTAGCCCCCGCGAAAATTTCTAGCGCCTTCAAAAAATTCAAAGCCATCCGAAAATTTCTAGCGCCACCATGTTGCCGCGCCCGCCCTCGAGAGAAGGTAATTTCCAATTTTTTATAGCATAGGTATCTCTATAGCTTCGCCATGTCTTTTAGGATAGGTAGATGGTCGCTACGATCGCTGTCGCGATAGTTGTGACCATGACCTTCCTATTTTCGGAAGGTAGTGCTTCAAGACAATGCGCGCCGCGATAGTGGCGAGCAATTTATATAAAACGTAATACTTCATTTGGTCGTAAAGAACGCGGCCGCGTTTCTTGCCAGCATAATGGTCACAGAACACCCTTTATTAGTTTGCAACTGTTGAACCAGATCGCGGCCGCGATCCTTACGAACACCTTCTTCCAATACTTGTGCATCTAACCTGTGTTCAATTGCTTCGCAGACCCTCGAACTATTCCGCGGGTAGAATGTAGAACCAATCGAATTGTCACTCCGATAGAAGCGAGAAGTGGTGTGTTGAAATCGCATGAGCAAAACCTCATGTCACCGGAGACCGAAAAGGACTTGTGTTTGTTCTTTAGGAATGGGAAGGGTCCGTAAGATTACGAAAGCTAGGTATAGTAATTGCTATGTGGGAAGGCACCAAAAATAATGTACGGATGCAATAATTTGCGCCAGAAGATACTCAAGGGCTGCAGGGTTGTCGAAAGTACGCTTTGAGATGGCGTAATTATGATCCATCCATTATGATTGCCAAGAAAAGTCAACAAAGCGACAAGCGACAAGGGATGGCCACCGATCATGCTAAGGGATTTGGCCGGATATTGCCGATCCTATGATTCCTTAAGTTTGTCGGGTATAAAGTTAACAGGATATACTTGTTGGATTTAGCATGTGAGAAAAGGCCTTTCGGTGATAAGAAACCTCCTTCCTGCCGCTTTGAAGGCTACTAAAGACAAAAAAAACCTTCAGGATGGACACCAAACCTGCTCAGGGGCTGTTTCAAAGAAGAGATCCGTGGCCCCTTTGCGGTGCTATTGGCGAACCATCCACTACAAAGGATAACAGTAGTGCCCATAGAGGCAAATGTTGTTCTCACGAAACCTTCCGTAGCCCCTCGGCAAATGTTGGTTGTTCTGCGATAGTTGACCCTTCCGACCCCGCCATGCTTTTGACCCCTCCCCAGAATCTGCGCCTAGAAGGACAGCCATCAAAGAGGATCCCGCCATTCAGGATAAAGATTCCAAAGGCGCCCACGGATGACAGTGCGCAACCTTCGACGTCTTCTACTCCTTCCTCGTCCACTAGACCAGCTCCTACCAGCCACTTATTGCCCTGGAGAACTGATCCCCAAATGACAGAAGATATGATGTTTAATCCAGATGAAGAAAAGAAACCGCACGAGACAAAGATCAAGCTCGAGGAGTTCAAAAGATATTATCCAATGGGTGTAAACCGGTTCCAAAGAGTCAAGATTTTCGATTAGGAACCAGCTCCCGCTAATATGACACATAGAGTCCGGTCAAATGACCATGTACAGACACTGATAAAAAGCTTCAAGAAATACCCGACAGAAGTTCTTACACCGGCCGATCTCGTTCCATATGATCCTTTAACAAGGTCTGTTACATCATATTTATTTCTTTCTTCTCATATTGGTTACATATATAAATATGCTCGAAGGGATCGGGCGGTCGCGATCTTCGGAACAATTTCTTGGACTAACTAGTGTATCTCGGTCACATGCAGGAAATTAGTCACTTGGTCGAGCCCAGAAGAATTGGCAAACAAAAAATTTTATATTATTTCTGGTAATCACAGCATTTTTGCTGCACAGTTTTTATGCACATGCGTGGGCAATGTCGAGCAAAGGTTGGAATTTGCGAAAGCATATGTAAAAAGAAGAAGTCGTGTATTAAATGGTAACCTCTCCAACAAAGAATACATTCAGATTTCCATACAGTACAACGACGTCATCGCAGATACGGATACAAAGAACCACCGATTGAGAAGCTCCAACAACTAAGAAACCAAAGACAAGGCATTCGGATGTCCTCCACAAGAGCCAACAGAACTCGCAGCGACATCCGGCCGAAGGTATGTTATTCGCTTTTTGTTTCGGGAAAATCGCCGTCGCGATCCTAACCAAAGACTTCGCGGGGATTTTGTGGAGGTGGCTACCACAACTCCGGAAGGTTAAGGAACCGAAGGATGAGAAGCAGCCCTATTTATGCAAGAATCACCCGGTCTAAACTTCGTAGAAGTTGTCAACAATTGGGCAAGCCGAAAGCTCACCGATGATCGTGGGGAATTAACAGATAAACCTTCAAAAGAATTCTTCAACAAGACATTCCCCGAAAACCTACGAGGAATGAACAATGCTGAGGTAAGCCAGTTGATGGACGAAATCTTACAGGGCAAGGTTTTTTTGAAAGTGCAGCAGGGGTATACAGGACGTTTTAATTGTAGTCAGAGGGCTCTAGACATCAGAACACTTTCACTCATGCATCGTGAAGTGTTATCATACGCCAATTCTATCTCAGAGAAGATGTACAATAATTTTGAAGAGTTGGCTTCATGTTTTCCGTGAGTCAGTTGAAAGCAACGCCTCTCTCGATATTGCGCAACCACGATTTCGAATACATCAAAGCAAACTATAATAAAGAGGCGCTCAAGGTAATCACTGCCGGCTTTTTTGGAAGCTATTTTTGCTATAATGAGGCCAGATGAGGCCCGGAAAATGAAAGAGAAGCAAAAAACATCGTGCAGCAAAGACGTAACAAAAAGTGGCATCCTTGTGTCTGCATCGGTGTCAGAAAATGCCAGTTTGATTTTTGTAGACATGCGTAGTTTTTCCACCCTGTGGGATGTGAAAAAATACACAGATTTTTTTAGAAGAGTTGCATGACACACATGCAAAGTGTACCATATTGTCATGTTTCTCGATCGGTATATTTGCCAAACCTGCTTGTACAAATCTTAGCCATACAAAGGTAGCTCCCATGTTTCCCTAGGGGCTTATGAAGAGAAAGGATGGGAGAGCAAAAAATATAAAAGAATTCCAAGATTATGTCGCCATGTGACAAGAAAACGAGTGACGTTCGGTGTTTGCCGTTAAACCCAACTTGAGCTGCGGGATCGACTCAAGTCACTAAAGCACCACAAAGCACTCCTCTTCCAAAATATCCGATAATCAAGCGACGAAGAAGTAGATGCAAAACAAAAAAAGTATTTGAGTTCTTCTGAGTAAACCCAAATTCTCATGGGCGCTATGGAAGGCGACTTCGTGGCTCAAGAGCCGTGCAAAAACCTCTTATGTCTATTATATAGTGAAGGAGCCGGGTACCATTAGAAGGTTGCGTTTTGGATTTCTTCTCGTGCGGAAGTGCCTCAAGGGTAGCGTTGATGCAAGGAAAACGGAGTGTTGCTTTTGAGTTTGATTTACAAGGTATGCCGCTTTCCTTAGATCTTTCTTCGAGATTCTAGAGAAAATGGCAAGGCCCCGACATGGAAGAGGAAGGTGAAGAGCAAGATGAGCAACGGAAGAACAAGGTTCCGACAAGCCCGATATTAATATAACATGAGAACGGATCTCAAAGAACATGGATCGATACTAGAAGGCCCGGATCAGAAAAGCTTCAAGAAAGGATCAAGGAGACCCGAACCTGATAGAGCAGACGAGAAGGCACAGCAAAACTTGATCCAACTTTCGAGAAGCTTGAAGCCCCGAACAAGAACTTCGACACCATAATGCCACTGCTATCCAAGCAACTGGACAAGCCCCTTCCTAACTTTGAGTATGTGGGAACTTCTGAAGCCGCCTCCGGAAGTGGGAGAACCTCCCCCGACCCTTCACCTAAAAAAGGCGTAAGCGGGTACCACAAATGAATATTCCGAGCAATTGCGGGACCAATTGTTTAATAGCCAAGATATGTCGAGGCGTGTTCGAACGCAAAGACGCGCAATGGATGTTGACATCCCGCACCTAACCGATATACGTAAATGGACCTATCACGGACCATTGCTATTGGAAAGGAGCATATTGCAAGAATAGCTGCTCAACATGGTATTGATCCAGAGATTGTATTTGAGACTCAGTGATGTAGCTTCGCCTTTGTGCTGAGCATTTTGTAAACAGTTTTTTGTTATAACATTTTCACCTGTTTTCATGTTCAATACGTGTTATGCTTTTTGAGTTCAGTATGTGTTAAACTTTTGTTCACTATGCTTTTGAGCTATCTCAACTTTGAATTGGATAAACAAAGTAGTCCGAGATCGCGCGGGTCGCGATTCTCGTACACCGGTTATACAACCCCGGATGGTAATTTGACCACGCGATGCACACAATGTGCTTATTGTATTCAGCCTTCATTTGTTCTTCTATAAGAATCGCAATGGCGATCCTTACGACCACTTTGCGATGATGCTCAAACCCCTCCATTCTTGTCATGACGACTTTGGGCTACATGCCGGTGTCAAATTATGGCGCTGCGTTATATTTTTCAAGTCGAACTTAGTATTATTGACGCTTTGTTTTGGTTGAGAGGAATCATTTCTTACCATCCCCGGGGTGACCACGACCTATTTCGTTGTCAAACGAGAAAACGAAATTTCTCTAATTAATGAAACCATGCTTAGTGGTTACAGTGCGAAATGCATGTATCCATTGGGCTGTGGACATGGCAAATTCGCAATATAGCCACGGGCCTAAAAAAAAAAAAAAAAAAAAAAAAAAAGTAGTTGTAACGAAGGTGAAATGCATGTATCCGGTTGGGTAGACATGGCAAATTTGCAATCAGAAGCTACGCCTAAAAAAAAAAAATAAAAATAAAATAAAAAAATTATCGAAAAAAAAGGGCACAGTGAAAAAAAAAACATAGTAGTTACAGTGCGAAATGCATGTATCCGTTGGGCTGTGGACATGGCAAATTCGCATTATAGCTACGTATTTAAAAAAGAAAAAAAATTACAAAAAATAGGGCACAGTGTTTACAATGCGAAATGCATGTATCTATTGGGCTGTGGACATGGCAAGTTCACATATTTTATGTTATAAATAATTTTGCACCGTGCTAACGGTGCGAAAATAACACTTCCTTATTTTATGAGATTCATATTTTCGCATCGTAGCTACTTTAGGCACGGTGCAAAAACAACACTTCCTTATTTTATGAGATTCGTATTTTCGCATCGTAGCTACTTTAATTATTTATGTTACATTGAAAGCAAACCTTTCCAATTAATATACAATAGATCTCCAATTAACCGTCACTTATATTTATATTACATAGAATCATATACAGATGCAATATCTGAACCAAACTGTGTCTTGACCTATCCTGCATTCAGTATATTCAGCTCCATCATGAAGTCGAGCACTCCAACTTTCAAGAAATAGACTATCTAAAAAACTATCCATCAATTGTTGAACTGCAAACATCTTCAACGTCTTCTTAATATTGTCGGCGCTCTTGAATAAGGCGATGAACAAATCAATTCCTAAATTTATCTTCACATGCTCACAGAAACCTCCCTTCTCCTTCAATGCCGTGAACATTTCCTGTGACAACATACTCCATGCTAGTAAGACAGAAGTGACATCCAGAGGCCTGCAGTATAGCTCGGATAGGCTGGGCAATGGAAGCTCAATAAGCTTGGAGCTTCGTGAAGAGTATTCATACCTCCAGAACCATATACCCCTTTCTCTGAGCTGCACTGGTGTGCCACCTTCGGCCCATATATCTTGGTGAAAGCACTGGAATAAACTACTTATTGAGTGTGAAGAGACTGTGTTCTTTACATCAGATATACACAAACCTGAGAGAATAGGAATGAATTGGATAAGTAACTGAACTAATTTAGATATGGATTGCATAGAAATACATACTCACAATTTGCTTCTAACCGTGAAAAACTTCGTCGCTTGCTTAATTTTTCTTTCGCCATATCTGTTGGAGTGTATACATGCCTCACTTGTACAAATATCTCTTTGCCTGATCAAAAACTGACTACCAAAGCCTTCCAATGTGCAGAAACATCATTTCTCCTGCATCTTTTGACTCGCCATTAACCTCTCATTTTGGGTTGGAGTGTAACAAAGCTCTCGGTTGACACCACGAAGATTTCAAATTCATTTACGACTGTGATAGAGCTTACAACCATCTAGAGTCACAGAATTCAAATCAGAATGTGGAGCAGAATCGAAATACTAGGAAAGGCTCGGCGATGTTACCTTGATCGAAGCTTTTCTGTGGTCGAAACTCCCTTTGGCGCAGGTCGAAGCTATTCCCGAGCAAATCGAAGTTCCCTTGGCGCGGGCAATTGATCTTCGCGCAAACTCTGTTGAAGAAAACACCTGAGCGGGAATTGAGGGCGGGAGCTAACGATCATAATTGCTACGTGTGTAGTTTGACGCCCGAAGCTAGAGGCATGGATATTACCGAAGCTACGTGCAATTGACACCTGGAATGGCGAAACCAAGGCTCGGTAAAAAAACTCTGTACAAGCTCGGCTCCCCATTGGCCACGAGCTTTTTGACGTGGCATTAGGTTTCGGCCCTTATTTGACCCCAAAAAAACTCTAATGCAAGAATCCCGTATCCTGTAGCAGAATTTGATATGGGACTGTGGACTTCACCCCTAGTGCTCGTACCAAGAAGGCTTTCTGCACCTGCTCTAAGGCATTCCAGGTATAGAGGGATATAATTGTTCTATAATTAGTAGGGTTGTGTGGGTCCCCTTCCTAGTGGGCCACTGTCGGAAAAATCCTTCCTATAATGCCAATGCCCTGTTGAATATTGTAGTTTGGATGGGCACTATCAGTGGGCCTGTCTTTTGAGCAGCTCTGCTTGCATTCTGTTCAAGTCGACTGCCTTGCCATTGGCGGGACATTGAAGGCCTTTGTGATTTTCAATACCGGGCCCATCTGTGGAGGTTCCTCTACTCGGATCCTAAGAGGGTCATGAAGCTGGTGCAGATATTGTATCCATTGGTCAGAGCTGATATTTTATATGGGCTACAAGGGTTTGTGCAGGACTTTTCTCCAGAATGTTCTGGGATGCCGGTCCAGGAGGCAGAACATTTCTCTCTGGTGCTCCGCAATATATCTAGCTTTCTTGCCCTTCAAGAATAGGCGATCTTATATTATTGCAAAGGGGCGCATAGCGGGTTCAGTAGCCAGCTGGTCCGTCTGTTGCTATAGCGTGGGAAGCTTGAGAATTCCCTCCAGGTTGGCTGTGAACATTTGGGTATTAAGTTTCCGCATGATTATAATCCAGCTGCAACTGGGGCAAGTGAGGGGTGGGAGCACATGTGGCCGAACAAACAATCTACCTGGAGGAAAAGTAACTGATGATCTAAGTCTATCTCTCCATCTGTGCCAACTCTGAGGGGGTGATCAACATCAGATCTCGCTCAGCTACCAGCACGTAGTCCATGATGTTGGAGCCACCTCTCTGGTTTTCATGTCTGCAATTGTAGCGAGTAGATAGTGACCATTGTGCCAACCATTGAAGATCATGACCAAATCAAAGATGTTGGACATCTGAAGCAACTATGTGCCATGTCACATGACCAAGTGGACCATGCCAGCTGATGTCTATCCAAATGGTCTTTGCAGGACAGAGTTGTAGGACGTCCTCTGTTAATGAACCAAACTTTGTGAGCTGCTCGCTGGATCGGGATCAACTCGGTTCTCAGGCAACTAGTCTGATATGTGTACATATTTCTTTCCCCTCATGATAAATGTCTGTACAGTTTGACAGCAATCATAGTCTTGCTTTACAAGATCTAATGAGCTATAGAATTTGGCCTCGCTATGATCTAAACATTCACAAAACATGATCTATCAACTGTGGACAATTGAAAATTGCAAGAGCTCTTAAAGCAATAATTCTAAAAAATCTTGTGTTATTGATATAATCTTTTCATATCTGCAGATTTTCGTAAAGAGTAGAAGAGGAAATTTCAAAGACTGTTCAGAGCTCAGAACGGTTCTTTCTTACCTTAGGAAGATGGCCTCCTCCTAGAAGCGCAACCATAAGAGAAGAATTTGGATTGGGGTGAAGCAATAGGTACACTGCTACCGATTTGCCTGTAATTTCTTTTTTTGGCAAGTTCGTGCTACAATGGGCAACTAGCCGGCATTAGATTTTCTGTTTTCCTGCCAGTGGGAGCCAGAAATAAAAGCGTAACAGCCTTTTACAGGAACGAGAGCAAGCATAGATCAGGTACATTCGATTTTAGAGAATAAGAGAATATTATTCTCAAGTTTTGCATTTGATTGGCACTTTCAAAATTTAGAAGAGCAAGCCATCCAAAAAGAAAGCTTTCGGTTTTATGCCCTAGACAGCTTTCGGTTTTATGCCCTCAAGGTGCAGTATATAAGCTTCTCGATGCCACCATTTAAATGGCAGCAAGAATTCCACATTCAACTGAGTAGAATGGACAAGTGCGATGCATGGTCAATTCCTACAACGTCAAAACATGGAACCAACCCATACCAATTCTGCTGCTAATATGCAAACCATCTGCGCAGTCAAGGAGATCCACTTCTGATGACCCATTCTGCCAGTTCAAAGATCAAAAGAGCCACAAAAAAAGCTTTATGGCTTTATAATACATGTTTCCAATTTTGGATTGGGAATCTAGATAATATCAGGCCTCACTAGAACAAGTCTGTAATATTGTGATTCGTTCATTCTGGCGCTATTTCTTGGAAAGTGTGCTCCCTGTAAGAAAAGATTGTAAGAGATGATGACGTCTGTGCTCATCCTCACAAAAATCCTTACTGCAGTAGGTAACAACAGCCATTGTTCTTCTAGATATGTTTCATATTTCTGCTTGACGGATTTGAATAGAACTTGGACGCATCCAACATAAGTAGGAATTGATCTTGCATTGCACTGATCCATTTTTTGCTTAGTTGAATTATTGCTGCCATTTGAATAGTGGCATCCCAGAAGCTTATATACTGCACCTTGAGGGCATAAAACCGGAAGCTGTCACTTATCTGAATATCTTAAAAGCATGTATCAGTTCGAGATCCAATTGAAAAGCATATGAACTGAGTAATGTCAAACTAGAAGCCATCTATAAGTATCGGTTTATGATGTCAATTCTTTGTAAGAAAAGCTAACAAGCAAGTTGGGATTTAAAATTTGAAAGCCTTTGCCATTAACCATCAAACAAATTTAGAAAAAACATAAATGAATGCTCTTTATTACTTTATTTTATAGTAAGTCTTTAAATTTAGATCCATTTCCTAGTATAGATGTTATTGTCAAGACATTATGTTGTTCAGTATTTATAGAGATGATAAATAGATTATGATTATACAAACAACATGATGCAAAGATCCTTCTAATTGCATGATGCTAAGTAATATCTTGCTCATGTGAGATACAGTCTTGCTTTACAAGATCCAATGAGCTATAGAATTTGGCCTCGCCATGATCTAAATATTCACAAAACATGATCTATCAACTGTGGACATTTGAAAATTGCAAGAGCTCTTGGAGCAATAATTCTAAAAAATCTTGTGTTGTTCATATAATCTTTTCATATCTGCAGATTTCTCTAAAGAGTAGAAAGAGAAATTTTCAAAGACTGGTCAGGAAGGTAACTGTAAGAAAGCATTCTAAATATAGAAGTGATCTTTAAAAGCATTTTGAGGCCTATGTTTGCATATAGAGATCATTGTGCTGATTGCATGCTTTGTTCCAACATCAGATTGTGATGGAATATTTGCCATAATTATTGCAACAGATGATTTATCCATTCTAATTACTTCTCTCCCTTCTGCACGGTCGCACAGACTATGAGCCCTGATATTGCCTCTATATTGCCTGTTGATCCCTCTAAAAGCTTTTGCATCATAATCACCGTCTCTGAACATGCATGCAGAGCTATAGCAACTGATTTAAGAGATTGGATCTATCGGCCATCTCGAATGATCCCAAACAATCTTGCTACTGCAAAAGGTGCTGCTGACTTCTAATTGCCACACTGAAAGAAGGATAAATCCAAACCCCATTTTGCCAGTTCCTATTGCTTTGTGTTTGCTTCATGTTCTCAACTGCAGCTTCTCGATCATGTCCCAAGTGCAACTGACCAAAACTCGACCATCATAATGTAAACCCTTCAATAACCTAGCAACACACAGGGTTTACGTTTCAGAGGTCGTATCCTAGTCAGATTTGACCAGGATCTTGCACAACGTCATCATATAGGGGGAGGATGTTGACGCTAGAAGATGAATTCTTAAGACCTTCCGGAAGCAGTTCGCCCCAAAGGTCCTCTCCCAAAGGCCCCTAGCCACGGATGGGCAACTCTCGCACTTCAGAACTGTGAGCTGGCTCTGCCAATAAACTTAGAACATCGACATTACCCTAGGGACCAAGTTTCATGGGAAGAAGACCACCCCTTCTCCAAAAAGCACCAAAGTAGCTCATGTCCAACACGTTCGTAGTCAATTGGCATAGGAGGTGTTGCAGAATAATGCCATGTCGGGCATTCGTGTCTCTTTCATTGCAGAAAATGACCATGTAACTTGGTCTCTAGGATAATTTCGCAATTTTAGACGACATGGCGAAGTCCAATCTGCATTTTGGAGCTTTTGTACTGCTTGAATGACAAAACACTTGGGTTTTTACACGATCGCCAGCAGGACACTTCGCGGTTTGATAAGTTCTCTCGGGCCGAGCTTGGATTATTTTGATTTTACTCGAAGCTTGGTCCTTGAAAGGAGGATTCAACGGACGGATAAAAAATTTGAGCTTTAAGAGGGGGGCATTAGCATACGGCCTTCCGGAGGAACACTGCCAGGAAAGGCTGCCTCGGCAACCTTTCTGGGGTCCGCCTCCCTGGGTCCGCCTCTCCCTCCCTCGTGGAGGCACCCAAGCAAAGTCCCGGGCCTTGTTTGACTTTGGGGATGGTGCCAACGCTAAGCATGAGACCCAACTCGAAAAAGAGACATGGGGGGGGGGGGGGAGGGAGGGGGAGAGAGAGCATGTTGGAGCCTAGGTGGCATGTTTGAGCCACCTTGGCATGTTGGAGCCTGGTTGCATTTTGTAGCCTAGGTGGCATGTTTGAGCCACCTTGGCATGCTGGAGCCTAGATGGCATGTTGGAGCCTAGATGGCATGTTGGAGCCTAGATGACATGTTTGAGCCACCTTGGCATGTTGGAGCCTAGGTGGCATGTTGGAGTCCATGTGGCATGTTTGAGCTACCTTGGCATGTTGGAGCCTAGGTGGCATGTTTGAGGCACCTTGGCATGTTTGGCATGTTGGAGCCGGCATGGCATGTTTGAGCCACCTTGTCATCTTTGAGCCTAGGTGGCATGTTCGGAGCCCACGTGGCATGTTTGAGCCACCTTGGCATGTTGGAGGCTAGGTGGCATGTTTGAGCCACCTTGGCATGTTGAACCTTGATGGCATGTTGGTGCCTAGGTGGCATGCTTGAGCCACCTTGGCATGTTGGAGCCCACATGGCATGTTTGAGCGACCCTGGCATGTTTGAGCCACCTTGGCATGTTTGAGCCTAGGTGGCATGTTTGAGGCACGTTGGCATGCCAGTGAACTCGAGTGGTATAAATTTATACCGCCAGTGAGCTCAAGCGGTATAAGTTTATACAATCTTCCCACATGAAAATGTCGGGAGCAGTATAAATTTATACCGAAATTTTTTATAAAGGAAGTCACGGTGTACATTTATACTACGAGCTCTCATGAAAAACATTTCGTTATAAATTTCATACATTATAATACAAGAAAATTCTAGTATCTGGAACTTTTATTATGGTTATAACTTGACAATCCATGGATATAACATGATTTCGCCTGGATATAACATGATTTCGCCTGGCTAAAACATGGCAGATGCTTTTGACGGTATAAATTTATACCGGAGCTAGGAAAACTTGGTGTGAGAAAAAATTTAGGGTTGTAATTATCTAACGATCTAGGTGTTTGTTGGTGCGGCAAGAGTTTCTTAATGATGCAACAGGTTTGTTTCTTAGTGATTTTTTTTAGGGCTTTACTTTGTTATTCCGGCCAGCTTCTTTGCCTAGTTTTCCACAAGTCGAATGGGTTTTCGTAGGGCGAATGGGTTTTCACAGGTTGAATGCAAACAGGTTCTTACACATGTCGAATGGGTTTTGATCTAAGTCGAATGGGTTTTCACACATGTTTTCACACAGGTCGAATCCTTCCAGGTCGAAACCTTCCAGGTCAAATCACACAGGTTTTGAATCCTTGCAGGTCAAATTCAGGCTGAATCAGGTTTACTCCAGGTCGAATCCATTGTCCAGGTCGAATCCAGGCTGAATCAGGTGCTTTAAGGCATGGTCTGAATCATAGCAGACATGGTCGAATAGCTTTTGATGGTTTTGAATGTGTTTTCACAGCAGATATCCCACTTGGTGCGCATGTATTACTCGTGTCATAAATCACATCGATATCCCACTTGGTGCGCTAAAAATACTCCAGTCAGAAATTTTCAAGTTCCGGATCATAGAGAGTTTCCAAATCATAAAAGTACTCTCAAGTTTTAGATGATACACGCCTGCTTTGCTTTTTTACACTGTTGAATCATTTCGTTGGTTTGTACTCTGTCATTGGACAAATACTTGTTGAGTTTCAAGAAATATAAAGCTTGTTGGACGGATTAGACAGATGGGAGGTTGGAAATTTGCCACAATTTGATGGATTTATCCACATCAAATCACTTGGTATTTGTTTCAAAACGGCATGCATTCAGAACAATTTTTCTCACGATTCACAAACTAGTTGGAAATAGTGCAGGTCCAAATCCATGGCAGATACTAGACTCCCTGGGACAAGACTGTGCAAGCCTAGCTTATTCACAAGAAGTTATGATGAATGCTTTAGGGACTTTGCATCGCCTTCTTTTGCTAAAGATGACACTGGCTAATGGAATGTGGAAATTAATATGGCATCCTTTCCAGAAGGATCTATTGTCTTATTAGTTGTTCGCATAATGTTTTGCCTCTTCTGCCTCTTAATGTGCATGAGTCAAAGCAGCATGGCAAAGTGTTTGCATTCAGATGCATGTAGTCCAGCTTCTCTCATTTCTAATGGACCTTGATTATGGAAATAAGATGCAGCATGACTTAGCCTTTTTAAGATCTGTAATCATGTCTATTTAAGAGCCATAATCCATGATTATGGTCTATTTTAAAATCTGTAATTCATGTCTAGTAGATCATTATAAAATACAGAATAGTCCAGAACATGCCTGCCTTTAACACAAGCTGAATGCAGGTGCAAGACAGTTGGTAGTAAACGATTTTTCTTGTAACTTCAGCATTCATGTTGTTTGTAGAAAATCATTTTCCAGTAGTTTCAACAGTAAATGCAAGTAGAAGGTACACATTATTCAAGTTCAGCAATATTTCATCCTAGCATTGTACACAAGCTTTCTCCTGGTAATGGAATTATTGTGTGTTTGGGCAAAAATTAAATGTGCCCTTGAACATATTACTGAGCAGAAAAGACTCATATGAGCAATGAACATATATGAACTCTGGTTGTAATCTGTTTATAAATTTTAGTCAATAGTTAAAGGTATATTTGGCTACCGGCTTAAATATTAGCTGTAAATAATTTAAGATATGGAATATCCAGAATGCACTAAAGGTTCTTTCTAAGCACAAGACATTTCAGTTTACATGCAATCCCAGTTTGGAATGCATTTGTGTTACCTATCAAATGTTTTCATGACTTTAATTAATGAAGGCATATAATACATGGTTTTACTATTGTAACGCATTTAGGAATTGTTTTTTTTTCCAAATATTATGATTTAATGGTTGAACAAATGATTCAATGGTTAGACATTAGATAGTTTGTAGGTCAACTATGAGTTTAGCCAAATTGGTTGTGAAATAAAAAAATTGCGGTAAAGCCAACACAAACATTTTCAGGGACAAGGTGCAAGCATCTAATTTCTTCACATGAATTTGCCTTTAAAATGGAATATTTTTATTTTTGTTTTGCTCCGTAACGTTAAGGCTTCCTAAAATGGTTGTTTTCATGAGCACTTTTGTAAATATTTTGACCTAAGATACTGAATGTGTCATTTTTAAGGGCATTTTAGAGTTTTGTAAATTTTAAGAAGGAATCTTTCAAACGCACTTCTTAAATAAGTGCGTTTCAATTTAAACATTGTTTTCTGGGACAGTGCGGATCCGCCAAAGAGGCCAGATAGGATTTCTGGTGAAATGGAAACATAGACCTGTCTCAGAGGCGACCTGGGAGAGTCATCGTTTTATGACTCAGTATCCGGATGTTATGGATCAATGGTCTGGAGCCGATTCTTGGGGACAAGAATCCCTGAGGGGGGGAGTAATGTTATGCCCGAATGTTTCACAGACCATAGTTGTATAATATGCATGCATGTGTGTCATGGGCTAACAATAATGATTTAATGCAGTGGCATTGAAATCATGGGTCGCATGTTTCCCTAGTCTAAGGGTAAGGTGCACCTTGATAGGCAACGTATTTTAATGGGCTAAGGGGGAAAGTTTTTGGTTATATAGCCATTGCAAAATGTGTGAGCACCCTGAATAGCGGGGCAACACACCTTCGTGGTCTTGCCACTGCGTATCAGGCGAGAAGGAGCCACCAATTTGAACTAGCCCAGGCCGGATCATCTTCCAGCAGTCTTATTTGATCAATAGGAGGCTACCACGTGGCCTTGCCACGTTGGCATGAGCCAAACAGAATAAGGCGGCGACCTGTTACAGGGAGCCAAATTTGTTATAGAGGAAGAGAAGCAAGAAAGGCCGATGTTGGAGTAGAGATTGCAGAGCCGGAGCAAGGCTTCCAAGAAATACTCGTCGGGTTGGGGATTTCGACTGTGTTAGGAGTGGTTACAGCTCTCACAACATAGGTAATTGGTAAGTACTAAGATAGATAGATGTGGCTGATGCCATAGTGGCCCTATCTTCTACAACAGAGAGGAGGCCAAGGAATTCTTCTCAATATCGATTAATCTTCACTTGGCAGTATTGGACTGCCCCAGAAATCCCTCCTGGTGAACTCTTGGAACCAGCTTAGTACTCCTGTTGTGTAGCACACCGAGATGCCTTCGCTTGAGTTGGTTATTGGCATGGTGATGGAATCTGCTATTCCAAATAACAAGTCAACTAACAAAACCTTATAAATCTTAAACCTCTCTCCCCTGTGCTCTCGTAGTAGAACCTAACGATATGTTATGAGCTATCGGCCTTTATCCTTCTACTGTTCTCTGTTATGTATAGAGACGAGCATAAGCTTGTTTCATGAACTCCAGTATTATGGTGAGACGAGTATATGATCTTGGTATGGGACAAGTTCATGTTTTTGTCAACATACCAGAGGTACTTGGAAATTCTATGGAGTTGTGCTCCATTATGGAAGTATCTTGTGATACTGGGGTAAGCACGGTGAGTGCTTACCCAAGGGAGTTTTATATGGGCATGTCTGTAGATGAGCGAGGCTTATCTTGATAGGAACTTTGGGTGCTAGTGAGATGAAATCTATCACTGGTATGCGACGGTGATGGACGTAGTCAACAGTTTAGTGTTCTGGGTTCTTATGATGCTTGCAGTTTCTCCCTTACTTTGGATCCACTAGCGCGGGGGTTCTAGACGACGTACTGTCTAGATATGGCAGGGTGTGTCTGCTTGGCCGATGCTATGGTGCGTGTGGTGGATTCCATATGCGTACTTTTGCAAAATCAATACCATTGCTTCATGTTGACACTACTGGATAACTCTTATGTATGTTACTAACACGTGGAAGCTTCTTTTTGATAGCTGGCAGAGCATACATGTGTATATATAGTTATCTGTGTTGTCATCTTGTCATCTGTATACGTGGCTTTCATGTATATCGCCTCGTGGGAGGCAGTACTTGTTCTGTGTACTCTGATGGCTTGATACGAATACAAATCAAAATTTTTGGTACTAAAATTTTGGTTCCTAATACAAAGGGGCCAAATTTTTCTTTTAAGTTAACAAAAACAATTACATCCAACACTTCTAAATTAAAATCCCCCTGAAACTCTCATTGGTTTAGGTGCATATTCACACGGGCATGATGTAGGGCAGCAAGTCGAGTCTTTCCTGCATGCATGTAAATCATTCATTGATCTCTGCATTCAGAAAAGCAGTATCTACATTAATTTCTAACTCCCCAATTTTATAACCACCTAACCTTCTGTCACAAGCTTGCCCTACTACTAGTTCAAATTAAGAAAGGTGTTTCTCAATTGTGGTGTCTTATAAAAGCACGCAACATGTACCTTTTCTCATTTCTATCATTTTTCTGGTTCTGGAGTAGTTTATACCCATAATGTGACATATGTTTAATATGCTTATATAGATTATGGTATCTATATATGTTTTCCACCAATTCGAATTATCCTTAATTTGGCCAAAGAATATTGTATAGAGTATCATTGTTAGAAAACTTTTAAGCCTACCAGGAAAACTCCTATTGATCCTTATATAGTCAGATATTTTAAGTATCCAACCAAAAATCTGTACAGTTCTTGTAGAAAAAATGCAACTAAAATTTTCTACCATATGCAAAAAAAAATTTAGTTTCTCAGAGTTCGCCCAACATTGTATCAAACCTCCAATTTTGGAATCTACTTACGTTCAAATCTAAATAAAACTCATTGGTATTAAGAACACTACACATACAAAGCATATGTGCTCTCCTCTATGATGCACATCATAAATATAATTTACTTTTATTGATCAAACCTAAGATCATGCCATTGAATTCAAACAAAACTAGGCATCATGCTAATATGTGTCAGTGCACTTTTCAGGTCAAAGTCTTTCTTTTGATTATATCAAGAACCACAGAGCTTGTTACCAGCAGAATGATTTCTATACCAATTCTTCATAAACTCCATAAAATATATAATTTTACATCAAATTATCTCTATATCTATCAACTCTATAAGAGATAGGGGCCTATATAGTGTTAACTTTATTGTTAGTACCTCACTTGAGGGGGGGTGATGCAAAAGCATGAATTGCATCCTCGGAAAACACAAAGGCATTCAGTTGGGTCTTCACAGAAGTAGTTATTGCAAGGGCTTGCACAATCATTTGTAGCAACATCGGAATTGGTAACATTCAACAAAAGAAACAAACTTAGAAGCATTACTTGTAAGTATTTTGCCATGAACGATGTATGTCATACTTTACTTTACCATCTTTATATATGTGTAGAACAATATCACATCCTTTACATGGATCATAATTGCATCCTATATGTAAGTTTGAGATGGAGCCTTTTGGAGAATAATGTGTAATTTAAGAAACTTCGCCTTCATCTTTACATGGATAGTGTTGCTTGAATTCAAAGACTACCCTCTTGCATTACTAAAATATATATTTACCTGAATTTTGGTTATCTATCCCTAGTATCTATGTTTTTTGTTGTTATATGTTTTAAGGGTATATCCTTAAAATGCAATATGTGGTTTTAATGCTAGAAATCGTTTGGCTGTCATGAAGGAAATTTTCACTTTAAGGATATTATGATATCGTAAATCTCCAAATGCTTACATTCAGATACTTATTTTGTAGATGACCTTTTTTTTTCCTTTTTTTTTTTGAAAAAAAAGCATTTTCTGTAGCTTATATCCTGGATGAATAAGATTAAAACTGAATTTGGGGTTTTAACATTAATAATCAATCAAGTAACAACTCAGGCGAGTCAAAATATAGTGCTTGAAAAGGAAGACATGGCATGAAAAAATAATGAAATATAATTAATAAATTTATGCACTAGGCCACAGATCTTGCATACTATCTTAAGATTCAAATGAATAAAGCAGTACATGGCATGCAAGATAGAATTATCAAGTGGACCACTTGGATGAAAAGATGCTTGGTTGAAAAAGATAAGGATCTGCTTTTGCATAATGACGTATTAATTCTTGTATCTATCAAGTGGACCACTTGGATGAAAGGATGCTTGGTTGAAAAAGATAAGGATCTGCTTTTGCATAATGACGTATTAATTCTTGTATCTGTAATGACCATACGGGTATTTGTATCATACGAGCATTATACTCGTATATGGTCGTCACACAAATGCAAAAAGTTGGTTGCACAAAGCAGGGTTTGAACTTGCAACCTTCTAGTTAGAAGTCAAGCACCTTTGCCAAGTGCACTACCAATACTTATTGAAGACATTGCCTCACATCTTTTTCATATGCAGGGCTGTTCCCAAGAGGTTCTAGAACATTCTAGAACCTACATGCACGCACGACACTTGGCGTGATCTCATCCGTTGGAGTGGCACGATCCTAACTATTGGTCTAGATATATAAGCAGGCACCTCTTTCTTGTCAAACCAGTCTTGGGTCTTCTAGGCATCTGTCTCGTGTTCCTGCTTGTGTTCGGTCCTGTCATGAACCTACTCGAAAACAAGGAAAATACGTGGAAAATATGCAAGAAATACGGAAGAAATACGCCAAGATCGGCAAAAGAATCATATATGAACAGAATCAAGAATACAATAGCCCAAGGCAAGCGTGAATACGAGATGTATGCCTAGAAGGCTCAAGACCGGCGTTGAACCGAATGGTTTGACAAGAAGGAGGTGCCTCCTTATATATCTAGACCAACGGTCCGATCGCCACACTCAATGGATGAGATCGCGCCAAGTGTCGCAAGATGCATTTAGGTTCTAGAACATTCTAGAACTTCCGAGATAGTCCCACATATGAGAAAGACGTGAAGGAATGTCTTCAACAAATATTGGTAGCGACTTGGCAAGGGGTGTGTGACTCGCGAACCGGAAGGTTGCGAGTTCAAACCCTGCTTTGTGCAACTACTCTTTGCATCCGCGGTGACGACCATCTTTTGTACATAGGAGTATAATGTTCGTGATGATACGAATATCCGTGATGGTCGCCACACCATCCCTCCTATGATGGCGAATTTTGAGTCCTAAGCCGGGCTGAGTACTCGTGCTTGGCTTATGCGGTAATGCCGGGTGAAACTCCGCAATTTTGTCGGTGCATTAGTCGATTCTCGGCCGTGCTCCCGGGTTCTATCACTTGGCGAAGTAACCTTCCCAATCGACAAAGTAATACAATCGTCGACGAAGAAACTTGGAGTCCGAATCTCTCGAACCTCGAACTCCCCATGATCATCAATCTCGACCGGTGATAGAGGTGGAGGTACTCGACCGAAATGGATTCGCCATATAGGGTTCTAACAAAGACACATGAAACATCGGGTGAAGCCGGACCGACGGCGAAGCTCCGGGCGGAAAGCAAGATCACCAACTCGCTTCAATGATCCGGATAGGGACCCTAAAAGCGGCCCGTAGTCGAGCTTGTTACAAGGGCGTAGCCGTTTGCAAATCCCACGCGAAGAGCCAAACAAGATCACCAACCGCAAAATGAGGAGCCGCCCCGACGATGCTGATTTGCATGATGACGATAACGCGCTTGGGCTGGCCTAAGATGGCGCCAAGATCCCGCCTCCGCACTGGGATTGGACCGAGTCATATCGAGGGAGCAATCAAAGACCACCGGGGTGCATGCCAAAATTAATAAAGAACGAAGTCTGGCCTGTGGAGGCATGGGCGAAATTATTATAAACAAATTACGCGAAGGTAGCCAATCAACCCGGTCATCCCGGCGATAATTGATGAAGCATCGCAAATATCGCCAAGGGTTTGATTAGTGCGCCCACCACTGTCCATTGGTCTCTGGATGATGTCCGAAGAGAGCGAACGCTCCACATGCAAGAGTTGCAATAGACGCTTCCAAAAACCGCAAATGATTGCGAGGGCATGATCAACGACAATGTTATCTCGGTAAGCCATGGAGTCGAACCACCTCTCGAAGCAAGAGAACCGATGTGGCTTCACTAGAGATAGAAGTGTCTGCCATCTTGGAAAACGGGTCAACAACAACAAGGATGGCGCCATGGCCCCGAGGATGGAAGCTTCGACAATAAAATCCACTCAAATACTCTTCCAAGAACTAGCCGAACTCGCAAAGGCTGAAGCAGGCCATGAGGAAGATGCCTTGGAACCTTGGCTCGACAACAACAGGATGTCACAGATCGAATAAAAGTTTCGACAGAGAGCGAAAGACACGCCACCAATACTCTCGACTAATAAGTTCAAGAGTCTTGGCTACTCCAAAGTGTCCTACCGAGGAGGTGAATCATGGCAAGCCCGAAGAACCCGAAGCCTAGAAGCACCATTTGGCACATATAGAAGCCCATCACGGAGTAGGAGTCCATCTCGAACCTCAAAGCGATCATAGTCCGATCCCATCTGGCGAGAAGATGATGCAGCCAATGTGTGAGAATACATCTTGAGCCAATGGATCGGAGGGCGTAGATGCTCGAATGCACTCCAACAAGGTCAGATCATGAGGCCTCTCGAACAAAGTGAGAGCCATAAGCTAGAACCGATCAGGCCCTAAAATAACCTCGTGATTGCTTTGATCATATGCGGGATCACCTAGTTTGGGCTCAAGATAGGAGCGTCGAGACAAGGCATCGGGGCTTTCCCTTGGAGGGATCCGGACGGTACTTGATCCGCAAATCAATCCGGGATAATACTTGAGTATGCCACCGGCCCGGTGACGGTTGAGCACTTTCGGCGGTAATCAAATATTCGAGATTTCGATGATCCGTGTGACCTTATAAGGAGATCCCTCCCGGAAGCGTCTTCACTCCTCGAAAGAATCCACTATCGCCAACAACTCCTTGTCATAAATGGGATAGTTGATTTCAAACCTGAAACTTTCGTGAATGATAGGCGATTGGATGCAATTCATGGTCATCCCCTCCCGTGACGGAGGATCCCACCAAGCGCCAAAATCGAAGCATCCGCTTCAACAACATATGGGCAAAGGATCTGCATGAGCAAGAACTAGCGTCGTGGTGCATGCATGCTTGAGTAACAAAAAGCGGTTCTGCTTCCACAGTCCATTCAATGGCACGCCCTTGACAAAGAGGTGTGTCAAAGGAAGAGCAATCTCCAGAATAATCCCGGATGAAACGCCGATAGAAATTGGCAAACCCGAGGAAACACCAACATCTCGAACGGATGAAGGTGTTTGCCACCCGAAACGGTTAACCTTTTCGAGGTCCATAGAGACTCCATGTGGAGTGATGCGATAGCCAAGGAATTCCACATTATCTTGCTCGAATCGACACTTCTCAAGTTTGGCATATAACCCATGCTCACGGCTTCAAGGACACATTAACATGCCTCTCATGTTCGGCCGAGAGTCTTAGAGTAAACAAGAATATCATCCAAATAGATGATAACAAAAGTGTCTAAGAACTCTCGAAAACATCATTGGCCATATGCTTGAAAATCTTCACGGGCATTAGTAAGTCCAAAGGCATAACTGCGTGTACTCGAAATGGCCATCTGGTCTACTTAAAAGTCATTTTCCACTCATCACTCTCCGGATCCAATAAGATTGTAGGCACCCCAAGATCAATCTTAAGTAAAATAATGCGCACCTTGAAGTCGCTTGCAACAACTCGGGATCGGAGGAAGAGGATACCGATTCGATGCCGTGATTTTGTTGAGGCCGCTGATAATCAACGACCAGCCAGTAGCGAATCATCCTTCTTTTGACAAAGAAGATAGGCTCCCAAATAGGGGACCGAGAATGTCGAATGAAGCCCGGTGGCTAGATTCTCCTCAATATAATCCCAAAAACCTTCAACTCAGCAGGAGATAGACCATATATCGGACCATATGGCGGCGTCGTCCCCGGCTGCAAATCAATAGGACAATCATATGGACGATGCTCTAGGAGTTTACTGGCCTTGACTTTGTCAAACACATCAAGGAAATCGCCATATTTATCTGGGAGAATTGGAGCAGGCTTCGATGGTGCCGAGCTAGCCGACGGGTGAAGCTGAATTGCAAATACTGAACTTGGATCTTGCCTTCTAGATTTATCGAACTCGCGAAGAGAAATCTTCGAGATACGAAACTGAGGGCATGAAGAAGCCTCTACAAGAGCAGGAGTAGGAACATGAGCAGGATCAGGAACGTGAGCAGGAGCAATGGGAACATGAGCATGAACTAGATCAAGAACTGGAGCGTAAAACAAAGGACCGGATCAAGAGCTAGAGCAGAATGGGGGACCCGCAAGAACTGGAGCAGGAACTGAGACTGGAGCTTTCACTGCAGAACTCGAAGCATGCTTTGGAGACACCGATCGTCAGCGCACAGCAGTTACAAAACTTTGCAACTTAAGGCAAGGTTCTCGCCCAGCTTCAGTATATGCATCAGAATTTCGTCAAATTGCAGTAGATACTGCCTGGGATGATATTGCACTTCGAGATTGTTTCCGAAGGGGGTTACGAGAGGATGTCAATCAAAGATATGTTGTTGTCTATGGAGGATCCCCAGAGTTTGGAAGAAGCCATCAAATTTGCAGTTCAATGTGATAATCGGCTCTTCGAACGTAGGCAAGAGAGACGTAGTCAAGTCTTTCCAATTACACAAGCGCCTATAGCTACGCCTTCCCTGGCCACATCTGTAGAATCTAGCAGATCTAGACCTGAGCCTATGCAGATTGATCGGGCAGTTCGAGGACCCTTATCTGCCGCCGAGAAGCAGCGTCGGAGAGAGGCTAATCTTTGCCTCTACTGTGGAGGAGCTTGCCATATCACTCGTGGATCCACGTATTTTCCTCGTTTTCGAGTAGGTTCATGACAGTTTGAACCGGAATGGTTTGACAAGAAGGAGGTGTCTCCTTATATATCTAGACCAACGGTCAGGATCGCGCCACTCCAATGGATGAGATCGCGCCAAGTGTCGCGCATGCATTTAGGTTCTAGAACATTCTAGAACCTTCTGGAGATAGTCCCACATATGAGGAAGACGTGAAGGAATGTCTTTAACAAATATTGGTAGCACACTTGGCAAGGATGTGTGACTCGCAACTGGAAGATTGCGAGTTCAAATCCTGTCTTGTGCAACTACCCTTTTGCATCCGTGTGACGACCATCTTTTGTACATAGGAGTATAATGTTCGTATGATACGAATATCCGTATGGTCGTCACAGGGCCATTGTACTCTTGATTCCTGTTCATATATCAGATTCTTTGTAGATCTTGGGTATTTCTTCCGTATTTTTTGCGTATTTTTCTTGTTCCCGCGTAGGTTCATGACAGTCTGAACCGGAATACCTTACCGGTTCTTGCCTGCTCTGATCCTAAGGATTTCTTTATCCAGATTGGGCGTTCTTGTCTCTATGGAGGAGGTTTCATCCTTATTACAGCAGGTCCAGCAACTGGTTCAAGTATGCCAACAGTTGTAGTTAGATAACAAGGAGCTTTGGGAACGGGTAGCTTCTCATGAGTCAGCCTCTAGCTCCGGGAGGAGGTCATCGGAGCCTAAGATTAGCCTGCCAAAAACATTGATGGCACTAGATCCAAGCTCTGAGGTTTTTTGAATCAGATTCGACTTGTTATTCGGCTCCACCCTCACAAGTATCCTATAGATCAGGAACAGGTTGAACTAGTTGGCTCTCTTCTTTCTAGGTCAGCCTTGAGTTGGTTCGCCCTCCTCCTGGAGAAAGGGGATCCCGAGTTGCAAAATTTTGCTTCATTTACGACTGAACTTGAGGCGTGTTTTGGAGACACTGATCGGCAACGCACAACAGTAACCAAGCATGGCAACCTCAGGCAAGGTTCTTGTCTGGCTTTAGTTTATGCTTCTGAGTTTCGACAGTTTGCCATAGACACAGCCTCGGAAGATGCCGCTCTTCGGGACTGTTTTCGAAGAGGGTTCCGCGAGGATATAAAGGATATATTGCTGATTATGGAGGATTCTAGAATCTTGGATGAAACTATAAAGTTTGCGGTTCGTTGTGATAACCGTCTTTTTGAGCATACGCAAGAAAGATGAAATCAGCATGTTTCTTTACTTACGCAAGCTCTAGTGATCACAACAGTTTTTGCACTGCCCACATCCCCGAAATCAGTTGGGTCAGCGCCTATACAAATCGATAGGGCCCTTGTCTGCAGCTGAGAAGCAACACCGAAGAGAGGCTAATCTCTGCCTCTATTGTGGAGGGGTTGGCCATATTGCTTGTGGATGTCCTGTTAAGCGATCAAACCGTTCGAGTCCCGTCCGAGTAGTAGGAGTTTCCGGACGGCTGCCTGACATTCCTCCAACTCCTCCTACATATGACGAAGGTTTTATTCCCTCGGACAAGGCCAGTAAAGAATTTTTTATCTTTATTTCAGTGGAGTTAGAGGTTGGGAGGATAGAGGCGCTGGCGCAACTTGATTAATGGTGCAAACGCCTGCTTCATGGATAGTATGTTTGCTAAGCATGCCATTTCTAGAAGCAGGGTCGAGCATCCTAGCTCTGTTAATGTGATTGCTGAGCGTGAGGTCTCTTCAGGTGCAACCACAAAATGTACTACACCTCTTCACGTCTTGTTCGAGGGAGCTTCTTGTAGCATTTCTTTCAATCTCATCACTAGCCACACGCACCAGTAGTCTTGGGTCTACCATGGCTCGAGCTACATAACCCATAGATTGATCGGCGTACTAGATCTTTTCGGTTTGCTGGTGCCAGCTCTAGTTCCAGTTCATCTGCAGTTCAGGCCTCTGCCCCAATATCTACTGCAGTTCATACAATATCGTGGGCTCCTGATTCTATCCTTGCTATTCTGCTCCACTTCCTAATTTGGCTCTCGTCTCTGCTCCAGTTCATATCCCAGATTCTAGCCATGTTCTAGATGATGTCCTAGCTCCAGATCTTATTCCAGTTCCTTGCTCCAGTTCCTACTTCTCGCTCCCTGTTCCTGCTCTCGCTCCTGCTTCTGTAAAGGCTTCTTCATGCCCTCAGCTCCATATCTCGAAGATGTCTCTTCACAAGTTTATCAGATCTGGTAGGCAAGATTCCAGTTCAACATTTGCAATCTAAATTCATCCTTCGACTAGCTCTGCCTCAGAAATGTCTGCTCCTATCTTTTCTGATAAATACAAGAATTTTGACTACGTTTTTTATAAGTTCATAGCCAGTAAGCTTCCGGAGCATCGTCCCTATGACTGCCCTATTGATCTTCAGCCAAACAACCCCATTATTTGGCCCTATCTATGGCTTGTCGCCAACAGAATTGGAGACTTTGCGAACCTATATCGAGGAGAATCTTGCAACTGGGTTTATCCGACATTCTCAGTCACCTGCAGGAGCTGCCATCTTCTTTGTTGCAAAGAAGGATGGTTCTTTGCGGTTGGTTGTGGATTATTGCGACCTCAACAAGATCATTGTGCGTAATCGGTATCCTCTCCCTCTGATTCCAGAGTTACTTGAGCGGCTGCAAGGTGCATGATACTTCACGAAAATCGATCTTCGAGGTGCCTATAATCTTATCCGGATCAGGGAAGGTGATGAGTAAAGACAACCTTTCGAACACGGTATGGTCATTTTGAGTATACCGTCATGTCTTTTGGCCTTACCAATGCTCCGGCGGTCTTTCAACACATGGCTAATGATATTTTTTAGGAGTTTTTGGATCTCTTTGTTATCATCTATCTGGATGATATTCTGGAAGGTCCTTTAGAAGCTACGGGAACATGGACTTTATGCCAAGCTGGAGAAGTGTCAGTTCGAGCAGGACAATGTCGAGTTTCTTGGCTATCGCATCACACTGCAGGGTGTTTCCATGGATCTAGAGAAGGCCAGCACAGTTCTTGATTGGAAAACACCTTCCTCGGTTAAAGACATACAATGCTTCTTGGGGCTTGCCAATTTTTATCGCCGCTTCATCAAGGACTATTCGGAGATCGCCTTGCCTTTGACACATCTCATCAGGAAGGATGTTCCCTTTGAGTGGACAATTGAAGCAGAATCAGCATTCATCACTCTGAAGCATGCTTTTACAGCAGCACTATTCTTGCACACCCGGATCCTGCGCGTCCCTATATTCTCGAAGCTGATGCATCAGATTTTGCTGTTGGCAGCATCTTGTCGCAAGAGGGGGATGATCATGAGCTGCACCCGATCGCCTATCATTCTCGAAAGTTCCAGGCTGCAGAGATCAACTATCCTATTTATGATAAGGAACTTTTGGTGATTGTTGAATATTTTCAAGAGCGGCGACGATTTCTTGAAGGTTTTCCTCATAAGGTGATTGTGTATATGGACCATCGCAACCTGGAATATTTTCAGTCTGCTCGAGTTCTTAGTCGTCGTCAAGCTCGATGGCATACATAGGTGCTATTCCGCTTGATTTCGTCATCAAATTTCAGTCTGGCATGCTTCAAGGAAAACCAGATTTCTTTCTCACAGATCTTATTCCGAACCTAAGGCGGGGGAGCCAACATTTGATCAACAACCACAGGTTATTCTAGGACTTGATCGTTTACAGCTTATGGCCATCACTTTGTTCGAGAGACCTCGTGATACATTCTTGTTGGAGTCTGTTTGAGCATCTCTTCCTTTTATCCATTGGCGCAAGATGTAATATCACATCTTGGCTCAGCATCATTTTCCCGGCAAATGAGGTTGGACTATGATCATTTTGAGGTTCGATCGAGATGGACTTCTATTTCGTGAAGGACTTCTATATATTCCGAATGGTGCTCTTCGACGTCAAGTTCTATAGTCCTGTCATGATTCTCCTCTCGCCAGCCATTTTGGCATTGCCAAGACTCTGGAACTTATTGCTCGAGATTATTGCTGGCCAGGTCTCCGCCACACTGTTGAGACTTTTGTACGCTCATGTGATATTTGCTGTCGTGAAAAAGCTGTCAAGCACCGTCCACATGGCCTGTTAGGCTTTACTAGTTCCAATCAGTAAGAAGAGCATTTCGGTCGATTTTATTGTTGAGCTTCCATCCTCCCAGGGCCATTTTTCTAAGATGGCGCATTTCATTCCTTGCAGCACTTCTATCTCCAGTGAAGCCACATCGGTTCTCTTGCTTCGAGAGGTGGTTCGACTCCATGGCTTACCAGATAACATCGTCAATGACCGTGGCCCCCAGTTTGTTGTCAGCTTTTGGAAGCGTCTTTTGCAACTCTTGCGTGTGGAATGTTCGCTCTCTTCCAGACACGAGACCAATGGATAAGTGGAGCGCACTGGGTAAAAGCATGTTAGGGTGTACCACTTTTGGAACCTGCAAAAGTACATACACTAGGTACTTCAGAACTGGGTACTTTCTCATTTTTCTTTTCATTAAAACTAATACAAAAATCCAAAATAAAAGTCAAGGACATGGTAATATTCAAAGTTAAAGTAAAGATAATGCTATTGGAGACCAATATGTATATAAAAAGTTCTAAAACATACCTTATATTGAGATATTGTGCAGGTACCTAGTACCCAGTCCTGGCTACCTTTTTAGGTACCTTTTTGGTCACTAAATAATACTTTTTAAGGGACACCCTAACATGCTTTTACCCACTAATCAAACACTTGAGCAGTATTTGCGATGCTTCATCAATTATCAGCAGGATGACTGGGTTGATTGGCTACCCCTTGCGGAATTTTCTTACAATAATTTTGTTCATGCTTCCACAGTCCAGACACCATTCTTTATAAATTTCGGCATGCATCCCCGGTGGTCTTTCATTGCTCCTGGATATGACCCAGTCAATCCCAGTGCCAAGGACAAGCTCGAGAAGCTTCGCATGCTCCAGGACGATCTTCAACACCATCTCCTCCAGGCCCAAGCACGTTATCATTATCATGCATATCAGCACTACCAGGATGCTCCTCATTTTACAGTTGGTAATCTTATTTGGCTCTTGCGTCGGGATTTGCCGACAGCTAGCCCTTGTAACAAGCTCGACTACCGGCGCTTAGGTCCCTATCGAATCATTGAACGAGTTATGTTGTTTTCTGTCTGGAGCTTCTGCCATCAATTCGACTTCACCCAGTATTCCATGTATTTTTGTTAAAGCCCTATATGGCGAATTCATTTCCAGATCGAGTACCTCCATCTCCACCACCAGTCGAGATGGATGATCATGAGGAATTTGAAGTTCGAGAAATTTTGGACTCCAAGTTTCTACAACATCGTCTTTATTATTTGGTCGATTGGGAAGGTTACTCACCAAGTGATAGAACCTAGGAGCCTGGTGCGAATCTGACTAATACTCCTGATAAAGTTGCGGAGTTTCATCGATGTTACCCGGATACGTCAAGTTTAAGTACTTTAGCTCCAGCTCCAGCTCTGGGACTCGTCGCCGTCGTAGGAGGGGGATGGTGTGACGACCATATGGGTATTTGTATCATACGAGCATTATACTCTATGGTCGTCACAGCCTTCTAGTTAGAAGTCAAGCACCTTTGCCAGGTGCGCTACCAATACTTATTGAAGACATTGCCTCACATCTTTCTCATATGCAGGGCTGTTCCCAGGAGGTTCGAGAACATTCTAGAACCTACATGCATGCATGACACTTGGCGTGATCTCATCTGTTGGAGTGGCGCGATTCTGACTGTTGGCCTAGATATATAAAGAGGCACCTCCTTCTTGTTGAACCATTCCAGTTCATGTAACGGTCCTAGGCCCTAAGACTCCAGAATTGGTATTGCACATAAAGCATATGTCTAATAGATTGGGATATATGCATTGGGATATATGCATGGCATATATCCAATATCCACATAAGAGGAAAATTGTAGAAGAGGGCTTTTGTTGGTGGTACGTGAGGTTTCTTTTGCAAGAGGAGCTCCAGAAGGAATTTGGGTTGCAGAGGAGTCGGAGGAGGCTATCTGGAGGCAAGAGCTTGCGTAGACGGCATCAAATCTTCCTTTTCAGGTGGGGTTTTGCTGAGTTAATTGAGGTAGATATGGGCTGCCATGATTGGATATTGATGAATTATCAAGGCTGCATATGTTATCGATTTGTGCATGCTTTCCTTAGAGGCCTAGTAAAGGCTATGCTTGGATCTGGGAAGATGTGGTATTGCTTTGATTGATGGCACGAATATTTGTGTATGAGTAACTATCTAGAAGGGTGTAAATCTGATTGGTAAGAGCTTGAATCGGTGTTCAAAGTTGAATTAATCTCTGTAAGAGCTAAGTGGTAAAGCCTTTGGAAGAGCAAATTCTCGAATGCTTGATCCGTAACGGAGCATGGATACACATAACTTGAGCCCGCTGGGTGTTGGAAATGGCCGATTTGTTGGGAAATGGCCGATTCTGTGGTCTTCGCTATGATTAAGGAGTTTTGTGTGGAGAATCCAGATTATAAAAAGGCGTGAAAACCGGTCGAAGTAGGGTAGAAAGGTCTGATTTGATCGGGAGATGCATGAATCGGAGGAATCGTGAGTATTTGGATCGGAGGAATTATGTCAAAAGGGTGATTGAAGGAATAATCGTGGAGTGGGTCATCTTTGGAACTATCTGGGAAGGGCCGATTTGGCCTAGGAAAGGGATAATCCGACACGAACGGCATAAAATCGAGATAATCCATGTATATCTTGCATGAATCGAAGATCCTCGATTCCTCTAAATCCAGGGAAAACTCACTTTCGAATCAAGAGGAATCAAGTCTAAACCGCCAGAAAAGATCTGATTTGGTTGTGGGTCACTAGTATAGGGAGGATCGATGCGTGATCCAAAGCCCAAAGAGGCCGAAGTCCAGATTTTCGTTTCTCAGAACTTTTGGGTTTTAGCTTTCTATTTTCTTTGTTGTTTATATTTGGAGTTCACTTTGTTGTCTTGTTAAATTGTTTGCCTATTAAATTACAAAGCTAAATAACCAAGGATATAGTTGGCTTGCATTTTGGCTTAAGGCAAAGGAAGGATTTAGTCGGCGAAAGAGATCCAAAGATGAAGACAAATGACGGAATAATAACAAATTGTAAGAAATTCTATGAATGGTTGCTTTAACTAAGATATTATGTAATTTAAATCTAGTAAATCAAAGGTATCTAAGATAATTATACGGGCTTGCTCTTGGAGATGGTGCTTTCACTCGAGCCGCTTTTGATGGAAGTTCCGGGCGATTGCGGTCGTGGGGACCCCATGGATTTTAAGCGTGAAAAGTGTAAGTTGGAGGCGCCCGGTCTCGATCGCTAATTAATTGTTTAGCTATGGAAGTGGAATTTTAAATATTAAAACATTGGAACCATACCTAAGGGAGTTTAAGTAAATAATAAGATGAAGCGGCAATCGCATCAACCTTATAGGGTGGTTTTGGGCACGCTACATCAACGTTTGAGTAGTCATTATGGTTTTCATCATCGATTTAGCTTCATCGGCATGGTTAGGTTGTATGGGCAACCTCGACAAGGGCTAAGAGTATGATGTAGGCACATTTATAGTAAATTCTCTAATGAACACACATGTTATGGTCTTTGAATTGTTCCAATGTCGCTCTTGTTATTATGTATGTACTTGAACCTCCGGGGTCGGACTTCGGGTTCGGGTGGCTTTGGGTAGTTCCGCATTCTCATGTCATCTGTTCTTTGTATCTATGCTCTGTGACACCGCGTGGCTTCCTCATGGGCGTAGCTTCCCGTGAGGTTGTATCGCCAACTCCCCGTGACTCCATGGTAAGAGGTCCTCCAAATGACGTGGGCTGGGAAGGGTATCTTGCATACGAGGTTCACCCCACCAACTCCGCCAACGGGCTCGAATGTGGAGGCGGGCATTTCTCTCGCTAACGAGGCCTGCATGTAGGTCGGGTCGAGCTTCCCATTGTCCCTGAGCTTTGTTATGTTGTTTTGGTACTTTGGCTTTGTGTTCTTTGCTCTGGACTCTTATGATATTTCTTTTGTTGTCATTGTCTAGCACTGCACCATAGTCTCTTGTATATTTGGAATTGTTCATGTGTATGTTATCCAAGATGTCAGAGTGTTCCTATGTAATGCCAGCAGCAGCTACGGATCCCCACTTAGTCACGAGGACTAACCCCAAAGAGTGCATGTGCGATGAACCCGCAAGGTGGCGGTCAAGTTGATGGTGGCAATGTGGCCGGGAATCGTGCTTGAGTTCTAGAGCTAGCAGTTTCTGTTGATTTGCTCAGTGCTATTGTGCATGTATATTTATAACACATTGTAAATATTTGAGCTATTGATCTGTCCAGTTAGAACTTGGAATATATTAAGCTCATGAATATGTTGAATGCATGAACCAGGGTTGTTTGTTGAGCCTAAACTGTGGATTTAATTTTCAAAGGAAGATTTGATTCTTCACCTAAATTCACCTGTGCATAAATCTAGTTGTAAGTCAGACAAGATCCCGAGTTGCCCGGAGGGTCAACTCGGCAGGCTCGTCACAGTTCAACCCCAGTCTTGAGCCTTCTAGGCATCTGTCTCGTGTTCCTGCTTGCCTTCGGGCCATTGTACTCTTGATTCCTGTTCATATATCAGATTCTTTGCCGATCTTGGCATATTTCTTCCCTATTTCTTACATATTTTCCTCGTATTTTCCTTGTTCTTGCGTAGGTTAATGACAGTATCATGACCGAAAAAGTTTAATAACTTAAACATCTAAAGGACTTGTATCTGAATCTAAATAGACTGTTTCCTAATGTATCAACCTTGATCTCTCTCTCTCTCTCTCTCTCTCTCTCTCTATATATATATATATATATATATATATATATATATATATATATATATATATATATATATATCTGATATATATATGTTCTTATGTTTGTCCTCTTGAATCCGACCGTTGATCCGAGATCCTACGGCTCACGTGGCTTTGGGACGTATCGGTGGGCCCGTGATGGCTTGGGAGTTTGTGTATAGACATATGTAAGCGATCCCACGGTCCCGTTGATTCGATCCCCGATCGTCGGGTCCGAGATCCTACGGCCACGCGTTGGTTTGGGACACATCCCACCGGTGCACATGGCTTGGGAATTATATGTAATCGATCTAATGGCCCAGGTTGCTTTTATATGGTGAGATCTTGATCGTTGATCGAGTCTAAGATCCTAAGGCTCATTATGAATGCTCGTCCCTTAAGGAAAGGCTTTTAAAATTCTTTATGTTATTGGGGGGATTCGAACCCTGGTCCTCAACCCCTAAACCCCCACTCTAACCACTAGACCAAGCATTAGTTCTATGAATAATTTATGTTTCAAATATAGTTAAGGGTAATGTTCTAATTAAGATAAAATACAATATAACATTCTAGATAGTCCAAGAAAGTTCTAGAATGTTCTGAGGCTCTGGAAAGTTCTAAAATCTTCTAGAATGTTGAAGAATTAAAGGGAATATAAGGAAATCTCATAAATTGTAAGAGAATGTAGGAAAATATTTATAAGTCCGGGAATTTAATCGGCTAAAAATCTAGTTGAATCTAAGGGATCTTCATAATATCTAAGAGAATCTAAGAAAATCTTGATGAAATCTTAGAGTTTTTTTTTAAGATTTTGCAAAGAGCCACAATAGAATGTTCTAAAATGTTTCATAAAAAAAGGTGTACAATATAAATCTTGAAAAAAAAATGTTCTAGATGCTCAGGGCAAGCGCCTCAGTCTAAAAATAGAAAGTGTTGTAGAGATGTTGCATAGATCCAAAATAGATTATTTTGGAAGGTTCTAAATGCTCATGGGTAAGCACCTCAATCAAAATTGAAAATTCTAAGAGAATCTAGGGGAATCTTCATGAATGCTAAATATAGTACATAGAATGTTGAAGAATATAGAGGAATCACAAGAGAATCTCAGTAGAATCGTTGGTTACCTAGGGCAAGACAGGGCCTTGCACCGTAAGAACGTGTTAAAATTGGAACAATGCACCGTAGGACGTGTTAAATTTCTTGTATATCTGATATATATATATATTATATATATATATATATATATATATATATATATATATATATATATATATATATATATATATATATATATATATATATATGTATGTATGTATGTGTATGTATGTGTATGTGTATGTGTATGTGTATGTGTATGTGTATGTGTATGTGTATGTGTATGTGTATGTGTATGTGTATGTGTATGTGTATGTGTATGTATGATTTAATCGCCAATATTAAATGTTAATAATGCCATCTGATGAGGTGGCGTCAAAAAGTTAATGATCCTCATAGAGAAAAACAAAACAGAAGAAAAAAAGTGTCGATAATACGAACACAAAAAGTTTTGCTTTCTGTTTCCCCTCCGGCGATGGCTATGGCGAGTCCAAAGAATGTTGGATCCGCCTTCTCCGAAGCTTTTCTATTGCCTCATCTAAATCGGGAAACATATCACGGTTGATTGAAGAAGAACGAGCAAGATGGGCAGAGTCTCGCCCTAAACCGCCGTTTGAAAATTCTTCAGATCTTGAAGCATTTCTTTGCCTCGCTTCTTCTATCCATATCTAACTCCGCAGGATCACCATAACCAACCTTTTGCAATCGAATTCTTCAGCTATGTAATGTCCGGAGCCCTTCCACCTCTTCAAATATATTTTCATCTCGAGGATTTAAACAAGTATCAAATTTGGTCATTCTACCGCAGACAAGGCCCCGGCATGGGGATTTAGAGCTAATTTACAGGTCGGCTGCATTAGGTAACATTTTATGTTTCGCTTTTTGGTGTTATTTGGTGTTATACCCAGGAATGCTAAAAGTCCGAGGCTCCGCTTGTTGGGTTCTCGTGGGCGAAAGGATTTACACTCAAAAGGATTTTTCTGCAAGGTCGTTCATTTGTTTGTGGCGTTTTTAGAGTATAGCTGTAGTGTCGTTGATGATTAGAGGTGGCTTGGTTTTAGAAAACGTCTCCATATAGAGCATTTGGAAGTTTTATTAAAAAAGAGATGAAGAAAGCATCGGCTCCAAGAATTCCATGAATTTGGACACAGGGCAATGTCGACTTGGTATTATCTTTAAGTTCAACTGCTTTTTTTCTTTGCATAACATTAGTCCGTGGATTCTTCTTACGGCAAATATACTTCCATTTTTTTCTCGACCGCTTGCATTCCAACATTTCCAGTGTCTGAAACAGATCTTCCTCTTTGTTGCCCAGCATGTAAATCTTATTTTCTTATTGTAATCTTTGTGCTTATTCTTCTATCTTTGATTTGCATTTTCAACCTCTTTCTAGTTTTGAGCTTCCCTGTTATGCTACATGCTGAGGTTTAGGGTTATAAAGATCCAAAATCCTTAAGGTACGCTGCCTATCTATTACTACAATTGTCAACTACCTTCATAGACTTATTAGTCAGGCATCCCGGATCTTGCATTTATTGATACGATGCAAGGGGAGGTTGAGCTTGCTCAAGCTTTTTGCTACTGACTCCATAAATAGGCATTTGAATATATAGCCGTGAGCATCAGATAGATGTGCTTCGGGATTGTAGGCCGCAATCTGTAAGAGGGCCTTTAATGATGCTAAAGTTTCTGTCATGTCCACTGTTATTCTATATCCTTATAGTGCTACTTGTGCCATTTCCGAAAATGTAGTTACCGTGAAAAATCAGAGCTACGGTTAGGAAGTTATCGATCTTCAAAGTTGCTGCTGTAAATTTGTGACAACAGAAGTTCAACACATGTTTTAAGTGATTTAAGCCTCAATTTTGGAAAACATGCCTCTAGCACAATCGTTCCTTTGTCATTGTTGATATGCTATTTTATCATTTTGCATCATGTTTTCCCTCTCAAAATTGCAGGAGCGATTATGATGCACAAAAGACAATGTGGCCTCATGCTGGTCATAAAGTAATGGCTCGATATGAGCAGGAATTTGCAACTACAATAAGCCGCTGCATTGCGGTATTGCAATTTCATGTTCTCGACCTGCTGCAATTGTCCAAGTTGCAACACAGGTTCGCGAGATCATTGGTTTCCTGCAGCAACAAGGTTGAGCCAGTACATCAACGACGGATGTTACTATTATGTTAGTGGAGTTATCCAGTTTTTATGGAGGCAATTCTATTCTGTACCTTGATGCAACTTCTTGGTGGATCTATAGCACAACTACATTCTTTAGGTCTCCATTTCAGGAGTCATTTAGCAGCCCACTAAAACCACACAGGTTTGATGATATTAAGTATTTTTGTTTGAGCTCTTGATGTGCTTTCTGCAAATGTTCTTGTTGAATGCATTAAGATGTGTTGTAGAATCCTATATAAGCTTTGACAAATCGTTTCTCTCTGAATGGTATAAATGCAATTAATCCTCCCTTTCGTATCTTTAATTGCTCATTTGATTGTAGTGTCCTTTGCTCCAGCTTATATCTGGTCAATCATGATTATATATATTATATAAAGATGTCAGGGCTGCTGCCATCGAGATGGTACACTGGAACAAGCTGCTGCTCTAGATCATGGGAGGTGGGTGCAATTCCTTCATGTAATAGGTACCATCTCAGTGTTATCCCAAAGTGCTAATAAAAGTGACACTTGGGTTGCAGATATATTCATGAAGATAACCATCTAATACCAATGTTCAAACTACTACGGACTCTGGACGATGACATTCTTAGTGACAAATGTGTTTGGCAACAAGTTGAATTGTCTATGGTGTATTTGTCCGTGATATAGCAATAGTTGATCTTGATGCTAAAAAGACATATAGGATGTATTGAGAAACTAAGTGAGATTATTAGCTGTCTGCCATAAATGGTTGGGACATTAGATGAATATGATGTCTTCCTTTCGCCTGCCAAAAAGAGTTTTGAACATCCGAACGCTTCAAATCTCTCAAATAAAATGCCTCAGGAGAGGATAGTTCAAGTGCAAAAATTCTAGAGTCTCGCTCTTCTCATGATATGAGTGGTAGATTATAGAGATGTCCCAAAGATTTTAAACGTGTATCTTTCGTCGCACTTGGTTCTTCCAATTGCGGCTTTAGTTTTGGATAGACAAAGCAGTTCCAAATATCGTGGTTCTCGGGTTAAAAGCACATGCAGAGTTCTTGACACCGTGATCAACCAACATGTTTAAGAATAGAATGCATTGTATTGGTGTGACGTTTTGGGGTTTTGGGACCTTCTCTTCTTTCTTTAGTTTGCTATGATGTTGGAATCTCAATATCTTGTCTCCGAGGTCATGATGGCCCCCAGATGGCCAATCGATTGGGCTCATCTCAAGTGCGGATGCATTATTGCTTCTTGTTCTTATGACCGCAAAGTAATTATCCGGAAAGAGGGAGTTGAGAATTAGTGGTCTCGTGCTCGGGTCTTTCGAGAGCACGAAATCTTTTGCTGTTACAACATTTGTTGGGCTCATAAATTGGGCCTTTCTTTTTGCCCATGGACCTTGGGGATGGGATTATTTCTGTTTTGACAAAGATGGTCCACCATATTTGATCGTTGCGCGATGGTTGCCAAGATTTCATGGAAAATCAATCTCTTTATATCTTGGTGTGAGCCGTTAAATACGTATTATTTAGGTATTTTTGTGTTATAGTCCGCTACAAGTCTAGCATCTTTATGTGTCTTTTGGTTTCATTTTTCATTTTTCATTTTTCATTTTTAATGGCCATGATGTCATCCTAATTCGGAAGATACAAATTACTTGGTTTCTAGGCGCCTAAAGCATGGGGAAGATTGAGGATGCATATCTGAACAAATAAAGGAACCATATCAAGCATTCATTCACTCCAATGGCAACAAATAATAATAGGTATGCTTTGGAAGGATCTTTGTCCTTGTGGATGTTTATGGGCACTATAGTTTCCATTTACTAACAAAGATTTATTCGCAATTATTTAAGTCAAAAACGCCTTTTATCCCCTATGTTTAGGAAGTTTTGCTAATGTAAAGCATTCTTCTTCGTTTGTTTGCTATTTGATCTTGCTTGGAGCCCTCAATAGATTTGTCTTTGAGATTGATACACATTTACATTGGAAAATGAGGGCAGGGCCGATGAATTTGGAGAAGACGGATTCTTGCAAGATAATTGATGCAAGCGAAGTGTGAGCTCGTGGAGTTACCTTCAGTAAAAGCGAGTTTCTTGGATTTGCCGCAATACCCGAAAATCTTCAAGCTACTATTTTCGCTTTCGTGAAAGATGTAATGGAGCATGAGGAAAGTTTATTTTCACAAGGTGAGAGATGTAATGAAGAGCATGAGGAAAGTTTTTGAGCACTAAGTTGAGATTGCATTTTCCAGCCCGAAGCTCAAAAATTTTGGGTTGTTTAACAAGATCTTTGCAGAATGATGATATTTCATAAACCTTCCAGCAATAACTTGTTTACTTACACGGCTTCAATCTTCCAAAATACAACTTTTATATCCACGAGAACAATCATGCATATAGAGCTACAATTAAAACTTTTTTTGGCCCTAAGTTTGCCATATGAGCAATGCTTAAGCTCATTTTAACCTAACTTTTGCTCCATGAGGACAACCCATAGTGCAACAGCGGCACTGTTTACATGACGTGCAAACATGACTTATTGAAATCAAAGGCAAAATGAGATCAATGGCATTAGGAGTATTTACATATGAATTTGCTATGTTTGTTCACATAGGGTTTAATTTTGTCCTATCTCGCATTATTTTCTTGGAGCCATATTATGCAGGATGCCTTCCTATGTTGCTCCTCATTCCATTCTATTCTAAAGCATTGATGCCGATCCTATGTTGCTCCTCATTCCATTCTATTCTAAAGCATTTTTGTGCAGGGGACGATTATTCTGATTGCTTTCACTTTCAATCGATTGCTTTTCCACTCGAAGCCATCTTTGCCATGCCACCTTGCTAATGGCACCTAGCAAAATCCCCCGTTCCTGTGTCTATCATCTATTGAAGTAGTAGTACATCGAGGCAAGCAATTATCTGCCCATTTGCCAATATGTTAGAACCAACAATGTCCTTTAATAATCAATGAAGTATAGAATAGTTTATCCTCCTGTGTCTATCATCTATTGAAGTACTAGTACATCGAGGCAAGCAATTATCTGCCCATTGTCAATATGTTAGAACCAACAATGTCCTTTCATATAGAATAGTTTACCCCGATTGGTAACATAGCTTGCCCTTGCTTGAATAAACATGCATGTGCTTAGCAATGGTCCCTCGTTTAATTTTGCTTCGCATTGAAAAGTACTACAACAAAAAACAAAGCCACAAATGGGGATTGTGTGTGCTCGATGAACAATTGCTCTTCCACAAGCGGATAGCTCCGGTCCACAATTGATTTTGCAAAATGTCCAATAAACTTATTCCACCCCTAATATATAACGGTTTGTTGTTCTCTCGAGTAGCGACTTCATTTGATTGTTTATTCTTGGAACTTTTAATAAACTTTCACTTTGACCCACGAAGACATATAACATTCATGCTCATCTCTCTTTCACAAAAACTAATTGAAGAAAATTCATTGATTTGGTGCATTTACATCTATAAAGGGGTCTACATTAGTAAATGCAGTTGTTCTCATGATTAGCATGTATAGTCTATGAATCTATGTGTTTTTTTTTTCTCACGAAGATCCTTTGAGGTACTATTAACTTCGTTCTATTTTGACAAATGTGTCTTATGAAGTAATGTTGTTACTTTGGAGTCTAGAGCCAAGAATATGCACATAAGATTTAGGCACCTCTGGGATAAAAGACCTTTTCAACTATGAGATTACTAGATGTTAAAATAACAAGAGGTGATTTTGATGTGAAAGTGAACTTCAACAAAAAGATAAAAATGTTTGTCAAAAGATGGAGTGTATCATTCCCAATTTTGAATTTCACATTGCCAAACATGCCGGCAACCTTCATGTCATCAACAAGTGAGTGCGATTACCATATTGGATTTTAGAATTATGTGCTTGATTAGATGTCGTGAGATAGGAACCACACAATATTGGTTATTGGTGACGGTCTTCTATAAGTATAGAAAGATTCACTAGTTCATGGCATATATTTTACGTCAGGTATTGAAACGCCAACGTTGTATATCCATAAAAACATTGCAAGACCCAAGTATGTTTTATTATGCTATTTGAGTAGAGTTCCTGTCCAAAAATAATTACCAATGCCAGCAATTTTGAAGTTTCCAAAGGAAGGCCATTATGGACTAGGAAACAAGTTTCTAGCATGACACTTCCCACGACATTGGATCGTTCTTATTATGTGGATGGAGAAGTTCTAATGAATAATGATGAGGTTCTGATTGCTAGAGAATCGTCTAACTGGTTGAGAGACGTCATAATTAGCATTTTAACTAGAGAATTAGGAGTGGAATCTGCAATGCAACTCCTCAACTCCTATTCCAAGATGTTGAATAGCTATCAAGCAATGGATTCAGCTTCAGATAAATAATTGAGAAGGTAAAATCTCAAATAAAAAGTGCATTAAAGGCACTACTATATTCACCCTTAAATGAGTGGAAATGATACTTGCTATCGAACATTTAATTTGATTTGAACAATTAGAATTTTAGAATTTACCTATGACTATTTATTGTAGATTGTTAAGTAGTAGACAACTATATGTTCAGAGAAAGACTACGAAATTACATAAACTTTATGACAATGTTGATTGATGCAACTTCCACTGTGATATTGATTTCTCAACTATATGTTTAGAGAAAGACTATGAAATTACATGAAACTTCATGACAATGTTGATTGATACAACTTCCACTGTGATATTGATTTCTTCTAACTTAATGCTTGACACTCAACTTTAGATACTGATCTGTTTAAGCTTGGACTAGTTCCAGATCTTCATTAACCATAAGTGACATACCCATTCATAGTACAAAAACTTGTATATATATATATATATATATATATGATGGTAGGATGCTAATCATGAGAAATATATTATTTGATTATATGTTTACTGATCATATACTTGTAGACAAGAATACTGATATACATAGATTCTTTGGAAATATAGATACTTGTTTTTTTATTTATGGTCTCAACTTCAAGGGTATTATTTATTTACTCGATGTCTTGATATGGAAGTACCATTTTAGAAGATTCTAAATGTGGAATGATAATACTGCCTTTAGGGATTGACCTTGGCAGATGTCTTGCTAGTTGGCTGATGTCAATGCTAGCTAAGGCTGGTTTCTTTTTTTTTTCCCAATTTGAAGACTTGTATAGATAAAAAGAAAAAAACCAAAATATTCCATAATTACGGATTTTTCTATGGTATCTATATAAAGAAAGGAAGGCAAAAAAAAAAAGGGCGCAAAAACTTTGCATAAGTTACGATCAAGTTGAGATGCAACTAAATTAAAGGTGATAATAGAATGATAAATTTATAGATAAAGAAAGCATTATATGATATCGTAAACCGCCGATTTGTAGAAATTCCTCGAATATTCCATGTTTCTTTACTTTAGATATATTCTGGTGGCGCCGCTTATAGCACCGCCCGACAGATTCTGGTGGCGCTGCGCTTGTTTTACAGCCGGCCAACACTGGCAGAGTAACCTTGCCTTGTGTTTGCTTGCAGATCCGGAATCATCACTTGCAGATCCGGCCGAGTGAAATAAAGGAAGATCAAGTAGCCAAATAAGGAAGATCCGGCAGAAACAACGAAGATCCGGCAGGGCGAAACAAGAAAGTTCATGTAGTGAAACCCTGTTCTTTAGATCGTGTTCTTCATGTAGTGAGACCCTGTTCTTCAGATCCTGTTTTTGAAACCCTATTTCTTATTCTGTTTTTGATCCGGCGAAATATCAAGGACGGTAGAAACACAGTCAGAGCAAGAAGCTGAGATACAGCAGTAGAACTATGGACTTAAATGGAGATCCAGCAGTAGAAACAACGATTTAAAGGAGGAAGAGTTTCTGATCGGCAAGAAGTTTGATATGTTTCTTGCTCATCAGTCAGCAGATTTGAAACAAATCGACAATTGCAAACAGGCCGAAAACAAGCCCGGAATTTCTATAAATCGCCGGCTTACGTTTGGTAGCCGGTCGGATTTCGGTTTTTGGTCGGTTGTCGACAGGCGGCGGCTATTCGAAAAGGTGCGCCACTCACGGCGGTCCGGCCTTGCCGGATTACCAAATTAAAACCGCTCAATCCGGCCGGTTACCTAGCACGTAATATTCCTAAAGTGAAGAATTCTTTCTTGCTCTTGGCTTCAACTCTTCTACATCAATCTTATAGGGCGGCCCCTTCAGGGAGTGCCACAAATCTTAACAAAACTTACAAGTTTGTTCATCCACTCGCACGCAAAATTGCTACTGACTTTATCACCCTTGAGCAAGAGAACGTGACAACATGTCCAAGCCCTTGTGGACATTCCTATTGTACTGACCAAGGGGCTTTTTGTGCCTGCGTTTTCCATGGTTGTGATCAATGCAGCTGCATTGTCCCTTATATCTAGATGAGTGTTATATCAATATAATGCTCCAAATACTTCCATTCAGATGTTTATTTGGTAGATAATTTTTCTATTTTTGGGTTGCCCCTAGGGGGGCAAACCCTCGTTTGTATGGGGTTGTGGCATATCCTAAGTATATGCTGGAATATACTCAGAATATGTTGATGACTGCTAAAAACCGATTGTACCCTGTAAACTGGCGGTCATTTGCGTTTTAAATCGAGGATCATCCAACCGATTAACCGGCATGGCGGACACTCAAATCCGGTGATAGATATGGAGTGCGTTGTTCTCACCATGCAGGGGCTTATAGATGTCATGTCTGATATTAATACAGATTGCTTCGACCTTTTTCTTCAGGGTTGTATCTAAAGTAGGGCCTAAGATATCCTTAATGCATCTTTGTCATCCATTGCAGCCAGTCCATCTCCAGTTTGTCCTTGTTGGGTCTGGAGCTTTGTAAATCGAGCCGAAATAATGCTACAACTTCTATCTTCTTCCTTGGAATGTGTCATTTTTGAACACTGTAACAAGAATGCATGGAAGCACAACTTTGTCGGATCAAGCCAAGGTATGCTTTTATTTTTTTCTTTAAACCGTGGAAGTCTGAATAAAGCTGTGAGTTTTTGCTAGTGCTTTTCTTTGGGGCGATGATAATGTTTGTCCGTCGGTGAATTTTTTTGGGGCCAATTGTGGGATTGTTCTCTTTTCCTTTCTTTACGCATCATTCTCGAGAGCGGCTTTGCCATATGCTTGTAACTATCATAGTCTATCCGTTCCATATTCCTCAGTTTTTTTTAACTTAGTTCATTTTTTCTAACAGTTTGAGTTTGATATTCCATAAAGTTTATAGTTTGTTAATTGATGATGTTGTTTTGAGTCGCGCAGTAAGTTCAAAATCTGAACTAGTTAGTTTTTCATCTTTGTTGTTCTTCATAGAATTATCCGTTAATCCCTTGTCGACAATATGATAAATGTATATGGTCCGAACAATGGGGGCAGGCGGTCGCAAAAGCAAGGCATACAAATAGATGCAATGACTTTTGTTTCCCTTGTACAACATGCAACCATCTTTGGGCTAATGTATAGGGACCATATGTATCTCAAAAAAATGATAAAGAAGAATTTGGTATTGCACCAACAAAGGATTGATCTTTTGCACGTTTAGGGGCCGCGACGGGGGTAGAACACTTGGTTGAAAATGCACCATGATGCATTTCTGAGAAAGCTTTGACAGCTTTGCTTAGAGCCTTCAAAACCTATGGAGAAGTTAAAATAGCATTCAGAGGGATGAGACAAATAGAATTGAAGAGACAAGGAACTGCATGCAAGGTTTCCAAGGGCCTTCTTGCAGAAAATGTATCAGATTTGGTCTTTTCAGTTTTAGCTAAAATATCAGACTCACAAGATTTATGACCAGATGGGTAATACCAAGTAGACACACAGGATTGTTGTCATCGCAAGAATTCTTACCAATGAAATTAATTTGAACAAACTGCACAAAACTTAAATCATGAGGAATTGATAAAGATGATTTAGCTGAAGGTGATGTTTTGGTGTATCCCAACATGCTTAAATACATGTTAGCAAAGGGCTTATTAGTAGCTTTTTGGACAAAGAAGGGTGGAAAAACAAAAAGCAAGTCTTTTAAAGTGTAAGACAGGCATTACCTTGCAGAATTAGAAGACAGAGTCCCCACACAAGTAGATATTGAATGACATCCCTTCCCTTTCTCGTTTTAGACTTACAACTATGCAACTTTTAATGGTTATGTTTGTTTTGAGAATTGCATTAACTTTATCTTACTCTTCAACTTTCGTTCATGTCTAAACAGGGGTTGAGTAATGCGGATATTGATGTCTTTGTGGAGGAAGTCTTGGTGAATGGGAGAGAAACAACAACTCATAAATCGACAAGGTTACGTGAACTCATGTGTTTGTTCCGCTCTCATGCAAATCGAGATGCCCGGCTATGTGGCCCAATTTTGATTGACAAATTCAGAAAGAAAATAGCAGCTCATGGACTAAATAAGATGTGTCCGCCGTGAGCATGTTCTCATGTTGGGGACATAAATATGCAGGGTATGTAATTATTTTTGGTCCAACAACGTGAGGGGATGTTGCAGTCACCGGGTAAGCTATAACTCCCTAAATAAGTTGCAGTAATTTGTTTCCCAATGTCAAATGTCCGGCTGCAAATGGCGCTATTATGCCAATCTTCGACTCTCATCAATGCTCCCTAGAAGGAGCAATGACCCCGTCCCAAAGGGTTTTCAGGGGTCCTTGGTCTTCCTAGTAATATTAACGTGCCTATTTCAAGAGCTCATGTAAAGGCCTGGGCACGCGGGTACGCTTGTTTAAACCAAAGGTTCACTTTCAAGTGCCTTTTTTCCTGCACCAATTATGTGCACATACTTTCTTCCTCTCATATTTGTTTCACTAATCATAAATTGGTGCTTACATTCATTAGCTTGTTGCTTCTAATTGTCTGCTTAACAATAGCAAATTTGATCGCTGTATTTTCCCCGTGGGATTTTATGCTCTTGTTCTCCATTCAAATATAATTTCAAAGAATAATTTGGTCAATCATGGAGCGGTATGGATATGTTACTCCCGATGATGTGCCAATTCTTTTGAGCCAAATATCCGTGAGAGGTGAAATCGTTGACCGCGCCCTTTTTTATATAGAAACCTTGTATCCAAATTGCATAAACAAAAGGAAGCTTGGAAAGCCAATCTTACTAAACATTGGTCATTGTCAAGAAGGAAATATCGCGTTGCATTTGTAATGAAGGTCTTACCAAAAGCACTAAACAAAAGTTAATGCAAAAGGATATTAAGACCATGGAGAATGATCACAGGGATGAGTGTAAGACCATGGGGGAGATCATCGATGAGAGTAAAATATTGTCCCATTATTTGAAAAATTGCGTAAAAGCAAATTCGCCCCATATTTATCATCGTTGAGCAAACACTTGCTATTATCTTAGCATCTAAAAATTTACTTTAAGGAAGTAATGAGCCTTGAGATGATTTGGAAAGGAACCTATCTATCATGGTGGCTAGCAGAAAATGTGGCATTATTATGATTCATGAAGAGGATTTTACACGGGAGTGGGAGAATTAACAATCTATGGCATGGATCATGATGGATGTAAGATATAGTGTCAGTAGGGGACATTGTGTTCGTGTTCTTTGGACCATTGATCTAAGCCTATATTTTCTAGTAGGGGACATTGTGTTCGTGTTCTTTGGACCATTGATCTAAGCCTATATTTTCTGTCAAAATAAATTGGAGGGAATTGTAGAAATCCTTTTCTAGTGGATTCCAACCACTATATTCGGTGCGTCCCATGGTATTAGAAGCGGCCTAATACACATGGATATCAAACTAGGTTAATACCATGGTAGACTAGGTTAATACCATGCTATACGAGGTGTCCAATTGTTGGAAAAAAGTACCCCTTTTAGTAGATGCTTGTCATTGTCACTCAGTTTTCATAAAGTGTGCGAAATTTTCATTATGGATTCTTGGCCATTAGATGCAAGGATAAGCCATGGAATATGCCAAAGCATGGAATCCTAGCCCTGAATGAAGCGTGTCAAATGTTGATGTGCTCTATTTTTTAGGGGCCCCTTAAAACCATGGAAATTGCAATGGACCTAGTCTTTTGTATAGAGATACAAGTACAAATATGCTCGCTAGATTTAGAAATCAAAATGCCTCACCTGCAACAGATTCAAATCTCAGAGGAGATGCATCTTGGGGATTTCCAGAAAATGCCATTCTGGATGAGATTCATGCAAGATTTATAACGAAGTTTGAACCCCTTGCCAAAATAGGCAGCATCAGCACCAGAGTATACAACATTAGAGCCCTGTGATTGCTCAACCGCCTAATAACATCAAGAACAAAACCTAGCGATGGCAGCAAAACCCATCTAATAGTAACTAGTAACGGGTGCCCGTCGTTGCCGGGCATAAATGCGATCCTATTGTAGAGACATAAAGTAGTTAAATATATGTGCATTACCTATGCATCCTTAGCACGGAGTCATCCAATGCGTTGCACGTGGTGACATCATTAGTTTGATGCTTACAATGTGAACTATTTGGTTGTATGGTAGTTTTTTGTAGTGGTATATAATTTACAATTTATTCTTTTGGGTTGCCGTTAGGGGGGCAAACCCTTGCTCATGTGGGTTTTTAGCATATTCTAAGCATATGCTGGAATATTCTTAGAATATGCTGGAAACTGCTCCAAACTGGTTCTTGCCTATAAACTGGCGGTCGCCTCTGTTGGTGGTCCGACCCTTAGTCGCCTTGTTCGAAACCGCAAACACGCAGGGCTAGATTCCACCTGCAGATGAATTCTCAGCTAGGTGTCCTATTCTATATTTTATTTCCACAAGCATTTTGCTCTGAGCCATTTTACGTGCCTTGCTATTCTATGCAAGGGTTAGATACAACCCGCGGCGGAAGTCGCTTTACAACTGCGGCTTATTTTTGCCAAAGACTTTCGGTGTGATTTCTAACTACAGTAGCATGATACCAGTGTCTTTTCTTGTGCTTGACAAGGTAGAAATTGTTACTTTTCAGTGTTTTTTTTGTGCCTTCGATCTTTAGTTAGTTTTAATCTTATACTGCCTAACAATAAGCTTTATTGTACCAATGTCATTTCGTTTTTTTACATCTAGCATGTTCTGCAAGATGGACGTTTTGGCATTACAGATAAAGGGATCAATCATCCGAAGGAAGTATTCACAGTTGGCATCTATAATCTTTGCAAATATTAGATATAGTATTGCTATGATTTACAAGACCTTTAGGGTTTGGATAAAAAGGGTAGCACTTCTTTTCAGGAACATTGCTTGTTGGGTATTAAGGGCAATCGCGGCGTCGCAGTTATTGATGGGCATATCATACACGCGAATGTTGACACAGATGTGATAATATTAAAGGAGCCTCCATATGGTATGCTTTTATACTGCACGAAAACACGTTAAGAACGCATTAAATTTTACAACCTATATACCGAACAAATTTGCATGGTTCTACCAGGTAAGATGACAAAGCCAGAAGAACTCTATCACATAATTGAACATTTTGCACTTGGTCAACGACGTCTTGAACTGTTTGGGGAAGACCATAATATTCGTGCTGGTTGGGTGACCATTGGAAAGGAGCTCACTTCATCAAACTATAATACCCAGGTATGTACTATTTAACTCAAATATTGACTAAGAATTCAAATATCATGAACATAGTTAATTCAGAGTTGGCTGCTCTCTGAGTCTTATATATTGTTGCAGACTTATTCAAAGTATTTCTCTGAGAGGTAAAGTATGGCAAGGAGGCCGTGGAAACCCTCCAGTTGATGCTCCCCATTTGGTTGGCACAACCCTTGAGATAGAAGCACTTCGCCCAAATCACCTCACCTAGACCACAACAACCCCCAGCCCCAAGTCGCAATTCTCGCATCTCAACCTTCAGCAGACTTCTAGCAATAAGAAGCCTACAGCTTGCAGCATCTCCTAGAGTTCCTCAAGATGGACAAGTAGCACCGCCAAATGCCGGCCGTAGTACCGGTAGAGAGTCATCCGCTAGCGCCATAGCATCCGTTGTTGTGGTGGATGTTGTTGCCGGAGTTGATCCAAAGGTTGCTCGATGTTCTTTTGTCGGGCGCTCAGAAGCAAGACCCGCCACGCCTTCTATATGTGATGGTGAGAAACCGGATAAAGATGTTTCCAGATTATTCAGGGATAGATACCGCTGAGCATACAAAAGAAACTACCAAAGACTCAAGAGTAAACACCGTGGATCGCTTGTAGAAGGTACCCCAAATGGAAGTATATCTGATGTTGGGAGGCCAGAATGAGGCCTTTTGGGTGTAAATTTGATAGTGGTACCCCAAAATGCGCCGAAAAGCACCAAGCACTTAAAGCACCTAAATTGAAAGCAGTTTTTTTTCAGAGGACATCATTTGCCTGCTTTCCGCGCCCTTTCTTTATTCTGCCCCAATTTCAATCCCTGCTTTCCTAATCCTCTTCCTTGATCACCAATTCCGCTACACAATCCTTTTGATCCGTTCAATTTACAATGGCCGGCGGTGACCGAGCAAGATTTCATAGACATTCATGGACTTTCGGTGAAGGATTGCACTACTTTGAAAGTAAAATGGTTGGAAGATAATGTAACAGATGCACAATGGGCCTCGGTTTGGCAAGAAGGCCCAAGCAATAAGATGAAAGTTTCCATGATCCAAATTTCTGGTTCCGAAAAATTGGACCAGATTGTTGAAAAAAATTATATCGGAAGGAAACTATGCCAAACAATGAAGTGAGAAAAAGTGGTGGCTTATGCTTTTGCATGGGAAAAATTGTGATATCGCCATTTCAAACCCCGCAAAAAGCACAAGATCAATTGGGCCTCTTTTGGGCTCAAGTTATGAAGTATAGAAATTGCGGTGTCTAGTAGAGGAAAGGATGTCCAAGTTGCCACTTCTAGCAAAGTTACTTGCTTAGAAAGTTCAAAATTAGACCACTCGCTTTTAAAAGAGAACTTTGAATTGATTAAGGAAGTCAGAAATAAGCTTGAGAATGAAAGGGCAAGCATGTTAGAAGAGGTGCATGAAATTGAGGTTAGTTTAGGCTGCAGAGGCTAAGTCTAATGAAAAATTCAATTGGGAACTTGAAGAGAGCATGAAGAAAGTTGAGGCTTTGAAGTCCACAATATCCGAAGGCGGGAGGATTCTGATCCGAGGAAGGAATTGGAGATGACACTACAAATGGAGACATATTACCGTCGAAGTTAAAAACATTTTCAAGTCTCCGTGATCTGTAAGGAGCAAATCGAGGAAGAATACCTTGGAATTGGAGATCAAAGAGAAAGAGGCCAGAATTTCGAACTCGTAGCTAATCTTTGTAATCTTCTGAGAATTGAAGAATATAAGTTTCAATCCATTCGACATCAACACTATCAGCAGAAGACTACCGTAAATCGCAACTTTGGTGCTTGCTTTGCTTTGTGGCCTATTTTTTTCATGATAGGTACAAATTGTCTTTGATTTTAAGTTGTGATCATGAGTACCATGTGGCTTGTGCAGCCTTGTTGAAGGAAGGTAAATGCAAGGTATGTGGGGTGTAATTCATCCGATTTATTTCTTGAGCTTGGCATGCATGTGACAAATAAGCCAGGCAAATAAAATAGTTGATATGCCCTACGATAGATGTACCTACAAATCAACTTGATTCAATTGGTAGGTCCTCTTCTCGCTCTCAAGACTATGTGCCACCTTCCGAATTGAAAAGTGCTGAAAGATGCATTGTGTAGTCCTAAAAAGCGCTTAAGGCAAAGGGCTAGAAAAGCATCCAAAGGATATGCAAGTGAGCGGGATGAAACCGTTGTTGAACAGGATGGTGTAGGATGTAGTAAGGATGTACAAATTACCCTTCAAAAGAGAAGAAAGCAGCCAACAAAAGGAAAAGGAAAGATGGAGAGGTTGCAACAAAGAAGGAAAAACATTAAAAAGGCAAAGAACACAGTCAAGAAGGCGTGGAAGTACAATTTTAGAAGGAGGGCATTGGCAAATGAGCTGGAATCACGTAAAAGAAGTTGAGGTTGAAACAATTACGTAAAATGAAGAACTAGAAAAGGCGTAAAACGTAAAAGGAAGGGCCAGAAAAGGAAGTACTAGAAAAGGAAGACACAGGTACCAAAATGAATGCAATTATGGAGGTTTTAAGAGGCAATTCAAATTTGTCTATAAAATCTTTGATTTAACTATAGATGTTTGAATGTTCAGGTACAATTGTATTTCAAGACCAAAATGTTGAACAAATGGTTGATCAAAATGTTGATGGGTTATTATTAATTTAGTATTTTAAATTTCTGTTTGTGTTTGTGCTTGAGTTGGTGTTTACTTTATATTTTTTGAATGATAGGTGTACAGCAAAGTCCTCTTTGAAGAGGAAACTTCTTATTTTAGATGTGAATGGTGTTCTAGTGAGTACATACAGTAGGAACAATCCTGTACGTGTGGACAGCAGATTGTGGATTACAAAAACAAGCAAGAAATTGGTTGTTTTAAGGCCTCATGCACGGGAATTTCTGCAGGAAGCAATGGCACACTTTGACATAGCAATTTGGTCATCCATGAACAAGGTTAATGTAAATGAAGTTGTGGATGTCATAGCACCAGTTATTAGGCATGACTTTGTATTTATTTGGGATCAGACCCATTGCTTAGAGATGCCTTTCAAGTGGCCCATCCGATCTGAAAAACCATTGTACTTAAAACCTTTATCTGCAGTTTTTAGTGAATACCCACAATATGAGGGCAATTGCATATTGTTGGATGATAGCATTCATAAAACATTTGCCTCTCCACCTTTCACATCTCTTTTGATTCCAGGCTTTAATTTGGATGCAGATGATTATGTATTGGACCAATTCCTCGCCAAAGACTTAAGGATGTGGCAATGGTTGATGATTTCTCTAACATTCTAAAGGAGCATTGTAGGCGGATCAAGACCACGAGGGATGCTCTCGGAATTCTAGAAACAATGTCGAGTTTGAATTGGGAAAGGAAACCACCGAAATGGTAAAACAATATTGCAAAGGTCACTACAATGGTTAAGGGAGACCTTTCATACTTCAGACACACGTATAGAATGCGTAAGTTGATTCGTAATTCGTGGTTAAGATGAGACCAGATTCATGCAAAGTTACAGGTTGAATATTGAAATAGTGAAGACTTATATATAACTTCGGGCGGACATGCCACGATTTTGTACATGTTATACAAAAGCGGATATGCCACAATTTTGATGTAATACAGAACATAAATACATGACTTTTCGGGTTACAATTGCATTGATGTTTTTGTGTGAGTGCTTTTTGCTTTAATAGTCAAACTATGAATAATGATTGAGTCAATACCATATGAACAATATTTAAGCCGAGTTTGACCATAGAATTTAAAATTTGAGTTTGGGAGGCTACATATAATCTGCTGGCAAGTGTCTTCACCATAGTATACAACATACCATCCTCTTCATCCGCAATCATTTCAAAAGTTAGCTAATCTTACAAGGTGGCTATACACACTAGCCACAGGGCTGGTCATCCAGTAGCTCAAATTTGAGACCACCCACCTGTTTATAGTAATATCCTGAGACAATAACAGATTCAACTCCAAATACATTTCCCCATCCATCCACATAATCCTCAAGCAAAGTGTTCTTTGCTTCTGTGCACTTCAATACATAAAAATCAACCCCCTCTTCATTACCTTCCTCTGCATTGACAGCAAAATTATCTCCAACCTCTACCATAGAACTAGCTATGTCATAGTCTTCCTCATCTTCCTCTTCTTCATGTTCATCTTCTACTTCTATCTGCAAGTCTTCATCTGATGCTTTATTAGCATCATTAGTTGCTTTAATCTCCTTCAGTTTTAGTTCAGTAGTTTCCCAACCACCAATGCGTGACTTCGTGGTGCAGGAGTCCCATTGGAATTGAACACAATTCTCACAGAAGCATGAGAGAGGTCTATAAGCTACCTTTAGAGTGTTGTCCTTGTCACATGGTCTTATGCAATGGAGTTGTGTAGTTCCTTTCAAAGTGTGATGTCAAATCTCTCGATCTATCTATTTTTGAGGGATCAATTTCCCGTATACCGCACAAGTGCTTAGTGCTGTAAGTGCTTTCAGTGCTGAAACAGTTGAAGAATATCCATATCAAAAAATAAAAAAAGAAGACAATCTTGATTTAGGGCTGGGAAATATCATGTTTTACATAATAGAGTAGCCCATTAACAACCACAAACACAAACAATTTATATATTCATGCCCTTAATTTCTAAGTGCTTAAGTGCTTTAAGTGCTTAAGTGCTTTAAGTATGCAGAGGAAAACCAGTAAAGTATACCTTGTTATGTCATTATCGGGGATTGTTGTTGAAGTACCACCTAAGAAATGCAACCACCTCCTTTGCACACCGCAATTTCTTTCCATCATATTTCATCCTTTCCTTTGTTAGAATCCTCTTGATGACATGCTCCAAGACCATCATGCTCACCTTTTCCATGTGAGCTAGCAAAAAAAAATTCGAGAAATATCCTTTTGAAGATGTTTGTGAAACCTACCAAGGAAGTAAAATGGTCTTGCGACTTAAACCGTGGAAGAACGACCATCACTCGTAAAACATGTTTGTTATAGTTAATTCCCATAGATTTTAGCCAATCAAGATGATTATGGAGACAATCTTTGGACAAACTTCGATCATGAGTTTTGTCATCACTGATATAGAAGTGAGTCTCCTTCACAATTCCTTTCAATGAGTTTTTTTCTTTTCTCTTTTTTGCAGATTTTTTTTTTTAATCTTTTGTCATCTTCTTCCTTCTTCTTCATACCTTGCTTCTCCTCGATTTTCTCATTCTTCTATAAGTGATGTGTACAAGAATGGAGACTCGATCAAGATGCCGATGGGCGAGGGATTGAGCTTCTTGTTGAATTTTAAATCCATAATTCTCTCGCAAAATCTATCACGAGACAATAGTATCATCCAAGCGCAAATGTTTGTCAAACATTGCCCTGAATTGTTTTGTTTTGCCAATGAGCTCAGAATTATGTGGAACAAATGTCTTCGTGAGTTTTAGTTGCATCTTTGATGGAATTCAAAAGGAGAACCTGATTTGTATGCCAATCTTGTAACCTTTGAAGGTTTCTTGCCAGCCCTAGTTTTCTTGTTACGTACTTCTTCTTTGCTGCGAGAAGAGGATAAAGCTTTAATTTACCTCTACACTAACACACACCCAACTCAAGAAAAATCTAAACTACTTTTACCTGCTCAAACACTTTCCAATTAACATCCCGCTTATTATTCTTAACCTTCTCTCTCGGGGCATGTTGGCGACCTATATAAAGCAATCAAATATGTTAAAATCAAGGCAATCAAAACCGGAAATTGCAAGGAAACCACACTTGCCTCTTAAAACCACACTTTGTACAGTGTGCATTAGACATGCATGCTTGTGCCATTCATCATTCTCATCCTTAAGCGCACACAATTTGTCTCCAATAATCACTAGTTGATTTGATTGTGTTTTCTTTAGCAATACATGTTGGACCCGAACCACAAATTCTGCACTTACACTTGCAATCTTTGTGTACACCATAAGGATCAGATCCTCATGTTATTTATGGCTTGCATGGCAAACTCAAGATCTGAGATGGTATTGGCAACAACATGTTTCTCTTTCTTGAAGCCTCCTAATATAGCTTGGTTTCAATCTTTCAAAAGTCTTTGGGATATCTTCATATCGGGGATGTTCCTTTTCAAAAGCAAGGTATAGTTGCAACTGAACAAAAAAAAAAAAAAAAAAATAGATTTCAGAACCATGTAAGAAATATAGAAACTAAAAAACATGAGAATAACAAATAAATGGTTCAAGGAATACACATGTCACTTCTAGCAAATGTATTGGATGATCAATTTTCTCTGCCACTCTCGGTTACATGCTTTCTAACATGTTTTTATAAAGGTGAAACTCGTGTATTCTCATGCCAAAACCTTCTCACAACACTTATCTCTTAAAGGGGAAAGTGCATCAAATCTCTTCTTCCTTGCATGCATTGACCATGGACCAAATCAAACTCTCAGACATATTAGTCTTCTAAATGCCTGGGCTACAGTTTTCTTAGGAATTGAAAGAAGCCTTGAAATTGCTCTCGATTAGTCCCTCTAACGTGGAAGCTGCCATTTGGAGGGTAGTCTTCCTTTGCTTGGAGTACATCAAGACTTCTTTGAAATTTTTGTTGCTGCATGGTTTCTCTCACATTGAAATCATATCTTTCATCACATGAAATTCCTTGGGATCCGCTATAGTAACATGTGGTAAATGTTTGATCCTTTTTAAAAACTGTGGTGCTACTCTTCCTTTTGAATCATCATCGACAATTCCTTACAATGTGAAAAAAGAATCCTCTAACTCTTTTGAAAGTTCCTTTGTCTTCTTTTGACTCGTCGAACGTTCTTTTCTCTTCCGTACTAAGGGGTGCAATGTTCTCCTTCTCCAATTCTCTAATCCTCTTTTACGGATTCTCGTTTTCTCCGGATTCTAGCTCCAAGTAAATTCTTCGTTTAGCGTAATCAATGCTTTCGAGAGAACTTGCCATGAAATTGATATGATCAAGGAATTGCAATTCTAATTTGTCGAATTGCAATTGAAATGAACTAGTTTATTCCGAATTGAAGAATGATAGCAAGAATCGATACAAATTCCCGCCATCCAAGAAATCCCGCCATCCCAGAGAATCAACTAAGAAATCAATTCCCCCGCCCAAAGAATCAGTCCATGTCATCGATCCCTTCCTCCTCGGAAGAGGATTGCTATTTCTGGATTAACAACCTCATAATTCGTTACTCTAAATTTTGATGGAGGAATAAGCACCTAAAGCACTTAAAGCAAGTGTCCGGACAGTGCTTTTGGGGTACCACTATCAAATTTACACCCTTTTATTCATGTCACATGAAATTCAAATTTTGCCTTATCATGTACATTATATTTTGAGATATTCGAAACTCAATTCTGTAGTTGCAATGATCTATAGACCCTAATGAATCCACTTCCATTCCTTCCAATTATTGAACATGTGAATAATAAAAACTTCCTTGCAGAACTAACTAGAGGATCTGGTAATGTGATCAGAATGAGGGAAGAAGCTATCCCATGTATGCTTCTTAGAAAACAAATTGAAAATTACACCTTGGAAGGCAATTGTCTGCTGAACATAACCATTTTTAACTGCGAAGGCTGGTATATTGATAGAGGCAAGTCATTTCATTTCACAATACCATTTTTTGCAACTATTCTATTTTTGATTGATTGTGAAAACATGACTTTGAACTATGATTTAAGCCAATTCATCCTTCGGCCGTGGAGGGCAACCCTCCGTGCGCAGCACCTTGTTTTTTTTTTTTAATTTGAAGACTTGTATAGATAAGAAAAAGTAAATCAAAATATTCCATAATTAAGGATTTTGCCGTTGTATCTATATAAAGAAAAGAAGGCAAACCAATAAAAGCAAAAACTTGCATACATTATGATCAAGTCGAGATACAACCTGAATAAAAGATGATAACAAAATGACAAATGTATAAATAAAGAAAGCATTATATTGATATAACACTCATCTACATATAAGGGACAATGCAGCTGCATTGATCACAACCATGAAAAACACAAGCACAAAAAGCCCCTTGGTCAGTACAATAGGAATGTTCACAAGGGCTCGGACATGCTGCCGCATTCTCTTGCTCAAGGGTGGTAAAGTCAGTAGCAATTTTGCGTGCGAGTGGATGAACAAACTTGTAAGTGCTGTTAAGATCTGTGGCACTCACTGAAGGGGCCGCCCTAGAAGATTGATGTAGAAGAGTGGAAGCCAAGAGCAAGAGCTGCAATGTGTGGATTCTTCTTCCCATTGCCATGGAATTGAAGGATATGTGCCTCTTTCTCTTGTCTACCTGTTATATATAGTAGTGTAGGATAATATATTGGACCATTGGTTCGGCATGGCCCATAAATTAATGGCCACGCAGTTTGGCCACCCATTCTTCATGTTTAACCGCTATGTTCGCTTTTTGTGTGATGCATAAACAGTTTATTTGGTATATGTACAATCTATCTTTTGTGTGTCTATGGCGGATAAATTACTCTCCATTCCGGAACTTCGGAAGCAGCTGCAGAAGGGTGGCGATTCATGCCATTCCTGAGCCATTGGCTTCGCCATCTGTTCCAGGTAAGAGCTCTGCGCTGACTGAATGTTTTCCTTGTTTTCTGTGAATAGTTCCCCTCCTCTGTTTGCACACCACGGTTTTGTTTCAAGCAATGGGTTGTCTTTCCCAAATGCATGGCTCTCTGCTATAATCTCTCTGGATCAGCCAAGCCACGATACTGTGAGCGTGAACTGAAGATATAATCCAGCATGAGAAGTATTGTCCCTCATTTTGACAATGAGCAATCGACTTTACTTCCTCATTGATTTGCAGACCTCATACTTCCCTAGATGCTTCTGCTCTGTTTTGTGGATAGATTCAAGAATCAATCTTTAAATTCTATGTAATGTCTGATGCATTGATTTGCGTTAATTCGTTTGGCTAGAGTAGAATTATAGAACATATGACTAAGTTCAAATATTAGATGGGCATCAATTGAGCCCTTCTACTGATCCATCCAGACAATTTCAGCAGATATGGTGGATCATTGCCTTCTGAAGTTGGCATTCTTAAGGGTAACACTGGTGTTTCCTATTCCTACACCAGCACAGCAAGCAGGTTCTAGTGTTGGTTCATCCTCATCATTGTGTACATTGGATGCCCTCATTCTTGCCATGCTCATGCTGCCATTAGTAGTGGGAGGAGCTGATTGAGTCATAATTTCAGTCAATGTTACTGAAGATGAGATGCCAATACTCGAACAGAATAGCAAGGAAAAGAAGGAATCAATCAGATCAGAAAACAATAGAAAACTATTGATTCAGAGCTGCTTTCACTAGCTTTCAGTGAACCTTTTATGCATTTTCTAGAATCCATGAAATGATGATGTAATCTAGTGAACTAGTTAATCATGCATTGAGTCCCTTATTCATATGCATATGACTTATTATTCGAATTCATGCCAAGAAATGATGATAGAAAAGCTAAATCTTCTAAGATCGGTTTGGGTAACAATCATGCTTCAGTAGGCTGCATTGTCAAGATTATTCATGCCTTTTGCATATGACTTATTATTCATGGATTATTCATGCCTCTTGCATTTATATTTAAGCATCAAGAAAAGCCTTGCTTGGTGCCAAACCAAAATCTGGAATCTTGGAATACTATGATAGCTGGATATATTTAAGAGGACAGGTACATATCTAGCTGTAAGCCACAAAGTACAGGCATACAACCAAACGTTGTCTCCTATAGATGCAATGCTTTCAAGCTATTCACAACATGGGCCATTTGGCTGAAATGTCTTAGCAAAATGCAGGAAGAAGTGGTCCAAAATTTTGTTTCATATAATGCAATCCTTCCATAGCATTCAATATTTTGAATCTGAGATAAAGGTTTATTCATTGACTTAGTTGTGGGGATATCCATAGTTGATGTCTAGGCAAAATGAGGAAGATTGGCTGCAAGAATTATGGGATATGCTCAGCATAAGGATTTTGTCTGTTAAAATACTTTGAAATGAGCTTATATTTCTTAACATTCTCAAACTATGTGTTAGCATGAGTACAGTGGAGCAGGCATGAACCACATCATGAAGCTGCCATTGTCTTGGGGAACTTGATTGCTGGAAGACAGTTCCTTAATGTATAACTCTCTATACAAAGTAATCAATCTGCTTTTCCCTAGTTATTATGGTAGGAAATATATTTATTTGAAAATGGAACAATGACTTATCCCGCTATTTTTATTCCTCTGCTGTGTTTACGTCTGAAATAACTTTATGTGAATAATTTCAGGTACTCCTTTGTTCACCATATAATTCTGTGTTTATTTTCTGGTGCAAAATGTGCTCATTCTTGTCCATTAACCAGGTACACTGTTTTGATGGACGGATTTGATAGGAATTTTCAAGCCATATTAGTTAATTCATTGACAACACATGGAGTTCATTATTATGTATAGACGAACCTGAAATTTGCTCCGTAGCAAGGGGTATGTATGGCATCAGTTAGGTCAGATTCTAAAGAAAATAACTAAACTGCATCTATTTAGTATTGCAAACTCTTGCACTGGATATCTGTTGGTCAATGGATGTGTTACGTGGGACGTTGCTATTTGATTTTCTCTTTACACTTTTAAAGATGGGCTGAAGTGTTTGATCACACTTGCAAAAAGTGAGAAATCCATTTATCTGGCTTTTGATTTGATCGTAAATGTGTACTGTCCTCCCTCAGATTACTTTTAGAGTTATTAAGAAAGCCTTATTACCCAGTTACTCGAGCGTTTTAAAGTTGAAAATTGTGAAGATCCTGACGAGTGGTTAAGGGATAAAGAAGTTTGCCATTAAAATTGTCCGAAATACTGATAGCAAAAACATGGTATGTTATGTGACCCTTTTCGAGTTTATGTAATATATTTTTGTCACGTGATTCAGTCCATCTCTCACTGCAGGCAAAAGCATTGGCATGGACTGACCTGACTGAACAGGACTTAATGCACATTCTGAAAACTTCAAGCTCCCCTTCTGATACCCGTAGGTAACCATATATTTGCTTTTAACATTTTTAAAAAACCCCACCTGATAAATTTGTTTATCCTGTCATTTCAGAAACTTGGCTTGCGTTATGAAGCTTAATGATACTGATGACCCTTCTCGCATTATTTTGGATCTGCATTATTCGTCTTTCTTGTATCCCATATCTTAATATCAAAATAATACCACATGTAATATCTGAATTGGATAAAGAGGCTTGAAAAAATAAAAATGCACTTAACCACTTGCACTGTTAAGGTTCACCCAAGAGCAGGGGTTTTCTTTGGAGAAGACATCTACTTTCATCTCAATTATGAAGCTTGTGCATGAACAAGCGATTGGTATATATCTGCCCTCCGTTATGGGAAGTTTATAACATGTCATTGGTCTATGACATAGTAGTCACTTATTTTTGGCATACTAGAAAATCATTACACAGTGGAGAGAAGTTGGGAAAAAACTAAAGAACTTCTGATGCGTCATAGTGTTCAACGTCCACCATTTTCGATTTGCCTTTTCACGTTTGGTGACCTTCAAGAAATAATAAGATATATCCTAAACACATATAACCGTTTGTCTTATAAATATCTGTCAACCTTGTTATAGAAAATTTTATTGTATCCACCTGATTCAGGTATTATAGGCATTTCCAGCTATACCAATATGCTTTCAACCCAACTTTCTATCTTGACTTAGAAGCTGTTGATTATAATCTCATAGAGTTGGCACCAAGTGTGCCATCATTATCTGATGCCATCATTCAAGCCGATTATGATACTGAGCAAGAGAAAATTCGAAAAACACTTGAGGTATGATCTAAATAGAAAGAACATAATTGGCCTTTGAATTACTACTTCTAGCCAAGGGAGTTTATTTTTGTTTATCTCAGCATCGTGCTAGTTAAGACCTCTTGAGTCTAGTTTGCAACTCTAAACATGGTATTGCATGCCAGGAAGAAACAGCCAAAAGAGAGCAGGAGCGTTTGGTCCTTGAAGAAGCTGAACGCAAAGCCAAAATTGAAGAAGAATATCGAGGTACTGACGTATGCTACCTTCGAGAACTTCCAATTATGTTGTGATGTTCCCTATTCTCTGGATACAGCGGCCATTCCAGATGAAGTTACTCAAAAAGTTACTGAAGCTGTGAATCCACACATGGAACAATTGCGGCTTGAGTTTGAGAGGAAAGTAAGGGAAGAAGAAGACAAGCTGTTAGAAAAACTATCAAACCAAGTAAAACCAAAGAACTCTACATCGCGGGGGCGAGGGACACCGCGAACATTTCTTTTACCGACCTGCATGACACTTGAAGCTTGAAGCAATGACAATGGAATACCAATTGTCTGTCAAAGTTTAGGCATTGCCAAGAATCTAATATTAAAAAAAAAAAAATGATCACTATACTATCGACTATACTACAAGAAATTTATTGCGGCGGCCTTGCCGCCGCGAACATTTCTCTTTGTCAACTCACTCTTGCAGGGTAGACTTATGTAAATTTGGAATTGATGAATTTGTAAGTGTGAGACTTGAGATGTTTCGATAATATGAGAAGGTCATAATGATGTGTGCTTAAATCATGGCCATAATGAGTGCCTTTTCAGGATTCAAAAACGACATGGCGCTGATACAAATGCTAACCTTTTGCTTAAATGGTCATGTAAATATGGCCTCTATAAAAATTTAAATGGCGAAATTGTAAGGCCCAAATCGTGTTATTATCTGTTGTCTTACACAGCTTCTAAATGACCCAGCAGCAACCATCTAGTAATACAGTGCTATTATACAAATGATCCATGTGTATAAGGACTGTTCAGGCACAATGACATGGTCGTATAGTTCGGAACTAGGATTGAAGAGTGGATGCAAAAATATCTTTGAGAGGTGAGACCATCGATGCAGAGTGGCCAGCTTTTCTTATTTTTCTCAACCATTATAAGATCCTAGATGCCCAATAGCAAAGAAACACACCTGGCCACAACGTCGACATTCTAAAACTGCCTTCAAAGTGTCGATTTGTGCAAACGTAGGAAAAAAAGGAAAAAAAAAGGGCCCTCCTTGACCAAAATGATGCCGCACCAGACATTTGGGTTAGGGTTTCCGGGAAGGAGATCTATTTGAAGCTCCATCGGTCTGAAGACCCGTTCAGTTTAGCTATGGCGGTCGAGGTGCCCAGGACCAGGAATACCATTAAACAGAAGAATCAAGGCTGATGCTGAAAAAAATGGACCGAAAATGTGCCCAAGAATGATGCAGGACATGAAGGATAAAAGCTGCTCCAGTATCAGCGCTTTTTGACATGGGATGCTTCGAAGAAAAGTATTAACTGAATAAGGTGAATGCTTCTAACATAACATATTATCCCTGAATTGTTTGCGGATAATTTAATACGGGGCAGAGATTTATTTGCTAGATTCGCACAACAAAAAAAAGCAGAGGGCAGAGACAGAACATGATCAAAAATAGTGGCTATGACAGAATCCTCAGTTCAAGAAGCGATGAGTAAACAGAGAAAACAGTACCTGTTTTTGCTTAAATTTGTTGATGTGGTAGCTCTCAGAACAATCTCTGATCTTAACATAGCAAATGTCCAGATAAACCCTGATTCAGAAGGGAAAAATGCCATGGCCAAAACGGAGCGGAGAGCTACTTAGTTTACATACACAGAGTAATGGCTATGGCAGAAACCTCAGTGCAAGAAGTGACAATTAAGAACAGAGAAAAGAGTACCCATTTTTTCTTAAATTTGTTGATGTAGCTCTGGGAAGGCTCCTGGTAAGGAACTTCAAACTCTTTTCAGGAACAGAATCTATGGAGTTGGAAGCTGCCTTGAGCTTTTTAAGCTTATCTGCAAGCCCTAATGTAAGCTTATGGCATCTTCTTTGGTACCGGAATCCGTTTATGCACCTTAAGGTCTGGGCCATGGAAACATAGAAAATAATATGCCCTAAAATACACAGAGCTATGGGCGCCCAAGCATGCTTACACTGGAGCCTCGTGCTGTTTACCGTTCCGGCGAATACTATTGCCAAGAACAGATGAACAGCAAAAACTCGGCTGAAATCTTAGCCTAAAACTGAACCGAAATTTTGTACCCAGGAAAAAAAGAGCTACGTGTCATGAAATTAAGTTGGAATAAAAGAATCGAATCTTCGGAATGTAAATTATATATGTCTTGATATAGGGAATGTGGTTCTAAATATCATTAAGTCCAACCAATTGCACAAGTTCCTTATACTTTATGTTATACAATTTATACATGATTATTAACCTATCAAACGTCAATTAGAGCTATCAACTGCAAATTTAGCATCATTGAACAACTGAAATGCTTCATCATCACTATAAATATAGATCTTTCTAACTTGTATGCTTAAAGGTACACACCAGGCAATTTCATTATGTTTCAGTCTGCCATTATAAATGATAATGGCCTACTCTTTCCTTAAATTTCTAAACTTATTTTGATTAGGTTCACTAATAATACAACTTATATAACATTCAAAACTTTCCAAAAAAGGTATATTTCCATTGCAATCAAAAAGTTCCAGGTATAACAGCTATGAGTCATAGATCTTCATATCATAGAAAATATCAAATAAAAAGGAGATTAGGTCTTTAACAGAGTTCATACCTTTCAGTTTAGGATAGTTGATGAAGAAGTTGTTGATAGTTCCACCAACAAATGACTGGCCACCAGAATAGTTTACAGAAATATCCCTGAGCTCAGTTGAAATGGCTTTCCTATCTTCTGGACAATATTTAAGAGCCTTGTCTAGCAACTCATTAGTAATATCATTGTCAACATCATAGTTCTCCTTCCCTACCATCTGCAAATCCTACCTTGATTTCTTCACAGCAGTAATCTGATTACTATTTATTTCAGTCAACTACTAAAGTAGTATTATGAGAAGTAGGAATAGGGCTATCAATAATAAGGTTATCAACATGAGAAAGAGGAGTATCAACAACAGAAGCAATAGGTATAACAACAGGATTATGAGATAAAGTAGCCCTCAAATTACTAACAATGAGATTATCATTAGAAGAAATTAAAATAGACCCTGAAGAAGACGCACTATGCAGATCATCCATAACTCGTTTTTTCTGCATCTCTTCCTCAATAACATGAGCAAAAAGTCTGCGACTGCCATCGTCATTGACCTAGGAAATTACAGAACTGTAATGGTCAGTGGCGGAATGGCAAAATGGTACAACAAGATGGTAGAAATAAGAACAACTGAGTGGGCAGAAAAGAATGAGAAGCAAGCGAGGGAACAAGCAGGATTTAGGCCAAATCATTCGACAACAGACCATTTGGTGACTCTGAGGGTAATAATAGAGAAAGCAAGATCACAAGGGAAGACAATATACTTCTATTTTGTGGACTTCAAAATGGTGTTTGACACAGTACCCAGGAAGCTATTACAAAGATTAAAAGAGATAGATCTACTTCACAATCTGTTAGTGGCAATAGCAAGATTGTATGAGAAAGTAGAAGACTAAATCGGAGCGGGCCGAATGAGGTGAGGGGGTGGAACGTGATATAGGAGTGAAACAGGAATGCCCACTCTCACCGAAGATATTTTGACTATACATTGATGCATTAGGAAAATTCAGGAGACAGGAAAGCTCCCATGGTTGGAAATACCAAAGTACTAAGCATGCTATATATCGATGATCTGGTTCTATTAACATTAGAACAAAATGGGCTCGAGGACTTCATGAGGATACTGGAAGAATTTTGTCAGAAAACGAGGTTGGCAGTGAACATAGAAAAAACAAAGATCATCAGCTTTGGAGGGCCAAAAAGGAAGTTAAGCACATCGGTCAGACAATTGAAAGAACAGCAGAGAATAAGTACTTAGGATACAAAACAACAGTTAAATGGACATGGAAACAGGAATTGGAGGAGAGATAGCAAATGGCAATAAAAACTACTACGAGATGCAATCAATTTGCACGCAACAGAATATAACAGATTGGGGGGCGAAGAATCACGTGTTCAAAATGACAGTCACACCGGCTACATTGTATGGAATCGGGGTATGGGCCAGTAGCACCTCTCAGGGGAAGTAGAATAATGGGGATGGTGTCTGATCAAACACTTTCAATGTAGGGAATTAGGGATAAAGAAGTCCACCCCAGCAACAATAATATTCTATGAGACATGGATAATATCACTTGAAATTATGGATTATAAAGGGTGATTGCATTTTTTAGCAGAAGTATGGTATACAGGTCGAGAAATAAACTGTAAGGCAAGCCATAGAGGCATCAATAGAGATGGCAAGGGAAGAGAAAGGAAGCTGGATAATGGAACTCCAAAGATGGGTGGCCAAGCTAGGTTGCGATCTCTAGAAGGAAGTGGAAAATAGAATACTAAATGGGGATAGGGAAGATTTACAGAAAAGGATACTTAAAGGCATGGATACAAAGGCAACCAGGTATCAAATTGAGGATGTACCTAGAAACAATGAACCCGAAGGAGAGCATTGGACAAGAAATATATACAGACGATAATCACTCAAAGGCTACCAGGATTTTGTTGTGCAGATTTAGAACGGAATATCACAAATTGTAGATATAACAGGGCAGATGGCAACGGCCAGCACTAATGAGGGGAGAAAGATAATGTGCACTATGTGAGTTAATGGAGATCGAGGACGAAGAGCATGTATGGAACATGTGTTCGAAGAAATAAGAAGGAAATTGGGAAAGGTGAAATGGGAAAGTTAGGTTGGGAGAGCAACAAGGGACACAGGCATAATGGAACACACGGCTAAAGCCCTGAAACAGATACTTGAGGAACATGAGAGCAGATACAAATTGCAACAAAGATTGCAAGATACAACAAATGGAGATGAATTGGCACCAGTTCCATGAGATCGCAATATGGTATATAGGGAATGGGGAAGTGTTTTTTTTCCAAGTTAAAAGTTTGGGTTTTTTCAGCACTTTCATCAGACTCTATAACTAAATTAGTCGCCTTGGCATATGTAAATTCATTAACGGGTGTCAGGAGCTGAGCTCACACATTGTACTCCAGTCATAGCATCAGGCCATTATTGACGTTAAAATTCAATCCATTATATTTGGTTTCTGAGCTCTAATAATTCTTGCTATCTCTTTCTTGATACAACAGATACTCACTATCTGAGTCACTATCCAAAGTAAAATCTGCATCGATCAAACCACGCATCTCTCTACCACCTCTAACCTCAAATCTTGTAGCAATATAGAAGCATAATCTTTTTTTAACCCCCCTAGAATGACTGATAGAATGCTCAAGATCCCTCAACAGGTCTTGCTCAACCTGAAAACTAATCTCAGGTGCCTTCTCATGCTTGACCTACACCAAGCATCCTGGATCTCCTAGCAGCATCGACAAAAGCATAGGTTGCTTTTCTTATACAGATCACTATGTAAAATATTGGATGTCGACTCAGTTGTTCCAGTCTGACCAACTCTCTTTTCCTGCTTCTCCCTCAGACACACAAAAATAAGGCATTACAACCTATAGCATACTGCAAAACAACAGGATAAAAGAGACTAAATCTTCCAGAAGGATAAAGCTTATTATCAACTTTCTTGGCCTGCCACATGAATCCAACGAGCATAAAATTTAGATCTTGAGGAGGGATATCTTCAAGAAGAACAGATCTATCCAAATACTTCAGATAACTCGTTGGAATGTCACCCGAATTTCCAAGATACTTTTCTTGCCAAACTCCCTCCAAGAATCAAACCTCTTTCTAGCCCATGCACTGACCTTTAACCCGGGGGGTTCACCTAGATTATGGGCTATGAAACATGTGAGTGCACCAAATGGGTTTTTTTATTGCCTGTATACGTAAAAAAAATATAAGGTTTTTATAGTTTGAATGTCGTACGGATACCCAAAGGGAGTGTGATGGCGCCAGTGTTCGATTCGTATTCATACTGTAAGGGTCCGCCATTTTTGGTGAGCTTCTACTGTTGGGGATTCTGTGATAATATGATATGACTATGACAATATATAGTATATATAAAAAAAAATAGAGATATCGTATATGTATGAAAGGGGTTGTCAAGTAAAAGGGTTTTGGGCAAGTAATTATATGATATGGGCTGCATTCTTTTACAAATAATGTAGTCGTATACAAAGGGTTTTTCATATGGAACTGTCGTATACAATGGGTTTTTTGGCAACCTAAGGAACGCACATGGCATATATACCTATAATAGAGGTGAATCCCCCGGGACCTTTGAAGATGCATCATGGCCACCATTTTCTGCCTCCCTTAACAAGTCAATCCTCTTTGTCATCTGCAACATTACTAATACTATACCACTTCTCATATTGGACATATAGAAAGAAAGGCTTGTAATATAGAGTCATCCTCAGATTTGATAGTAGTAGATGGATTAAACGAGTTATCTTGTGCATAAGTGTCCAACTCGTCTGAAGACATCTCTTGGGTAATATCAAGATCAAAGGTCGGGTCATTAGACTCAATATCCTCCGTAATACTACAAGAAAAACTTAAACAGACTTTAGAAGCCGACACCAAAACGAAAAGCATGATAAAAGCCATGATCAAGCACTCAATAAAACCTCTCCACAGAAACATGAGAGAAAAAAGAGAAAAACAAGAAAGATTTTAGAAATTTAACAAAATAATTGAATATTACCATCTAAATACTCACCATCTTCAACGTCGGCGCCTCAAAACAGTTCCTAACAACTCTAAATACGCAAAACAAGTTAGAACTTGTATGCAAGAACTTTTATCACAAAAGCTCTCAAGAACATACCAAAAACCTCAGGTAGAGTCGTCAAACTCATACAACAGCAGGTTACAAGCTAGCACCAAAGGAAAACCCACTGAGCGCCATAGCCAGACACAAAAAACATTGAGTGCCATCATAAGAAGTTCGACGACAATGTAAAAAAGAAGAAGATGATCTCGACAACAAACTTTTTATACTTCTGCCATATCAGTGCACATGTGCCATACGAAATTGCCTGGTGTGTACCTTTACCTCAGGTAATGGCCTCGATTAGGCCATCTCAGGTTATAATGGCCTCGCGATGGGCCTGGCCTGCTGTCAGTTATTACTCCCTCCCTAAACAAAGAATTTCAGACAATTTGGATTTATCACTCACAAATACCCATGAATAAATTATATCATGCAAACGTAGCATGCCATTGATGATAGTACAAAAGTATATGAATCTTTAAATTCAATTCGTCCTTTCTAAAATATGGGAAAAACCCTACAAAGGCCCGGGGATTTCACCTTTAACATTCCGTTCCGAACATGTGCGTGACTGGTTAGGGGTTTTTTTTGCCCCTCACACGTTCGTATACGGTCTGAAAAAAATACGGGTTCACCACCACATTTTCGGACGTGTTCGTTAGGGGTGCTGTGGGCGGGAACTCCTCACCAGCTTCATACGGTAGGGGTTCTTTGAAGATCCGAAGCTTCAAGATCATAGGGGTTTGCAAGATCATAGGGGTTTGCAATGAACATTTCTGGTTTTGAATGAAGGATTGGGGTAAACAATTTGGACAAAAACCGTGAAATCTATTCTCAAAAATTCTGCCTAATACCTATTGCTTTAAGTTTTCAGCTAAGAACAATGCAATCATGTCTGTCTATTGCAGCTAAGTGAAGACCAAGGAAATTTTACAAAGGTTCATATTCACGATTTGTTCACGTCCGCATCCCTGGGCAAAGATGTTTGTTCTTCAAGAAATTGTCTACAAATTAAAAGGTATTCTCCTTTGGTGTATTTACGGTTTTAGGCATCCATCTTCCAGACAATAGAGGTTTTCATAGCAGTGCATATTTGTTGAGATTTTGTTGTCTGGCAGGGACTTTTCATTGCTCCAAAATCACTATCTATTTATCCTTGAAGGTTCTTTTATCTCATGACAACAATTAGAAGATACTAACCGCTTAATCTTAGCCGTGGTAACAGGGCTTTAGAACCTTCAAAGTATCTATATTGTATTCTTGAAGCCAGATTGAAGCCCCGCAAGCTTCTTCTCTTGTATGACAGCTTGGCTACACCAACTAGAAGGTACTAATTTCTGAAATTATTTGAGTTTTAGGCATAGATTTAGGCATAGAACTCTAACTCTTGCATGCAGGCTAGTATGTGAAGGCAATACTTCCTAACTCTCTCTTTGCATGATTTGTAGGAAATGGCATTTGAAACAAATATTGTTATAAGCACAATTGATGGGAATGAGAAGTGCACCGAGGTTGGCTTTGTGAAAGTGAGGCAAAATGCAAATTATGTCGATGTACGAAAAGCAATAGAATTGGATGAGATAGATGGCAAGGAGGGTCATGAATTTGTATTCTTGGGAGAAAGGAAGCTTCCTTTGTCAAAACGGCAAGAGGAAAGGTACAAAGTTATGGATGAGGAAGTGTTTATTCGAGTCACTGAAAGAGTACAAGAAGATATTCAGCCCTTGAAGAGGAGACGCCTCGTGATACATGAGCTGCAAGAAGAGGAGGAGCTGGCTGCCACTGAGGTTGTAGATCAGACCCAAGCCAATGAGGAAAAAGCAAGTTTGAGTGTCGATTGTGAAGGTAGGCTGCACTCCAAGCTTGCATCAAGAGCTCTTACATGTAGGTGGATTCACACTTATAGAAAATACAAGACTAAGATGAGAAGTCAAGGCAAGAAAGATAGGTTTGAGCTCATGTCTTCGGATGTGAATGGAGTGGGAGTTTTTAGCATTTGGTGCGTAGAATGCCAACTTAAATATGGAAGAGGAGGAGATGACATGTTTTACAACTTCACCGCACGCCACATGGAATCAAAGGAGCACAAGCTGAATTTGCAAAGTAACTCACAAAGTGTTGTTATAAGCGAGGAAAGTGCCTCGAAAGATAAATTGGAAAGTGAGATTATGGCTGAAAACAGGGCTGCAGTTGAAGAGTGCATGGCCACGAAAGTTGCTCCTTTTGTGGAGCAAAGTGGTGTCATCTTTGAGTTGTATAGTGACACCATTAGAAGCTATGCAAAGAAGGAGGAAATTTGCATTTTATGTGTCGTTTGTCAGAGGTCTTTACTCCTCTTTCCGTCAAGAGGAGACGTGGTTGATAACATGAAGGAGCATGTAAAGAGTAGTAGACATGCTCAAAAATCCATTGCCAAAGAAAGGAAAGAGGAGGACAAGATGCATGAACACAACAAACATGGAAGGCCTCGGAAGGAGAATTTGGATTCTTCACAAAAGAGCATGCTCTCATTTTTCACTCGAGGTATCACTTTTTTCTGAAATCTTTTGCTGAAATCTTTGCTGAAATCTTTTGCTGAAACAATTGCTGAAACATTTGTTGAAATCTTTTGCTGAAACCGGGCTGAAACATTTGCTGAAATCTAATTCCGTACATTCTAGAATCTGTCTCGTACATTCAATTCACTATGATGAACTTTTGTTTTTGAAGTAGAGAGACTTATGGGATGTTTGCTATGCTGCAGACCAGTGCAATGAAGCTGGACCAAGCCATCCAAATGAGATTTCAAGTAAGTAAAGGCCACATGTACCATTAATTCTATTAGTTCTTTGCCTTGTTCTTTGTTTGTTGTTAGGGTCAAGTTAGTTTGATTGTAGTAATTCATTGTATTTGTATTTCTCGCTCTCTTTCTCATTGAAATTTAAATAAAAAAACAATACACGGGGACTATGCATCCGATATCTATGTTGGGGTTATTGGCAACTAACATATAGATATATGCATCCAAGACAAGAGATTTGAGACCATTCTTAGATGAGTCTAGGCCAGCCTAAATTGGTATTGTGAGCCGATTTGTGTCAAGAATTCACTCGCACATGGTGAGATGATTAAGATCCAAGGAACAATTAGGCTTGTCAAATGTGCTAGACTGAGTGCAGGAGCAATGTTTCCAAACTTCCAATGTTCTTTCTGCACTGCCATACCAAAGGAAAGAGACTTCCGTATGAGAGTTTATAGACAAAGTGAGGATAAAGTAGAGCGAGGCTTGAGGAACACAAAATCCAGATTGAGAGTTGACTACTTGACAAGGTTCGAGCTGCACAACCTTGCCAAGGAAACATGCCATGAGAATAGAAACTTGAGAATGGAGTTGAGATTGAGCAAATTAAGGACACTTGCATTGTCAGTAAAGGTAAGATCTCTTCGAGAAACATTGTGTGAGTCTATGAAACGTGGTGATGTAAAGAAGTTTTGCATGGATATTAAAGAGGCTTATTCTTGTGGTAAATTTGAAGGCAAGCCTGCATTGTGGAATTTTCTAACTGACCTTGCGCAGAACATATTAAGGCCTGGCCATAAGAAGCGGTACAAGCAAACAACAAAAGAGTTGTTTGAAACAATCAAAATTTGGGGAGGAAGAAGGATGCACGACTTCTTGTCTATGAACTTTGGAGGTCCAAGTGTGGCAACAACAAGGCGGTCTACTGGCAAGACACTTAGCTACAAGGCTGGAATAAATGAGGAGACATTTGTATACTTGGCAAAGATTTATGGCAATCATGTCTTGAAATGTGGGCTGATTCATGGAAGTGTACCAACTATCGTGGCCGAAGATGAGACCGTAATCAAGAGGGCAGTCCAATGGTGTGCTAGAGATGATAGTTTGGTAGGTTTTTGTGGTAGAAAAGAAGATCATTCTTGTATCACTAATTTTGTAGTTCATGTTGGGAATGGGGAGGAGGGCTACAAAACTGTTGTTGATGCATTTGAGATGAATGTGGTTGCACATTATGCCCGTGTGCTTATCGTGAATCCATTACATTCCCATCTACCCAAGCTCGTGTTGTCCATACAATTGACATGTAATAGGTTTGACCATAAGGCCGTGAGATATCAATGGGATGAAATAGCTCATTTCTGGAATTTGCATTTAAAAAGTGTTTTAGGTCCCCTAATTGGACACTCCTCTGATGGAGATGCACGTCGGAGGGCTTGTATGTTAGAAGACTACACTACCTTGAAAGAATCAGGAAAAAAGTTTGCCATTCCATGGGAAGGATGGGTGTTTACTGCTGCCATGAACAAAGATAGCAGCATACATGGACTCCATGATCAAGACTTCATCCATAATGGTAAGAAGCTAATCAATCCACTTGACAATGCATCTCGGAGGCTTTACTTGGGTAAAGAACTCGTCACACTTAATGACGTGTGGCACGTTTTCCACAATTTTCAAAGTGAGCATGGTCTTCAAATCGGTGACGTGCAAAGAAAAGACAGGCAAAATTGGCGGGCTGCCCAGAGGATTGCCTCTCGAAGAGTTCAAGTGTGCTTGAAGAGGCTACGTGATCCAAAACATAGTACTCCAATGCATACATTAGGGACCGAGACTTATCTCTACGTGGTTTCCCTCTATATTGACATATTCCTCTCTCCTCACATGGATCTATGGAACCGGATAAGAGCAGCCAGCACCGTGTCTTGCTTCTTGAGGTAGGTGTGCTGATATCTATTTAGCTTTATAAGTATGGTACCGAATTCTTACTATCTTGTTGCTCTTGTCATATTGCAGGTTATGGAGACTTTAGATATCAAAACATGAAACACATTGTTTGAAGACAAACTTTATTAGTCATGAGACTTTTCTGGACATTCAGCTTTCTTGCCACTTTGTCGTCTTGCTCATAAAGTTTTTTAGAGATTACTGTAGGGAGCTTCCTGTCCCATTGGATGCCACAGGGTCAGATGCATGCGAGAATTTCTTCTCAAATATAGGTGGAATGGTAAGGAACGAGAGATCCTACACTGGGGCTGATGTGCTTGATAGTGCAAGTGCTCTTAACCGAGTGGCTGAATTTAAGTCACTTGGGACCTTGCTATTCCCTGCAGCCCATGTCAAACAGGAAAACATTTGGCAAGTACTCGAGAGGAAAGTGGATGGTGAAGACAATGAGTTAAAGTGTGATCTGGCAGATTACACACTTATAAGGACAGATGACATGATAGTGGATGCACTAGAGGCAGGATTTAGACATGCTAAAGAATTATGTGCACAAGTAGGCATCACTTGTGAGGAAGGTGGAGAGGAAAATTGGTGGAGCAAACCTTGGAAGCACGAAGATTTTTTCAACAAAGATTACTTCATGGAATTAGACACAACCGTGGTGGGAGATGAGTCAGATGATGTGAATGTAGAACAAGAGAATGATGATGGGATAGCCATCAATTCTGATCTGCCCAATGATGTTACATCACAACTAGAGTTAAGGCATACCTTTGACTCCATGGTGGACGAGGTAGAAGCACCATCTCTCAGAAAGATCGAAAGGAATGTGACTCTTGATAATAAACCTATTTGCAAGGGCACTTTGGTCAGCCAACTAAATGGTAATCCATGGCTGTCCAAAGACAGATTGACAAAGGTCAAGCTGCAGTCCATTATAAGCCCGGAAAACAAGTTAATAAATGCAGCCACCTCTCTTGGAATTGGATCAGACTGTGCCATCTACTTTGAGATGGATTCCAGAAGCAAGAAAAGGCAAACTCGTGACAGAAACAAGGAGGACGTGATGCAAGTTTGGTATTTGGGAAGGGTACTTAGTATGCGCAGGAAACATGGGAGAGCATGGAAAGAAACTAGAGAGCCGGTAGACTTGGTTAACAGACCACCATACTCCATAGAGCTTAATTTGGCCTGGTATAATGAACATAAAGGGTAGGAGGACGTGGGTACACTTTCGACCTTCGTGATAGCCACTCAATCTCACTAGACTCAGAATAGCACTAGCATGTTTAAGATACAACCCAGACAATGGTAGATACCAGCTTGATGAGCATGCGCACCGTGCATTGCTGAAAATTGTGCTCGCAAATCTTGTTTTTCATTGGCAGGAAATAAGGGCAAGGGAAAGATTGTTTGAAGATCCGGGTGAAGATCATTAGTCGTGAGACGTTAGTATGAAAATTGACATGAAAAACAGATTGCTTATGCATTTGAGATACATAGTTATAGGTATTTCTAGTTTGAAGATTATGGAGATGCATTGTTATGGAGGAGGAGTTGCCTTCTGTAATGATTCTTGCAAATATGTAGATTTTGTGGCACCGACAAACCAATAGCAGATTGCATATTTGAATTGCAATTTTGCAATTTTGCTTCTTTTGCTTAATCTGTTTGCTGTTTAAGTTGGTGTTTAGGTTGTTTAAGTTGGCGACAGTTGGTGTTTAAGTTGGTGTTTAAGTGTTTGAGTTGCTGATTAAGTTTCCCAAGTTTCTGTTTAAGTTGGTTTAAAAGTGTTTGCTTTTTTGTTAGGGACATGGAGTCGACAGTAAAAAATCGTGTAGATCAGTGCTAAGTGTTGCAAATGTGTTATGTGGAGCCGTCATTGGTTTGTGCTAGTTAAGCTCCTCTTTGGAGGAAAAGGAATGCAATTGTTGTTTGTTCTTTTGGTTTTTCTCACTCTATGTTTCCTTGAGTGGAGGTTCTTTGTTTCTTCAGACTCTTTATTCTTTGAGGAAAAGGAATGCATTGCATTTGTTTCCCATTTGTTTATGCATTTTGTGGCAGATTCAGATTTGTGGCAGATTCAGATTATGGTAAAGCGTCAATTACATTGTACAGAAAAGCAACCATATTATATTATAAAGACTGTTTTTACAAAAAGGTTGTGCAGGAATGAACCAACCTTGCACTTTTGTACAAAAAACTGGATGAGAATAAAAGTTTTACAGGTGCAAAACCTCGTAATGTGATATGAGTTACGGGATATTAGCTATCACAAAAAGTTTTAAAAGCCGAAAACAGATATGAAAAAGTTTTACAGGGATTGTCCAAGATATACATGCAAAGCAGACACAACCTTATTTCTTTTTCCGCACAATGCAAGGCATTAAAAGTAGCCCGGAGGAGGCATCTTAAGAACCACTCGAAGAAGAAGTCCGCCAGCCTCGATGTTCACCTGCAAATGACGTTCCTCTCCATCTCCAACACGATCAAGCCAATTTTGCACTTTCTCTGAAACCTTAGCTCCCCTGTTCCTTCAAATTTATTCACTTCCAAGCAGCTAAACTTGGCCACGAAAACCATCTGCATCCCTGGATGGCTAGAGTCAGAAGAAGATTCTTCAACCTTAGGTTTCTCTGCAGTGAATTTAATCCTAGCCATTGAGCTGCCGGCCGATTTTGTGGAGAGGAGATGTGAAATAAGGAGGAGAGCCGGAACAGAAAGGAAGAACTTAGGAGTGAACCGGAATGAAGGCCATCAATCGAACAGGCAGAGGCTAAATAGAAGGGTTTTGTGATGTCAAATCAAAGCATAAGGAGGAATTATGGCCAATTATTTGCATGCAGGTTGGGCAAGTTCAGGGGCAGGTTCTCCTTCTTTATATCCGTGCCATGCAGACGGCCATGCAAATGATATCCTCTTTTAAGGATTAAGCTATAACATTCGGCCATAAGCTTAGACATTTAGGGATTAAGCTATAACATTTAAGGAACATGTTGGGTGGCCTAGTAAAATGACTCTAAGCTAGTAAACTATAGGCTCTAAGCTAGTAAAAATGACTCTAAGCTAGTAAAATGACTTTAAGCTAGTAAACTAGTTAGACTCTATACTTTAAACTAGTTTACTCGTTTTTAAGCTGTAACATTTAAGGACCATAACATTTAAGGATTAAGCCATTCAAGGATTAAGCTATAACATTTAAGGATCGTGTTTTCAAGCTTGAAGTATCCCCAGTACTTTACCACTAAGGGACACACTAAGGATGCATTAGAGTCTTAACCAACGAGACAAGCTTAGACCGAGAATGAAGATGAGAAAAATGTCTATTACAGACATTGTGAAATTTTTTTCCTTCTCCACAAACCATTTTTTCTCTGAATAAGGCTACGGCACAAAATAAAGTACAAGATCGGGTAGGGGTATGTAAAACGTAACATAGTCCGGCCGTATATCTACGGTAGGGGGCAGGGAAATTGGGTTTTCATATTTACGTATGTAGGGGTTTTCGACCTCCAAAAGTCGTATACGAGGGGTTTTCTGGTGACCCCTTGCACGCACATGAGGTATCCCCATGTGCCTAGGTGAAATCCCCGGGTACAAAGGTCTTATTTTCATGCCACAGAGAGTAGGAATAAGCATGGAAAGTGGCCTAAAAGTGTTAAATGCCCGTTAATGGGCTAGCAACTCTATGGTTGAGCATTTGGATTGTCTTTGATTTAATTCCAACCTATCTCATTACTCAACATGGTATCAAAGCCATGGTTCTAAGAGGTTGGTGCATTAACCTAACTCCCATGACGGTGGGAGTTGCAATTAGGGGAGAGCTAGAAAGTAGTGCACTTTATGACAATTCTCAATAACATGGAGGCCAATTTATCATAAGTTGATGAACTCAATCTAATTAGTTTTTTCATAACAATGGTTGGGCCATAGTTTTTGTGTGTGCATCTCCATCACGACATATAGAATGGAACTAAGAGCAGGTAGTCCTTGCACTTAAATTGCCCTCTTAACTTCTATGTTATAGGTTTTTGTCAATTGGTCCCCTAAAATGGCCCTATACATAAAGTGGAGAACTCAAATATAGCATTATTTTGTTCTAGTTGAGCCATCCAAATGAAAGATCTCTTTTCTGTGTGCAAATGAAGGCTGAAGAATGCTCTTCCTTTGTGTACATATAATCGTGCAATAATTTAAAGTATGGATTGGTCATAAGAAATGTGGCAAAGTTTACATCCTTAATACTAAAGTTGTTACTGGAATTATTCTGGGTTCATCCACCAGAATTGATCCAGCATATACCCTCTACCACTTAAACCCAGATATCTAACAAGACAAATTTCCATTTCACAAGATACCATCGCTTTTGGAATCTTCACTTGATTCTTTATGACAAGGAGGATTTCACAACCAATAGATTTGCTAATATGTTGTGGTGATTGCATAAACCTCATAGAATTCAGCAGTTTTTATACCAGGCCAGAACTATATTCTTTAAACTTTCTAGCATCCCCAGTGATACATACCAAAAGGGCGGATCCTTCATGGAAATTATTATCCGATGGGCCCCAATCTTTCCAAGGCTTTACCCTATAGACCTCCTTTTTACTATAGCAGTGGCCTCACTTCCAGAAAGCAGGGACTCCCTTTCTTCTACAGTGGCAGGGGCCCTGCGATCGGCAGCCAACGGGAGCAGATCTGTCGCCGTTGCGAAAAGGAAGCCCCTACTACCCTCCCCACCTCCCTTCAAAGTAGGGAGCCAAAGAAATTACCTGTCGCCGCAGCTGAATCGGCTTGAATCGATCGATTATTCACCGAATGAGCGGAATGGTTCATTCAAGTTCTATCCTGGAGTATTCACAATTATCACACATGGCATCAAAACTCTCTTCTGAAATAACAATGACCCACTTTCTGTTTCATAAGTAACATCAATAATTATAAATGAATTGAATTGAATTGAAAACCTAGATCAACAATGGAGTGCTTGAGCCAGGTCCCATAGTCCTCTATATTCGAGATGGAGACAACAATGACCTTGCTCAAGTCACCCCTGAGTTGTCCATGAAAAACAACAAAATCCAAATCTATTTTAAGGGGTGCTTGAGCCAGGTCATCCTCCCCCCCTCCCTTCCCCCAATCAATTCGAGATGGCGACGACCATGACCTTGCTCAAGTCACCCCTAAGGTTGTTTGACAATAAAAAAACTTGCGAAAACCAAATCTTCTTTAAGGGGTGCTTGAGCTCGATCATCCAGTCCTTCTCATTCAAGATTGGGATGACCATGACCTCCCCTCCCACTGGTTGTAAATAAAATCCAATACTACTTCTTGAGTAAAGAACTCGGAATAGACAAATGTCACTATCTAGAACTAAGAACGATCTACCTAAAATTGTGAAAGAGTGAGAAATCACAATGGCATATGTTGGCATTGATTTTTTTAGCATCTTACTGATCGATAGCAATGCTCCACATCTAAGGCGAAATTGGAAACCACATCTTATAAGTTTCCCGCGAACATATCACTAATCATCGATGTTATTTTGTCAATGATCAATGTCATTGAGGGAAACTTTTGTGCTTAGAATTATTGAGCAATAAAATCCTATATAATAATGCAAAATTTGTTAGTATTGTAGTTGAACATCCCGAGTATGCACTACTCCATAGAAAAAAACAAGAGGTATATAAGTTGTGCATATTGCATAAATGATCTTTGAATGACTATTCAGCCCGCAATTTTAATTACGTTCTTTAATTTCCTTATGTCTAGATACCTCTTTGTATTAGAAAGCATTTTCTTACATACTTAAAATTGAATTGATGAATCGGATTGAATTGAATTGAATCGAATTGAAATAAATTGAATTTTGTCGTCGACGAAGACCAGGTGGCCTATGAAAAAAGTTGTGTTATTAGTTCCTTGCATTGTATTATGACTGGGGTTTACTATTTTTTTTCGTACAACCTATTTGTATGCGTGGGGAGGGGTTTTTTTTCATCCATTTATGTACATATATATTTGGTAGGGGGTTCCTTTTCTAGGGTTTTGGGCCCTAGCCCAAGTAAATTTTATTTGGAAGGGGTCAAAATTGGCTTCTTAAAAATCCATATACGGGGTATTTCTGCCATCTCTTGAACGCAGATGGCATATTCCCCTACATACGAGCGCAACCCCCTTATTATGACTACAGTACTATGATGGCATGTACTGGTCAATGCAAATAATAAGTGCAGATGATGTGGTGAGTGCTCCTAATGTCCTTTTGACATTTCATTGTTTCAAGTACTGTTCTTTGTTGAGCTGCTTTTGTGTAAAGGATTTGCTTGTGAATGATTATAAGATAACATGTGTGTATCATAGTTTAGAACTGCAAAAACTTGATCTTCTTATAAAATTTGAGATAAGACACAATAAAGCTAAACATGACATTTTAAGCATCGGACATGTTTCTGTTTCACACTCTATTTATGTGTTTCTATATCCACATGCAAATAATTCTTGCATGCTCACATGCGTGCATTTCATAAATTCTCGAATTTCTGTTAAATGATTTAGACATATTTTGTGATACATCTTGGTTGCATGAACATTCCCAAAGATCATTCTAAAACAAAGCTACGTGAATGCTCTTTTAACTAGCATTTTTCTATAGGCGCCGCCGCCACCGCCCAGCCTAAGGCGCCAGGCTCAGGCCCCTTCAGGGGCTAAGCATCAAGCAACAACAGGCAAAAGGAGGGAGCGAGTTCAGCATCAAGGCCATGATTCTGGCACTGTGAGGGTTCAGCATCAACGTGATTTGGGAATCTGGATGGCTAAATTGCACCTGCACATGATGGGGTCTTCATGTTTCGACCCGGCCTTGGTTTTAAAGTATAGAGGTGATAGCACCCGGCCATAGAAGCAAAAGACATCTAGCCATAGAAGCGCACATCACGCCCGATAGCGGCCGGCTCGGGGGCAACAGATCGACTCAAAGCGATTCATGGATTCATGAATTAAGCCCACTTCATAACCACTGCCGCAGTCCAAAGAATGACCCTTAACCCAATTCTTTTTCCATCCTAAGCCAGTTTGGTTTGGCCCCTCTGCCAGAATCAGGTTTGGATTGTGTTATTTTTCTTATTTTGGATTGTTGGGGTATTTGCTGTTGTTAGATCAATAGTTTCCCTTGTCCACGACAAAAAACAGCCTGCCATATTAGATTAGATTTGAACCAGGATTCCTTTATGCCCAGGAAGGTTACGCCAAATAACCTAGCTTAGCGGTGCACGCTTTCGCTGAAGGTTTTACGCCATGACCAGATGGGCTCGGTGTAAAACTTCTAGCACACCTGATGGGGATCTTCTCAACTAGTTCCTTGAAATTAGAGATAGACTTTGCCCATGTCTCTCAGCAGCAGAACATGACACGCTATCTCCTGCCCTGGAACAGACAATGTTTGCCCCTACTGTTATGATAGAAGCTCAGCAGTTCCTCCAAATACTGATTACGCTTTCTTCCAAGACCCTGCCGAATGGCCCTATAGAGCCATCACCCTCTCCCTGTGCCAGCAGAGGCGTAGATAGCAAGATACAAACCGATCTACACTAGACAGGCCGCAATGCACAGACCCATCTAGGGCGAACATGAGCACGAGATGCGGAATCGAGACAGCTCCAGCCTCATGCAAGGATACTATAATGACTGATGTATAGGTAACTCCAGGTTCAGACACAGATACAGCTTCTCACAAGTATGGGGAGCAAGTCCCATCACCAATAGCTGACCCCGAGCAAGATAGAGGCCTCAATCTGCACATAGCGGGGGCTACCTGAAATAGATTCTTGCTCAGATGCTGAACAAGCTGCAAATTTTTTCACTGATATCATGAATATTCAGCAGCCTAGTATTGCCACAAATACCGGGCGAAGTTGGAGCCCGAGACCCATTGACCTCATCATATAGTCGCATTACTTCAAAGACCTCTCGGGGCCAGTTATATGTGCTCCAAAGACGGCTATCATTTGAAGAATACTAGATTCTCTTGCTCAGAGGATCTCTCCCTGTCTGATTAACTAGGCGACGGGGGGAGTCGTGCAAAGTCCAAGAGGCTCGGATGCAGAACAAATGGGCAGTGTACAGAGGGGGCACGGCTATCATCCACGACCATTGGCCTGAGAACCCTTGGCTGGGATACGTATAGTGCCTTATTAGTTAGTTCTTTTTGTTCTTTTTGTTATTTCTTTCATGTTTTGTTATGGGGCTTTGTCTCCATGTTGTGCTTTGTTTAGGCTTTTGCCTTTTTGTTCTGTAGGGGGCTCACGCCCTCTTTTCTCTGTTTGGGTCCCATAACTCGATAGGGTTCTCGTGGACGATAAAAAACTTATCTTATCTTATGTTTAATTTACTCACAGTATTATTTTACTGCTATTTAAGGTTTGTGCGATGGATGAACCAGGTGAAAGTATTTGTGCTTGAGCAAATTATGTGTGCTTAAAATTCTCAAAATTGCGTTATTTTCTCCAATTAATGAAATCATGCTTGATTGTTCTCTGAATTTTAGCACCTTGAACAACAAGAAATCACTAAAGGTGGAATTTACTATATCTCTATCTCTATCATATAATTATAATAGGGTAGATTCTAGAATGTTCTAAAATTAGACATTAAAATATAGATTTTCAATGGTGACTGTAATCGAAGGTATTAGAAAGTTCGAAAGAAATGGATCAAGAAGAAACTACGATCAAGAAGAAACTATGGAGGGCTTTCTGGAAGCTTCTCTGGAACGCCCTGTGCTTTCTCGAATGATCTAGAGAGCTCTTTGATTTCCTATAAAGGGAGGAGGAGGCAGTTGAATGCTGATTGAAGCGGGGTGTCTGTAGAAGGTCGCGGCAGGCTCCGAAAGATCTGTAGAAGGTCGTGGCAGGCTCCGAAAGATGTCGCCTTGAAGAACCATCATCTCTGTTTCATGGTGATTCCCTTTGGTCGCAGCCTTATACCAACCCTTAGACCACTCTGTCTGGCCCTGCCATAGTTTTTTAAGCCTGGGGTATTTTGGGAGTTCCTTTGCCTGCAAATCTGCTTTGATTTTTGTGTATGATTAAAAGATCCAGTCCGGTTTTATACCAAAGCTTGGTAAAGGCTGCTGTTACTCAAATGCCCATCCCGGTTTCCACCTTTTTTCTACAAGATTTCCACCTTTTTTCTACAGTTCTTGGAGTTTCCTCAGAATCATTTACCACCATCGCCTGCACTTAGCAAATGCCGGATATGTCCTCTTGCAGAACCTCACCCTTACCAGATTGGACAAACTAGATGGAGAAAGCAAAATCTTCACAGTAGAACTCGCTGAGAAAGCATGTGAGCTCTGTCCCTTTTCTCAACTTCCTTGAGCATAGGTTAATCCGAAGGATTCTTAGCCTGAGCTATGCGTTTTTTATGATCGCATATTAGAAGGAAGCATTTGCTCCCTTTGATTTAGGGATTTCATTTGCTGTGAAGAGTCGGAATCAAACTGCCAGGCATGATTTTGTGAATGCCCCAGAAAAATCTCAAATTAATTCATGACCCCATCGGGCTATAGGATTGTCCTGATTCGTGAAATAGCATACAGGGCGAAACCCCTCAACTTACAGAATCTGCAAGTTTTGCCACACTTCAATGAATCCCAGATTTAGCAGTGTTCAATTCCAATAGGCAATATTGCTTGGTCTGCCTAAAGCTACAGGTTGTTCCCTCAAGACAATTTTCTGAATTTCGCTCTTGATATGCATGTGCTTGACCCTGTAGAGGTCTACAAATGTAGCATAAGCAGCCTGAAATAGATATGATCCAGGGATTTCTTGATTGTGAAAAGTGGGGATTAAGTTGCCATGCATTTGCCTGGGCAAATTCTGGAATTGCAAATCTTCACAGGTTATTTTCGGCTAAAATTGGGTGCAACCTTCTGCTCGTTCGTTTTTTTCCTTGCTAGATTTCCAATTTTTCATTCTAGACCTGTGGATTGGGCAGTAAATTTGTGACAGGCATGACTCGTCCAGCAGGCTGCATTGCTGAGCAAGGCTACCATTACGTTTAGAATGGTGAATGTTGTAAAGGGGTAGGAAACATAGTTTAGTCTTAAATCTGATTGTGGGACTGAAAATCCGGTTTTGGGTGCAGAGTTGTCTTTGAAAGGAAAGTTTTAAAAACTCAGCTGATGGCGACATTTACAGACCGGCTATCTAATATTGAGTTTCCAAATAACGTAAGCTTTCGATAGGACAATTTAGGGGTGTCTTTTCACCAGCTCATGTTGGAGTCTCAGTATCTTTACCTGCCCTGCTCACTACATCATCAGGAGAAGAGACCATTGTCTCTTTAGAAATCCAACAACTCTATCATTTGTTCATGAACTTGGCCGGAAAAATGAAAGAGCGTTAATTATGAACTGTTCGAAAGCCCCAAGGCAAGTAGAGAACTACAGTTTTGCCTGCTAGTGAAGAGCCACAACAGAGAGATGATCCAACGGAGGGGGTTCCCTGAAAAGAAGGAAATATGCAGATATTAAGGGTGTCATGTTACCAACTTCCAAGGGAATAAAACAATCAGAGACTCGAAAGCACAAGCAGCCCAACAGAGAAGAAAATCAATGGGGCCAAGTGCTGACATCAGAGCTTATTTTTACATCAGCAAGATGGCAATGAATCAAAATTCTTGGGTAATGCTCTATAACAATAGTGCATGTTAAGCAACTAGGAGGCTTGCAGGTTTATAATGCTGTCTAATAGACCCTACAGGTGGTTAATAAAATCCTTCTACTTCCCTCTTTGTTTTTATTTTCTTTATTATTAAAGAGCAGATCGTTAATAATAAGAGCAATTGGAATTTGAAGACAAATCCATGTGAAGCCCATTTGTGTAGTGTCCAAGTCCAAGAGGCTCGCAATGTCAATGACATCTCTTCAAACACAACATATCCCTAAGATGGACAAAAGGCATGCTAATCTTGCAAATGAATGGACTGCACAAAGCCTTGGCTAGCTATAAAAAAAATTGTCAAAGCACAACAATTTTCTTACTATATTCGCTAGAATATTTCGATTCATCTCAAGTGCATGATTCATATAAAATCTCTTAAAGGATATTTCTCAATGGTTGTGTCTTGATGCCAAAATGTTGGATTCCATTGCAAATACCAACATGCAATAAAGCCCAAGAATGGTGTACATTATATAATGCAACTTAATATTTTAATTACTTGGCTTCCATGGCTATTAAAGGCTATGAAACTATATTTATATACAATGTAGTAAAATCTTTGTAGAGTTCTTAAGGGTATGCTCTAGTAGCTAATAAATGCTTCATTACTTTATTTCTATTCAACTTTCTCCAAAAATCCATAACTTCATACTCTTAGGCAGCGCTTGGACCTCAAACATACTTCTCAACAAAACAACTAAAAAAAAAACAAATGTCGCGGCGGCCACTCTTAGGCAGTGCTTGGACATCAAACATACTTCTCAACAAAACAACTCAAAAAAAAACAAATACACGCGGCGGCCTTGGCCGCCGCGACAAACTTGTTGTAATTTATTATCTAGACACCATAGCATCCATCTTAACAAGATTTTAAATTCCCTTTACAATAGTTTCTATACATGATTCTAAATAAAACACAAACATGGTAGTAAACACATTTCTCCATTTGAGTCTAGAACACAAAACGTGAGGTGTTTCCATGATTGAGATTGCATTCATAAGGAAAGTTTATTGCGATTGTTTTTGTAATGCTAGTCTACCAAACATCTTTATCACCTACTTTTTTTACACCATCCCAACTTGCACACTACCCTATTATATTTTAAACTAGTAAATTTTAGACAAAATAGTAATTTGTTCTAACATTCTAGAGTCTGTCTCAATGTAGAACTTCTAGAGTTGTCTCGGTATAAAATATTGTTAGCATTAGTCAAAAATATAGGTGGTTTCCACTAATAAAATGGTTTTGAAAATAGTAAATGATGTTAGAGACTCTATAACGTTTTAGAGCGATCTAACGAGTTGATTAGTTAACTATACCATGAAGAAGGTGCCACCTTGGAATCGTAAAATAGAGATTTACTCTAAATTCTTGGTTGCTAGTGTTAAATCCAGTCACGCACCACTACAAAGTTAACGCCGTATACAATCAAAGTGTTGACTAGTTAATTATTGTGGAAAGCACAATCCCAAATCACACCATAGGCAAAAGACGGATTTACAATTGTAAACACCCCTGCACTGCGAGCCCCACACCCATTACTGTTGCATGAATGTATTGAAAGATTTTATTATTAGTTTCTAATGTGGATGCTAAAATAAGTCATGAACTCATGTTGATGTGGTGATATTTTTAAGGAAAAATTTCCAATGAAGAGCATTCCTATAAATATAGTAAGGGAAAAACTACAAAATACCCCTAACTTTTTGCAAAATTCACAATATACCCCTAACTTTTAGAAAATTCATGAAATGCCCCTAATGTATAGGTTGTTTATGGGCATTTTATGAATTTTAAAGGGCATTTTGTGAATTTTTAGAAAGTTAGGGGTATAGTGGAATTTTGCAAAAAGTTAGGGGTATTTTGTAGTTTTCCCCATATAGTAATATAGTTTTTGGAGCTCCTCAACAACAAGATCAAATTCATCTCAATCTTCACAAGTTATGCTCATTTAAATTATTTTATATAACACTTTTTTAAAATATTGTAACTTTGAAGATTCCAACTCCGATTTAGGTGATTCTACTGCTAATGGATATATCTCACTCTTATCTATGACTATCATGCAGAATACTTTTTTACTTGATCTCTCTCATCTATGACTATCATGCAGAATACTTTTTTACTTGATCTCTCTCATCTATGACTATCATGCACAATACTTTTTTACTCAGATTGCTCTCATCTATGAGTATCATGCACAATACTTTTTTACTCGATCGCTCTCATCTATGAGTATCATGCAGAATACTTTTTTACTTGATTGCTCACAAAATGTTACTGCCATTTGTTCCAAATACTATGTCGTTAGGGGTATTTTTTTGAATATTTACAAACTGGGAGGGTATATATGAAATTTTGCCTATTTAACGTTCCGTATATAAGAATGGCAGTTTACTGCCGATTCGAGGAGGAATCCTCGACCGCCACGGAGGGCCGTGGATGACTCCTCGAATCGGCAAGAACCGCCATTCTTATAACGTGGATGCAACTTGGGTTGCATTCTGCACCTTGGAGCTCCGGAATCAGAGATAAAATCTCCAGAATCAGGGGTAGAAACGCCAGAATAAGAGGTAAATGGTGAGAATCGAAGGTAAATTTTCAAGAACGTTGAGTAAGTTCAAGAACAGCTGCCGCTGTAAGATTAGGAGTAGTTCTGGAAAAGAACCTTTGCCAGATGGCGCGATGCCATTGGCGGATATGGCAGAATGCAACCTAAGTTGCATTTACGTGCAAAGCAAGCAAACGTGTAGTTCCTTTGTCTCGATATACTTTTTACATCCAACAAGGATTACCACCGGTCAAAGTCTGATGGAACCATCCGAGCAAATACTCGCAAAACAATGGACGACGAGTCGACGACCAGGTCACTCAGCTTATTGAATCTGTTTGGAAACCCAAAAACGAGAAGCCGCCCAATCTAGAGAAAGCCCTTCCATACAGGTAAGATCATCTATTGATTATAAGTTGCAGTGTTCTGCAGGGGGCTTCAGGATCAGTTTCGGATCAGTCTTAGATCTCAATACCAGTAATTATCTTCCTTGTATCTCCCTTGGCTTGCTCCATTCTTGCATCAAGTTCTTGGATTACAGAATAACCACTTTTCCTTATGTAAATCAAAGCCTATTACTCAATTAAGTTACTTTGCATTTGAAATAATAACTCATTGCTCTATGCAAGGATTCAATTTAATCTATGTTGTAAATTATCTCAGAACTTCTATTACCACATGGTTTTAAATACGAATGATGGGAATATTGTTGCAGGTATAATTCACGAGTTTCCAACAACTATGGAGATGACCAACGTTAATAACCACTTCTCAGCTGGCCACTCCTCAAATAGTCATTTCTCCAATGATATTGAACTCGGGCTTCCACCTGCTGGTGATCGTGACACTTTCTATGAAATAATGCAGATACAAAGATTGAAAATAAGGTATGAGCGATGGAAGAAGGAAGAAGAAGTACTTACTCAACGAATAGAACGCAAGGAGCAAAATCTGGGGAGTACGAAGAACGAAATCTACCAACTTTTAGGTCTATACTTTGTATTTCAGGGCGTAATTGTTACTGCAGTTGCCCAAACCACAAAAATTGATTGTAAGTTCTGCTGGATTCCCATGCTCTTATCTAGCATTGCATCTGGCACTGCACTTTTTGGAGTGTGGTACAAATTAAAAGACAAGGAAACACTTGAAGATGCAATTAGACATGAGAAGAAGAATATACGAGCGACATTTATTGCTCTCAGTAGACTGGAAGATGAAGGTAAAGATTTTGATTTTAAGACTGGCGTGGCAGAGCATTCCGACAATTTGTTTGATCACAAAGCCAAGCTGACCTTAAATGATTCATTCTTGGGTCCTCCACTGCTTGTGATATTGTTAATATTCTCTGTGCTTGTTGCTATCTCTTGCCCTTTACTGCTATGTTGGGGCAGCAATGGAGCTAAAAAGCTATAAAATGCTATTCTGACTTCTATCCTGAAACTTGTTCACACTTTCGAATGAAAAAAAAAGTTGTTGTACATATCACCGTTGTTTCAATGCACTGAACTCCGCATTTTAATAGATCTCGGCGCCACTGGTGAGAACATCAATACTTTTGTTGTTGAGACTGTGATACATGTGGTGCGAGATACCAAGCATCAGGAAAACCAATTTCACTTCTGTGGGGCGCACTAGTGTAACCTATGTCATGTTGTTTCTGAACATACATGTTCCAGGCGTAATGAACGAGGAACCTGCAAGAGAATAAAAACGTTTCTAAGAGAAACTATTTAGAGAAGAGCACTACGGCAGAGCACTACAAACCAAAGAAGAATCGCAATCCCACAAAGGGAGATGAATAATATTGCTGTTAGTTCTGATTGTTCAGAATATTGAATCCACCTGCAGAGATCATACAATATTCTTAAGCCATGCGGTAATATCTCAAAACATAAAAGCAACATGCCAGTACCCGATCACAATAAGACTCAGAAGAAAAAGGGAAACCCCTGCCAAATAAGAAGCAAACAGGTTATGTTTTTCCACAATCCCCAGATACAATGTATTGTATCATAATGTATTGTATCATACCTAAAGAAAAGCAATGGAAAGCCTTTTGCCAACTCGCTTCACATCTGCAATTCCAATTGGAGTATTATGTGAGGTTTTGAAGAGAACTTCCAAGATCCTCTGTCGATATCGAACAACCTCAAATATTCTACCATGGACAAGAGCATTATTGAAAATAGTTGCTCTCCAAAAAAAATACCAAAAGGCAAGTACCCGAAAGAGCATTAGAGCAACTAACCCAAAGGACAACATAACAACAAAGAACAGAAGCAAAAACATGACAACAGACCCATAGACATGACTTTACTTACCTAACTTTGAAAGTTACAAGAGCTTATAATTGCTAGGGCTTTTATATGTCCATAAGACATCTTCATTGGCCAGCAGAAAGAATAAGTTAATGCACCTTTGCTTTTGCTTTCTAAAGATTTCAGTCTTCTGCTGGATTGTAATTTGAATTAACAGGTTTTGGGTCTGCTAAAGAGCAGCTTCATGAGTCTATGTTGGAAGGAAAACATAATAATGGCTAGGTTTTGTTAATCCACAAGCAATTCAAAAGTCTCTCTGCACATTTTCAACAGCATGCTACCTTAATCAGAGCTTGTTGGATATCAGACAGAACACTTAAATAAAATCACACTGACAGGTCTTGGATTCCTATGAGTAATTGCTGCTTGACCATGTGGGTCCCAGATAAATGAACAGTTTGCTTTTCTAGAAAAGTAGAGAAGGCAGCACTTTTTGGATAGTAAAAAACTTTACATGGAATACCTGTAATCCCAATATGCTTCTAGCGTATGCCTAGGACATGGAGGATGGTCTCCCTCATTGTATTCCCGAAAAAATGTTCGGCATTGGAAAATAAACTTTTCCTCCGCTTCTTCATTAACATAAGCCTTTCCAACTTTCAGGATATTACCCAAAATCAAGGTGCACTTTACCATTGAAATAGTCATTAGACCCTCCTGCAGAAAGAGAACACATCAGCATCGAATTTTCATCATAAGTTCAAGCCATCCTTCTAGTTTCTTAGAAATTGTCATTTACATCTAAACCTTAGAAAGAACCCAAGAGGTGGCATAACTCACCACTATTGCCGTCAGAACACCATAAAGTCCAGCCAAAGCCTGCATATATAAGGAACTGGCTTTTCAGAGTCATCTCACTTATCTACTAAGCAATTCTTAAAAACTGCTCGAGCTCAAACATTAAAAGCTGGAGCTGAAATCAATAAACCAAACAAGGCAGATGGCTCTATATGAGTGATCATATCTCCTACTTAGGACTTGTTAAATGTACGCCAAATATCAGCATATATGAGTGCTACCACAATGTGTTAGGGTGACATAGTACACTCTTCCTTAACCCGAAGATGTCGCATGGGGTACAACATTTCCATCTAGAAATCCCTGCATTTTCCTGACCATGCCTATTGACAAGATCTGCTCCCTAGCGGCATAGGTTTCAAAAACTTCTTGCATGCTAGCCCAGCAGAGACAATACGTATGACCTAGTTTATTACAAAGTAACCAAAAAGTTTGAACTCTCAACTAAAGCATTTCAGATCCCAGGGTCTTAATGCCATCTGAAATACCCTGCAATTATTGTGCAGCCCTATAAATTAAGTCAGGAGCCCCTATGAAGGCATAGCATATCCATATCTTTGAGACTGAAAGAACTTCAAATCAAATGCTTCCAGTTTGCTCATCCCAAAAGTCAAATTTAGTACCTTTGTCATGAATACAGATTACAGCATGGATAGGATCTGACGAGGTAAAAGTCAGTTTAAGGGCAGTACATATTATGATACCAAGGGTTTTACAATCCGGCAGCTTCACCCACGTCCTCATCCTTGAGTGGCATAAATGAAAAGCCTTGCACAGTCCTAGACTCTTATGGTTCATATGCGTTGTGCATTTCCCTATCCAGTTACAATTGCCTCCCATTCAGTAAAACAGAATATGCTTGCATTCCCAATACCACATTATCAAGTTGGCTGTTTGCTCTTCCCAGGTACTTGTGGAAGTGCTAGATGTGGTTAATCTCTTACCTTGACAGGTTTAGGTTTCGCTTCAAGAAAAGAAAACACATCATGGCATGTTTAGAGAGAGAGAGAGAGAGAGAGAGAGAGAGAGAGAGATGGGTGAGAGCGGGACCACACGATGACTTAGAGAGCATGAGAGAGAATACGAGAGATGAGAGATTGGGAGAGATGGGTGAGAGCGGGAAAACTTAACTCCCACCCTTAGAGAACAGCCGTTAGGGCGTTTTCATTACCCACTAACTTAACCATCCCCCTAAAATTATGTTGTCTAGGGGCGTTTTCATTACCCACTAACTTAACCATCCCCATAAAATTATGTTGTCCAAAAACTCCCCAAAAAACTTCCCCTCACCGAAAATTGGGGCGCCATTTTTCCCTGTTTCTTGGTCTTCAAGGCCACGCAAATCCTTGAATTCCCCTTAATTCTTGCATCCGCCTTGGTTATTTCCAGCCATCAGGTGCTTAGAGAGAGAGAGAGAGATTATATTAACGTCTACGAGAGACCACTTGGATTTATGAGACCAAACATACACCAATCATGTTCAGCTTGAGGCGCATTTGCAGCCTTCTAGAGATGTTGCATAAAAATAAAAACAAGAAATACTAAAACGATGAAATCATGAAACTTTTGTCTTCTTCTTGGTCACTAGCTTAAAGTATGAAGTGTGTCAAACTTGTTGTCCTTTTTAAAGGATTGCTTACGTTTTCCTTTAGTGTCCGTTTCTTCTTCTAGACACTTTCATGGTTACCCTTTTTGAGATCGGATGAGATGGTCTAGGAAGAGAACATAACTTCCGTTTGTTATCATTATCACCTCCAATGAGAAGAGACTATCCCAATATGTAGACCAAACTCTATGCCAATCAATCCCGCAATCAAATAAATAGCTTTGGTTCGCGTGAAGGAGTACTGGGACTGAAACTAAGATTGGAATATACAAGAAAACAACAAGGGTTTGTTAAAGGAACTCATGAAATGATGTAATAGATAAATGCACATTCTCACAACTGAGTGCCCGCGACCGATTAATTATTTCATTTAGTTTGCATTCTTCAGGAGAAAGAACTGTTAGCTGGAAAGTCTATGCCAATACCTTAGAGAAGCCTGTTTGTAGCCTGACTTGAGTTAACGTAACAATAGCGAAGCCAGCAAAAAGAGCAGCCAGATTAGATATTGCTTTCAGCTGTTCAGATTTCTCTTCAACATCCCTCCTGTTTCTTTCCACAAATCTGTATGAAAGAATAAGAGACCAGTTACTTGTATAAGATGCATTGTCTAACCCTAATAAGACCAAAAGGGAATTCAGTATATTCAACCTGACGAACAAAAGCATGGCAGCTTTGGTAAAAACAAATGCCTGGTGGGGATAAGGATACTTCATTCACTCATTTGAATGGTAGAAGATTTGCATTGAAACGACCCATATGGTTAGTTTGAAGAATTTCAGCTCAGCCTAAATGTCCATCCTATGTGATACACTTTGGCCATTCATTACTCATGCCAATTGTTCATGGAGATTTTAAATCTTTTAAAGACCTGGAAACAAATGCAAATCGAGTCCTCATTTCTTTTCCTTCTGAGCTGTTTGTGCAAAGCTTGAAAAACACAAACAATACTCCCCTGTGGCTATTCTACCCATCAGCAGCAATACAAGGCCCCGGTATTCTGCTGTCATGTGCCATATTTACTTCCAAGCAACTACACCATGTTGTGCTAAAAAGGACTAAAGTTTCCTGCTGCCTGTTTACAGATACAAACATATATCCTTATTTGAACGTCTGTATCAGTGTAATCTTTCTCATTTCGTATCTCCACTTGTTACAATGCTGTATCAATCAGTGCATAAATCCTCCTTCTGATGCAAAGAATACAGGTGGCCAGACTCATTGAACAAGTGCCTGTATAGGTTCTCTACTACAATTTCAAGTTTTGAAAATTGAATATATATCTTATATTTCTACCAAAAATTCCATACTAAAGTTTTCAACATGGGAGAAGGATCTCACCTGAGCCAAAGGGAGCGTGCATTCTCTAGACTACGCTGCTCTGTGTCATATTCCCTCCACCTGTCAATGAAATCAACAAATTAAAAACAGTGCAAGTATTAAGAATTTTTTAAATGAAACGTACTTCCTCTGCTGCAGACGGTGCTGACGTTCGGAAGCCCAGAGTCTGCGTTGGGTGTCCATCCAATGGATGTCCTGGGCTCGAAGCTGCTGGAGATGGACATGCCAGGCAGCATCCTCCTCCCGCCATGCTCTGTTAATGCTACTATCTAAGGACGTAAGGAATGCATGGGCAACGTCTCCGGCACTGCTGCCCGCCATCGTGCAGCTGCATGCTGCTTCAAATAGTTTCTCGGAGATAGGCTACTGCCTACTGGGTTATGCGGGTTGTGCTCCCTTGGATCTGCAAGTTTATCTCCCTTAACATTTATATACATATGTACCCTTCCTTTGGAGACCCAATGGCTGGTCTATGAAACTCTCATAACCATCCAACGTTGCCCTATAGGTCCTCCCATTTCATTCTACATTGCATGTCCTCAGCCACAAGAGCATTGTATCCAGCAGGCCATCCTTCAATATTTGAGGTTGATCACACTATTGGAGACTAGTGGTGATGCAATGACCCCGGCAAAGTATGATCCCTCATAATAACACGTAATGTCATGCAAAATGGACCTATCACTTTGGGAGAAGGACTGGCTTTGGGGATTTGCCTGCCCAAGCTACCCTTCATGAGATGATAGACCAAATAGTCGGAGAATGCACCCCATCGAGGGCATTCTCTGTAGGCCAACCAATCCGTAGGACATACATAGGAAATCGAATTGCCTTAAACACAAAAGCACCATTTTATTAATTTGAAGCATATATTAATTTGAGAATTTTAAGCTACCACGTTTTGCTCAAGCCAAAGACAATTTTCCTCATTGACAACCAGATCTCTTAACCAAGAGCTCATATCACTTGGGATCAAAACAGCCGTCCATGCGACGTTAATAGTTCTTAATGGTTGGTATCAAGGACAATCATTAGGGTTAGGCCTCCACCTCTTCTCCCAACAATCGATGTAGTTATTCGAATAAGATACAACCTTTCTATTGATAGACTTCCACCAAGAGATATACACCTCTTCAAAGTGAGGCTCATTTGGGTCTTCTATAGGGTCTTCTTCTGCATAAGCTAACCATGTTGGATAGCTATTAGTTAACCTCGCAAGCAAGGACATACCCTTCTTAATATCCTGGTATGGATCAAATATTAGAACGGGATTTTTTGGTGTCTGATTAGCTGGGCCTATATATGGTGGTCAAAGATTACTTTCTTGTTGAATCACTACTATTGGTTCAACCAAAACATCTTTCCGCATGTGAGGGAAGAATTTATGCAATTGAAGAGGTTATTAGCCATGGACTTGTAGGAGGGCAACAACTTGCGCACCTGTTTTGAGGAAATTTATGTTTTACGGAGTTCAGAGAAGAAGGGCTTAATTAATAAGGTTTTAGAGGAGTCCTCACCATACTTATACGAGAGCCTTGACCATATGCTATGGACACAACCAAAGCTAGTGCCATATTTCACTATTGAGAGCATTAAGGCATAGGGCATGTAGACTGATTCATATTAATTTAGAATCATTCTGGCATATTGCTATATTTTGTAAGGATGCATTCAATGGTTTAATGCAAGAGTTCATAACAGCAATGGTTTCTAATGCAATGGTTTCTAACTTGATAATAAACTAGTTATGGTGCCCGGCGTTGCCGGGCTTTAGTAACAATTTGAAGAGGTCTTCGCCATCTACCATCTGAGACCAAATTGTAATAGGTGCCAATCGTTGCGGGATATGAACATGGGTAGAAAGTTATTACATATATGTGCATTATAGAAGGCATTAACTCATGTTTTAGACATATATTGCTCTAAGATTATGCAACATCTTTTTATAAGAACATAGTCATGTAGAAAAATGTCCCCACATTGTCTCAATCTTTAGCATGCTTGTGTTAAAGGTTGATCAAATTTATTTCGCTTTGCGTATGCTATTGATCTTTTTCCTCAAAAGTGTGTTGTGTCACTGTAGATCCAACATTGCAATATGTTTGGCATGACTACACCTATGATATTTTTATTTGAAAGGAATGCAATGTCGTCTATGGTGTAAGTACAAATATAAGTAAATGCGGGGCACTTGGTTGGATAGGTAAAGCTAGATAGCACGAACAAATTAAATGGTGAAATGTATGATAAGTTGGAATTTACAATATAAATATTAGTATTTGCTAATATTTTTGGATTGGCTATGTATCAAACTTCTAAATTTTGAGTCGGGATGCTTTATCAAATGTGATAATGCCATGTAGATGTAGATATAGATGTTTGAATTATTTTGCGTGTGTGTTTTGACGGCGTAAGTATTAAGTGGAGCCCTTGCTATAAAAAAAGAGGATGTCCTTGTTAGTAAAAAAAGAAAGAAAGAGGAAGAGGCCATGTAATACATTGTGAAGAGTAGCGTTGCATCCATCAAATGGGCTTTTGCAACGGTGTTCTATGTTATACAAATCCCATACGCTATTTTCTCTTGTATATTATATCCTTTCTATACTCTGGCATAAGAAATGCATCGAGCATGCGCCAAGAACCTTGCCTATTTTTTTCCACAAAAGATTTTTTTCACACAAAATGATCGTTCTTTGGTAGAAGTAGAAGTCTAAGCACCTTACTTGGAATGGACTCTTGCAAAGCAAATAGTTGAGAACAATGCACAATAAAACGTCCAGCAGTCTGCTCAAAGTACTATGAAAAATAGTGCACAATAGAAGGTCCAGCAGTCTGCTCAAGGTACTATGATGGATATTAAAAGTTAGGAAGTACCACAAATCCAAAGTATTCCCATATCTGAACGTAGAAGAAATTCTATACAGCTTTAAGGATATTCCAAAAGCATATGAGAAGAATCAACACTGTTGAATTGAGTAAATTTTGTTTCCCAACCCGCTTCGATCTTTATTTCAAACATAAATGAAAAAAATGTTGCAATGTGGAGCATGCACCGAATGTTTTTCAAGTATTTCTACAATAGAATTTTTAAGATATTGCGGTGTCTTTGAAGTACTGAGAAAGTTCCGCTTTTGTCAGAAGTCCTTAAGGATATGATTCAATGTTACAGTTCAATAGCTTCGCACCACACATTTGCAGCCAATTGAATGTCAGAGATCCTGGACATCAAATATCAATGTTTGAATTGGCATCTGTAAAGGTTTATCTAGCAAGTGATAATGTTTTACCGACTCCACACGCTATTTTTGTCAAAGACAATATTGCTCTGATCAGAGAGTCCATAGTAATGCATAGAAACTATATGATAATTACAGAATCAAATTCACCTCAAACAGTCAAATTCCCCTCAAGTTTTTGTCAAAGTCAATGTTGCCTTGATCAGAGAGTCCACAATAATGCATAGAAACTATTCTTGCAGAACCTGCCATAATTAAAGAATCAAATTTACCTCAAACAGAAATCTCTAAGATCGTAATAGAGCTAAAAAATGCCAGTGCTCATAGCCAATGTGCTAGAAATGATGTTTTGTTGAATCGAGCTCTCCTTCTAGCAGGTTAAGTGTTGCTTGATGATTCATCCTCAGTCTTATTTCCTACAAAACAGAAATAAGAATTTAGTTACAACATTGCGAGCAATATTACCACCATTACCATTTAAATGATTGTTTGTTCTGGTTTAAGTTCATGCTCATTGCCTCTATACTGGAGTGCGTCCGTGTTGAAAACAGTGACTGCAAGTACGTGACACCTATGGATTAAGCATGCACACAAACCTATGAAAAGCAAAAGTTTCAGAAATGTAGTAGTATCTAGATCTCAAGGGTTTACCCCAGTTGACTTGAAAGAATGTTCTGGCCAGCCTCTTGCTGGTCTAGGTATTAAGGCATCCGTGCATCATCTCGGTCAGCTCTATAAATCAAAATGACAACATAATCTCTTTTAACTTCCATTGTTGGGTGGACTCTATAGCAAGAGCCTAGAAAAACTCATTCGAAGATAATGTATCATGCAATCAGAACATAAGTCAATGCATTTGAAAGAATATAAGAGAGGGAATCCAGAACATGAACAGGCTGAGAATGGCCAATTTCTAAAATGAAAGAAGCAGCAGATGACTACGGGTATACTTCCACTAAAAGATGACAATAACATCTATGCAACCATAAAGATTTAAGATAACTGCATTTATCAGCATTGTTGAAACAAAAAAATAGTAATATAAGCATATTACATCGATACCTCTCACCACGATAACCATGTTCTATCTTGAAGAAGAATGCAGCACCATTGTGCAGTATATATGCATGGCAATATGTGTCCTATCCAGCCTCTTAGACATATCTAATGTAGCATACGTCTTCTTAATCCCAGTGCCACCTCCACCAGAGTCTGCAATCCGTTGGGGTTGCATAATATTGAGTAATGTCTTGATGGACACTCAAACAACCAAATATGACTGGCATAGCAATATATAAAGCATAGATAAAACAAAGAGTATGGCATTTGTGTTATATCAACGCTCAAGTGACAATGATTTCCATTTAGATCAAACCTCACCTTAAGCCTAACAGCAAAGGTAATAACAATTAAACCTTAATGTTTGATATCTAGTGCCTAACACTGTTCTGTATTAACCGAATATCCTTGGCATAGCAATATATATAAAACATACAGTGAACAAAGAATATGGCATTTCTATTCTATGAAGATTCAAGCCAAATGATTTTCATTTACATCAAACCTTACATTGGACCTACCAGCAAGGTAAGAACAACTGCAACCTTGAAGCTTGACATCTAGAGCCTAGCACTGTTATGTATTATTGCTGAGTTTACATATAGACACCCATTTGCCAGCTGGGTAACAAATATGATAGTCTTCTCATATTTTGCAGCGTGATGAATACTAAGGCTCTCTAACATCAGGTTGTAATGTGTTCCAAAATTTCAAATTATTTAGTCATGATAGAGGAATGCTTTCTCTTATTTATTGGATGGATTATACCTTGGTACATTGAATGCATTCTTAGATCATTTATAGACTTAGAATATCTCAAAATCAACAGTAAGAGGTCTCTTGTACTAAATGAATAAAACATGTTTGCTTGCCGATATCAGACTTAAAGACACAGACATCTATTCATAATTGCCTCCAAAGATGAATCTGCTGCTCTTGACTTCTAGAGCTTGAAGTTTGTTGTATTCTGAGTGGGATTCAGGCATTTGAGCAAAGGTAACGGGCATTCACCTAGCTCTGAAGCAACACAATCTTCATTGCAAATGTAGAAGATAAGTGTTAAGCATCGTGTCTCTCCTCATATAGATTTCTAGCATTCCGCCTTACTTGTTGGATATGTCTACCATGAAAAATCCAAACTACATTCCTTCCTATCCCCGATGATTGCAATTAAATGGATGAAGAACAAACAATTACAAAGTTCCCTAGAAGTTATCTAAGCCATTTGGATATACAAACCAGTATTCAGGCCTCTATTTTTCTTCCTTTTTATGAGGAGGACATAATATATACCAATCAGGATTGCTTGAAAAAGAAGAGTAATCAAGGGGGAAATTAAGCTGAAATATCTGACAGAACAATCCTAAAGAATAAGGAGAGCAATTTTAAGGATTAAGAAAAGCAGAAAAAAAACAAATCATGTTCTTATCTGGCTGACCATAAAAGGGAAGGGCAACATCTCCCTCATCATCTCTGAAGCTAGCAAAAGGTTGTGGTCAACGGCATATGCCCTTCTTGACATGATTCTGCATAAATGGGAAAGACAACATCTCAGGGATGATCTAGTGTATGAAACGAAGATAAATGCATTTTAAAATTGAGAACAAATACGCTATGCAATCAATACCATATGCATTTTTCATCAAATCTTGAAGCATCTGTGAAGCTAACAAAAGTTTTTGAGAAGTTCTTGTGCTTGGAGATGGCTTACTCGACATGAAACTCTGGCAATTATCGAACACCTGTTCATAAAGAGCACAAAAAATGATATATAGTCGTGTATGAAAGTAACTGCTCATATTTGGATTTGATCCATGATTCGGCTTGCAAGAACTAATAATGCCTAATCCAACATGCATCCCATGAAATCAAATCGTTATCAGAACAAAATCGTTAGTCCACATAGTAACCTTTATCTGCTTCGAGTTTAGAATAGAAGATAGGCCACACATATTTTGAAAGGCACGTATTCTAGTTTATCCAATAAGCGTGAAGTGAGCTGTGTTTCTAATGGCATGTAGCATCAATCATGCCGGTAGTGGCCGATTTAGGGCAAACAGAAACCAATTTTAAACTTCATACATCACTATCCCTGCTTGTTGGAAGGAGAAGCAGGCATACCTAGAAGAAGATACGCCTGCCGGAATAGGAGAACGTAGCATCCATGCATCCATGCCGAAGAACTTTTAAAATGAAACCCGCTTTTGACCTGCATCGTAACAGAGCATATAAGCTAAAGCTTCAACTCGAAAATACGAATTTCCAAATCATAGGAAAATGCACACACCAATTTTTGGAATACCGGAATTTTTTTCCGGCATTTAAAAGCTTCAAAACCTTAGGATATCAACCTGAAAAAAAAATCTAAAAAGTTTTTCACTTGTCGGAAAAACCAAATTTAAACAATAGGATGACCACATCTTTTCCTTCCTCGCGCATGTGTGCAAAAAAAACATAGTGTGGCATGGTCTAAAAAGTATATGCCATGGGCAATATAGTTTAGCACAACTTATCCAAAGCGTTGGGATGTACCTAGAGGACTTGTTATGTATGGAGAGATTGCAATTCCAAAAAATTGCTATAGTATGTGATGGCAGGATATATAGATATTAGATCCCAAAAAAGGTTTACAAACATTTTGCAAGACCTGGTCTTCAAAAAGGATTACCATTTTGCTTCGTGATGTGTTCTATCTCAAAAAAGCCTTGTGAGGTAGTTCAGGGAATTTGACTAAGTAAATTGGTGTCCTCATTAGCAAGAGAGATCATTTTTAAGAGTAACATATATGCTGAAGGATGGTTTGGATCTATTGCAATAACATGTTCTCCAACCTGCATTCCCTGTCCTATTTCACCATGGTTTATACATGAACTAAGTAAGGTCCTCCAACCATCGACATGTGATAGAGTATCTTGAAGAAGTTGATGTGCCTCATCCAGCTGACCAGCCCGTCCGAGGATATCAATCATGCAATGAAGATGTTCTTCTGATTGTGCCACACCATGTTCTGCGCTCATTGATATAAAAAGGTGCTGGCCTTCAACAAGCATTCCAGCATGGCTGCATGCAGTGAGAATGTTGATGTAGGTAACTTTATTAGGCTTCAAGTTTTGGTAATGCATCTGTCGAAATAATTTAAAAGCTTCCTTTCCTAGACCATGCCAGGAGTACACAGCAATCATAGCTGTCCATGAAACTACATTTTGTGCAGGTAGTTTGTGAAACATCCTTTCTGCAGCTTCTATGTTACCACATTTTCCATACATGTTAAGAAGTGCGCTTCCGACCACTATATGTGATTCAAATCCATTCTCCTGAATAAGACCATGAATCTCTGCACCTTTAGCTAACATTGCTAAATTTGCACAAATGTTTACAAGAATGACAAAAGTAATTTTGTCTGGCTGAACTCCATGTGTTTGCATTCTATGAAAATGTTGGAATGCCTCATTGCTATATCCATGCTGAGCATAGGCCATAATTATAGCTGTCCACGATATAACGTTTTGCCGAGGCATCTTGGAAAAGATCTCCTCTGCTTCCTTTATATTCCCATGCTCTGCAAAGGTGTCAATCAAAGCATTCCACAATGGCAAGTCTTGATTGGAAATCATATCAAATACCTTCCTTGCATCATCTAAACTTCCACAATTGCCATACATTTTCACAAGGGCGCTGCCAAGAAATGCATCTGACTGTAAACGCAAAGCAAAGGCACAGGCATGAATAAGCCTACCTTCCATAAGATCATCCAAATCTGTACAGACATTAAGGATGCCAGCTAAAGTAACATTATTAGGAACTACACCAACCTGAATCATTGCCCAAAAAAGTTGAACAGCTTTCTTATGTTGTCTATGCAGAACATAACCTGATATTATGGCAGTCCATGAGACCACATTCTGGGCAAGCAGCGCATCAAATGTTCTGCATGCGTCAGTCAAGCTAAGGAGTTTATTATACATATTTATAAGGGAATTTCCAATGGCAGTATCAAAGCCAAAGCCATAATTGAAGATGCAAGCATGTATCAGCTTATTTTCACCTATAGATCCTGAACACGTACTAATTATACTAAGAAAGCTAACATGATTAGGAATAACACCTTGCTGCTGCATTTTTCTAAGAAGTTCTGAAGCCACTGAATGTTGCCCATATGATGCAATCATGGTGTTCCATGATACAACGTCTCTCTTGGCCATATTATTGAATATTTTTAGTCCATCCTCCATGCTACCACATCTGAAGTACATATTCAAAAGAATATTTGAAATAAACAACTTTTCAATCCCCAATCTGATAATTTTCGCATGCAGGTGCTTGCCTCTCTTTAGATCCCCCGTGTGACCGCATTCTTGAAGAAGTTTAGGGTACATTACACAGTTGCTGTCGCCATAAATCCAGATACTATTAGGAGCAACGGAACTGCATATCGCATTATTTTGCTTATCATGTCAATTCAGCTACCTACAAACACTGCAAGATATCTGTATACATAATAGATATAGTGCTGATGAAGAACAAAATACAGGACGGTACCGCTTATCAATATCTATATGACCAGGCCTGTATTAAATTTTTCTCTTCCATTTTATCTTACAGACTATTGATGAACAGCTAGATAAAATATAGGAGTATCGGAAAGGGTCGGAGCGCTGTATATATATATCGGACGGCGACATGTTATAGCCACGGGCATATCCGTGGTATATCCGTGTCTTTGACATGTTATAGCCACGCCCAAAAAAAATTACACGACGCTATTTTTTGCCATTTAAGGCTGGCTATAACATGCCCACGTCCGACATTTACCGAGAATCAATGGAGAAAACCTGTCCGCTGTAGATTCCTTGCATATTCGAATAGTGGGTGTTTGGCGTGTATTATAGCTAAAGTAGTGTATTATTTTTTCTGGACCCTTGGATGGTGGCACAATTCATAAAATATTCCGTCTCCACACATCCTGTTCGCCCATTTGAAGTCTTTCTGGGGTCAAACTGGCCCCTGTTGATACCAATTTAAAGGGACGCTTGAAGACCATACTATGGGTTAAGATAGTATACTAGCATCTGTACAGTATGTGAATAAACAGGAAAACTGGGAGATGAATCTATTCAACGAGGATGGGAAAAGCCCCCATCGTGGCTATACATAAATATGGAACAAAAAGTTACAGAATGGATCGTTGTGGCTGATGACGTTTCACCCGGATCGCTCTGCTGACACTTCCAGATCAGCATCCCTGTTGGATGCTAGATCACTATCTTCAACATTCCCCCTTGATCTTCCATCCAACAAGCATCAAGATTGATAAGAGCCTTGGGCTGCTCCTTCTTATTCTACAGTCCTGATTGACTGTAATTGTGCACCAGGTATGCTCCCCCTTCCTGTGCACCCAGCCCTACTCTTGGGCTTCTTGCTCTATATGGAGCATAGAGGACCACCTTGTCTTGAATCTGCACAGCAGTAGCATCCATGCACGATTGCATAGTCTTCATCTTCATCAAATGTGTTTGCTTTAGATTTGTGGGACTTCTTCTTTAAAGAACAATTCTTAATAACCCACATTTAAGTACAACAGCATTATGAAGAATTGGGTCTTGATTCAGCAATGAAATTATTCCCAGCATGTATGCAGACAAGTAGGATTTAGAATGAGATGGCAATGAAATAGGAATGGCTTACCTCTTCAATCTTCATAGCCATAAATCGGGAGGTTCGTCCTTCTCGCTGCTGCCAGCCTCAGTGTTGGCTTCAATCTCCATGGCAGGTCAGGATCGAACAACTTGCTCTGATACCATGTGAATAAACAGGAAAACTGGGAGATGAGTCTATTTAACGAGGATGGGAAAAGCCCCCATCGTGACTATACATAAATATGGAACGAACAGTTATAGAATGGATCGTTGTGGCTGATGGCATTTCACCTGGATCATTCTGCTGGCACTTCCAGATCAGCATCCATGTTGGATGCTAGATTACTATCTTCAACACAGTAAGTGTCATACTAATACAATCCAGTATTGCACAACTCAAACATGGCAACAAGATTCCAACATGACACGAGCCTAGGGAATCGAACCCCGTTCCAATCCAATGCTCAGGGTTTACTTGGAATAGCATGAAGAGGACGTCTCCAACTATCTTATCTGACGATAATGCCAAGCCTCCTCATAGTTACAGTAATTCCATGCATAGGGACGATCGAACATGTGCCACGGGCTGCCACTCCAAGTTGCAAGTGTCAGTGGCATGCATTCGATGATCCCTATACATAATGCTTGCCATGACGAAGAGCAATACCTGTAAGACCATAAAGGGAGGCTGTCAGCGAGCCTGGGGAATTAAACCCCAGTGCAATGCCAATGCTTAGCCAGGCATAAGGAAGCTCCTATAAGAGGGGATCGCCCTTATGCCTGGAGGCCAAAGCCCACTGAAAGTCCACAAGTGTTAAACCATGGCCACAAATCTGCAATAAGAAAACTACTCCGAGGCAAGGCATCAGATCAATAAACATCATATATTTACGAAGTCACAAATATACATGTGGCAGAAATGCCACCCACATGCAAGTGCACAATAAAAAGATTTCACGCAACAAGAAGAAGACAAAGCTCTAGTTCATAGGTTCTCCAGATGCAGCCCGCCTGATGACGACATCAAGCTGGCAGAACTCCTGGGTCAGCAGACCCCTAGCAAGGCTCATTTGTGATCTCAGTTCATACAATTCAGACATTGGAGCCCCAGATTGCTCCCAAGCAACACTAAAAATTGTCGAAATCAATAGCCATATAAAAACCTGTCAACTGCCTCCTCAAGATCCTAAGGGATTCTATGGGTCTCGGTGCCAACCTGCACAATGCTTGTTATGCACTCCTCTACAGTGAAGACCTGTTCACCCTCTGGAGGATAAGCCTGAAGAGGCAAGACGGGATGCATCAATTCTAGAGCTTATCAAGGAGGGGTCCAAGCTTAAGATGGGATGGCCCCTCTTCCCCGTGGAATTCCCATTGCTTTCTATATCAACCCTGCAAAAAGGTGTCAACACCACAAACCATCCAGCACACAATTGAAGTTGTACAACAAATGACCCTACGGCCATGGTGTGATCCTCAGTGTGAATAGGGATGTAATCCACACCATGATCTGGGATTTCAAGCTCAGGGCTGAAGGAGGGATCATGAAGATCCTCAAAGTTACAATCCATCTCATTAGGTGGCACGGAATCATCCCAGTATCGCCGACGGCCAGGGCCATTCCGTTCCACAACCAGGTACCCTGCATGCAAACCAAACAGGATAGTCCTGACATCAGATGCAATGCCGTCAACGGGGTTCAAAAGAACCCTCCAGGCAACACGTACTCTATGCTCATTCACATGAGCATAGTTGGAAGGAATGATCCAGCTAATTGCTCAAAGTGTGCTTTCCACTCCTGAGCATCCTGCAAACAGTAAATGTCAAGCTAGGAGTGAGTCTACAGCCACCATGGTAAAATACAAAGTGAGGGGCCTTATTCAACAGGTTCTTGTTGTCCAACACACACAAATCTTTTGTGTTCCCAGCTCCCCATCTTAGATAGAGATCCTTCCCCTTCTCAATCATCGATTCAGATATGTTATGGAGATGGCAAGAATAGTGCACCTTACCTATGTCCTTCATACAATACCCCATCATGCCCTCAAAGCAGTGTAACATGTCTAGCACAACTTGGACATGAAAATGGGCTGCAGAAGAACCCCTCTCCAGAGCAACAGCACCAGCCACACATCTTCTATCACAAAATGACGAAAGGGCATCAAAACAACTAAGTGGGACTTCTTTCCCTGACAGCCCTAGTGGGCATCAATTGCCTCCCAATTCATTGCAAGATTAGGCATGGCAGAGGAATTATCAGTCTGCACAGAGCCTGAACCCATAGGCATGGAACCAAAACCAGAGATGGGCACATGGCCAGCTGGAGAATTGGCCCTTCTCAATGCTCTCCTCATAGACATGATAAAAAAGATAACCAATAAAACAACGATAGAACATGAAGGCACTCACCTGTATGCCAGCCCTATAGAAGTAACGGAGAAAACCAAAATGCCGGATCCCCATTTGATCCAAATCCCGACCCCAACACCTGCCAAATACCCATTTTAGAATGGCACTGCCGGATCGCCATATGCCAGACCGCACGCGCTCCCGTAGCGGCCTTTCCTAGCGGCGCTCCTCGAGAGGTCGTATGCTATTGCTACTTTGGCAGCTCTTGAAGAAGGGGTGGTCTTCTACCCACAAAACTTGGTCCCCATGGTAATATCAAAGTTTGTAAGTACATTGGAAGAGCCAATTCACAATTCCGGAGTGCAGGAATTGCCCGTCCGTTGACAAGGCCATAGGGACATTTGGGAAAGGCTACTTCCGGAAGGTTTTAAGGGTTTGCCTTCTGGCTCAACACGCTCCCTCTATGTGATGGCACTGTGCAATATCCTGGTTGAATCTGACTAAGATATGGCCTCTGACACATAAACCCTGTGTTTCGCTAGGTTATTGAAGAGTTTACATTATAGAGGCCGAGTTTTGGTCGTTTGCACTTGGGAAGTGGTCGAGAAGTTACAGTTGAAGATGCGAAGCAATAGGAACTGGTGGACAGGGGTTTGGTTGGATCTATCTTCCTGCCTTTGTGGCAACTAGAAGTCAAGAGCTAATTGTATATACAGATTATCTTTAAGAGAAGTGCCCAAAAGAATTGGAATTATTGACCTTGTCATAAAGTTTAATGCATCATGCAAAATTTGATCGTAGGGCTTGTCTTCCTCTCCCATTTCCACTGAATCATTTTGTGATACGCATATATATGATGACACTTCTCGGGTGTTTTAGTCCATAAACATGGCCTCCAGGTTGTTAAGGCAACCAATCTTTGTGCAAAATAATGCAAGAAGGCATCAATTACATTAGGATCCCCAAGCAAAATGAGGTAGTTGCATTCAGATATGAATATCTTGAGCTATGCTGATCTTTTTTAAATGATTTTGGAGGAGCAACCAGAGACAAGTTTTGATGAGATGTGGTAAAACATTTGGCTCAATTTGGATCTGGAATGTCTGAGAAAATTGGGTTCAAAGTTTAAAGAAAATTTGGCCAGTGCACTTCCCTGAGACAACAAAAGGTCTGCACACTCAAGTGATGATATCTTGAGTTTTGCTGAACATTTGTGAATGATTATTGAAATTATTATCAGAAAAAACTTATAGAAACATGTGCGAAAAAAATTGGCATGATTTAGAACTAGGATGATGGAGAAAAATGAGTTCAAAGTGGATAAAAAATTATGTCAGTGAATTGTCACAGAAAACCAGCAAGCAGTTGTTTGGATCTCGAACTTTATAAGGGTTTTTTGCATGATTTCAATTGGCACATGTCAAGAATAGGGCGAACCTCCTTTGGCTATTGCGATGGCAAATCCAGTAGCGGCACTCTGTGCCTGTTTCCAAGATGCCTACCCAATGTAACATTTCCTTGAATGCTTTATCTTACTTGCCTGGCTTAGAAATAAGATCTGCTATGAGCCGAGGTTCGACGACTTAAGGTTGTCTCCCAAAAATGCTGTTACAGAAACTAATATAAAAATGCTTGCGCAGGTGCTTGGAGGCAGCGGAATGGTCTGCATCGAGCACGAAGGCATCAAGCAACATAAAGTTTGCCTTTCTTAAGAGCACAGAAGCGTGAAATATAAGGGCTTATCTTATTTTGTTTTAAGATGAAACCATCTGTAGCAATGTGCTTCGAATCACAGAAAAAAAGGTTGGGAGCAAACAAATTACAGATATATAAATCAAGCAGGGCTTACAAGGTTTCACAAATATTGATCAGAAGCTTCTGCCCTGTTCCAACATCAGAAGAATTGGTACCCATCTATAAATAGTATAAAGGTAATTTCCCCCTTTTATTTCTTGCAAGTCGAACTTTGAATGTGAAACTGACCATTTCGCTGTTTTGAGTAGAGTTTGAGGTGAAGCTGCTAATCAAGCATGTAAAAATAACGCCATGGTACTCCCCTTTTGAACTTTTCAAATAATCTGGCTGGAACTTGTGAGCAGAACTGTTAAAACAGGTACCATGAACGTCTAATGTTTTGATTGTTTAGTAAATGTTTTGAACCTTAAATATTTTGCACATTGAAATCAAATCAATTCCATGTGTTGAACCTTAAGTGAAACCTAGGTTCCCATGAATTTAATCTTTTTAAATGTTTTGAACCTCAAATGTTTTGCATAAGTGAAATATGAAGTTGAAATTTGGATTGCAATCTTACAATGCTTTAATGAACTTGTTTGGGTTCCATTCCCAAAAGGCTTTCTTAAAATAAATAAGAGCAATATTAAAAATAAAGATCAATAAGAACAATAAATAATAACAAATAAGGCTTTTATTGTTATCGTTAAAACTACATGTTATTTTGTAAATGTAAAAGAAGAGGCCCGAAGTTTTTTTTTTTTATTTTTTGGCAAAAACAACACTTAAAACAACAGCTACTTAAAAAAAATGGCGTGTCTATATATATTGTATTAGGAAAACAATGTTTGAAAACAACAATTATTTTTTAAATAATACATGTAGTTTTCTTGAAAATTATGTTTTTTTTTTGGGAAAACAATGCTAACTTCTAAGTAGAGGGAAAAAAAAAACAACACACATAGAAAATGGAAAAGGAACAGTCTTTTACAGTTTTCTACGTGTGCTAATATTCAAACCTACATGTGTTATTTATAAGACAAACAACGCCTAGCTCCTCCAAAAAACAACAGTCCAAAGAAAACCACACGTTGACAAAAATTCGCTAAAAACAATAGTAAACAAGGTGCTGCGCACGGAGGGTTGCCCTCCATGGCCGGAGGGTGGAGTGGCTTAAATCATAGTTCAAAGTCATGTTTTGGCTGGGTTGGTCGGAAGCTATGCCAACAGCTTTAGCAGTTGGGCGCTCTCTTTATCTGGCTGTCAGAACCCAACTGCTGTAGACATGGCACCCAATCCTTCTCTGCTAGACTTCCACATTCTCTGTTGGTCGATCTCCAGCAAAGGCCCCGTATTCTCACAAGAGGCTCTTCAGCTTTTTCACAAGATCTGCATCTCAGAGACATAACACCAAATAAGGAGCACTTTTCTTGCCATGCGAGCTTGTGCAAGCACTTGTAATTTTGCATAGGGCATACGATTCCAAGGAAATTACTATACATGGTTATAGTTCAGAATTTACGGTAAAACAATCACCTCAATTTGAATAACATACTGAACTTAGAAATATGTAATTGAATTAATTTTTTGCGAGACAAACTCACTCAACAGTACATGCCACTGCTGTTAGAGGGAAGCCCAATTAGGCATAGACTCTCAAAATATTAATCTGCACAGCAAGCGCTTCAACTTTCACCTGCTTTTTCATAATAAAATTCAATAGGCATATCTTACTTGAATACGCAAAATTCAGAATTATGAAGTCTTTCCAGTGCTTCCTATATTGTTACTCTAAACTCTACTATTCAGGGCATATTAACACCATGCTTACATTATACAACTCTGTCATTTGCCATCATTTCTAAGGAAAGTAGAATGCCAAAGCCTGAAGTGATGTTCAAAGTTAGCATCATAGTTGGACCAGGGGTTTCCTAATAAATCCATCTGTGGTTGAGGAAGTGTAACAACTGCATCTATCGTAATCAGGGAGCAGAACCAGTGCTCTCATCGATATCTGGTAAGTTGCTTGCAAACAAAGTCTACGTCATAAACGGAAAAATTATATAACCCCAGCAAATCTGGAGTAAGGGAAAGTGGCATGTTGTAATTATCCTCCATCTGGTTCTAAAGCTCCCTGGAGGATAATCACATCTGGAGGATATTGCAGCAGACCATGGCATCTATATTGCAGCTCAACCCTTTTGATGGCATTGCTAACAAGCTCTGCAGCATCTAAAAGGGGTGATTCTATAATTAAGCTGAATGGCTGCTATGGCAGTAGAAGGATAAAATGTTGCATTCTCAAAATATCCTTGGGGCGGTAATGGCTCAAAGTCTGTGTCTTTATCTGACGTGCATCCCAGTTTTACCATTCAGTTTAGTTGCACTGGTTATGCATTTACAGAGATGTGATGCAAGGCTTCCGAATATAGTATAGTTACCCAAAAATGAAGCTCTTCCGACTTATCGTCAGCATTTTGTCTTTGCTCCAGTTCTTGGCATCTACAACGTAAGAATAAGTCGATTACAGATTACATAAGGTTGCAAGCAACACTGAAGATTGAAACTCACCTCAAGACTATTTGATCAAAACTCGCCTCAAGTGGCTGTCAATTGACCATGATGCTACCCTAAATCAAGCTGATTCCTTCTAAACCCTTCTATTGCAACTACGATAATCTCCAGGCATTTACCTTTGAATCTGGAAGATTTGAACTAGATATATCTTTGCCATTTAAAATCCTAGGCTGATCGCCCACTTTTGCACACAAATCTGATGAAGATATTGATTTGTATGAAACAGGAATGTTCCATGGGAATAAAAGATTTTGGCCAGAACAAAACCCACTTTGTAATAGACCAATTGTTGGCTCATAATATCTTTTGCACTTCCAAGGCGCACAAACTCCACGACGAACCACTTAAACGGTTTTATCTCCAAAATCGAAGTGCTATGGATGGTAATAGATTTTCACAATTTGGGAACCGATAAAATTTCACATTTGCAGATTGATAATCAAATGGATCATCTCGTAGCTTTCTTGACCTTCCACATGCACAAGCATGAAGATATATAACCCCACTAGAATGTCATTTGACGAGAAGTGGTGAATTATCTTTCAAATCCCATGAATCTTCGAAAACCAAATGCACCTCGATGTATGCGAGGAGTTGCTGTCAAGCTTTGTGCATCACATAATTGCCTTCCGGACTTCACACACTCTTGCAATCTTGCTTAAGCTTTTCTACAAAAATTTGTAACGGTCGGGACCTCTTCTTATTTGGACCTAAAGACATGCAATGCTTTCTCCAAATTAACTTTGTGAATTGCTGATGGATAACAGTGGTAACCCTTTCAAATAAACTTCTGAAAGCGGGTAGAACCTACACCATGAAGCGTAAAACTTCATGTCCATATCCACGGCATTTTCTATGAATGTTAATCTTTGTCTCTATTGTTCCCTTGTTCTCGCATCGATCCGGACACCGGAAACCAGATGGTGCCTTACGCTCCTCTTCTTACGGAAGCATGAGCCCCTTCGTGCACTTTGAAAAATGGCCATTTATCATTTGCTTCCTTAGTCATCGAGATTCTATAATCAAGTTGCATCGCAACTAACCAAACACCCATGCTTGGCGACTCCGGAGGATTGCAATCGCCTTTGGCGGCACCGATGATGAAACCCGAACTTCCTCCGGCAGGTGATGCAAAGGCAGACGCCATCGCACCACAACCATTCCAACTCCAACAGACCCCCGATGGAACCGCTTGGCATTCCTCCCCTACCCTTAAAATTTCTCACAAGACAAAGAAAAGAAAGAAACCGGCTTCAAGACGCCGAAGTTCTTTACCGGTGTGACCGTCGGTTCTGAGAAATAGGAGGTTTGGAGGTCACCACCGGCATATCCTAGGGATATTCTAGCATATACCTAGGATATGCCAAAAGCCCACATAAACAAGGGTTTGCCCCCCTAGGGGCAACCCAAAAATCTAATAATAATGTGTTAAGAATCTGTTGAATATGACATTCATTTCTGCTACATTGCCAAGATCCTGTATCTGTTAAGAAAGCCTAAAATGCCATGGTACAACATGGCATGACTGAACTACATTGTCAATGTCAAGCATGAGGGAAATCAGTGGCCAAACTCATCCAGGTTCATTAACACAATTGGTGATGGCAGCATACAAATGTTATTTACACGAAAAATGCCGCCAATATATCTATCTGAATAGAGTCTCTGCCTATAACAACTAGTGGTGCAAATATTTGCCTTAAGTTTACATGGCACAGTCATTATTGAATTCCGTAGCCCATAAACCTTAGCCCATAAATCTGGTTACACAAAGTACTAAAGAGATACGCAGATGCCATTATTAAAAAGAACACAACCCGGCACCCAATCTGATACAACAAACTAACCTAATCTTTTCAGGGACAGATTGCTCTTGTGCCTGATGGATTAAATAGCAATTTAAAGAAATAATAACAATGAAGAAAAGTACAAATGCTCTATTTGTTTGTGCAGAAAAGTCTTTCCTCCAAGGTCTTAGATTTGTACAGAAACTATGATGCACTTCATATTTGCATTTGTATGTTGTGAACATTATTTGTTTTTTCAACTTTATGTGACCTGATTTGCACCAATTCTGTTCTATTGCTTTGTTGCACTGCACCTTCTTCCAGTTAAGGATAAATGGTGCAAAATTCATGTTCACAATGACCTTTATGCCATATTGGCATAGTACCTTATATTTTAGATCAATCGGTTTCAGCTCTTGCTTTGCTTCTCCTTTGCATAGATGGGGATGATCCTGCGTATCTATAACCAGAGATTTATTTTATCGTTGTGATAACATATGCAGACCGCAACAAGATAGTTGTGTGAACAGAATTGTGGAGATCATCAAAAAAATGATCAGTCTACTTGCAGGGTTTATCATGTAAGTTGAAAACATATAAGTCTAGACATCTGGTATTCAACTTCTATTCTCTAGACATCGGTTATCTATTCAACCGGGCCCTACAAAGATACTTCATTCCTGGGTCTTTACATTTGACTTACGCAAAAATTTGTTGCATAACAAACAAAAACCAGAAATGTGTTTTGCTTTTTATGTATGAGAATGAAGGCCATCGTCAATCTCACATAGTTATTAACGAGAAAAAAGAATGGTTAAGGCTTGATATTCATACCTTGGTTATGCAGGTGATGGCGAATGCATATACTCCTGAGGATGCTTTAACTGCTCGGAATAATGGAGCACTTGGAATTGGTCTTTGCAGGACAGAGCATACGGTAATGAAGATCCCTAAAGAGCGCTATGATGTTTTATTGTCATATTCTCCCCATGATTTCTTGTTTCTAGCTTTCTAAACCATCCCTTATGGTCTTAACCAGTTCTTTGCCTCAGATGAAAGAATCAAAGCTGTCAGGCACATGATTATGGCATCCACAACAAGCCAACGGCAAATTGCTCTAGATAAGTTGTTACCTTACCAACGGTCCGATTTTGAAGGAATATTTCGTGCTATGGACGGTAATATTGCTAGACAAAATTCCCCTTGGTCCATTCACTTGGAATTTATACTGATTAAACCACCTGAATACTTCCAAATATTTATAATTGGCCATAGCCACATTTGTTCAACAACAGATGGAAGGAAAACGTCTGCACATTTCCAAGGGTCTTAGCTCTCTTAGTATATGCCTGAATATTTCTGAAATACCAGAAACATAAGGTTTATCAAGAGCATCTGTGTACTTCAATTTGCCTACCAAGAAATGAACCCAACGGAGTTAGCACTGGTAGCTGTTTGATGCCTCAAAAATCTGTCAAAGGGTTTGTCGACCAGGTTCGTGAAATCAATAGCAGTGAGGCCTGTTGTTACCACGTCACTTGCAATGAATCCAAATATCTGGTTGGATCCATCTGTTGCATAATATCACTGGGCCAACATCTTCCAGTGTTGCCTAACAGGTCCCAAACCTTTTAATACATATGTTGTCAAAGTTTAATGTGCTTCTATAGATCACTGCAATTTCATTACAACATCGCAATTTCTGCATTTATTAAGACTCTCTCGTACTACGTGTAGGCCTTCCTGTCACAATACGGTTATTGGATCCTCCACTACACGAATTCCTCCCTGAGGGTGATATTGATGAGACAGTAGTGAAAGGGGAGGAGGTTTTGTCACGGATAGAGAAATTATCAGAAGTTAATCCCATGTTAGGATTTCGTGGTTGCGGGTAAGTATTAAAGCAGTAGTGATGAGAATCACCAAGAGATAGGAAATAAGTTCTATGCATGCAACAAAGTAATAAAAATAGAGCCCAAAGCCTACAGCTTTAAGGTAGCTTTAGGATAAGACCCAAAAAGCTCTTTTTTCCAACAAAAATGGTCACATATGAGAAACCTGAGTAACCAGAATAATTGTTCTTCCCTCGATGCCACAATGTAATTTTGCAAATAGCTTAACTGCTCCCGACAATTTCTAATAATAGGATGTCAATCTCTACCTAGATGCGAATGGCATTATTCATGTTCTTCAGTGTTTTTTGATGTAGTATTGATATTGTTTCAGCACAGTAGCCACTAAGTTATTTTGGATTCATTACAATTCAATATGTGCAGTCAATTCCATGCTAGGCCATATTTTGGAGGAAAGTGCAAGTTATCAGACAGGTGATGAAAAGGATGACGTAATTTAGGTAGACAATGAATCCCATGCTGGTCACATAGAGGAGCTACATGCTTGTAGCTATGACAATCTATCATCTATACTTGTTGTGGGCAGATGGATGTGCGATGATGAGATAATGTGGCAATGCAGCAGGTTTGATGGAGTCTTCGGACGCTCAAGACATGCTACCATATGTACATTGAGTCAGTAGATGTTAGAACACAATACAATGAGTCAGTTTCACAACAACGATGACGGCAGCAGAAGAAAACTTAGACACTATACCTGGTGTCAACAAGGTCCAATTTGCTGTTGGAAGATCCAGCAAATCATAATTATCTGAACCTCAGTATAGGAAGGAGCTAAATGCTGCTATGCTTGTTTCCGTAAGCTGCACAACCTTCAATTGTAGATGGCACAATCCCATGCATGCAGAAACTAGAGCTTTCCTAGATCTGGATTAACATTCTCAACCTGGGAACGTACTTGTTGCCTCTGAATGACATAAAATTTGCATATAATAACTCATGTTGTTTGATGCTCTAACCAACAGGCTTCTATCTGATATTTATGAATAACATACCTTATATTTTAGATCAATCGGTTTCAGCTTTTGCTTTGCTTCTCCTTTGCATAGATGGGGATGATCCTGCATATCTATAACCAGAGATTTATTTTATCGTTGTGATAACATATGCAGACTGCAACAAGATAGTTGTGTGAACGGAATTGTGGAGATCATCAAAATAATGATCAGTCTACTTGCAGGGTTTATCATGTAAGTTGAAAACATATGAGGTTTCTTAAATATATCATTCTATAGATTATAGTTGAATCGGCAAAAACAAAATTGCGATGACCATTTCTTAGACATATTGCATGACAGAATATTGGATGATAAAATCAGAAATATGTGAGACAGTTGTGACCAATGATGTAGCAACTAAGCATGATGTTGCCAACGAAGATAGTGGCATTTGCCACATAATGTTGTTCTGCAAAAATCAGATATTTGTGTAAACAATATGTGTGTAAATCAGCTATATGGCATGAAACTGCAGCTCGCAAGCACAGGCCCGAGCTTGACTTCTTGTACCCACCTTTAGCCGAAATCCGTCGGGAAAACCAATTGAAAGGCAAATTTGTTCCCAATGCAGTGCCCAAAGGGGCAGATTATCAAATCCGAGCTGAATTAGCATAAAAGCCCGTGCAGACTATCCGGATTTCCAGTGTACAGCAGGCTTTAACAATTTATGCTTTCAAATTGGGGCTGATCTCCTTCCACGGTCAACAAAATCAAAGCACAAGAAAATCAAACCACAGTTAATGGCTCCCTTTCTGGCTCAAATATACGGTTAAATGGAACACATTCAGAGAAGCCTACCAGGGATGTAGATGTGCACTGGAAAACCAGGCATCGGAGGTCGATCATCATGCCAATCATCACCTAGCAGAAAAATGAGATAGGACCACAAAAATAGAACCCATTCAATGCCTTGCAAAGAAAACACCAGGCCAGTTACATAGCAGGCCATATCAGAGAGATACCACAGGCCGATCAAATCCCTGCAACACCAAAAAGGTTAGATGAAGAGGAAGAGCAAATCTGGCGAAGGAATGGGGCTGGATGACCGAGAGTTTACAGGCAGCAGCCAGTTTGGAGCAGTCACCAGCATATGCTAGGCATATGCTGGCATATACCTGGATATGCCCACATACCCACATAAACGAGGGTTTGCCCCCTAGGGGCAACCCAAAAAAGGACACGTTGACAATAACTTCTAGCAAAATCGGATAGAATGACCATGTTTGGTGTCATTTTGGTGTTGTTTTTGGCATAAAACAACACTTCCGTACAACTTAAAAATAAATGTGGACCAAAATTTGGGGTCAGTGTGTTAGCAAATCCTTGTATTTTAGACGTCCGGTATTTTGAAATTAGGAATCCCAAGAGAATGACCTCGTTTGCTTGATCCTTAGCATATACCAAATTATTCCCATGACCAATGGTCAGGATAGCGATAAAGCAAGATTATAATGAGCACAAGAGCAAAAAGAGCATGGGAGCACAGAGTGCAAAAGAACGGAAGCACAAGGAGCACAAGAGCACAGGAACAACAAAAAAAAAGTGCTGCCATCACCTCGGCACTATTCTTACAACAAAGTCAATGCATAGCCTCATAAGGAAGCACACCAAAACCTAAAACAAAAAACACAACAAAACATAATAAATCTCAAAATCAATGCATTTTGATGCAAATGACCATTCACAGCAACTCATATCTTCATTGATGTCTGATCATCAATGACCTGACCCGCTCATAGCAGAATAAGTGATAATAACTTGGCTAGTTGTCAATCTATGATTTCCATGATCCATAACTATCTGCTATCCATACATGCATTAATATTACCAAACACTTCTGCAAACTGCAAAGCAAAAAGCACTTAATCTGCCACGCATTCCATCGATACATCTTTTGAATCAGAACATGGAATTGCCAATGCATATATCCCATGAACCGGACATTAGGATAGTTGAGGCTGATGAGATTCTTAACATTCCTTCCAAAACTAAAGCATACGCAGGAGATGTAGGAGAAAAACTGGAGGCGTAAATTATCTCAGAGGCCTTATGACACTTCGTGATCAGGAGAGCCAGGACTAATGATGCTTTCAGGAACACTAGATGGTATATCATCTGCATTGCAAATCTTTCTAAGCACAAACAAAGACAAAAAGAAACAACAAACCAGAAAGTTGTGAATCGCAAGCAAAGGCGTTGGCATGGCTCCAAGTATCCAACATAAAAAACAATCGGCCAGATCCAAAATCCTAACTTGATTTCCATGATGGTTTTTAGCCAGCTCCAAGACCACACGACGAATTTTGGCCATCTTTAAACACACAGGGGTAACCAAAAAGAGATTTTGGCCACTTCCCAGAACAGGCCCAAGCAAATTTTCGTAAAACCAAAATACCAAACCGTAGTGCAGGCACATAAATACAAGTCTTCACATACTATATTATTCTCCGCAAAATATTGCCTAGCAACCCTAACCAAACTTTACTGCCAAAATCATTGGAATTTTGACCTAACTAAATTTTTTTTCAGTTTATGAAGAATAGAATAGAATAGTTTTTTTAACGTCCACGGAGACCAATAGGTTATGGGACCATAAGGACCATTTCATCGAATGGCTTTCAAGTTGTATGCAAAATTTGATGCTATATATGCATTTCTAATTATAGAGAAAAAGAAAGAAAACAGAAAGAAAGAAAAAAATGCAAGATAATGTCACCTTTATAATATATTTGTTATTATATTCATGAATTTTCTTAACTAAAGTTTATCTATTGTGGCTGCCAAAGTACTATTAAACTTTAGTCACATGTTCCAAAAATATGTACAAAGGAATGGATGGTACATAACTAAGAAGTCTCACTGGCATTCAAATTGTTTATGTAGACTATACATAATATGTTGCAATGATGCCAAAGTTTTAAAGATACAAAAGGAATATAATGTCATTGAAACCAATAGTTCCAAATAGTTTAAGCATTATGAAATACATACGTGTCTTTCACGTTTTGCGCACCTTTTGGGAATATCATAGCAGGGATCGAAAAACTGGGGATTAGGCACGAGGGGATCGAAGGAATGGGGATTAGGCACGAGGGATTCTTAAATTTTGTTTGACTCTTTTGCATGCTTAGTAAAAACAACAGAGTCTAGGTATATGTAAATTCTAGTGTATTTTATATGACATGCATGCAATGTAGGTTCAGACTATCTCCGGGTGGCATCTTCGTAGACAATGCCACCTTACCCCGAGCCCCTCACACGATAGCAAATCAGCATTTCTAATATGTAGGAAATCCGATACACTGACGCATACTGACAAATTTTATGTTATCCTCAAATATTTTTTCAACCTTGCATCATAGTTTAGATTAGGGTTAAAATTAGGATTAAGTACATGACTACATCTTCCAAATATAAAGCATCCCTTATCGATTGTTTCCATCCATTGATTTTCTGCATATTCTCCAACATATTCCCTACGGGGCATTCCAAACCATCCAGGAAATCCCAGATGGGGTCAAACCTGCATTTCCACCTCATCATAAGAGTTGAGAGCCATAGTAAGAAGTCAACATGCAGGTCAACCTAGATGGAATTAAGGGGATTTGAACCCCCTGCCAGGATAAGCAGAGCCAGTGTTTGCCAAAACAACATTCCACATGATATACCATATTTTAAAAAGAGCAAAGCAACTGTAAATTCAGGCAGTTTCTTTCTATAATGAGTCCCTTAAGCACATTAAATGTGAGATTCTCATAGAATATGAAGTCTCTATACCTACACGTGTAGAAGTCAGATCTACCTTCTCCAAGCTGCGCATTTGCTAGAATAATTGGAGTCCATGTGTAAAGACTTCGTTTTTCAACTATTTCAAATGGCTGATTTGCCTCACATAAAGTTTGGCGGCAACTGAACATACGCATGACATGGTAACAAAAACTTGCAATTGCATCCAATCCATTGCAAGAAATAAGGACCTGCACTTGGCCAGAGCCACAAAGCTGGCTTCTGCTGCAACTAAGGCATGGGCTACCCACATTTGAATCGAAATCTATCCAACACATATTTCCATGCAATAACAACCAACAAACAAGCACCTAGCACATTCACACTTACTTTACAGATATGATGTATATATCTCAATGCATTGACGTCAAGGCGAGCTAGAATAATGGATTTACTTCAAACTTTCTCACATATCCAACACACAATCTATGTCTATCTCACACAACATATTGGCATGCAATATAGCTTCTGGCTACTCATAACATGTCCATCTGCATGTAATGTCACAAGGCCAACCCCAACAACCCCAAACCTAGTTTCTGCTGCACTTGAGGCTGGGGTTTCCCACATTTGAATCCAAGTCAACCTGCCTCCTATGCAACAACAATAGAACATGCAGTTAGCACTATATTTGACATTGGATCCCATTGGAATCCGAGAGCTTTGCACAATGGAATCAACTTATAGAGGCAATTTCATGGCTGTGCACCCTTCAGTTTCCAGTTTGTTTTTTTTGTTCTTACCACGATAGAACAAAGACATAGGCAGGCCATCTTTGCACCTGCAACAACTTCTGAAGGCATTAAAAAATTGAAATGTAACAATAGAAAGCCACAGAGAAGAGGAATTGTGTCGAATACGATGCTTCCAACTCTGCTGGCAGAATGCAATCTCATGTGAATGCAATCTAATGCTTAAGCAACAAATTCACACCAAGCCTACCTTTCCCCTTCCCATGCTCTCCAATGCACAGTCCGCATAAGAATACGAATACAAACCCTGAACCACACAAAATCTTAGGGTACACAATAGTGAAACTAAATTTTCGGAACTTTATTTATTAGCACTTATTTTAGATAGATGGAAAAAGAAAATAGAGAAAACTTTTCTTCCACAAAATAAGTGCCGGATCAACTAACTCAACAACCAGCTATTGAAAATCTTCGCTTGCTGAATGCACTGTAGGCCTATTTAGGTTTTCAATATTTAAGACATATTATATTATGCGGCAATGGCAGCTGGACTGTCGGATCCGCCGTCTAAGGTATGTGTGGCTATGGCTTTTACTTGCAGATAATATATTATTTCTAGCGTGCTTGGCTTGCTGGAATTATCGGATTGCTTTCTCAGACTGGGGCCACGTTTTTAAAGAATCGACAGATCAATTCGTGTCCATTGCTGTAGATCTTAGTTATAAATCGTTGACAAAGACGCTTCACGCTTTTACAACAGCTTTCTTGGCGTGCTTTCTCGGCAAGCCAGAAACTTCCAGAACTGGTTAGTATTTTCTTTTTTTACCTTCCCTAAAGAACTTTGCCAATTGAATCTCTACTTGTTTTGCCCGAATCTACGGAATCAAGTATCAGAAACAGTTTATATATCCTCTCTCTTTTTCTTTCCAGTCTCGGAATTTGGATAGTGTTTTTTTGATCATGCCAAACACGTCTTTCTGGTGCGGAATCCGTTTTTTAGTCTCGAAATGATGTAGCTTCTATGGAAAAAGGCTTTGATGGCTGAATCCGCGTGCAAGACCTAAACATTCGCCTGTATATAATGCTGAGAACTGCCATTTCCGAAGGCTGCCTTGGATTGCAGCAAATTACCTTTAAAAAGATCTGAGATGCCGCGATTAATATGGACCGTCTTGGATTTCACAGAGTTGTTTATCAGTTCAGTAATTCATCTGGCATATGGCGCTCTCATACTGAGCCTAGCCATCTTTACAGATATAACGGGATTCTTGACCGGAAAGCCAGAACAGAGCTCCAAAGTTGTGCCAATTGTTGAATCTGCACTCGAAATAGCTGCAAACTCTGTGAAACCAGAGATTTATTCGCTAAATGGACAGCATTATGAACAAATCAAACAGAATGGAAGTTTCTTGCAAAGTTCTGATAGAATACCCATTGTGTTGCTTCATGGCATATTTGGGTTCGGCAAAGGGGTATGACCTATTCTGAATTTGTCTTTGTTCCAGAATCTTGCAGGTCATCTGATTGTAATATTGGAACTCTAATTTTCTTATAACAGAAGTTAGGCGGCATCTCGTATTTCGGGGGAGCAGAAAAGAAGGAAGAGAGGGTTTTTGTGCCCGACCTTGGCTCTCTCACAAGTATTCATGACCGGTTTCTTTTCTAAACCTCAACTATAATTAGTTTCAGCAAGCCAGTTTAGGAGAACTGCTCTCTAATGGCAGATTTCCAGAAGCCTCTATCTTTATTCATATGTTTGAGGGGCTTTCTTCACAGAGCAAGAGAGTTGTTTTATTATCTGAAAGGAGGGACTGTGGATTATGGAGAGGAGCACAGTCATTTGTTCGGCCATGCAAGGTTCGGGAGGACATACGAAGCAGGTATTTTTATCGCAGTCATAGATTTTTCCTTAAGTAGTTCTAATTCTGAATGCTCTTCACGCCAACTTACGAAAGGTCTGCAATAGGCTGCTATCCAGAATGGGGGGAGAATCACCCTGTTCATCTCGTAGGGCATTCTTCAGGGGCACAGGTTGCTCGTGTCCTTCAACAAATGCTAGCAGACAAGGTATGCAAACAAGTGATTCCAAGACATATTCGAGCTTCTATATGAATAAAGCTGGTTTGTTATGCTGTCCAAATTTAGGCATTTTCTGGGCATAATAACACATCTGCAGACTGGATTCTAAGTATAACATCAATCTCTGGAGCTCTTAATGGTACCACCAGAGTATACATGGATGGGATAAGGTAAGTTACTGAGTTCCAGTATCACTCCCTTTTCAACTCCTGACATTAAACTGAGAATTGCTATATTGAATGAAAAGATAAGTTAAAGATGGCTTTGCAGGCAGCTCTGTATTTCAATGAATGTTTCAAGTTTTTTCTGAAACCTGTGTTTTCGTTGCAGGCCAGAGGATGGGCGTACTCTGAAAAGTGTGTGCCTGCTGCAACTATGCCGTGTGGGGGTCATCATTTATGAATGGCTAGATATACCCGTCCTGAAAAAATATTACAGCTTTGGTTTCGACCATTACAATTTGTCCTGGCACAAATCTGGCATTTTGGGTCTTGCCAAAACAATAGCAGGACATGATGGACCATTTGCTAAAGGAGACTGGATTCTGCCAGACTTGAGTTTACAAGCAACCATTACTGTAAATAATCATTTAAAAACACATCCCAACACTTATTATATAAGGTCAGGGGGCATTCTTCTGGCCAAATCTTTAGTTCCTTAAATATGTAACAGTTCAGTGTAAATTCTAATGCAGTCCGTCTCTTTGCAGTTACGGGACCAAGAAGACAATGAAATTCTTGGGGAAGACGATTCCTTCAACTATTCGAGGTTTTCATCCAATTCTGTTTATCAGAGCATTGCAAATGAGCTTTTGGAAGCATCCCTCTGATGCTGCACCCCCACATGCTTCTTACAGGTTAGCATTATCTTGAAAAGTAGAACCCAGCAATTACCATACTGGCAAGATCAGAATATCATGGATGATGCTTTGCAGGGATGAAGACTGGCATGATAATGACGGGGCATTGAATACTATATCAATGTTATATCCTCAATTTCCTTCCCATCATCCACATTGCTTTGTTGAACAATTCAAGGATGGGCAGCTCCTTAAACCAGGGATCTGGTATGTCTTCTTCCATCTCCAGTTTACTGAGTTTTTCCATTTGAAGTAACTGAGGGAGATTTGTCTTATAGGTATTATACTATCATTGAAGCTGACCATATATTCTTTATAATCAACCGAGATAGAGCTGGCATTCAGTTTGATGTATTATATGATGGCATCTTTACAAGATGCAGAAAGCACATGCAGAGGTCTTCAGAAGCTAGAATTGGCTAAAAGTATGAGCAAAGGAAGATTTTTTGGAGATGCCCTTGACCATGGAGTTTTTGAAACTGGCCGTCTCTACACTCTGTACAAGATGTAGCCATAAAATTGCCATGTTCAGATCTTGGAGACAATCTACTGTGACAAGAAATCATGCCACTAGGTCTTGAGCATCATTCCATTAGAGGGAAATTTTTTACACTATGTACAATACTTGTATAGATTTACTCACATGCTTATTTCAAAAAATGCCCATAGGAAATAAGATACAATCGTCAATCTATTATGTGCCTTCTATCATACAAGATGTATGGGGGGATGGAAGTTGGGAAGCTGATTCCAGGGGTCTTGCGACCGGGGGGAGCCGGGAGCGGGTCCTAGAATCAGCGATCCAGCTTCATCCCCCCACAACATGGCAACTGGGGAGAAGGGATTTAGGGGCTGATTACCTGTTCATGACCTGCTGAGCGGAATTGGAGTGCCGTTTTCCATTTCGGAGACGGAATGGGCTCCCCAGTTGCCATGTTGTATATTATAGCTAAAGTGTGTATTATTTTCTCTGGGCCCTTGGATCGTGGCACAATTCATAGGATATTCCCTCTTCAAACATCATGTTCGCCTATCTGGAGTTTTTCTAGGGTCGAACTGCCCTGTTGACCCAATTTAAAAGGGGGCTCTAGAAGGCCACACACCATGGGTTAAAATAGTATACTACTATCTGTATAGTATACACCATGTGTCGTACTAATACAATGTAGAACTACATAACTCAAACATAGCAACAACATTCCAATATGACATGAGCTTGGGGAATCGAACCCCAGTTCCAATCCCAATCCAATGTTAGGGCTTACCTGGAATGCCACGAAGAGGACGTCTCCGACTACTTTATCTGGAGCTTCACAATCCAGTTTAATTCCTGACATGATACATGCAGCACAGACCCGCCAGTGATGGCTTCATGGAATTGCAGGCTCCGCGCTTTCACAAATGGGCCGCCTAATGTTTCCTAGAAAACTATACAATAAAAATTTGAGATGGGTGTGTGCTAAAACGGTCGGATTCAATGCAGAACAGGAAAAATTAGAGATTGAAAGGAAAGTCGGATTCTTGCAATCTGCAAAGGCAATAATGGATGCAAAGACAAAGACATTAAATGTTTTTGTTTGAAGAAGTATGTCCTGCCCATGTTACGAATCAAAAGTTAGCCAGCAATCAAAAGATCAAACATCTAGTAAACCAACACTAAAACATTAAAGATTCTCAAAACCAGGCCTTTAGCCCAAAGCTCTCCACCCAACCAGACCACTCAGCTAGCAGTATCTGGCTGGAATATAAAGACAATAAGGCATATCTGACAATCAGTTTCCTCTTGTAGCTCCTTTCTCGAGCTAACAGTCCTCAATATGATACACCAAGAGTAAGATTTTAGGATAGTAACAGGATATTAAACAAGAACGGCAAAAGCTCTAGGAAAAAGGTAATGGCTTTCTAGAAATCAGATTCAAGAGTGAATGAGTAGAGCAATCTTTCTTGATCCCCTATCAATCTTCCAGTCATAACTCTCTTATTCGGACGAGTTATGGGAAGTGCCCCCGCTGCGGGGGTATGGCATCTGCGTTCGGAGGGTAGCAAAAAACCCCCCTTGTATACACAATTTTAAAAGGCAATTTGACCCCTATGTGTATAGATATTGCTCCAGATCAGTGCCAAAAAACACCCCTAACCCATAAGTATACGTATGCAAATAGTCCAAAAAACACCCCTCCGTTGAACTCTCATGGGTTATACGCTAATGAAAGGTGAATCCCCCAGGGTGCCCCACCAATTCAAAAAAATAGACTCCGAGACGGTTCTAGTGAAGTAAATATCGCCTCAATCGGAGCTCTGTTTGCGGAGACATCACCAATTGAAGTTCAGGTTCTTATTATAGAAGTCTCTGCAACTTTAGCCTTCTTTGAGCTTCCACAGCTTTCTAACCAGTGGATTTAGACCTAAACATTCTACCATAGACCAGCTGGTTACATTGAGAGTAATTGTGGAGAGCGTCAAAGGTAAAAAGAAGCCTGTTTTTATTGCATTTGTTGATTTTAAAACCGCTTTTGATACCGTGCCAAGAGGGAAGTTATAGGATAGATTGGAAGCATTGAATGTTCCAGTTACCATCAGACATGCTGTTAAAGTTTTGTATGAGCAAGTGCTGGTAGAGCTTTCGTATCCCTGGTCAGAATGTGCCAGTGGAAGAATAGCAAGCAATATTGGCGTGAAACAGGGCTGCCCATTGTCCCCCACTCTATTTGGAATTTTTATTGATGAATTGGAAGATTGGGTCGTTTTTCATGGTGGTGCCGGATTCCCGCTGCTGGCATATGTCATTGCCATCCTTTTGTATGCAGATGATGTGGCTTTGTTTGCGCGAACAAAGCTTGAGGCCTTATCAACCTTTTGCTCAAAGACAGGTATGATGGTGAACACCACGAAGACGAAGGTTATGATTGTTGGCACAAGGAGCAAACACGATTTTACTTACAGGGACATGCCATTGGAAACCGTAACATCTTTTAAGTATTTGGGAATTATTTTTAGTAGCAATTACTTATGGGATGAATGCATAGAGCAGCGATACAGTAATGCGCTTAAGGCGCTTTGTGCAATGCAAAAGCAATGTCATAAAATCCATCTCTGGAATTGGTATTTGAAGAAGCAGCTTTATAGAGCACTTGTACAAACAGTTATACTATATGGTTGTGAAGTATGGGCTCCAAGCTTGACGGCCAAGCTATGGAAAAAGGTAGAGAATTTGCAAAAGAAATTTTTGCGCGCTGAGCTAGGGGTGAAAATGCAAATGCCATATGCGATGATGCGTGCAGAAGTGGGAATGCTGCCTCTTGAGGGAGAAGCAATGATTCAGACTGCCTCTTACTTGCTCAAGGTCAATGCATTAAGTGAAGATCGCCTTCCCAGTATAGCTAAAAGAGCGTCCACGGATAAAGGTTGGTACCATGACGTAGTTTGTTGGTTGCAGAAATGGAATATCAGTGTAGATGAGTTAGTGGGCAAGAGAGATAGAATACGAGATCTGGTTTGTCATAAGTTTCAAATTAAAGCCTGGAGCGCGGTCCAAGAGGTAAAGATGTCTTTCTATCAGCAATCTACTAACCCGTCTTTACAGGTAGCAAAATACTTGTCAGAGAATATATCTATCTCAAATAGGCATTTGCTTGCTCGTATGCGTTTGAGCTCACACTATTTGAAAATTGAGACTGGAAGATGGCAGAGGATAGAATAGAAAGGGCTGACCGTATATGTGAATTGTGTCCTGATGGTATGATTGAAGATCCAATACTCTATACAAGAAAGTTCATTAGTTGAGCTCTTAGGACTCTCAACAAAATACTTGTGTTCCTATATAGATGAGGTGCTACAGAAAAGAAGTATTTGCTTGAAAAAGGAAGTAAAAAATATGGAGAGTGAGGAGTAGGAGGTTTATGATTATGGTGATACATTGTGCTTTGTACTTTCTCGTTCTATAGACTTAGACCTGATAGGTCTCTAAAGGACGTAATAAAACATTTCATTTCATTTGGCCTGCCTTTTGCCTTTGCCTTTGCCTTTTGTTCCCAACCATGATATATACTAACTCTATATGATTTCGCCCAATGCTTAATCATATTGGCCACTCCCCCGAGCTCATTATTAGATATTAACCTTAAACCATATCAATTCCTCTCCATCTCGGGATTGATCGTCCTCGATCAAGAAATTATATGGAACATTAGCACAACCGAATCCATAGCTACAACCTCCACAATCAGAAATAGTCAAGTCCAACACCGTCGGCTAAAAATTTTCAAGCCAGACCTTTAGGCTAAAAAATTTCCAAGTCCAGCCCTTTATGCTAAAAATTTTCAAGTGTAGCCCTTTAGGCTAAAAATTTCCAAGTCAAGCCCTTTAGGCCAAATATTTCCAAGTTCAACCCTTTAGGCTAAAAATTTTCAAGTCCAACCCTTATATTACGCACTAACCAATGCACCAAAAGGGCGGATCCTTCAAGGAAATCGTTATCCAATGGGCCCCAACCTTTCCAGGCTTTATCCCATACCCCATAGACCATATCAATTCCTCCTCTCCTCGAGATGCTTGCGCTCAAGCATGTGGAACACACCAATGTTGCCACGAGGATTTGAACCTTGGCTTTGATACCAAATGTTACGCACTAGCACCCCTAGTGATAACCAATGCACCAAAAGGGCAGATCCTTCAAGGAAATCGTTATCCAATGAGCCCCAACCTTTCCAAGCTTTATCCCATACCCCATAGACCATATCAGTCCATCTTTGCCATCTCTGCACAAACAAAAATAGCTTGGGCTTTCCACCAACAAAACACAGCATTACATGCAGTTCTGCTTGAGAATTTACCGATAATCTTGCCTAGAAAGCTTCAAGTCATCGCCAAATTAGAATCCATTTCGTGAATTGCTTCGAATTTAGCTACAGAAACATCAAAAGCTAAACTATTCAAGCACACAGGAACCTATTCTTCCTCAAATTTAGGCACACAAAGATTTAAAACTCAAATATTAAAGCCGAGGGTTTTCTCTGCGAAGCTACCTGGCAGTTTCTTCACGTCCCTGCACCCCAGTTGTAGAAATTGCAAGGGTAGCCTGAATGCCTTGGCACAATATCAAAATCCAGCAATACAAATAGATGGGCTGACCAGAACCAAATTAGAATGGCGCTCATTGGTCGCCATCTGCTAGGCCTCACGCGCTCTCCTATCCGCCTTCGAAAAAATCCAAATACTGCTTCTTACCAAAACCAGAATGCCAGCGTTATTTTTCTACATATTCCCATACGAATACGGAAAAAAACCTTCACAAATCTTGGGTTATAAAAATATGGTTCTTGATTGGGCATACATTATTATTGGAAGGGGAATATACATATTAAGTAGAAAGGAAAACATTTAGGACTAGGAAGCTTTCTAAGTTTCCTCGAAATACTTGGTGACGGTGATGTGGCAAGCAAGCGGCGTCTATCTTGTAAGACTGGATTCACATGCACCATCGCCGCCCTCAGCAATTGCCATGCCCTTTTGTGCCCACCATCACCGACCATCACCAATTTGCACAGGGTATAACGGGGCCCCTCTCCTGCTATTGTTGCATGTGAACTGGCTTTAAGAAGGTTTCTAGGCCTAGAAGTTTCCTCTGCAACCTTCCTTTACGTGCGCTCTTTTAGAAAGGCATATAATGTGCTCTTGCATTGCAGGATTGACAAATCCGATGGCTTAGGTAGTTCAAGGTGAACTTTGTTCTGAATATCTACCAAAGTGATAAACAAGTGCTAATGCACAACCTCTCTATCCCATTTAGTGGTGTAAATTTAGTTGGATTTGGAGTTTATGCTAAAGCGTGTATTATTTTTTCTGGGCGCTTGGATCATGGCACAATTCATAGGATATTCCCTCTCCAAACATCGTGTTCACCTATCTGGAGTCTTTTTGGGGTCAAACACTGGCCCATGTTGATCCGATTTAAAAGGGGGCTCTAGAAGGCTACATGCCATGGGTTAAAATAATATACTACCATCTGTATAGTATACACCATATGTCATACTAATACAATGTAGAACTGCATAACTTAAACATAGCAACACCATTCCAACATGACATGAGCCTGGGAAATCGAACCCCAGTTCCAATCCAATGCTCAAGGCTTACCTAGAATGCCACGAAAAGGATGTCTCCGACTACCTTATCTAAAGCTTCACAATCCAGTTTAATTCTTGACATGATAAATGTAGCACAAACCCTCCAGTAATGGCTTCATGGAATTCCATGCTCAACTTGCTCTTGCACAAACGGGCCACCTAATATTTCCTAGATAATCATACAATAACAATTTGGCATGGGTCCATAGGAGTAGAAGCAAGCAATCTTGTAGATAAAGACATGCTACCAGACCCTTGAAGGAGAGAAAAATCCCCCTCGTGTAGAACCGGAGAAGCACTCACATCCAAAGGAGAAGAATTTACATTCCTTGCTTCAGCAACCATAGTGGATTTAGGTATTGTAGCCTCTGAAGGAGTAGTTAAAGCATTCAAAGTAGTAGAAGCAATATCAGAAGGAGCATCCACCCTGGGGTGAAAGCAAGCTAGGGTATACATGAATTGGGACATTACCAGAAGTACCTCTGGATACTCAAAAATGATGATGTAGTTCAGTTTTTTACATCTTGTTGGTATTAAGAAGTATCTTAAAACATTATCTACTTGTCACTCGTAAACTCAGTACAACTAGTTTTGGATAAGGAAGTAACTTGATACTTTAATATACATTTGTGTACTTGCACAAAAGTACATAGAAAGGTACCTATTAGATAAATTTTTATGTATACCCTATCATGCTTTCACCCACTGCCAAAGGAATACCAAACCCTCGCTGATTGGAAACCCCCGTTGCACCCTTCTTCGGCGGTATGATTGATGGCAGCCGAAATGAATCAGGCAAATTTCGGCCCCTGATCTGACACCAACCTAAAGCAAATCACACATCTCTCATTAAAAAAGTCATTTTAACCTAATCTTCTAAAACCTCTGTCTTCCCTTGAGAATGAGAAGCTCCAGATGGTAGCTTGATGGGGGCTTGATTTGATTTATGATATCTCCTTCTGATTTGCTCCTAAATTTGCCAGATTTGGAATTTAGAATGACAAGCTTCGGATGGTGATTTGATTTACGTCATAGACATACAGATGCACAATTCACTCTAAATGCAGGTCTGAAAATGCATCCGGAACAGAGTATTTTGCATGATCATTTTTAGGGCAATACACTCTTGCTTCAGTCGAAAGAGAAATGTGAAAGATCTTGTTGCAATTATTAAAGTACTTTTCTCTTGTTTGATGAAATTTGCTTTATGCATGGTTCTTGTTCTAAAAAGTCAAGGCTTCAAATAATGGACTTGCTGCATTGATGGTTGAAGTAATGAACTAGATGCCTCCATCTAGATGAAGTGCATATTTTCCTTTATTGCAAAAAAGCATCATTATTTGTCACAAGATGTAGAGCTCATAGTAGAACATCCTTGTTTTATAGTGCAAAGGTTTTATGGCTGCAAGAGAAATAAGTGGCATATCCAAGCTTAAGTGGCCCTCAGAGAAAAAAGAAAGCTAAGCAGATTCAAGCTCTAAAGGGAGATGGGATTTTGCATTAAAAGCCTTGTATAGAGCAGGTTTGCCTAGAAATTTAAGGCATCCAATAAAATCTGATTCTCCCATGTCTGATTTGCGTCTGAACTCTTCTTTTGAAAGTTTAATACTAGAGATTGCCTTAAGTGGCACTTCTTTTCATATCAGCATGGAGAATAAGCATATTGCATATTTTAAAATTCAAGGTAATGCTTGGGATTGTCTCTTTTCAAAGCAAAGTGGATGCTTACATAGCTAATGACAATATCAGACCAAATGGTAGAGGTCCGAGAGATTTACCTTTGATCGACGTATAACCCATGAGTGTTCAGAAGCAGAGGCATTTTGGACCATTTTAATACATAAAAAAGATCAATTTGCCTTTTAAAAAAGCATATACAAGGGAGGTTATTTGCCATCCTTCAAACGTAGATGCCATACCCCTCTTATGTATAAGTGCTTTGCTCGAGGTAGAGGTATGCTCTTTTTCACATTTCTGGAAACTAGAACTATTATGGTGTCTATAAATTCAATTTCTAAAAGAAAAGCTCTGGCATTGCTTAGACATAGCAAGTTGCAGAGAATATCAAGAGGCAGATATAGAATTGTATGATTAGATATCCATCTTTCTTATCAAGTTAGGTCCATAGATGATGAAGAGCTCTTGCTGGCATAAGAAATATTCAATTTATAGAGTTACAAAAGGCCTGAGTTTTTTTAGAGGTGCTTAGAAGTAGCATTTTGCACGTAATTTTGGGCAATGTGATTGTAGGTCCACGTTCAAATATGAAACACAATTATCACGCACCTATTCTACCTCTTTCTGAAAATGCCAATGCTGGATTTGACCTTAAGAATATTGATTCTATAAATATTGTCTCATGAAATATAATGAGAATGCTAGAAATATTATCTCATAAAATATAATGGTTGGACTTATGTCCATTTTTTTTTTGGAAAGGATAAAACTGATTACCATGAATAAAATCAAGGTGCATACAACGGGCCCGTTGGGACTCAAAACCTATAGGATAAGGTAGTCAACTAAGCAAAACCATCGATACACAGTGCATAATCAAACTCCTTGTGCCACCATGAGGCATTTAATGGCCTCATCAGAATCGACATATTCTAACACATCTGGTTGATCATTAATAGACATCGTATTATCAGACCACTAAATCGTCTGAGGGGAGAGAACCTCATGAAATAACATAAAAGATTTTTCCTGGCTGACTTCTTCCAAGTGACATATTGCTATGACTTTTTAGAACATTGAAAATTTGGACCATAAGCTATAAAACTCTTTGAAGAAGAAGAGGAAGAAACTTCAACTTGAGGGGTAGAAGGAATCAATAAGAACCACTACATATAGGCATGCATACATCATTTTACTGGATTGCATGCACTTTTAGGCCATCGGGTCTGCTTTTTATTGCAAGAAACTGTAACAATTTTCATAACGGCATTTTTTCTTCGTCTCAGTAGTTTCATTATTTTCTTTTGGCTTTCTCTCACTAGCGCATCTCCTTTGGGTTTTCGCTCTCTAAGGTTTAACACTCTAGGGTTTCTCTCTCTCCTCTCTCTCAAAGGTTTCTCTCTAGGGAGGCTCATAGCATAGTTCAGGTTCCCCGAACTAAATTCCAGGATCATGTTTTGTGCTATGCAACCCTCCCCCCCCCCCGGCTCCAATTTCAAATGGATGTGTCTTTCCCAATCCCCTTCCCCTCTCCTATGGACATGCTCATAGATTCACAGCCACTACAAGGCCCTTCCAATATGTTAGATAATATGGCAGCAGATGCCATTTATGCAATTCCATTGCGCAGAATAAATCACACCGACAATTGACGGGCTTTCACTGGGAAAGGCAGCAAGGGCTACGTCAGATGCTACGCGGTTGGCAAGGCAGGTTTTATGATTGCCACTTGAATCTGCAAATTACTAGAGCTTCTCCATTTGCAATGTCTTAGAAACACATCCAAGCAAATTTGAAAGGTATTACAACTTAGCTGATGTGCCCCACTGAGCAAGTAGAACCATCAGCACATGCATTACTAAAGCAAATAGAAACAGTACCCTTTGTCGCATTGAATTACACACACAATAGCGTGATGATTGCTTATAGCTTATACAGTTAGAATGCAGCCAGACTAGATAAAATTGCTGGATTTTAGGTAGAATTGACTAAGCATCGGGGAGACTGGACATCATGGTTCAAGTTCAGGAATATGTTGAGTCAGAAATCAGGGAGATCATAGCACAAATCAGTACTAAGATTATAGCCTCTACGTCACAGAATTCATGCCCTATAGAACGCATATTCTGCTCAAGATATAGAGATGACCTCCAGACTTCTGCCCAAGAAGAAGGTTCCTCTTATCAGAACCAAAATATTTGAGAGCTGAAACTGACAGTGGTTTCGCAAGCAAGTGGATACATGCTGAGGCTCACGAGCACATACATAATTGCATGCGAGAATTGCAGAAGCATATACCAAAGCACCAAAAGCACACAACGAAGCACCACGAGCACAGCTCTGAGCTGCAAACACTGAAGGCAAGTGTAGAAGTTGCTGCTAGTGCCCACATTGAGCCACTTCAAACATGCCCGACACGCTCCACACCACAACTTGTTGCTCGCATGGAAAATCAATGTCAACCAGATCCTAGCTCAGGCAGACAACAACCCTCCAGGCAGCCAACTCACTCAACCAGATAATTAACCAAATCCACTAGTGCCTCAACTCATCTAACAAAGCATATTGGGCGAGCACTCTGAGAGCAATAGGAGCAAAGGCGCAGATGCCATGATGTGATATAGTGATAAGCCTTGTCGTTGAAAACAAGGCATTTAAAAATAAAAATAATTACTTCAAATGTTGGATTTCTATATACTTGAAACCTGTTTCTAGATGACCACAATTTGTTTACTATCTAGTTATTGTTTGACAATTGAAAGATTGGCTTAAATCTATAAATATATCAGAAAAAACCTGTATATTTGGGAGTTTGATACTTTGGTTTTAGAGTGTGGCAATGTTCCCTTCAGTCTTGCAACTTTATAATCATGGCCGTGATGGGGGATGTTGTTGAATGCATAAGAAGTATCCGCTGAAGGCAATTACGACAGCCACAAGGTCACAAGATAGCGCTTTCTAATGATTGCTTCCTTTATTTTTAGTGTTTGCTTGCCAAAATTGGACTGATGGCGGACCATATATGCAAGGCATTAGGATATTTAGAGGTTTTGGTGCTGCGATCTATTCTGGCTTTGCTTAGCCTCTTTGAAACATGGTTGTTCAGATGATTTCTAACATTTAGAATTGTGATTTATTGTAGCCCTACCGCTTTGCAAGGTTTAAGTGCGCATTGCTTCAGTGTTGCTATGGCGATGGGGTAAAAAAAATCGTCCAGTTAGGTTTTGTTTGCCAAACTGGTCTTCTCAGCTATAAATACAAGTTTAATAGACTAGCCTTTCTAGACTAGTTAGCCTATCCTACCACTAGGTAGAGGACATAATCTCCCACAGCACACATCAAGCACATTCCAGACAGAAGTTCTACTATGTTGGCTATCATCATTGATAGAATCCCTAGCCACATCTACAAGACAACGTGTTTGGGCAGAACGAGGGGTCACCAATCCAGGGAAATTCTAAGCGTGCTAACATTTCTTTGAGTGCAATGAAATGGCCATTCCTTATGTAATTTATCTATTGAAGTCGGAGGGGGGAGGGGGGGGGGGAGGGGGTTCCACATATATATTCCGTATAAATATGTATATATACCTACGAGACCATTTACATTTTGAGTTTGGGCCTGACGTATAGTTACGAGAGGGGAATCCTGGCATCTTACTTCTAGCAAATGTAATATTACACTGAAGCATTTGTTTTGTAAGGTAATTTAGCTAGGTTTACTGTAAATTCCAAATAAAATTTGCATAAACCTTTGTTCTTAGGAGCAAAATCAGGTTCAACTTGTCAATATTGTCAATATGACTCCGACTCTTATTTCTACTAATGTTTCTGCAAAATACTATAAGATTTGATGTAATATACTATATGGTGTTGATTTTGTACGTGCAAAACATAATTATAGAGGCTCTCGCTGCCCTACGTCACCCCCCGTGTGAATATGCACCCAAACCAAAGGGGGTTTCAAGGGGGTTTTAATTTAAAAGTGTTGAATGTAATTGTTGTGTTAATTAATGTTAATGGTAGTTATGTGTTGGTTGTTATAATAAAAAAAAAATTGGGCCCTTCGGGCCCTAACAAAGCAAACATAAGTATTATACTGATACGTTTATTTAAAACAAGTTAGCTTATTCATTATTCATTCATTATCAGTACTTTGAATATTGCAATACAAGAATCAAGTTCATGAAGGATCAAATGCAACACACCATTTATTCCACTCTAAACAATGCACAACTATTCTAGAAATGCAATGCACAACTGAGCATTGTCACTTTCATTTATAGAATGTGGACAAATTGAATTGGAAATATAATCCCTAGAAACACATTTCATTGTAATCTGAATTCCCTGCATTGCATACCAAGGGCCGCCCAAATATACACAAATACACTGTTATAAAATGGGCAAAACAACAATAACATCAACAATAATATAATAAGGTCTGCTGAAGAGGGTCATGATGCTCAATAAGCTTACATGAATGTGATAATAAGGCTCGTATTCATTGAAAGAAATACGCAAGGTAATGACATGGATAAAGGCCAATCATGGATAATTACAAAACGCCCACAACCAATACCATCACCCTGCTTGCTTACTGTGCATGCTAGGGTTCTGACACCAAAACTGTAGAAGCTACCCATATATGAGAAGAACAAGAATTACTTGTTAAATAAGGAGCCCTTGTGAACAAGTTCTTCTTATTTCCCTTCATCAAACTAATCAGCACCAGAAGGTGTAAAACTGTTAGATTTTGAGAATCAAACAATCTTAACACCTATGCATTTGTAAGACAAGCAACATCAATTTGCATCTGCAATACTAACCATATCCATATTAATTTAATGATCAGCTTTCACAGCATAGTAATGTAGCTATGCATTTAAAACAATCATTGAACCATGGAATGTAGACTCTACAATATCAATACATTCAATAAGAAGTTTAACACAGACCTTTTACAATATAATTCGACTTTTCTTCTCCCTTCTAAGGTGCCTTCTATACATCTTAGATTACAATTTTATGGCCAGTTAAATTATCTCGGCATCTGTTCAAATATAACCATCTTCATTTAAAACACATTCGTGCTCCCATCTTCTGAAAGACAAAATGTTGTAATAAGGGCATAAATCCAGGCAGACAAATAGAGAGAAAGAGTTGTGAATCTTGTTATCCAGGTGTATCTCATGCATCATTTCAGTAAAGGACCTTTTCAGAGTACCTGGTTAAAACAAATTCTGTCGATGGATACGACTTACAATATTGATGATGGCAAACTCGTATCATAATCACAGTTCGAGGCAAATGGGTCTTGTTGCCGTTACAGGAGAAGACTTCAGAAAACCCTGTTGTCTGCAAACCCTAGATCCCGTGTGCCAGACTACTCTAAGTTATTAAAGCCAAAACCTGAAGGTAAGAAAAGAAAGCTTAGTGGTGTCTCTGAATCAATGTAACTGCAGAGGACCAGAAAGTGAAAATTTTCTTCCCTGATGAGGGAGATCGCCAGGAATTCATGCTGAAATCCCTGAGGGTTTCACAGGATTGGGAGGCTGATACTGGCAGCTGGAGTTCTAGAGGCATTTGGACGGAATTTATTTTAAGAGAAGTAAATATGAATCAAATGACAGAAGAACACCATGTTAAAGGAGAGAGTTTCAACAATGCCACACTAGAAGATTGGAGAAAAATCGATAGGCAGAGAAAAGTGAAGAAATACAAAGATGAAAATAATTATCATGATTCCAATTTGACAGATCATGCAAGATTAAGTTCCATGAGCAGTATTTCTGATGCAGAAGTAGACAAAATAAAGGAGAGAGATAACAATTCAAAAGGTTATGGAACATCAGGTTCCATGGACACTTCCCATGTCTTTCTTATAGATCGAGCAGGAGCGAAAAAGCAACTGGAGGATGCAGGTTGGGAATTTGATAATTGTGCTGGCGCCGTTAGGTTCTTGGCGGAGCGCCTGCGCCTGCAGCTAGGGCGGCAACAGGGGGAGGAGGCCGCCCTCTTTCTCCTCTGACCGGCACTGCTACAACCATCCTTGCAGACCCGAATCCCTAATCTGATGCTAGTGGGGTTTGCCAATGGCCATGGGGTTTCTTTTTTGAAAGAATTTGCAGATTTTGATTCGAAGCGACTTCAAAGGCGGTCTTTTAGTTTGTGTTGGTAAGCCACTAACGTGGCCTTTTTGCTTCGATCTTTTAACAAGAATGATGATTTTGTTTAAGCAAATCACACCGAAAGGGTGGAGCCTATAAGGTGAAGCAGATTTAAGCGAGAATTAGAAAGAAAGCGGTTTGGGTCTTCTTAGGCGTCTTTTAGATGGGTCCTCTCGATCGATGGTTTTCTTCCCCTCCTCTTGCTCTTTCTTGCTAGCGGGAAGATTTAGGGATGTTTTCTTGGAAAGAGCCAGTGTAAGTTCTTGGTCACAATTTTACAGTTTTAAAATAGGATGTCAGATTGTTTGATATTGCCGAGCTAGGGAGCTGATGGTGTCCAGGAAGACGCTTCCATATCAAGACCAGATATCATGAGCCAAACTTTAGGGGAGTTTTGGTGGTCAATGCGGTGTCTAGCCTATTGCGGGTTGGTACCGGCACTTCCCCGACAATGCAGCATCTCCTTTCAATCTCACATTTGGTAGCAAAACTACATCAGAATTGGATCATAGTTCGAAGCATATTAGCTTCTCTGAGCAGTACGGGAGATTGTTCAGGTTACCCTTTGTCTCTTTTCTCTTCATTTCTAAATTTGCAAGAGGTTCTTGAAGCATTCAAGATTTGTCTACAACTTGTGGAAAATGCGGATTTAACTCCTGTAGTATTCTATTTAGCTAAGAAGATGTTCATACTGTAGTATTAGTTGGATAGAAGAAGAGGTTGAGAGAGCCGTATGAGTACTATAGCTGCAGACATGATTCAGATCCATGAGGGATCCTTTGTACTTTATTCATATCTGATCCATGAGGGATCTTTGTATTGTAATTCTTCCAATATGTTCAATACAAAAAATTCTTACCTTCAAAAAAAAAAAAAAAAAGGATGCAGGTTGGAAAATCATTTGCAGGTACCACAGTGATAATATACGCAAAGATTTTTTCTATGTAGATCACAATGGGATCAGATATAACAGTCTTGCCAAGGCATGCAAAGCGGGGAAGATTGAGATGTCTAATATTTATGAAACCAAAGATTCACGAAATGTTCATGGGTTGAAAGCTTCGAATGTGGCAAGTAAACTGATTGCATCTGCTAAGAAACGGTGGTTTAGTGGCGCAGGACATGATAAGCAACAAAAAACTTTGGTGAAGAGTAAACATGAGAGGCCAGACTACTCTAAGTTATTAAAGCCAAAACCTAAGAAAAGGAAGCTTGGAGGTGTCTCTGAATCAAAAAAAGTAAGAAGTAAAAAAAAGCATCACCTGATTCAAAACAATTGGGCAAGGGCGTCTGTTGCCCGTCGGAAGTTTCAAAGACTGGAAAAGCTGCCAATCAAGGGAAACAAACAATGACATCATCCCTTTCTTCTATTATTTTAGTGATTTTATTTTGCTTGGACGCTTCTGCCATACATCACACTGTTGCCTTGAAACCCACCAGACTTGTGGCTTTATTCTTTGCCCCTTCTATAGTTATAGAAATTGAATCAGATATGGGGTTCAACCTCAAAGAACCATAACACCCAGGCTGTGCAACAAGGTAAGAAAATAGGCTTAGCTGATCCGACATGATCCATGCCCTGTTGAATATGGCAGAGGACCAGATATGGCATGGGCAGAACAAAACCCTAAGTTGAAGGGTCTCGAGCCTTGCATGTAAAGCAAGGAAAAAATACTTTTTGTTAGCATAGAACCTTAAATTATAAAAAATATATATCAAAATTTAGGGATTCAACCATTGGAAAGTGTCATGAAAATTAAAGTGAGCGTATGTGCACTCTAGATGTACCGATTAGTACGTCTCATGGAATACTATCATCAAATCATATAAAAACCTTAGGAAAAAAAGTACAAAAATACAAAAACAGCCCCCTGTTATAATGCTAGATATGTAAGTTAGAAGGTACAATAGATGACTAAACTACTCAATATAAGTTATGGTTAAGGGTAGGGTAAGTTAGGGGCAAACTGTGTGTAAAAGTAAGGAATAAGGTATTCCAGCTTTGAGAGAACAAGACTGTATAGAAAGGGGTTTCCATGGATGGCAAGCTATATACAAAGGGGTTTCTCTAGGCCCAAGGAACGCACATGCCATATATCCCTTATATAAAGGTGAACCTCCCGGGTTGAAGTGAAGTATGAAATGACCATTTTTGCTATAGTTCTCAATATAGATCTAACTCAAATGGCCGATTCATTCTTCAAAGTTTGAGCGCTTGAAGTGGCTAAATTTAGACCAGCAATAAATTTAGATAGCAATACACCACTAGTTTTCTTCTAACACCTCATCAAATATACCCACATAAATGTAATAATTGAATTATAAGTAAGAAATAATCGGCCTATGGGACCCAGAAGGAGCGCAACAAAATTATTATTGTCCGGGTTAAAAAAAACCCAGCCCCCGAAAGGTTTTCGAGGGGAAAACTATGGCAGTAATAAGAATGCTGTCAAACTATACATGTATACATCATCATGAGATATATGTATATATACATGTCAAGTGTGTGCCCGAGGACGTAGCTGATCTTGCATGTCCATGACCTCCTGAAGTTATGATCCCAGCATTCGTACGAAAGCCGTGCTCAATGTCACATGTAGTGGCTGGCGAGGTCTAACCAACTCAGTATAGCGCGTCTGAATTTGATCATATGCTAGGCAGCTTTGAAGGGTATGAGATTCATCCTCAATGACTCCCATTTGGCAGCATTGACAAAACCTGCCCTGGCGTGGCTCACCAATCCATCTGTCCGTCTCAATTCGAAGATGGTGTGCCCCCATGCGAATGGAGGCAATGAGTCTGCGCCTTTTCATAGGCAAGTGGGTACGTAGCATTGCGGGCCTGGTTCCAATGTGGGATTTATGTGGCACTGGTAGTGTGCTATCTTGACCTGTTCAAGGGCACTGGCATCCTAGAGCTTACTGAGGAAGTAAACGTCAAGATATTGTCTCAAGCTATGGCGATCTGCCTCTGTTTGCACATGTATGCACCTGTGCTCCTGCACATTCCATCTAGCCAACCATTGAGTTCTATTTTCCCTCCAGCAGGCCTTGAGGTGTTGCGGCCCCATTTCCATAATGTAAGCTAGGTTAGGGAGATGAGCATCATCTATATTGACCATCTTTTGAAAATAGACAATGTGATGATCAAGGGCCGCCCTCTGAAGAGGCAAGAAAGTTGTCTCCTGCAGCAGAATTTGATATGGGACTGTGGACTTCACCCCTAGTGCTCGTACCAAGAAGGCTTTCTGCACCTGTTCAAAGTCATTCCAGGTAGCGAGGAACACTACTAGGCCCCATACTTCAATCCCGTATAAAAGGACAGGCTCCACTAAGACTTTCAACTGGTGCGACTGATGGGCTCAATCATACAACTCTACTCTATGACTATTGTTTTGCATTGTATATAGTGCTTTCCAACCCGCCGTCACTTGTAGCCGTATAGATGTGTCCCAGTGCATAGTAGAAGGAAACTCCACTCCCAAATATTTGTATGTTGGTGCCACTTCCGCATTCTGCCCTCGGTAACTGAAGGAGGGGATCCTCGACTGACGTGAGACCACCTTAGTCTTGGTCAGGTTGACGCGCATATCAGTCGCTTGATAGAATGTGTCCAGAGCATCGAGATGCTGCTGCATCTCTGCTGGTGTGTAAGCTAGGAGGTCCACATCATCAGCATATATTAACTGCCTGATGATCTGGTGCAGAAAGTGAGCTCCATCGCCCCCATTATCAGTAAGCCAGCTCTCCAACTGATCAATGTAAAGCCCAAACAATGTTGGAAAGAGAGGGCATCCCTGACGAATCCTGATACTACTATCAAATGGTTGGCTTGCCAGCTGCAACCGGCCCGAGCATCTCTCATATAACCTGTACATTGCATTCTGCAAATCTACAGGAACACCCAGCTGTCGCAATCTTGCCCATAGTTTTTCCCAAGGCAAGTGTCAAACGCCATCGCAAAATCCACGAAGCAATAATATAGGTCCTACTGTTTTCAACCAGAGTTTGTGAAGATGTGGTCAATGGTTGAGCGCTAGGGTCTGAATCCTACCTAGTGAGGGCCACACCTCTGCTGGCTCTGCCCAGCCCGTCAACTGCTGCTCGAGAACCTAGCGAGCAGTTTTGCAAATACCGAACTGACCATGATTGTTCGGTAATTGGTTGGGTAGTGCAGGTTACCTGCCTTATAGATGGAAATAACTCTGCTATTGGTCCACTGCAATGGGAAACCTTCCTGTAATGCCTTGTTGAACAAGGCGGTCAGCACCGATACTATGAATGGCCCTGCCCACTTGAGTAATTCTGCCTGCATACCATCCAGGTTTGGCGCTTTCCCATTGGCAAGACCCTATAAGCCTTGGTTCACGTCTGACTTTGTGATTTCTAGCACCGGGCCTTCTTGCAGGGGTAATGCTGCTTGTGCATCCTGAGGGTCATATAGATGTTGCAAGTATTGCCTCCACTGCTCGGGAATGATGCTCCCTGTGGGCTGTACTGGCTTTCTGAGATTCCTTTACCAGAAGGTCCTGAGGTGACGTTCCAGGAGGTAGAACATTTTCCTTTGATGCGCTGTGATGTACCTGGCTTTCTTAGCTTTAAGGAAGACGCGGTACTATCTGACTGCATGTGGGCGTAAAGCAGGGTCTGTGACTTGGCAGATTCAGCATTTGTGTTCCTTGCACTCTATATCAAACCATTGATTACGTGGGAATGTTGTGGTCCTGGAGGTCCGTCGAGGGCGACTTATCCCAAAGCACCTTTCTGTAGTAGTCCTAATCACATCAGTCAGCTGGCCTGTCTATTGCTCTAGGGTAGGGTATTGCAAAATTTTTGCCAGGTATAAGGCCCTGCATGTTCATAGTCCAATCGCAGCTGAGGCATGTGAGGAGTTGTTGCACAAGTGGTCTGAGTCGATCTCTTCATCCCTATTAGCAGTTCCCACCTGGAAGTGCTTGACGATATGCATGTCCTGCTCAGACACAAGCACATAGTCTACCACACTAGATCCCTCCATGGTTTTCCTGCCTGCAAGTGCTCTTGCAGGTGGACGACCACTGTGCTAGTCCACTGCAGATTACCATGTCAAAGATACTACGGAGCAAAAGCAACTACCTACCATAGCGCGTGACCTGATTGTCATCTGATGTCTGTGGCCAAGCTCCTTCTGCAGGATGCAGCTGCAATATATCATCAGTCAAGGGACCAAATCTCATGGGTTGTTTTACCCCGGTGCGTGCATTGAAGTCTCCAAGGAATATGACAGTGCCCAACTGCTTATGCTGCTATATGTCATCATATAGATCGACATAGGCGTCCAGCCTATCCACATCCGAGTGGGTGTGATAAAAGTTGCAATTTGCATGTGGAAAGTAATAGGCTGCCACAAAGAGAGGTATGCTACTGCAGTTTTGCACGCGCACCCACAGGTACTGGTTGTGCCTATCTGTCTTGAACAAGGAGATTGACTGTACCAAGGCTGTCTGGTAGTAGCAGGCAAACCCCCCATGCCCCCGCTTTCCTGTGCAATCGTTGAAGATTGAGTAGCATTGGTATCCTGTCAAGTCGTTATCCTATGCCCTGCATGCTCCCATGTTTCCATGAGGAAGATGAGATCCATGTCTGCGGCAACCGAGTTGAAACTATCTCCCTTCTGCCATGGAAAGCCCCGATAATTCCAGGAGACCATGCGGAGGCACAATTCCTATTTGTTCGCAAGGGCTGCAGCTGGAGATTCAGTGGTAGCAGCAGAAGAGGGGATGGTAGAAGTGGAAGCAGCATGAGATGTGCGAGCAACAGAAGGTGAGGCAATCGGAGTAGGGCATGCGCCTGTAGCAGGTGAATCAGGGGCATGGTCAGGGGCTGTTGAAGGGTTTTCAGCATTCGCAGCAGCATTTGGCGTATTGAATATTTGCTTCTTGCCCCGAATCAGTCCTGCAGCTCCTCCCTGTCTGCAGATGCTTTTAACTTTGGCCAACTCGTGCCTGCAGTCTTGTTGTTGTGCCGGGGTAGGTTTCGGTCAACATATAGGGCAGTCCCCTTCATCTGCCTACCTTGGCGCAGGATGGTTGCTTTCACTTGCGCGTCCACTACTGTGATTGTCTGGGCCCATGGTATCCAGTGTCCAGACCGTCCCCTTATACCATGGCAGCTCGCCGAAATAATGTGTACTGGCGTGTGGAATGTCATTCGAGCGAGAATCAACATCTGGAGCTGGTTAATGAGGTCCTCCCCTGCCTCTTCTATCAGGCCATGTACCACCACATTGTGTCTTCTCCGTCTCAACTCCTGGAGCTCTCTGATCATTGGGTCAATCCTGCCCGGCACAACTGGTATTGTTTGCTGTCGGCGGGGCGTATGCTGTCGCCTACGTTGGGACGGTGATGGCATGGGGCGGCTTGGTAGTGCAGTAGTAAGTGGTCCTGGCTGATGCCATGCAGACTCTTGGGCAGGTGGGACTGCCGTGGCAGGTATAGTGGTCTCTCCTTCCCGAAGCCGGGAGCTTAACTCCTGCTAGAATTGTTGCTGCCTTGTCAATTCACGCATGCATCGCTGCAATTGTTCATGAGCCTCTGCACGGAGGCCCTTGCCTTGTTCTGCGATGGCTGCCCCCAGCTCTTGCACCTTCCGATCTTGAGCTGCGGAGACATGCTCCAGTTTCTATAAGCGAGAGTCTAGCATAGGGTTTGTTGCAGATGAGGCCAGTTCTTGTGTCTCGACTCTAGTTTAAAGGGCTCTCAATTGTGACTGGCTCTCTTCAAAGGCGACCTGGACTTTTCGCATCACAGTAGCAGCCTCCTCAGCCTCTGATCGAAGGCGGGGGATGGTTGCCATTGTCTCCTGCTCAGCACATTGTGTGTCCTGTATCATGGTTTCAATGGCCGTGGACAGGAAATCCATGCAGGCCTGCATGTCAGCGGGACTCTTATAGACTTGTCCCATGATGGACCATTAATAGGCATTTTTAATGTTCACAAAAAAAAAAAAAAAAATTATATAAAATCAACGGCAGAAAAACTAGTCAAACCCTTTCTAGGAGTTCATATATGACAATCATGCTTCACATAAAAAGCACACAAAAATGCATCAGCCCCCATTCTTGGGAGTTATGCTCTAGCAAACCCGAATAGGTTGAGTACCAAAAGCTTCACATTCTGTCTTGATAAAAAAGATTTCTTTGCTTCTAATGTTATTTTTCTATATGAGGTATAGAGAAAGATACAAAAGACCACATCTCAATTAGAAGTATACGAAGGAAGATAGAGCTATTCAAACATGATAGGGCTTCCCAGAAAAACTTAAACACAAGATCTCTTAATTTCTAACCCGAGAGCAAATTGGCTGCCATATATAAAATATTTATAAAATACATATGTTTTTATGCTTTTGTTGCCTTGTCTTTTTTTTTGGGATGGATTTCAAGAATGTGAATAAGATACTGCAAGAGAGATGAGGAAGCATCGATAAGATGATGAAGGACCTTGCAATACGTAGCAATTTTTCGATCGAACCAGATGCTCAAAAATACATGCAATGCATGCATGCGATACATGTATGGGGGCTTCTCCAAGCACATCTAGATAGACCTATTTTTAGAGAAGTAATTCTTTATGTCATCATATCATCTAGCTAACAAAACTGCGTCTATGACTAAGAATGTGACACATATTATTGTATACCACTTTTTGAGAGATGGTGGTTTCTGCATCCCATGCAATAGATCTAGAAGGAGCTTTTCCTCCTCTGCAAGGTTTTGTGCCAGCTTCTCAGCCTCAAGCTCATGCTGGTGCCTGGACATCATCTGATTCTGTTGCAAAAGTCTCATATCAAAGATTTAGTGAATGGATCTGTAAAGATGTACCTAGTGCCTCTAGAAAAGCTAGAGTGTCAGCTGCTTTGCAGGTGTTGTCTGAGGGGAGTAAGGAAGAGTTATCATCAATTTTAGATACATTGAAAGCTCGAGCAGCTCAGCTCCAACAACAATTACCTTCTGATGACATATTTTATCAGTCTGATTGTCAAACTGTTGTGCAAGCTTCTGGTATTCCTGTGGTTGAGGTGGACCATCATGCGCATCTTAAGTGTGCCGAGAACTTATCTTCCTGTGCAGTCCTCGGCTATTTTACTGGAGGTTATTTAGATTTCTCACGATTTCGTGTGTGGTTATCTCGTCTTTTGCGGCGTCTTCAACTTTCTCCTTTTCAATCCATCAAGTTATTGGCAAAAAACTTTGTCCTGATTATGTTTGATAATAGTGATACAGTGGAGTCTTTGGTGTCTAGAGGGATTGATCCTATTGGTGGGGAGTATATAATGTACCAAGATATTCCCCGGCTTTACACCGGTATGGTTCGTGGCTTTTAAAGATGCCTTGTCGGTTTTCAATATCAAATCTTCCTCCGTGATTTAATGGCTCATCGGTTCTATCGAAATTGCATCCGGACTTGGGGTTCATATTTCACATTCTATCATGAATGGCCCAAGGATTTGTGTTTCTATGCCGCTGATTCGCTTTACTGTGAGTGTGTAGTGGTTAAAAGTGGTCCTTGGTATAAGAAATTGATCTTAAGCTTTTGAATGGACCAGAATTGGCTCGCTTATTTCCCGATAAAGAGGCTTTTGCTGGCTTTCATAGAGGCCCTCGTGGTATCTCAAGCTTCATTAAACCTTCCGCTTTATCTCAGTTCAAGTTCATGGTGTTAATTCTGCACCTACTCATGATCAACCTATGCCGCTTGTTTTACACTCCTCGCTATGGAAGTTGATTTACATCCGCCCCAATGGCACTATCTTTAGCACCATCCTCTCGATCTATTGTTCCTTTTACTTCAAAGGTGATGTTTCTAGGAGTGAAGTTGATATAATCCTAGCTCCAACGACGCTGTCTCTAGCACCTAAGTATACCTTATTGTTCCCGCATTTGTACCTTCACATGCACCTATTGTTCCCTTTATTCCTCAAGGTGACACTTCTTCTTCTCCCCGATACGCCTAAGATAGTTATGGATGATTGTCCTAATAGTCCCAGTAATATAGCTGCTATGGCAACATGCCACTTGGAAAAAGGTTGCCGTGATGGGGTCTCGCAAGGAAGAGGTCAAAGAAGGTATGCCGTGAGGGCCCCGCAAGGCCATAATCTCCGTGAGTTCGGATAATACGATGTCTAGTAATGATTGTATTGATGTGGTAGAACATGCTGATTGTGATGAGGCTATTAAACGCCTCAAGATGGTACAAGATATTTGATTATGTACTGTGTATGGGTGGTTTTGCTTAGGGGACTTCGTAGTCCTCTAGGTTTTGAGTCCCATTTCACAGACCTCTTGTATGTTTCTTGATTTTTTCATGAATAATAGACTGTCGTCCTTCAACAAAAAAATATTATTGTATACCATTATATTGTCAAGCAGCTTGGAATTATTTTAGCCATGGCATTGCTTTATTGGTCATTGGAAGATGGTTATTCTGATGTTGCAAAGTTGTGTGTATCTAAAGGAAATTTTAATCTTGCAGAATCTTTGTAGAATCCCGATCTTAAAAAGAATCCCAAGAAATCTAAAGGGATATTTAGGGAATCTAATTGAATCTAATAGAATCTTTAAAGAGTCTACAAGAATCTTTATGGAATATTATAGAATGTAAGGGATTCTTCAACGGATCTTGGAAAATCTTGGGGAACCTTGACCTAATGTAGAGGAATCTAGAGGCAACAACCTTGACATTTGGAATGTATACATTAACTAAAACAACCGCATATATATATTAATGGAAAGGAAAATAAAGTGATACTACTTTATTCATAAAATAATTTCCAGTAAACAACACTAATGCCTAGATTCCACTAGCGCGTCATTTAAAAAATTAGCCAACAACATGCGCTATGTTAGTAGTTCTTTCGATCTATGGGATTCCATGAACGGGCATCGATTACTGACTTGGCAATGATGTGGAGCTTCTATTGTTACGTCCAAAAGTGACAGGGGAAGCCCCCGTGAGTTCCTTCCTCCAGGTCTATGTGGGAGCTATGTTGATCACAAAAGAACCGGTTCCAAAAATGATCAGAAACTAGTTTTTACTTCAATTTGCATAATTCTTTGCATAAATTATGATGCACATTTTGACAGCTGCCAAAATAACCTATAATAGCAGAATAAAGGACGTAACTATTACATAACATATCCATCAAACATGAAGCAAAAACAGAAAGCATCTTGATGATATTTATTGAAATGTTTTTCAATATTTGCATGTCAGATAAAAAGACAGAGGATAAGGAAAATCTGTTACACATTAAAAAAAATTTGCACTTTATTTTTCTTGAGCCATGATGTAAAGATGCATGCAAGACATATCAAAAATAAAATGAATCTGCAATATTTTCCTGCTTGTAAGTCCTGTAATAGTAAAGCTACAAGAGAATGATTGGTGCAAGGGTATTTTAGAACATGTGAGATAATTGCAAACAATAAAGTTTGCTTTTGTTCGTTTGTGTCTGAATTAACCATGAAGCCTTTAACATGAAGCTCTCAATTTAGCACCAATGACTATGGAAGAAGAAGAGATATTGCCAACTGTTTTGCCCTAGTATAATAGCATCTTGAGTTATAAATGTTAATGCTGATACCTCCCTCGGGCTATGCAAAAATAAATCTTGCTATGGAAAAAAGCAGAAGAGAGAATTTTATAAAATTTGTTGAATAAAGAATGTTAATATAAGGGTCAATTTTCACTAGCGAATAAGTTAGGTTAAATGGGGCAAATAACGAAAATTTATTTTCGCACTAGCACTTAAGTCCTGGGGTTGCAGCGAATGTAAGACACATAGGACATAGGACATGTGCATGCATAGGGTCAAGAGAAATTATCCCTTATATACGGAATTTTTCTCAAAAAAATTCCCTTATAATTCATATACCCCTACCATATTTCTTATATAATTTATGTGGAATTCAAGCAAAAAAAAACCCCCTTCCATACTTATACGGTACGATTTGAGCCAAAAAAACCCTCTCCTTTACACTCTCATGGTTTCTACGATTTTTTATGAGTGCCCCCCCCCAAGACTTAAGTTACTATCAGTTAAGTTAGGATTTGGTTAAACTTTAACTATGGTTAACTTAATTAGGCATTTTCATATTGATAATAGTTAAGCTAATTCAAGTTAAAACTTTAACTGGACCCCTTATTTTAAACTAGAAGTTAAGTGCCCTGAGAGAGGTACATTGAACTCAGTTAAGGACTAATTTAATCTAACTGTTAAGTGAGAATGGGGTAACATTCTAGTTAGGTTATTTACTTTTTATATGAAAATGGTATATTCCTTGTTGCCTATTTGAATATCTATCGTAGCTTGAGGATTCAAAAGTTTTTTAGATTGCCCCCGCTAAAGGGACAATTCATTAGAATCGAATTGAATTGAGGGTTAGGGTTAGCTTTGGCATCTTGGAGCATATTTTGAGTATATCTAAACATCTACGACTAGACTTTGTGGTTCTTTTTTCAGTAGTGGAAACATTTTTTAGATTTTTTTTTCAAGGAGCGTGTACCTTTGGTCTTCCCTTTCCAATGTCAAGGGAAATATGAGACCCACCAAAAATGACGACACAAGAGAGAAGTACGGAGAGAGAAAATAGAGACAGAGAAAGATATCAAAAATATAAAAAGAAAAGAGATAGAAAATAAACCATGTATGAACTCATATATTGTTGGTTTCAACAAGTAAGAAATACTTTAGATGTCTTTAACTTAATGGCATCTCTTAACTAAAGTGAGAAATGGACATAGTTATCTCTAACGTAACAAAGCCTCTTAACTACTAGTGCGAAGCACCAACTCATTGTAAACATTAGGTTAAGTTGGTTTTTTGAATTTAACCTAAGTGATCCCTAACAAGTCTACTGGGAATGTATATCCTCGTAATCTATTAATTTGTTTTAACTTAACGGCCTTAATGGAGAAGCATAATCTCTTTTTGGTTAAGTTAAGAGATAACCAAATAGTTAAAGTAACTTAACTTAATGGCAAGTGGGAAATGGCCCTAAAAAACAGTTATATTTCATGCACTACAAGAGAATGATGGTTAAACGTCATAACATTCGTCAAAGAGCCTTTGTAAAATAGACAACTGCCCAAACCATATTCCTGACGAATAAAGTGACGAGTTTTATCTGACGAATATTAGTCAGAGTAAAAGTCATGTTCTTAGTTATATGTTTAGTCAGTTTCTTAGTCAACAGTTTAGTCAGATGACTAGTCAATGTAATAGACAGAATCTTATTTTGTTAGTCACCATTTAGTCGGGCTTTATTAAATAGCTAATTAGTCAGCTAATTAGGTACGTAATTAGTCAATGTATTACTTAGATATTTAGTCATGATATTAGTCAAATACTTAGTCAAATCATTAGTCAAAAAGTTCGTCATAATAATAGTTAGAATATGGGTCAATTATTAGTCGGATAGCTTGGTCGCAATAGTCGACAATCACCATGTTATTTGGCCACCTACATTAGTTATTAGTCAAGAACAAATAAGATATAATTCTATTAACATTCGTTACAATAGACATAATAGCAATTAATATTTGTTACAACAGATAAAATCGAATAAAATGCGATTGACATTTGTGAACAACAGATACAATAGAATAAAAGGCAAAATGTAAAGATAAAGACTTGATTACAAATAAGTAGTCATTACAAGTAGTCAAAACTTAAGACTTGATTACAAATCAGTAGTCATTAAAGATAGTAAGAGCAAAGTGTTAGAAACACATCAAAACTTGAAGAGTTCATGTCAGCCTCTTGTCTTTCGAAGTGACTTATATTGCGCAATGTTCCGTGCAATAGTCCCATCTACAAATTCAGAACCCAAATTTCTGCTAAGTCCTCGAGTCTTGCTCTTCTTCCCTTTTTGTCTCGATGTGGATGCATTATCACTTCTCTTGCTGCCCTCCTCCACATCATTTCTCTTCTTCATAATCATCTCTTCCATACTCCTTGCACTCTCCAATCCCTTCTCCATAACTCGGCCGTGAGAAGGCATCAATGTCGCCAAAGATCTTCATGTGGCAAATCGTGGGGACATCTACACGACAATTTAACTCCACCGCAATCCCCACATCATCTTCCACATCTTCCGCTCTAATCTCCTCTACTCCTTCCACTTCTTGCCCACCTCCATCAATTACATGGGCATTCTCGCCTTCCTCAACTCCATGGGCTGGCTCGCCTTCTAGATCCACATTAGCTAGTGCTTCTTCTTCCCTTCGATCTTCTTGCGCCTTGGTGTTTGCTTCCTAAAACAGAAGTTGTTTAAGGTGAGAAACGGATATATCATAATGCTACAAAGTAGAAATCACCTCTTCTTCGCTGCTTATTCTTCCTTTCGCCCTTCTTCCCTAAGAAATGCAACGCCTCAAACTACAAAAGAACAAAAAAATCAGAAATTTTGAGCTCACTTGATCAGAAAGAACAAAAAAAATCAGAAATTAGAACTAAACAAAACGAATACAAAAGCTTACATTTCCAGGAATTCTCCCTTCGGCAATTAGAGATTCTCGATATGCCCTGTATGATCTCTTCTTCTTTATCGCTGCCATAGTTGTTGCAGAAGGGTAAGCACCCCAATCCCGGAACTACATAAGATAAAAAAATAGAGTTAGTCAAGAAAAATCTTTGCTTGCTGATCCAAATCCAGGCGATCATTTTTCTTTGTCTTAGCTCTGAATGGGTGATGCTGGTCCGAGATTCTGATACAACACTTGTCCACATGTATTCAATGACCAGCATTGAGGTTCATTGTATAATTAGATGGACCTAGTTCATCTAAGTACATTAATCTTTTTTCTGGAAATAACCTTGTTGAAGCAACTGCCTTTCCATGGTAAATAACCTTGTTGAAATAACCTTGCCTTGAAATACTGCTGCCTTTCTGATATAAGCCCCTTTTGCGTCATGAACATCAATCTTCTGAGATTTAAATGGGACAGTCTTTTGTGCCATAGCTGCAATGGACATTTTGGAGATTCATCCAGACAGAGTTCTTGTGAAAGAATTATGGGAAGCTCATACAAATTTCCAGATCTGAATCCCTTTGCAAGTGGATCTGCAGGAATGATCACATTTTTTGGAAAAAGAAGGACAGAGTCATCAAAAGAAGGACAGAGTCATTCTGGTAGATCAACCTGTTGAATGCTTGATGAGCATCAGACATACATGCTTGAATGCCAAGCCATGGCCATACGGATTACAAGATGAAGTCCTTATATCAGATGGGTTGGGCCGACATATTGGTCCATGGTTAACAGCAGCAGTACAAAAATAGTATAACAATCAGTATATTTCGAAAACCAAAGGACTGCAAGGAGAGACACAAATTTCTCTTGGAACGTTTATCTACAGATACCAATGAGAACTCAGAAGATCTTAATACTTCTCAATCTCATCCTTCTAGATTGTCAGGACTTCCAAAGGTAGTGAAAGTACATCGCAATCTGTGAAGCAAGCTAATACACACAATCTAAAACAATGATATGCAAATTTTGCAGGGAAGTGCTCAATATCTTTTGCAGCGTCTGCAAGGTCCATTAGAAGAGGACACGTTAAAAGTGCATCTTGAAGCTATAGTGTGTGTTATGCAACAAAGATCGGGCCTAAAAACAAATGTATTGGGGCTGATTTTTAGCATCTCCCAATCCATTTGTTGAGTTCGAACAGAATAAATAGATTCATGGAATTCCATTCCTTAGAAAGAGTGGAATAAATCAGAATAAACTTCACAATGCCGTATTTTAAGTAGGAGTTGAGTTCTATTGCCTTTGTGGGTAGGTTTATGAAGCATTCTTACTTTCCTATGTGATGAATAATTAGGATGCTATGCCCAGTTTGATTTCTTGTTGTAATATGTGGAAGCTTGATTTTTTTCCGTACTGGGCCAGGAAAGGAAAGTATTAACAATAGACATCTGAGCTAAAATACAAAGGGACTTCTAGAAAGCTAAGAATGTTGTTTGTTCGAACATTGGAAAAGGATGTTCATGTCAACTCATATGTGGGGCAGATTATGCCTAAATTAGCAATGCAAAATTTAGTGCTAATCCATTTAAGCGCAAATGAACCGGTAGATTACCTCGCTTTATTTCTGCAATTTAGCATTGCCTACATCATGGTATGCACCTTCGTGATAAAAATGGATAAGCATCTCCATATCTTTTGTCCGGCCGATTGGCATAGTTACTAGTTCCGACATAGGGAGTCATTTCTCAGCCTTTGAGAGATGGTGCTTTGACTATTAAATGCTATCAAATGAATGGCCACATTAAAAGGAGTACTTGATGCAACACGAATCGAATTATTACATAACATAGAATCCCTCTAAAGAGAAGGCTGTCCCCCCTTTGTCAATTTGTACACTTGATTGCTTTTTTATGGTTGGCTTTTTTGACCCGTAGATCTTTGTGAGCCTTCTTTATCCAAATGGATGTGGCATATCCATTGCAAGCATCTCATGGCAATGGACTAGTTCCTGGTGTTTTAGATTCCGGCAAGATTCTCGAATGCCTCTCACGCCCAATTTTCATGCGGGTCCAAACATATCTACATCACCTTCAATAAGTGCCGCAAAGGTAGATAATTTCTCTATTTTTCAGCTCAAAGAATCTTGATTTTTCTTATTAGTAAGCCTACTCCCAAACAGAGATGCTCAAAGAATGGTCGCTTCCATGCTCGCTACCGAGGAACAAAGGTTGCGGTATACGCGAATGCTAGCTGGTCGTAACATGCAGCCTCAAGGAAATTCAGATCCTGGTGGTCTTTCCTTGAGAAGTTTATTTAAGGTATAATGCATAGAGTCCAGTAGGTGGATGAAGACTGGAAATTGCTGCAGAACATGGGTATGTGGATGAAGACTGGAAATTGCTGCAGAACATGGTATTTATGTGAAACATGTTGATGGAGAAGATGTAAAAAAAACGAACAATCTTGAAAAATACGGTATCTATAACCCTAGAATGTTGATGGCTTTGTATGAGGTAGAAGATGCCCAATATTTCACTGCAAATTGTAGCCACATTGATGCATCGTTGCTCAGGGTGTTTCTATAGCACGCTGAACCATTTTTGTTAGTAGTTAGCAATGCATCATTCATCTGATCTGTGCACAATGGACAAAAACAATGGAGTGGATATGGGAGTGGGCAAAGGAGATGTTCTGCACATAGGACATAGGAATCATCAATTTGTCTTCCAATAAGCTTTTATGAACTATGACATGCTATCCTATACCAGCAAATTTGCACTCAGACAATATGCCTGGAAATCAGATTTGATGCCGCAGACCTGGCTGTTGAATACAGTGGAGATGTCACAAATGCAGAATTTGAAGAGACTACAGAATATGATCCGTGTTACATGAATGGGTATGTTGGACCGTATGTGAGAGTTTGTGCCATACGCAACCTCCGTCCTGGAGAGGAATTGTTTGTCAACTATCCTTTCAAAAGAGAGACCCCAAGGCGAGTAAAACGTAAGGAGCGTGGTGAACCAATTGTTGTGCCCTATGGAAGGAAGCGTTGCCTAGATTCATAGTGATGTAGCATTGCCATTTAAACAAAATGATGAATATTTTGATTTTTTATGGTCTAACTACATTGATGATGTTAATCATGTAGTTATGTTGGTTAATGGTTGTTCCTAGATTATAAGCATGTAGCATTTCCATTTAAATGATGAGTATTTTAATTTTAAATGTTTATGATTATCACTTAGTGATAATCACGTATAGTTAATCACGTAGTGATATTGCTTTGATGATGTTAATCATGTAGCATGTTTATAGCATGTAGCATGTTTACCTGTAGCATATTTATAATCTTATTTCCAATGCATGTTCCTCTTATCTTTTTCTTTTTCGTTTTTTTTTTGTCACGTATAAATTCCCACAAACAAATAAATTTGACTTGTGAATTTGCAGTCAAGCGATGATGGGAATGAAAACTCACGTGCTGAAAGTGGCTTTCATGCTGAGAGTGGTTTGATGGAAGCTATAGAAAATTACTTCCCAACCAATAACTCTAACAATGATGCAAATGGTGATGATGAGAGACCTATCACAGTTCTAGAGAAAGAGACCAGCAAACCACTATACCCAAATGCAAAGATATCGCGTCTCGCCGCATGCATACTCATCCTCAACCTACAACACAAATTTAACTGGAGTAATAATAGTGTAGATGATCTTCTCAGGTTAGTAATTTGGTTCAAGTTACAAGTTTTCATTCGTCATTTTTTTTTCTCACTTGATATTTCTTTTCTTTTTTGTTTTAACAGTTTGCTAGCTGACTATATACTTCCAAGTGATCATTGTCTTCCAAAATCAAGGAGGGGCGTTAAACAACTTTTGCAAGAACTAGGTTTGCAGTACAAATGCATTCATGCATGTGTAAACGATTGTATACTCTTTCGCAATGAATATAGTGAGATGAATGTATGTCCCAAGTGCAATGAGCCACAATACGATGAAAAAGCAAAGTCTAAAGTGCCAAAGAAAGTCTTGCAACATATGCCAATCATTCCAGTCTTCAAGATATGTTTAAGTGTCCTTCTCTAGCCCAATTCATGGACTTTCATGCAAAACATCGAAGCAATGATGGTGTCTTGAGGTATCCAACCGATGGTGAGGCATTAAAACATATAGAAGACAAATGGAAGCATTTTAAGGACGAGCCTAGGAACGTTCGTTTGGCTTTGGGCATGGATGGTGTTAGTCCATTTAGCACATTGTCATCTACTTATAGCGTTTGGCCCATTGTTGTTATAAACTACAATATACCACCTTGGATGGCAACTAAAGCAGGCCATTTAATGCTCACACTGATAGTTCCAGGTAAATATCTCTACATAGCATTGCAACTTATTTTTATATAGGTTACGGTTTTTTGGATTTATATTTGAGTAATATATATATTTAGGCAAACACCAAGTGAAGGATATGGATGTGCACTTGGAACCTCTTGTGGAGGAACTTGACACTTTATGGAGAGGAATACGTATGTATGATATTTCGAGACAACCACACAATTTCATGTTTCATGGTATATTATGTTTCACTATTCATGACTATCCCGGACTTGGTGTTGCGTCAGGTATAATGTTGTCATTCATATTCTTATTTTTAGATTATTTTCTAATATATTGTAGGATTGAATTACTTTGCAGGACTACAAACTAGTGGAAAATGTGGATGTCCATCATGTGGCCAAGAATTAACATCTTATAGATCAAAGCACCTATCGAAGATGATATACACAAACCACAAAAAATATTTACCATTGGATCATGAGCTTCGTCGTGGTGATACATCTGCTGTGCCTAGAAGAAGAACTCCACATGATTGGTTGCAAACATGGAATGATCATGACCTAAACAGTTCTGCACCTCCACCTGGCATGAAGAGACTATCCATCTTATACAAGTTGGAATACTGGTCTGAATTGAAGATTGCACATCTATTGGATCCTATGCATATTTTTAAGAATGTAAGCCATTCACTTTGGCGACATCTTACAGGAGATTGGGAGACTCTTAGTGCTAGAAATGATCTAAAGGATAACAACATCAAAACAGAATTGTGGCCTATCATAGAAGAAGGCAAAGCTCCTCGCTTTCGTCGAGGTCCGTGGGTATTGAAAAGGGATGAACTCAAACAAGTGAAAAATTCTATTAAAACTCTTCGCACTCCAACTGGTCATGGCTCCTCCCTAAGAAGGGCATTCACAAAAGATGGAGATCTCACCGGCTTAAAGTCGCATGATTGGCACAACTTTCTACAGGTATTTATGCTATAGGATAAACAATATTGACAACTTGTATATATGACTAATCAAATTTTTTTTGTCTCGTTACAGTATATTCTCCCATGTGCCTTAGAGAATTGCCTCACGCCTTCTATCCGGAAGGTCATATATAGACTCGCTAGCTTTTCTAGGTGGGTGTCTTCTAAAGAGATTGTAGCTGTGGATATTCCCACCATGGAAATAGAGATTGCAGAGATACTATGCCAGTTAGAACACTTATTTCCAACTAGCTTTTTTGATCTTCAGGTACGTAGCTAGTTGAATAAGTCACATATTGGCAATTACACAAACTAAATGTGATCACCAGGTACACTTGTTGGTGCATTTGCCACAAGAGATTTTGCTCGTGGGTCCAAACCCCTCTAGATGGATGTTCATGAAGGTATTAAAAGGCTTTGTCCGCCAGATGGCTAGGCCTGAGGGATGTATGGCAGAAGGATACCTTGTTCAAGAGACATTATTTTTCTTAACAGATGCCACAACATCAATAGATCCAAATGCACCAAAGATTTGGAAGAAGGAGGCTCCTGATTGGTTAGAAGGTGAAATTTTACAAGTTCGTGGTAAGCAAACGGCAGGTTAAGTGACGAGATTTTGAAGGCATCAACAAATAATGTATTGAACAATGCAGATGGTCTCACTAGGTGGGTGGAACTATATAAAGTTGAAAAGGCACAAAGAGATAGTGATAAAAAGCATATGTTGCAAGGAATCGCCGAGGACGCCATAGGAGAGTACAATATCCTCCGTAATCCAAGGCCCATGCCGGAGAATCCCCCTTGGTGGCTATCCTAAAAGCTTTGGGAGGCCAAGGCAATGGAGAAAAAATACAAGAAGATGATATCAACATTGCTTTTGGGTGTAAATGATCGAAGTCTAAAGTTATTGTTATTGTTATTGCATTCATAATATGTACCGAGACTTGAGTTTTTATTCAATCTGGCAAAGTGCTAGGTTCCATAATTCAATGTGGGCCTATGGTCAACATTTTCAATTGATAGCATTGACAAAGCTCGCATCACTTGTGATTCTGAATAATTGCCTCATTTGACCAAAAAGTCGAAAAGCAAGCTAGAGATGATAATCCCGTTGATGGAGAGCTTGAATATGCCTGAGTCATTACGATATTATTGATGTGGATTTTCGCTCATTTCGGCTGCACTACATTCTAAAAAGCCGAAATGGTTCAAACCTCTATACCGCTGAAGAAATCAAACAAAGGCGCCACATCCATCCGGGTTTTTTTGAAGTTGATTCCACGCATGTATTAGTAGATGTAAGTGAACCGCTTGTGTATCCACAACAAGTTCAGCAAGTATTTTTCCATGTCAACCCTCTAATCAAGACATGGTGGATCGTAATCCCTACGTAACCAACATCACGCCGACACGCTCCTAATATAACCCTTTTGAGGAAGAAGAGGAGGAACATGAGGAAGATTTAGAGCATGGCCAAGAATTGGAATTTGTGGAATGTGAGGAAGATATAGAGCATGAGCAAGAATTGGAATTTTTGGAGACACAAAGTCTAGAAGATTATGAAGCTCAAGGGCAACACTAATGAAGAATTGAGATCACCAATGCACTCCCCAATGGCGTAAGATTATATTGAAGAGGAGGAAGACGTTGACCTTCAAATGCCAAATATAACGGAAGGTCGCTTTTTACAACTAGACGATGATGAATGGAATGACATACAAGATGATATCTTGGATGAGGATTAGACTAGCTAGAGATCATATTTCAAACTACTGTGTTCTATACGTATCACAATTTATTTTTTGTTTTTAAGTATGTATTTCCTAGTGCTCGAATTATTTTTATATTCCTATATTATTTTCATGTTTAAAGTTACATTGATAGGAGAAAAAAAAAATCCTTACAATGGAGTTGTTGAACATGTTCTCATACTAGAAAACACACTTGGGATAATTATAAGTGGTAAACATGATATTGGATAAAGGGACATGATATTGGAGAATTGATATCATACATGACGAATGTTCTGACGAGTACATATTGTTAGTCACTATATAAGTCATTCAAGTAGTCACAATCTTAGTCAAAATATTAGTCAGATTCTTAGTCACTTGTTTAGTTTAACTATTAGTCAGTAATTTTAGTCAAAATTTTAGTTAGACATCTAGTCAAACAATAAGTCAGAGTAATAGTCAACATATTAGTAATATTTTTAGTCACTCTTTTAGTCAGATTATTAGTTATGCATTTTAGTCAAATGTTTAGTCAGCCATTTAGTCAGAATAAAAAACGTCAACATGTTAGTCAATGTATCAGTCAACACAATAGACAATGTGTTAGTCACGGTTTTAGTCAAACCATTCGTCAGGTAAATCGTCAGATGTGATTAGTCAGCATGTTAGTCACCTTTTTAGTCAGAATTAAACGTCAGGTTTTTTCGTCACATGATTCGTCACTATATTCGGCAGATAGCCATCTCATATAGAGTTTTTGACGCTCTGACGATTTACCTGACTCTTAGTAGTCATTCTCTTGTAGTGATGTGCATATTTGCTAACACATTCACATAGTACATATGCACACTAGTTATTGTGTGGGCACCTAGCAGCTTCACAATGCACAAGTTCCAGACGTCATCAAATTTCGTCTTGGGCAGACTCGCAATTAACGAGAGACACACACATTCTGAAAACAAAGTATACCTAAACTAAGGGAGAAAATGTAGATTGAAACACCCCAGGCTTCCACGTCTGCTACATAAAATCGATAACATTCAGTTTGAATTGGAACTGGACTTGCTCTCCCACCTAACCTGAGCCGTCGGATCTGGAGGGGCGATCTAGACCATCAGCCTTAGAATTTTGACACATGACCTACACTAAAATTTTTATAATAAATGAAGCAACTCAAGAATCAAGGTTTGTAGCACGGGTCCAGTAATAATTGCCATAATACTCAAAATACACCAATACGCCACTGGATCATTTGCTAACTTTTTCATATAGGAAGAAAGATCCTCCATGTTGTTAAAATTTCCGCCTATGGTTGAATTGGGTGGAACAAAAATCCATAACAGTTGGAGCCCCAAAGTAGATGGGTACAGACCTTGCATCGAGTGCGTAAAATAGCTTCGTAATGACACAATGCACAATAAAGATGGTTCCAGCTTGCACATTTTAGGTACATACTCAGTGCTTCATCCTTTCCACCAACATTGTTCAAGCATTTCTTAAAGGAACGATGGGCTACAAGAGACAAGAAATTTTGAGCAATTAAGGCCTCTCTTTCAAACATCTAGATGATAAACAATAAACCAAAATATCATGGGAAACACATAACATAGCTTTTAGCAAGTTCACTCTACATAGAATTGTATAACTTTGAGTAGACACTCACTTTGTTTTTATATAGAAATATAAATATACAGTAGCTACGAGAATTACCTGTCCTATTTGCAGCAAGTCAATTGAGAACAATCGGCTCTACCACAAGTGCAACAAAATATAATAAGACACAAAAGTTCAGCAGGTTTTGATTGCCCTGTTTGCATTGGACCAATGTCTAAAACTAAGTGATTGCTAAACGTTATAGGAAAGGATGCAGAATATAGTGACTTATCTAGCCTTCTTTGGACTAGCAAAACTTGTAGCTCTACTTCTGCCAACCAATAAGTAGAGCAAGCAACAAATGCAATGACATGTGAACCTATGAAACCATCATTCTTCATCGATCATCATAAACCGCAACAGGGATTTGCTGTAGGTCCATGAAACAACAATACTTTGTATGATGAACATGAGGCATCTATATTATATGTCCATAGAATGACACAGGTCACCTCTAGAAGATTAAGCTGCACATCAAGGTAAGTGGATGGGCATTCCGTCCATTTCTTGATTCATCACGGCGCTCCCGGATTCTCCAGGTCAGGGGGGAGCAAGAATGGCTTCCCCCATTCCGTTCTACATCATGTGGAGGCAAGTGTTTCATACTGGTCTATGCCATGTATTGGACTACAATCAATAAGTCCATCGGTTTTCAAGGTAAACCACTTGTAAATATAGCAGGTTCTTCCATTACAACCGTACAAACATGTAGCAATCTAGATGGTGCTTTGCCTGAAAACTACACCCTTTACCATCTACCAACGCTTTTGTGCCATTGCAGGTCCATTTTTCATGACATGATTCATACTTGCTTTTGAGGCAAGGGTCTCAATCTATTCTACATCATCTTCAAGACCAATGTCTTCCATACCTTGCAAAAATTGGCAGTTCAGAGTACTGTAGTTTCTGATATATCGAATCCATTTACTTCATGTAGGAGCTTACATAGACATGTTTAAAACGGGCAGCCTACAGTTAAAGCACATGCATTTTCTGACAGCATTTAGCCAAGGATATAAATATTAAGTTTCAAGACACACGATGAGAGGATTAAGCCCACATAGACATGGGCAGCCTGCAGTTAAAGCACATGCATTTTCTGACAGCATTAAACCAAGGGTAGAAATATGGTTGAAGACACACAATGAGAGGATTAAGCATGCTTAATATCCATGTCTGATATTTAGATCTTTACAGCCAGATCTAAAAGGTGGCACAGATCTAATGGGCGACTCACATGGAGAAATCTAGCTGGGTCAACTGAAAACTGGCTGACCCAGTGCTGAAAACAAAAACTTCAGCCCCGTTGAAGAGCTTCAGTTGTCGCGCCGTCCACGACGCGTTGCAGGGAGGAAAGCAATCAACAGCTAAAAATAGCCCCTGTGCTGAAGCAGCACAGGGGAACAAAAACTCTCATGTGAGTCCCACATAAAAGGTGGCACCAAATTATTGCTTTCCAAGAGATATGGGACAGATGGCTGATATGCAGTTCTTTACTGAGTCCTCAATATCTCATTAAGAAGCATTGGTCCAAAACCATGGTTTAGAATTTACTCCTGTTTCTTGCTAGATCTGACATTCCAGCGTTATTTCCCAGCACATCTTTTATTTTCTAAACTGTGTTTCATATGCAACAAACCTTCTGTAGTTTCTGAGAGAAACATGGAAACTTTCTCATGAATTATGCATCCTGAGCATAATTGGGGCTGACATAAGTCGGCCCTAAATGCTGAGCTGTTCCGACCTAGATCGGAGTCGGACTAATCCGACTGTGGGTGGATTGGGTCATAATATGAATCCTCCTCCCCTCCCCCCCCCCCCTCCCCCAACCCCCTTTTGATTGTTGCATCCCGTAAAGAATCTTTGAAACAGAGGATTTTGGAGCAAAATGGCGCAATCCTTTCCTGAGCATTCCAACTCTCTGTTTTAATGCAAGGATGGGCAAACCGTAGCTGAATCATGGTCGTGTAAGCTTACTTCCATGATTTTTTTTTTTTTCTAAGCTAAAATACAATCGAAGAATACTCTGCTAGCTCCCATCCTGGTCGTTCTTCTTTCTTATGCTTAATTTTCACTACAAGAGAATGGGGGCTATAGTGTCTAGCATATTGACAAAAATTTTGACACTAAGTGAACCTCCAATATCCCTAAATTGGTCAAAATCCTGACACTATACTAGACGTCATCATTGGTCACTGGGGTGATTACCATTCTATCAAGATTGTGACAAAAAAAGTTCGACACTAGTAGAGTTTCCAACAAGCTTGCAACCTGTATTGTGACAAATTAGCATCACATATAATAGTAGTTTAGTGCCAAGAATATCAACAAGCATTATATTGAGTTCCACTATGGTTTATGACAAGGTTACATCAAGTTTAGGTATTATTTGTGCCAAAACTACAAATATATAGTGACAAACTTTGAAAACATATTGTGTCAAAACTACACTAAGCATTGTGTTGAGATGCAGTATGGTTTATGACAAGCTTGCATCAACTTACAAGTATGATTTGTCCCAAAACTACAAATATATAGTGACAAGCTTTGAATTACATATTGTGTCAAAATTACACCAAGGTATACTTGCAAGGGCACTAGTTTGTGTAATAGTATCAACTTAGCAACAAAGCTTTGTGAAGAATTAACAAGCACTATTCTCAAGATAGTTACAATCTAGCACCAAAACCTTGACAAGAAAATACCCATATTCTCAAGATAGTTACAATCTAGCACCAAAACCTTGCCAAGAAAATACCCATACAAATGCCAAGAAAATACCCATACAAACTAATTGCAACGTCATTGTACTACACATATGTAACAATAAAATTTCAAAAACGGGAAAAGTAATAACACCTTTCATAGATGAAGACAAAATAACCAATTAATACAACAAAGGAATTGAGCATTGAGTTCATGATTCTCATAATACATTTCAAATGTGCCAATGACCTCCTGAAAGTACAAAAAATTCAGTCCTTGTAGAAGTGCAATCGTGTGTATGCGAAACAAATGAAATCAAAACCGAAATGGTTCTCCCGGCGATCCGGTAGTGCCATATTCCATCATAATCTTTAATGCCGGTAAAACTCGCAAAATAAGCACTTGAAGTTGAATTTTGCATGTAAGAAAGACGAATGTGTTTTGTGCATTAATACCTTCTGTGGTGCATCGTGGCCAATAGAGTGATTTTCTCTTCTATAGATTCTCTCGTTCAATATGGTGAAAATCTTTGTTTCCATGGCCATACCTAACCTTGCCAAAAACCACCTTCCACATCCATAACTTGCTTCAACAAATTTCACCTTGAAAAAGCATAGCCATATCCATAGCTTGGCACGCTTTACACCGGTTATCAAATGCAAATAACTAGAGAAACCGGATTGCCACTCTTTAGAAGTTCTCAATCAAAGACATAAATCGTATTTCATGTTGCGAAGCTCGGTTTGCTAGAAATTGAATCGAAAAACCCTATGAAGCCTCGTCCTAGTCGCTTCTTTACGCCACCACAATCCGCGGTGGTTGCATCCTTTCTAATATTGTTGATTATCTCAATTGAAGCTTGCTTCAAAGCAATTAAAACTCGGACTCAACTCGCCCACAAATTGTCGCATCGCTTTGGTTACCCCCGCTCATTTGTGGCAATTGATGGGCGAAACTTTCTATTTGTAAAATGCACTCTAATCAAACCCTCATCTAGGAACCCTAAACATGGCAAAAAGCGGCGGCCATACTTGCTCGAATAGCAACCGCCTTCCTTAGAGTTAAGGCTAGAAAAGAAGGGCATAGCTAGCTCCGAAAAAACTAAAGCTTAATATCAAGGATTCGATGACCAAGCCGTAAGTTAAACCGGGAAGGGGAAAATAATCGAGCCCAACATATTAAAGGCCCGAAAGGCCTTCGATCATGCCCCTCGCTACCGTGAGAAAGGAAAGAAGAAGAAGGTTTGCTCAAACTCCGAGGCCAAGAATACCGCCAAAAAAGAAAGACAGGAAAGAAGAAGAAGATTTGAGCGTAAGAGACGCGGCTCTGGTCCAAAAAACCGACCCAATCGAAAAAGAAAGACTAAGATCGAAATCTAAGCCCTTGATTTATCCTTGATCCGACGGCCAACATTAAATAAACACAAATAAATTTTCGGGGCCCATCATATCTAGGCGGTATTTTTAGGTAATTGTTCCCCACCAACCACCTGCTACCGGGCTTGTTGGATCATACCTCAAGGAGGTTATTTTAGCTTTTACATTTTAATGTAGTCGTATGTAACATACAATAAAATATTGTCTTACCCAAAGACACAAAGAATGTCAACCACCTTAAGGTTTTCAAAAGATATTTTAGTGTTTTTACACTTTGTAAAAGCAATTTTGTCAACATGATACTATGATGAAATGTAGGGGGTTCGGACCTGTGATGATGTATAAGAGCGTAATGTGCCCCCGCCTCGGGTGGCAATAATGCCCCCTCGTTTAAATCATACCGCTTACGTAGTCATGTTGCGCCGTCCTTTGGACAAACCAAATAAGGGTTGAGAAAAGCTGGAGCAACCCTCTTGGTATAGTTCCTTAGAAGGCCAAAAGCAGATTTATCGAAGGGGCAAAGCCCTTTTGGCACGACCGATGATATTGATTCAAACTAGATTTACGCCTAGTATATCGCTGCATCTATACATGTTGGAAATGTTAGAGAGTGGTAGGTCACTAACGGGTCAGCTCCCTCCCGGTGTCCCCGACTACACGGTGCCGCTACCAATAAAAAATAATATATGATAAAATGTATAAAAACTTGTCAATTTTATTTTTTTAGTTTGAGGATTCTTGGCATTCATTTGTTACGCCAAAAGGTTCAAGGATGAAGCACTTACCGCGTCTTGAATACCAAAACGTAACCATGTATAGAGTAGTCGGTTTTTGTTGGCCATTTGCCCTTGCACTCTTGAACTATTTCTTATGGTTACCTATGCCTTCTACTCCACGCTAATATTCTCGCTTTCTAAGTCTTTTAGATTGCATTTAGTCGATTTTGTCTTTAGTTGCATTTGACAAATTGAACAAATCATGCATAATGCCATTAATTAACAAATCATGCATAATGCAAACCGTTTGTTTTAAATGAAATCATGAAAAAAGAACATATGAATGTTTGTCTTGTTTTCATGCCCAAATATAAAACTAAAGCAGTTTTCCCTAAAGATCCTTCAAGCCCCCCCTTCTTTGGTAAAAGTATTAGTCTTATTTTGGATTCTCTTTCCAAACTTTGAATGTGTGAAAACACAGAGAGTGTGCGTTATTTTGGGATTTTGGATAAACAACTTCAAGAAGTACCACTTGGTTTTATTATTGAAGGATAAGGAATGTTCAACTTAGCAAGGATCTAGCAAATATGGACATTCAATAACTAGGAATAACTATAGTGATTTTGCATCTTTTCTCTTACAAAGTCTTTGCAAAGGACAAGTAACCAGAGTGAGAATGTTGAGTGTGTGGGATAAGTAGAGGCGTATGAAGATGGAACAATGGCATATGGACACATGGCATGTGGTGACAACATGGATACATATAGCAAGGTACAAAGGGCCATAGTCACTTAGCCCCCGACAGCCATGACAAGATGCAACACTGTCGTCCATCGTTCAAAACTTGCTTAACCATTTTGGCTAGAAGTTAAAAATATGCCAAGTCATCGCGGATGTGCCATCTAATCCAAGAAAGTGCTATGTCATCATGGAAAAAGATTCTTACCCAAAAAAAAGGCTTGTTAATTTTCATTTTTCATGTCATCATATAGTTTGCCAATTACCTTTGCTACTTCATCATTTACCTTGCCATGTCACCATGGTGGTTTTCACAAAAACACTCATTTTTGTTGACAAGTTCTTGAATGGAGGATTCAACAGTCTTTATAACCACCACTGGAGAAGGGATGGTCTTCTGCCCACAAAACGTGATCTCCAGGGTAAGTGACGTTATGAGTCCATTGGCAGAGCCAGTTCAAAGTTTTGGGTCTATCCATTACTAGGGCCTTCTTAGAGAACTTTTGGGGCAAGTTATAAGAGATGCAATCTACAAGAGCGGTCTAGATTGGAGTGACATTATTTTTACCTTTGTGCATTCTGTGAATGCATTTATTCATCATTTATCCCTAGTTCATAGAGGTTGCTTATATATGTTATGTACATTACAAGTATCTCGTATTTGATAAGTCTTCTTTTCCTAATAGGTTTGCTCCTTTGTCCATATTGCTAAGTACTCTTTACCATTTACTATTCCCTTCATCCAACTAGTTGTTAGGTATCCAAATCATTTTTGAATCATACCAAGTAATATCCCTTGGTGTAGTACTATAATTCATCTATGAATAACACAATTTCGTTGAAATACTAGATACAAAATTTGATGGCATTCTGTTATAAGCCTTAAGAAAATGTTGTAGCAACAACAACCCACTTAAATTGGACAAGTGCTCCTCACAATTCAGTTGAAATATTAGATAAAAATTTGGATACCATTTTGTTACAAGTCTTAAGAAGAGGTTGTTACATCTTAGTTATAATATTGTTCAAAAGTTGTTGCAATAACCCACTTAAATTGCGATAAAAAGTTGATAAAAGGATGTCATTGCCTTGGACGAGATATTTGACACTATGCACTAGACGCAAATTTGACACAACACAAGCACTTTGTGTCAAGATAGTAGCAGTCGACACAAAATTGTCACTACACCTATGGCTTGTCACAAGGGTTGACACTATACCTCCCATCCTCTTGTAGTGTTTCAATCATTCTTATGTCCTTTCGTATCCTCTACTGCAGTAAAGATCAGAGCTTGCATCAGCTAAATCGATTAGCAGAGCATTGGCTGGCAAACTCCAATCCATAGCAGTAGAGCATTGACTATCATTTGCTTCTCCTTCAGGTATTCAAGCTCACACTCAAATTCTTTGACGGCTTCCAAGGCTACAAATCCCTCCTCCGATCTAGATCTGTACTTAGGTCATGTTTAATTTAAGAACTACTATTATACAGTAAGAGAACTATTAGCAAAGTTGGATTGCACTCGAACTGGAGTAAAAAGTCTCCTTTTTTTTCTCTCTGTATTCTTATACCGAAATTTCTTTATCAGATGCAGCATCCAGAGGGGCATCATTTGACAGGACTTCAGGTGGTGGTTCGTCTGTAGCTATAACAGGTGTTGTCCAGGCTTCCATAAATAGTGGCAGAATCTACATTGAGTGAGATCCATTCCTTGGTCATGAGTGTAGCAGAAATAAATCGTATATCTTCAATTCCATTGGATTTAGATGTACACATTAGTACATCCATTTGAATGCATCACGAAATCATAGGAAAACCTTAGTGAAAAGCGTACAAAAACACAAAGAAAACCCCTTGTTATTATGCTACATTGTAACCATGAGTACTCAATTGTTTTAGCATAAATCGACTATTTTGAAGTTTCTAAACTGTAATTTTGTCCACGTTAACTATTTATTTAGAAATAGACATGTTGTATATACATTATCTGCAGGAATAAAAGAAACTTCAATTTTGGCAAAATAAGTCAGTAGGTCAACGAAAGATTCCCACCTAGGTTGACTTTCTCCCACCTAGGTCGGCAGGTCGACTAGGTGGGTGGGTCGGCCCAACTATGATCATGAGTACCCAGATCATTGAACAAAGATAACTACAAATACTAACAAAGTTATGCTTCAAATACAAAAAAAAGTACAAATGCAAAGTTCTACTTCAAATAGTATAGGACATTTGTTCAAACACTAATGTGATTTCCTTTTTAGGGTTTTGCACATGTTCTTAGAGAAATACCAGAGTAGATTTTACCAGTCATTTCAACCAACAAAAACTCAAACTCATTATATACTTCCATCCTGAACAATATAACCAATCAATAATATGTCCAATGTAAAAACAAATGGATCTGGCATGTTCTTGCATCGAGCAAATAAGAATCAAACCACAAAACTTGTTTACACAAATGCTTCAACCTTCAACCATCCAAATGGAACTCAAATAAAATAAGGAAAATTAAGAGTACAAACAAGTTATTTTGTGAAGCAATTTTGTACAATAACCAAAGCCCGGCACACTAAGGACTTATTGCCTAACTAATTTCTTAGATACAAAAAATAGCACAATAAGAATAGAATAGAATATGATTTTATCGTCCACGGAGACCAACTGGACTTATTTGCCTAACTAATTTCTTACATACAAAAAATAGCACAATATAGAACGAAGCATAGATTAAAGCTGTGTGAGCATCATCCTTCCCAAAAGAATCTCTTCTCTCGGCCTCTGGAGATGTTCGTGGCCGGAGTTCGACAAGGGCGATGCTTAATCTGCACTGACATGCCAAAAACAGAGCAAGCACGTATGCAAATAGGCTGACAATTTTACCACCAATACTGAACTATACTTACCACTAGCGGAAGGGTATCTGCAATTTTAGCACCACTAATGAAATATACTTACCACTAGTGGAATCTGAGAATCTAATCTAAGATTTTGCAAATAGGCTGACACTTGACACTGACAATTTTAGCACCAATAATAAAATATACCTACAATAGCGTAGGGATAAGAATAAAAAGCAGTTCTGTATTGTCAAGCTGTATACCTGAAGTTAAAGCAAATAAAGACTGTTAGGTTATACACAGTATGAGGAAAAAAACATATGCAGAGCAACATGGTGGATTATTTAAGAATGAAGAAAACCGCCACCATTTTTACCTTGGGGAAACCTCCGGAGGAGAACGTTTTACAGCCCGAAACGTGGCCACAAAGAGATGAAAAATGAGGCTTTTACGCATCTTCTTTTGCTCCACGGTGCAATCTACAGACCTAAAGCAAAATAGGCACATGAATCATACATAACAAACATACAAAGGTCATACAAAGGGAAAAAAACACATGAATCATAAATAACAAACAGGGCAGAAAAAGCTGGCCGCACAGACAATGAGATCAGGAACTATAAGTTACGTCCGAAGGCGCCGTATAACGAGCAGTTCGTGATCGCATTGTTTGTGCGGCCAGCCAGATCCTGGAGAAACAGGACGCCCAAAACAGACCGGTCGAAAAGAAAAAAGGAAAGAAACTTTGTACTCGCTTCTGGAAAGGCCACTGCTTCTGGAAAGACCTCCTTCGACTAGATGCTATTTATTGAATGCAGGAGGTCATTCGATCTTTGACAACTGTCCATCGGGGACCGCCACATTATCAGGCACTTTTGAGGAAATTTTTAAGCATAAAATTTTTTACGCTTACTTAGCCCAACCTGCCACCAACATACTCCCACTTGATATGAACCTGTAAGAAGCTCCAGGCTGTGTCTACAAAACTATCATCGGGAAGTAAAGCAAATAAATACAAATCCACCCCTTCGGGGCAAAGCTCACCACCCAACTTGGCGGCTTATCTTGAGTCGCTCACCACCCAACTTTGCGGCTTATCTTGAGTAAGAGAATCACTAATAAAGACTGAATTTTGGAATAGGAAAGGCTTAAGGGAAATCAAATTAGCCACTAGAGAATCCTCAATCTAGCAAATCACAAATCACAAATTCAAGGAAAGATTTTATGAATAGGCTTAGGCAGGATTTCAGGTAATCACAAAAGATTCAAGAGTCACACCCGATTCAGTCAATCCTTCTTACAAGAGTTTTTACTAAATCTTTTGAGATATATAGGATGGAGATAAAGGAAAGGAGAATTGCTAGTAATGGAGGCAAGTCTGGAGTTGAAGTCCACGGTCCCATATCAGATCCTGCTACAAGAGACAAGTTTCTTACCTCTTTCGAGGGCAGTCCTAGATCCTCACGTCGTCTACTCTTAAAAGATGGTCACTATGGACGATGTTCGCCTCCCTAGCCTGGCTTATACAATCGCAATGGGGCCACAACGCCTCAAGGCCTGCTAGAATAAAAAGCAAGCTCAGTGGCTCACCAAATGGAATATGCAGGAGCACAGGTGCATATAGGTGCAAACAGAGGCAGATCGTCATAGCCTGAGACAGTACTTTGATGCCTACATCCTCAGTAAGCTCTGGGATGCCAGTGCGCTCTTCAACAGGTCAAGACAACACATTACCAGTACCACATGAACCCCTCATTGAAACGGGGCCTGCAACATTACCTGCGTACCCATATGCCTATGAATCTCAATCCCCACAAAAGCATCGGGTCTTCGAGATCGGCATCGGGAGATGGATTGGGAAACCACAATGAGGGGCGGAGCTCAGGCAAGATCAAATGGGGGCCATTGAAGATGAATGCCATACTCTATAGGGATGTCCGACGTATGACCAAATCCAGGTGCGTTATGCTGAATTGGTCAGGCCTGGACAACTGCTATACATCATACTCAGCGTGACTTCAGTCCGGATTCTGGGATCATACCTCCAGGAGGTAATGGATCTGTGGGACCAACTCTGTCCCCGGACATGCATATCACTTGAATCTCTCTGGTCTCATATGTATACTTGTACAGTTTGATAGTATTTTTATTATTGTCATGGTTTTTTCTTCGAAAACCTTTCGAGGCGAGGGTTTTTTAACCTGGACAGTAATCTGATGCGCTCTCTTGTTTGGGTCCCATAGGCTTATTGATCTCCGTGGACGGTAAAAGCATATTTTACTTTATTCTATTCTATTCCGATTCTCTTCTATTCTATTCTATTCTATTCTATTCTATTCTATTCTATTCTATTCTATTCTATTCTATTCTATTCCCCTGGAAGTATTAAGGAAATCGCTTTTTATAGCACGGATTTTTCTTTCTCTTTCTAAACTATAGTGTGAATTCTCAAATCCCCATGGTAGGTTACAAGACTTTCGAGGAATTTCTTGAACCAAGGTGGAGGCAGAAGTCGGTTCTAATCTTCGATCATGCCATAGATCTCTCTTCATTCATTCAAAAATTTCTTTGACCTCCTCTTTTGTATAGGAATTCACGTATCTCCTCCCATATGGAAATCGCATACTGAAGGATGGCCTCTCTTCCAGATTTCTGACCGCATGTCGTCACCCTTATGAGTACCTAACATGTTCAACTTGCAATATATATGCCAAGTTGGTCCTTTATTTAGACTTCGACTAGTACATGCATCTTATTGCCATACCTAACAGTGCCTACCATTCACCTCAAATGGAAGGAATGACCTACTTTGGATTTCTGCCCACATGTGGCACCCTTATCAATGTCTATCAATATATATGCCAAATTGATCTTTATTTGACTTGGACTAGCACATGCATCTTATTCCAATAGCTCGTGCCTACCATTCATCAACCTTAATGTCTTCTTTGCATCTTTTGCCATGTCTCTATTTGTCATCGCCATGTCATTGATGCCTCGATTCGATCCCCTTTGTCTAGATTGACTCTTTTCTTCATGTGAAAAACTTATTGAACATAGTCATTGCAACGCATTGGAATCCTTTTCAGTAAACTAAGCTCATTGTTTTCCAAATTATCGTACTCAGATGCATCTCTAGCTTTGCCCTGTCTAGATCCCTTCCTTACCACTAATATGGGCCACCTGAAATATTCCAGGTGGTATGAAATTTGCACCCTGGAGATCTGAACCCTAAAAATGGAATACCAAGCATACAAAAACCTCAAATCCTTGCATCGATCAAAACAAATACCTCATGATGAAGTGCCTCATGTGCCTCGTAGACAGCGCCAAAAAAAAAGGGCCTAGATTTATGCCTGTCTCTCATTCACGAAGAATAACTACACCTTAGCACAAGCCACAATGTTTAGACAAAGATGCAAGTTTGCCCTCAAGACTATTAATGGTTATATCTACATAAAAATGCTTCAAATGTCTCAAGCCATAAATAATGCCAATACACGCCTTATCTATGAGCACACAAATGAGTTTAAGCAATCAGTATAAAGTTAGGCAATAATAACCAACAAGATGGGCATTGCCTATTTTGGTTCCTCCAATTCAATCCAACTAGAATGAACAAGGTGCTACGCACGGAGGGTTGCCCTCTGTGTCCCGAGGGTGAAGTGGCTTAAATCATACTTCAAAGTCATGTTTTCACAATCAATCAAAATTGCTACTTCAGACAACACAATACTTGATACCATGACTTTATGATGATTGGCCTGAAGAAATGACCTGAAGAAATCTTTGGTCCATGTCATCACAACAACCCCAAATTTTGCTCTATGTGTAGTTTTTTATTGCCTTTTTTGCAAAAAATCAACAACTAAAATCTACGCATTATATTATTATTCTGAAAATGCTAGAAATGACACGTAGTTTTTGTAAGCTAGGAGCGGCCGAATCTGCTCAGGCTGATTCTGTACTGCAAAAGAGAAGTCGATTCTGTATACTTAAGGAAATTAAACGATCCTATTGCGTTGTTGCTGATTCTTGTTGCCGATTCATAACCTGAGCTCTCAATTCTATAAAAAATTCCAACAACTAGAAATGGACGATGTGTCTTAGAATGCTAGTCTTTACTTAAATATCCGTATATCTTTGTTGCTTGAAATACAAATTCTTCAATGAGACTTCGTTATACCATATTATACAGAATTTGGCCAGTGCTTATTACCAAAAGTTTGAAAGGTAGGAAGGTTGTTAAAAGAGATTTATTATCCTAGTCAGTAGAAGGGCCACATATATGAAAGAATAATGATGACATGAAATGAAATGGTTTTTTGAAAAGTCAAACTCACTTACCACTGTAACCTTTCTATTTGCTTGCGTCTGCGCACTTTCTTCTGCGTCTTTTAAATATGTGCCAAGCTATCAGGTTGAGCCAATTACTGGCATGATATGCCAGGTGATCAATTTCTGCATTAGCTGGCTGGCATTTTAGTTCTTGATTATTTCTTCTGTTATTAATTATTTGATTTGGATATGGCAGATACTCGGCTTGTTTGGCGCTGAGGTAGTTCCGCCCAGCAACATTGGTGACTGCCAGTTTACAAGAAACAGCCGGTTTGGAGAAGTTTTCGGCATATTCTAAGCATATAAAAGCATTATATATAAGATAATATCCTTGAGGGCAATATTCTAGATGTGGCTTCGACAACATTCTAGATGTGAAAGCCATGCCGACGCAAGAAGTGAGGAGACTACTGAGAATGTTGCCCAAAAGAACATTCTTGTCACGTCAAGGTAAGTGGATCTAGATTCCTGCTTGATTCAAAATCATTCTTATGAAAAATGAAAACTGGCTGCACAAAACCTGTAGAATCCAGTCATTGCTTATCTTGACGTAGTAGAAACGGGAAGGGGTCAGGCATTCTTGCCAACCCCCTGACCTGAATGCTTATCTTGACGTAGTAGAAACGGAAAGGGGTCAGGCATTCTTGCCAACCCCCTGACCTGAAGCCAGATTTTGCAGGTTTGCAGGTCAGGAGGCTGGCAAGAATATCCTTCCCCATCCTATTCTACATCACAAGAAAGCAACTTGGGTTTGGGTTGCATTTGGCAGATTGGAGTTCTAGAATAAAAGGTAAGATCCTTAGAATAGAAGGTAAAATCTTCAAAATGAGGGGTAAATTCTTTTGAATGCAGAGTAAATTCAAGAATAGTTTCAGACCATCCATTCCGCATAGTTGTTAAAAACCAAAAACTGTCGCTTACTGTTAAACAGAATAGGGATTCAAGGAACAGATTTTACGCCACCACATAGTAGGGATCCAATTAAAGGTTTTACACCACACAACACAATGTATTAGAAACTAGGCGGGAAAATTTTTGTGCCACATGGCACAATGCTATTGGACTAAAAAGGTGCAATAGCTTATTGATTATATATCATAGAAGAAATAATCCCTCTGGCGGTTTTCAGAAAACCTTTACCTTGCAAATGCTCTAAATAAGATTATATTTAAGGGGCAAATGTTTCAAAGGTGCAGGATTCTTTGTTGCCACAGAATAGATACCATAGGTAGGAAGGCAGAATTAGGCATTGCATGGCTAGGAAAGGTGTTCATTACTCTTACCCTCAAAAAAAAAAAAAAAAAAAAAAAAAAAAAAAAAGGTGTTCATTCAGAAGACCTAGTTTTAAGGAGACCTTTTTTTCAATTTATACTGATGGCAAGTGTATAACTGAATCCCACATAATGTATTTTCTGCTTGAGTTGGAATTCAAGGCCCCAGTACCTACCAAGGAACAGATCAAGGCACACAAGCCATACGCAAGCAAGATCATATAACTAAGAAGAATAGAATAGAATATGATTTTATCGTCCACGGAGACCAACTGGCCTATGGGACCCAAGTACAAAGAGAGAGAGCGTGCCAGCGATACTACCGTGATTAAAAAACCCCCTACCCGAAGGGTTTTCGGGAAAACCTTAGTAGCAATAAGGATGCCGACATACCGCATGCTTATATACATAATCACAAGTACAACGAGGTTAATGCCTGGACGAGGGCATAACTGAAGTCCACGATCCATTACCTCCCCGATAATGATCCCAACAAGCCTACGGAGGCCGTGCTCGCGCGCTCATGCAAGGCCCGATGGGGGCACAACTAACCGAGCATACCGAGCCCGGATATGCTCGTGCATGGGACAGGCCGGAGGGCGTGACTTTCATCCTCAATGGCTCGGTGACGGCGGACAGACTCGTCCTCGCCCCCTGCGAATCCATCTCCCTGTCTCAATGCGGAGGTGGTGTGCACCGCGTCGTATCGGAAGCAATCACCTACGCTTTTTCATGGGTAGATGGGTGGCGCGCAGTAGTGGTGTGGGCCCCACGCGAGCATGGGATTAACCTCGGCTTGCCGATAATTTGCCACCTTGACATGTGACAGGGCCTTCCGCATCCCAAAGCTTGGCCATGAAGCAAGCATCCGGGCACGCTTCAAGGCAAGCCTTCTTCTGCGGTATGCAGCACCGGGTCCACATCCGGTGCCCGCGCACATTCCATAGCGAACCACCGGGCTTGCTTTGTCTTTCCAAAGAAGCTTTGAGTCGCCATGCCCCATCGCCACGCCAAAGCAAGGTTGGGGCAGCCGCTTCATCCATAGCCACCACCTTCCTGAAGTAAAAATAATGTGACGCTTCCAAACCCTCTCAGAATGGAAGGAAGCCCTCTTTGGAGCAAGATCCGATATGGGATCGTGGATTTCACTCCCCGGTCCCTGCCAAGAAAGCTTTCACAGACTCTGCCTAGATCGCTCCAAGTGGTGAGGGATATCATCGCCCCCACACTTCGCCCCATAGAGGAGGACCGCTCAACCAAGGCCCCCGAACAAGTGTGCCCGGTGACCCCATGCATACAGCCTTCACGCTGGATCGTTGTTTTGCATTGCATACGTGGCTTTCCAAACGCAAAGGACCCGGACTTGGATGGATGCATCCCAAGTGTGGTAGTAGAAAACTCAATGCCCAAATACTTATAAGATCAAACCACCTCCACTACCTCGGGTAAGGAATGAGGGAAGACGTGGTGCCGAGATGATGGGACCGCAGCCATCTTTGTCTTGGCCAAGTTAACTTTCATGTCGAATTGAATTGGCGGTGTCCAAAGCATCCGTGGCGCTGCATGTCCTCCGGGTATATCGCGAAAGCAGCCAACATCATCGCGATATATGAGTTGCCGGATTATGTGGTGCATCAACTCCAGCCCCCCCCGTGCTTTCGACTAGCCATTCTTCTAGCTGGTCAATGTACAAGCCGAAGAGCGTCGGAGATAGAGGGCGGGCGCACCCCAATGCTACTAACAACGGGCTCCCCCGACAGCAGAGACGACCGGAGCAAGCCTCCTCAGATATAGTCTCAGATATAGCATTCTCAAGTAAGTCGACGGGGTCCCTAGTCGTCTCAATCATCCCCCACAACTTACACTACAAGAGAAGGGGTCCATTAGTGTCATTGATTGTGTCGATATTTGGCCTAAAATGGCAACTTGAATTTTTAATAACCGACGCTATGGATGAGGCAACCCTGATTTGACACAAATGTGGCAATGAGAACGCCATATATAATGTCGACGCTTTGTCACTTATAACGTCGTAATATTTGTCACTTATAACGCCGAGACAATGTCACCTTTAACGTCAAATATAGTGTCGGAACTTTTGTCACCTACAATGCCACCTTTTATGTTAAATATAGTGTCAGTACTTTCGTTACATACAACGTTAGTGGCTACGTTACCTGAAACGTCAAACACGGTGTCACCTAGAAGCCAACTATAATGTCAAGCATAATGCCACTATTAACGTCATTGGTGAAGTCGCTTATAGAGTTGTATGTAGCGTCATCTATAGTTCCACTTACAACTTCACATATACAGTCACACACCACTCATAATGCTAAATTATGTCAAACCTAGTGTCACCTCTAATAGCATCTTTAATGACACTTATAAGACATCTATTTCCTCAATACCAATGTCACCTATGTTGCCAATATCAATGTCATTTATTATGTCGTCTATATTGTTAATAATAATGTCATTTCTTGATCCATTGTTGCGATATAATTAGTTTTTCTTGTGGCACTAGTAGCTTTTTTACTAGGCCAGCAATTGGGACAATATTAATGTTACGTATTGTGTCACTTCTATCATTGGATGATGTAGATGTCATTGTTTATGTCGTGGTTAAGATCATAGATAGTGACATCTAGAGAGCCAATTATGCTTTAAAAAATCATTACGAGTGACCATTCAATGTCAAAACAATGGATTTTGTAATACAATCTTATAAATTCCCAGATGCATAAATTCAAGAATTGCTTTGTAATGTTTTTGTGATACAAAGCTCCTAGAGCTTTTATCTACTCCATATGTGTATAACATGCAAGTTTTCAAGGCGTACGGTACTAGATGAAAAGGCATGCTTCAATTTCCGCACATCTATAGCCTTCAAACAGGAACATAAATTGCCAAACGCTTTTTGCATAGTGAAAAAAGCCAGATGTGTGCCGCTGCTACTCAAAGGCATTAGGAGCACATTGAACCTTGATAATATTTCTTTGAATGTCTTGTTGTTCCCCAATACAATGCCCAAATCTGCATTTGAATCCTGTTTTTCCAACCATTCAAATTGGGCAAGCTCTTTTAGCCATATACATGTGATTATTTTAGCATTTACAGAAAAATTCGAAGAGCATTTGCTTCAAATTGAGAAGTTGTTATAGTTATATCTTGCCTTTTATGATTATCCGTTGGATTGCAGGGCACTTTATGATTGTATTATTTGACCTTGAGTTGGAATCTTGCAATGAGTGCAACATTATTTATCTGTAATATGTACTTTACAAAACTGATGACATGTCACTCACAAGGCAATCATCATGGTGGACTAAGAAAGGTTCATAAGGAAGCAATATTGGGAACATACACGGCAGGGAAATAGGCATGTTAAGCATGGGAGGCTGGAATGAAGTAAACAAGTATGGGATGTGGCTTGATCAAACTCTACCAAGGCAGAATCGTTTCATGGTTAAGGCAGCCTGTTGCTTTAATGTACCGATCACATGGCTAAGCTTTTCACAAGGGTTTATCAACACTTTGCTTTCTTGCCGTAGGTTTTGTCTCTTCTGGTGAAATTCCTAGGCAACATTTTTAAAAAGGTCGTCCAGGTCTCTGAGATGGATGGCTGAAATGAGCCTGGCAAACCTTCATTTTGAGAGAATGGTCTGCTGGGGCAAATTCTGGAGTGTCAACTACGGCCTCCGCCTAATGGCGTTGGCCAAGTTTCAACTCCAAAATTCAACCCAGCGAGCCATTCCCTCCCTTATACATACAAGGGCAATACAGTAATTACCAAAATTTGCAGGAGCATTTTGGCAGTTTCCCAAAATTATATTAGGTGGATTGATTAGTTTTGCTCATTTATATTTGGTTTTGGAGAGGGTGAAGCCTATGGACTTTCCCACAGTTTTTAGCCATTAGACAAACCCCTTATGGCCAATATACGATCATTTTCTTTGCAATATTAATACCAAAAGAAGGGTTCATAACATGTTGCGAAAATTCCCATGCATTACAAAAATATAAGAAAACTTCTATATGACCTCTTATTATTTGTAGCCATGGAAACCATTCAGATCCCACCTTTATAGCTTGAATCTTGAATTATCCATTACACACAATGAACATCAGTACAGCCAATTAGTGTTAGTCCTTCCTTTGTGCTATTCGTAATAACACTATATGAACTGACGCTAGCACAATATTTGGCAACATTGATGATACTGATAGTAACATCTATAATAGTAACATTGACGGAATTTATGACACTAATGGTGCTATTATATTTAATGCTAATACCACCACCTATAATGTTAGTATTGGGCACTGACACTAATAATGATCTTATATGTGTAACAACTCCTGACACTATACTTGATGCTAATAACAACATCTATAACATCATTAGTGGGTACTGACATTGATACTGATGTTATATGTGTAACAACTAGTGGCACTATACTTGATGCTAACAACAACACCTATAACGTCACTAATTGGCACTGACACTAACACTGATGCTATATATGTAACAACTGGTGATGCTATAATTGGTGTTAATAGCAACATCTATAGTGTCATAGCAAAGTTATTGACACTATTGGTGACACTAAGAGTGAGGCTATAGGTGACACAAAATGTGGCACCCCAGAGCATCACTCAAAAAAATGTCACCAATAAGGTCATATGTATATTTTCTAATGTTTAGGTGACGTTTTGATGACACTAATGAACCCATTCTCTTGTAGTGTTATCCCGAGGCACTGTGTCAAAAGCCTTTGCGAAATCCACAAAGCAACAAAGATGCATTCTCGGGCCGATTCCGCTATCCTCTATGAGTGTTCGCAGAGTGAAGATATGGTCAATAGTAGAATGCCGGGCGGAAGCTCGCTCACGTCTTGAGCCCGCACTTCTCCATCCTCCCCGCCCAAAGTGTCAATCGCCGCCAAGAATCCCAAAGCAACTTGGCAAAGACAGAAACTGACCATAATGGTAATCGATAGTTGGTCGGGTGTGGGGTCCCCGCTTTGTATATGGGCACAACTCTACCGTAGTCCAAAGGCGGGGAAGCCTTCTTGCAATGCCCCGCTGAAGAGTGCCGTGAGAACCGGCACCATTGGGGCCCGCCCACTTGAGAAGCTCTCACCGCATACCATCCAAATCTGCCGCCTTCCTTCAAGGTAGGCGCTTGCCCCCCATTATGACATCCCTTCGGTAATGACCGCGCTAGGCCCTGTCTCATGAGGTATCGGTGTCCCGGCTTCCCATTGGGTCATACACCGCCGCAAGTATCTCACCCATTGTTCCTGGGTAATATTTCCCGTGGGCAAGGTGCTTACTCAAGACCTTTCTCCGTAAGGCCCTAGGGTGGCGGTCTAGAAGACCAAACATCTGCTTCTTTGAGTTCTCGCAAGGTACCGGGCTTTCTTGGTCTTGAGGAAGGAGCGGTATTGGACGGGACGGCTCAAGGGCTAATGGTGGGTCCAAGCACTTGGCGAGCCATCGTTTCAGCTCCGGCATTCGCCATCGAACCCATGATTGCGGGGAAGGTGGTTGCAGCCCCCGTGGATCGCCGAGCGCGGGTCTCTCCCAAAGCATCCGGCCCCTACCCTCGGCGAGCCGGGTTCACCGGGCCGCCCCGGCTGAAGTGTGGGGAGTTGCAAAGACCCCGCAGCTCATGCTCAAGCATCCTCGCATAGACCGCCGTGATGATCATAGTCCGCACGCCCTTGGCAGGGGTACATGGGGTGTTGGTGCAATGGGTGCTCGGGTGGGCCCGCCAATCTATCCCCCAAGAACAGGGGCTGATGGTCGAGTCTACTTCCCCCGCCACCGTCCCGACACCGAAGCGAGTGATCAAGTGTAGGCATTGCTCGGCCCGCTAGCACGTAATCCACCACACCGGGTGCCGCCCCTTTCTCCGCTCTACAAGTGAAGCGGCCGGAGGGACCCATCGTGCCCGCCCATTGCAAATGACCGTGTCAAAGATATCGCCAAAGAATGCTGGTTACTGGCCATACCGCGTCACCGGCGTCATCCGCGCCCTTGGCCAAACCATCTCTCGTGGGGTCCATTTGCAACACATCCTCGCCTAGAGGTGCTAATTTTGGGATCTGCTCTGTCCCCTCGCCCATTGAAATCTCCAAGCAACATGACCTTGCCCAATTGTTCATGCATCGGCCAGATGTCATCATATAGATCGACATAGGGCTCCCGGCCGCCCACATCCAAGTGCGTGTGGTAAAGTTGTTGCTCTCGATGTGGGAAGTAGCAAGCCGCCACAAAGAGAGGGCTGCCATCGCCGTTTCGCACTCGCACCCACGGATCATTGTGCAGTTCGTCGCCTTACACAGTGGAGACCGGGACAGGCCAAGGCCGGTGCGTAATAACACGCAATTCCTCCGTGATCCTCGTTTCCCGCACACTCATTGAAGACGAATTAGTAGCCGGTATCCCGGCAAATCGTAGCCTTGTGACCAAAGATGTTCCCATGTTTCCATGAGGAAGATAAGGTCCATGTACATGGCGACGGAATTGAGATCGCCCCCCTTCGCCATGGAAAGCCACGGCAATTCCGGGATACCACTTGGGCACGATCCCTATTTAGTGGCATGCATCGCCACCAGTCCCGTGGTAGTGGTGGTCCCGTGGGGAGCGGAAGATGTGGATGCCTGTGCTTGGGGCCCCTCGAGGGGACTCGAGGGGCCGGAGTGCTCAGATCCCCTGGCTTGGTCGCCTGAAATCCTTCCCCATCACAGCCTCAGCCGCCTTCCATGTCTCCAAGTCCCCGACTTTGGACAGCTCCCACGGTCTCTTTGCCGTGGCTGGGTCAAGTCCCGCCAACGTCTGCAGCCGCCCCTTCAACTTCCTCCGCCCTGACGCAGATGGCCATTCACTCGCACGCCTCAAACGGTGAAGATGACCACCCGGGCGCATCGTATCAATTCCATGACGACCGCCTTTCCAATGGTCACGAGTGCCGGGAACATCATCCCAGGCCCAAGATGCGGTTGCGAGTGGGAAGTGAGATGTTCTCCCCCGCTCTCAAATTGCCTCAGACTACCACATTGGCGCCTCCCGTCTCGTTCGGTTCGGGCCGGGGCCGCATACAGTGTTGGTTGAGGGGGTGAGGCATGCCGCGGGCCGGGCGCCGGGTGGTGGCGCCCATGGATCCTGATGTGTCCGCAAGATGTGTTCCGTGTTGACGTCACGTAGGTTGGTGGGTTAAGCGGGGTTGGTGTGTTCTTTCTTGTGGTTTTACGTTCTCGGTGCAGGCTGGGCTCTTGCGGGGCGTTGTCATGTCTTGCCATCTCCCGCGTGCAATGGCGGGTTGCTCATGTGCCTTTCGGCATGGGGGCCCTTGCCTTCTTGGGCACGCGGCAGCGAAGCTCACAGCTAGCTCCCCGTCTGGAAGTGCTAAATCCTTACTCCGGCGCTTCGGTTACGCACGGCTAGCTTCCAAAGCGGCACGGAATCCTTGTCTCCACGATGGCGGCCTCGCCGCAACCTCGACAAGAGGCGGCTGTGCTCCTCGGGCGTGGCCTTAGCCTCCTCAACCTCGGCACGGATCCCTAAGAGCCCGAGGGTTCACGAGTGTCTCTGCTCTACCGGTTCACGTCCTGCGTCCCGGCTTCCATAAGCTGCCAACGGTGTCTACCGCCCCTCATATCGCAAGCTCCTGGCGTATTGTTGCGATAAAAATTATAGCAAGTGGATGCTATCATCCGCCTGCGTCAAACGCGATCCTCCACCCCGTGATTCGTGGTTTTTTAAACACCAACCACTGCGCAACATCCGAGATGTTATGTTCTCCCACCTCTGTGGGGAGGCACGCAAGGCTGCTTGGCCTCAACCCTCGCCTTGGATGCGGCTCCAAAGGTTCGGCGGGCATGGATTGCCTATGTGGCCCGCCTGTCGGGTCGATCGGGCCTTGGCTCGGGCCTCCCTCTTCATGGAAGACGTCTCTCCCTGCCTCAGGCCTCTTCCTTGGTGGCCCCGCTTCATGGTCTTCCCGGAGGGCTCTACTGCGTGGGGTCAACCGTGGTTGGTGTGTTTGGGCCTTCCCGGATGGATTGATGTGGTCTAAGGTAGCTCACCAACCAAGTGTGGGTCCACATACGGGGTGTCCGCGGGCCATGACTTGGGGTATGACTTGGGCGGCGACTCACGGATATCACGGTGTGTACCGGCCTGCCACAAAACCCTAGCACACAGCCCGGAAAAGTGCAGATTTGAGCACTGAAACAAAGACAAGCATGCAGGTATCATACACCTTGGAAAGATCTCTGAACCAGCTTTCCAACAAGCCTAAGCACATAAAAATCTGACACCGGATGGGAGAGATACAAAATCCGGTCGAAGTGTCTACCGATTGCCACGTAAACCCTAGCACACAGCCTGGAAAAGTGCCAATTTGAGCACAGAAACAAAGCCAAGCATGCAAATACCATACACTGCTGGAAAGATCTCTGAACCAGCTTTCCAACAAGTCGAAGCACATGAAAATCTGACACCGGATGCGAGAGATATGACCGATCAAAATTCTGCCGAAGATTTGTAGACCAATCGAATACTTACTTAAACATACGCCAATCCCTATATTGGTGTCGGACTTTCATCAACAACACCATCAGGAACTAGGGTATGAATTAGTAAAACATTCTCGTAACCTTCAACAAGAGTACAACACACACCTTTCAACACCGCGTGGCCAAGGCCAACAACGGCATCAGGCGAGGGCTATACTTCTCAAAGAAGGAAGAAGAAGGGCTGCCACAAAAACCCTAGGACACAGCCCGGAAAACAGCAGATTTGAGCACTGAAACAAAGACAAACATGCAGGTATCATACACCGTTGGAAAGCTCTCTGAACCAGCTTTCCAACAAGCCCAAGCACATAAACATCCGACACCGGATGTGAGAGATCTGATCCGTCGAAGTGTCTACCGGTTGCCACAGAAACCCTAGCACACAGCCCGGAAAACAGCAGATTTGAGCACAGAAACAAAGCCAAGCATGCAGGTACCATACACCGTTGGAAAGATCTCTGAACCAGCTTTCCAACAAGCCCAAGCACATGAAAATCTGACACCGGATGTGAGAGATATGACCGATCAAAATAACAAATTTGGATTGAGTCCTTCAACGGTCAAAAAGTGCATGGCATTCTAGAACTCTGAAATGCATATTATAAGAATGGTTTATTTTGTTGTTTATGATAAATTCTATTGCCTTACATTAAGGGAAGTAACCCAATTTTTATTTGAGTAGGTATATTCCAGATTATATAGTTGGAGACTTGGACTTTTACGAAGTACTAATGGTTATTCCAAATAGTAGTCGAGAATGGAGAATGCAGTACACGTTTTGGATTTCCTCTTTTGCTTATGGCTTTTGGCCAAAAAGTGGTCCTTCACTATTTTAGTATGTTAGCATTTATCTCTTTCTACACACAAAAGATGAAGGATATAGGATATGACTTAGCCACTGTTAACGAAATGTAGCTTATGCTTTTGGCCAAAGAGTAACCGAGAATACAATACCCCAAAATTGACTAAACAGTAGTCGAAAATGCAATATCGATTTCAGGTTCCAACTTTTGCTTCAACTTCCAAACGAAGCCTCATTTTGAAATTTAAGATTCTTGGCCAAAAAAATGTCGAAAATGCAATACAGATTTTCACTTTCACCTTCAAAAACAACTCAAATTAAAAGGGCTAATCCCGACAGACAACAATGACAGTAATGTCATCTGTTTCATTTTTCTCCATGGCAGCCTTCACCAGAATGTTGGCAGCAGCCTCTACATCTGGTTCATCCTTAATGGCTTCATTGCTGCTAATTTGGTGCCATAAACCATCAGTTGCAATCACAAACATTCTGTCTTCTGCTGTACAAAAATGGTTGATAGAAACCCCTATAGTTGCGTGCACATGTTCTGTATGCCTAATGAATATCCCTGGTTCCCCACCACTTTTCTAGTAACATAGAGCTGAAGGGAATTGTAGTTGAGCATAGCCCAAGATCACCAATTAGAAGACGATGGAATAATATCCTTATCCTAATATGTTCCAAGAGTGGAATAATGGGAAAAAAAAAAAAAAAAAAAAAAAAAGTAAAAGAGGAAACAAGGAATTTTTATGATGGTACGAAGAGTAAAAGAAATAGATAAAGGCCATCTTATAAATTGTTATAATGGTGTATACATTCCAAATAGTCTATGCCTGTCTTAAATATAGAAATTTTGGTTTTTCTCACATAATGCAAACATCTTTTGAATGATGTTATGAAAGCCCTTTATATTTTCCACACAGAAACTGGCTTATTTCTGTGTTCAATTGGTTTACAACAAATTTATGCAAATTTAGCAGAAGTATATTCTTGAACAACAAATTTATGCAAATCCAGCAGAAGTATATTCTTGAAATTGCATTTGTATGGTATACACATTAACTACAAATGTGAGTGTGCAACTGCACTGTTTGGTGGCTTGAATGTCATCATTAGTTCCCTATTTCTGTAGTGCATTTAGCATGAGCAATGAGCCAAACAAATTGACTGCACCAACCTGTAGAAGTTACCTTTCATAATGGGCAAAAATGTGACAGAAATAATGAAACCCTGAACTTACAAGTATAAGGGGAGGAGGGGCAGCTCCACTAGCAACAATTGCACAAAAACTGAAGTATAGGAACTGTTAAACACAAATTCAGCATAAGATAGCTTACATGTATAACAAACAACAGGTATAAATACAAAGAGTTTCTTAAAGCTTACAATAATACCTAACTATCGCGGGACGTATAAAATGCATAGGCTCCATTCTTTCCATAAAAGTCACCGAATCCCTCGTACCTATGTAATATACCCAAACACTGCTATAAAAACGTGTAAGCCAACACCAGTAATGTCGTTCTCTTTAGGCACTTGATATCTAAGTTATGATGGATACTAACACTTGAGAGGCTAGAAAAAGAATGAAAAAAGTCCTAACGATATGTCCGGACCGTACCACTTTATAACCCAATGGACAAATCAACAACATCATGTTCGGGACCGATGACTAGGAGATACAAAATTTCTAAGCCGCCTACTTTTGCAACCGGTACGTCCCATCTCACACAAGTGTTGGCATTGTTAAAGCTATCCCTTGTTAGGCAATACCGCACAAATTGATCCGAAGTCCATCTGTTTGGCGTAACTTGAACATACACACCTTTGGCGAGTGGATTGCTTGGGCATATTTAGCATGATGCGTAAACTTCCATGATTATCACAATGAAGAATGAGCCATAACATCTCTAAGGCACCTTTTGGCTTATCCTGTTTCAATTGTACTCATACTCTACTCGTTATTTTGAACTGCAAATCAATGCGAAGATTATCTTCAAAAGTAGGAGGCATACCATGTGGTGACACTGCGCTTTATCTAAGTCACTACTCGTCATATCCGCATCCGTCAAAAAGACTTTCCAAGTTATATAATAACCCTTTAGTATTGCTGCCCTACGATAATGAAGAACTCTCCGCAACTTGCCATGTGTAACTTTAGAAATCTGCTACTATATCAGCATGTCTGCCATCTCATCATTTATGGCTTAACTTGTATATATTTTGATAGATGCCATGTGGAAATGAGTTCTAACACTTGAGAGCAAAAGCTTGGAATATAAAGTTCTCAAGTGGAATCAAAGAAAAAGCTTGTTCTAAGCATCTCCCTCGAGGAGTCTAACCTCCCCGCCCAATTGAAGTAACAAATAGGCATGAATGTAACAAGTGTAGACATCAGCAACATCATGTTTGCATGTCATCTGAAACATGTGTCTTATATGGCAAGTGGGCATCAGATGTGTCATCGTATCTACTAAACATATCTACTACATACTAACAATTTTTATTAACCACCCCACATTTGACAAAGATAACCTTTTCAAACGTAAACACAGGGCTTACCATTCCAAGTATTGCCAATGAGTTGAATCCACCATAATGTTAACATTTTTCAGGTCAAAGAACAACCCTCAGAATTTGCAAATTTGTCATGTAATGCTTAAGTTAAATTAATAACGACATATTGATGATCTAACATTTTGCATGAATTGAACTGAACCTTCAGAATGCAACGACCATCATTCATATGTTCAATCTCGCAAAAATTCAATGCGGGAATTTTAATAAACAAATAACATGTGAGGATGTGCATGTGTATGTACATGGGTAAAATGCAACAACCTACAAGACAACAGAATGTTACCTGCACAAAGTTCATGAATTAGAAGTAGTCTTTGAGCTCAGAAGACGTTGACAAGAGAAGGTAAGAACCAAACCATCAGCTATGTATTGCAAGATTTATTGACCAAGTTATTTGCCCTCAAATTGCACTCCAAAGATCGAGATCCAGATAATCCGGACCTACCATTTTGAGATGAAATAATTGCGACTACAGCAATTTAAATGCAAATGTAAGGCCAGAAATGGATGAATATGGAAAAAGCAAGTAATCTAACTGCAGATCCATCGGAAATTCCCAAATAATCTCAAGATTGGTGAATGTATAAGACAGGACATTATGCTATACAAGAAATAGCGATGAAAGTGGCAACATCTGGAATGATGAACAATAGGAACAAAGACAAACCGGTTAGCCGGTTTGCACCTGGCGGCCCCGGCAACTCCGGTGGACCGCCACCATGAGGAAACAATGGGTTTTAGCAGTTTTAGGCATATTCTAACATATTCCAGCATATCCTTAGAATATGCCAAAAACCCACATCAACAAGGGTTTGCCCCCCTAGGGGCAACCCAAAAAAGATTTGTAAGCACGTTGGGATTCGATAATAATTTACATTGGGTATATAATTTAAAATAATTAACAATTTAATAAGTCAAGATTTTCAATTTTGCAATCATTCAATGCAAATATTCATTAGCCTCAACTAGAGTAATGATCAACACTCCAAACTTTAGAGATAATCAATGATTCAATAATGGAATTTGCTACTCGATTTCAACAAGCGAATTTGCTACTTGAGTTCATATTCCCTTAGGACAAACCAATCACATCTTTCAACATACACATTCAACTATTGTAGCATTTGAACCATTAAACTTATATTCAAACCATCGAAAGCAATGTAGCGGATCTACTGTAGCAATGGGATTGACCCATTTACTATAGCTATGCTAACCAACATTCAAACACAACTACCATTAACATTATTAACACAAACCATTGCATTTAACACATTTAAATTAACACTCCCCATTACACCCCCTTTGGTTTGGGTGCATATTCACACGGGGGGTTACTCCGGGCAATGAGAACTGTCGGATGGGCATATTTGCCCTTTATTCCAAGATCTGGACCGTACATAGCGATCCTCGTTTGTGGGGTATGCATGTACAAGTTTTTGTATACTATATATAAAAGTTTGCAATCTATAAGGTTTGAGAGAATGTACTTAATGGTGTTAATTTTGTACATGTGTTGTAAATATATTTTTGGAGCTCTCGCTACCCTACGTAACCCCCCGTGTGAATATGCACCCAAACCAAAGGGGGTTTAAGGGGGGTTTTAATTTAAATGTGTTAAATGCAATGGTTTGTGTTAATAATGTTAATGGTAGTTGTGTGTTGATTGTTATTTAAAAAAAAAAATTGGGCCCTTCAGGCCCTAACTAAAACAAACATGGGTAAACTTTATGGGCCTAAATATTAATTACTAAAAAGCACAATAACATCAAGACAAACAAATTATTTCTGCAAAGCATTCATAAGCATATGGCATATGTAAAACAAACTTAATTCCGCAAAGAGGGAGCATCAATACAAAAGAAATGGCAATCATAACTGACATTGCATCCAATATGTAGCATCAAAACAAGATATGATTTAAAATCACCCCTGAGCTGCCAAGATTGCAAATTCTTCTCTGGAACACAAAAGAAAATATATCTAGCAAAATATATAATGGGTGAAGTCCCCCTAGGAACTGAGCCTAGGTCACTTCAAAGGGCCATTATAACAATATCACGAGTGTGCTTCAGTTAATATCTGACCTTCGAGATACACCACCTAAAAAATCTGAAGCACACCCAAACAACAAGCATAACAACCTCGATACCATATATGTTACATTGATGTAACCAGCGCATTCTAAAAGCCAATATAGACGCTACATTGTGCAAAGGGCAATATGAAAGCTACAATTTGCCAGCATCATCAGTATGTTTACCTGGAAAACCCTTTTGTAAACCACGTTCACAAACTCCAGGTTCTAGGGTGCCCAGAAATTGAACAAAAGGTGAAACCTAACTGAGCCATTTCTGAAAGCCCACACTGTTAGTTGTTGCAGTCGCTAGAAATACCATCAATTGCCTGCTAGAAAATGAGGCTGCCATTTCGCATTGTAAGGACTAACTCAGCCATCTTTATAAGCCTGCCATTTCTCGTTGTAAGGACGGACTAAGCCATTTCTGTAAGCCTGCCATTTCTCTTATATGTCGACAAGCTGCTGCCTCAATTCTAAAAGGAAGAAACAAGATGTGCAGACATCATTGCGAGTATGGAGAAGCATGTCCAGCTTTCAAATTTTAATACAAATCTGATGCTCCATACCAAGCTCAGCCTTTTTGGCAAGTCTGCTATTTTATTCTTCCACAAATGGCCCTGTCGAAGAAATCCTTATGGCAAGGAAACGTGGAACTTAAAGAAGATTGCAACTAACATGGCGTTTAGAGACTGCATTTTTAACAAAATCTGCTCTATTCTTCTCAGATTTTCTAAATCGGTTAAGACCTCCTGCAATAAAATTGCCAGAATCTTCAATGGCAAAACCACTCTTCTCCTCAGCATAGTTTCGCAGCCCTCTTCAGTCTTCTGCAACTAAGGAAAGCAACACACCGAGATGCTATCTCAAAATCGTGACTACTATGGGCTCCAAGTCTGGATGATCTCTCGCACACAATAGAAAATAGGGAATCGTGAAGCTTCTTGGAAGGCATTAAATAAGGAAGTCGAATGCTAGATCTTCAAGCCGAATGTCAAATCTCTTGAAGCCGAATGCTGAATCTTGAAGCATGTTCGAACCCTGCAGCATTGTATTGCTTTCGATTCTTGCCTTCTTTCTTCCTAACCCTAAAATAACCCTAAAACATGATGGCACGATGCTTGCATGCAAAACTCTGAAAATGGCAACTAAAATAAAAAGAGGCCTTTTGTTGTGAGCCCTTGGATGTTGGACCATTGAAAAAAAAAGGCTAAATCAACGACTAAGAAATGGTGCACTCTAGATGTATGCATTAGTACATCCATTCGAATACGCCATGAAATGTTAGGAAAACCTTTGTGAAAAGCGTACAAAAACACAAAGAAAACCCCCTGTTATTATGCTACATATTCATTCAATCTATGCATCTTATTTATTTCTGACCGGTTCGGCGGTTTTGCACCACCGACCGATTCTAAAAGTTGCTCAGCTCAATATTGGGCCGAGTTCTATAACATCAAATAGAACTCTGCATCTCAGTAGGGATTTTGTATAAAGGTAAGCCTCTTATTTTTCCTTTGTGAACCTAGAAATGCTCAAGATATCTATTATGTAGATGTTCGCTAGTTCTCCTTGAAGCAATTAGAACTAAATGCTACATAATTACTTCCAAGGAATTATTTTGATCTCCATGAGCCTTGATTAAGTTGTCTCATTATGAGTATAGTGATTAGATAACCTTTTCCTCAGCCATCCTTTCCACAATTTCGATCTGATCAAATTTCTCATTCCCCTTTCAGATCACAATTATTATTCTCTTTACAATCTAATTCTTCTGCTAGTCGTTTGAACATGTTGCCACTTAATGCCTTTATGAATATGTCAACCAATTGATCTTCAGATTTAATAAAACTAAGCTATATTAAATTTCTGTTCACCATTTGCCTAATAAACTGCATCTCCATTTCGATGTGCTTGGTTCTTTCATAAAGGATTGGGTCCTTAGAGAGTTTGCATCTAGAAAGTACTGGCATCTTAATAGAATTGCTATCTTGCATGTTAAACTTTTCAAGTATAGATTGCACATACCCGGTCTATGTTAGTGTAGAACCTTTCTTTTCTTGTCTCAAACTACTTCAATGCCAAGGAATTTTTTTAACTCAGCCAAATCTGTCATTTGAAATTTGCTTTTGAGTATTGTTTTGCAGCAGTCTAGTATTTCTGTGCCATTGGCAATCATTATACAGTCATCCACGTACAATGCTATTATGCAATTAATTATTTTCTTCCTTGTAAATGTACATGTTTCCATCATTATCCAGCTTCTTGAACTCCTGCTCTCTAAGAATGAAGTCAATACACTTATATCACTGCCTGGGTGATTGTTTCAACCCATAGACAGCCTTTTTGAGCTTCCAGACTTTGTCTTTTCCCCTTTTATACCCTGGAGCCCCATGAATATGTTCTCCTCTAAATCAGCATTTAGAAATGTGATATTTATGTCCATATGATGTAGTTCCAGTCCCAAGGCATTTGTAAATACTATCAGCATCCTGATGTTAGTTAATTTCACAACAGATGAATACGTGTCTCTATGATCTATTCCTTTCTTTTGAGTAAACCCTTGGGCTACTAATCTAGCCTTATATTTGGGATTGCCTTCAACATCCAATTTCAATTTATACATCCATTTGTTGCCTACCACATTTGTCAGCTTTGGAGGATCTATCAAAAGATCTCCTTTCCTCGTCCATTGCTTGTTTCCATTTGGCTGCATTAGAATCACTCAATGCATCCTCAAAGTTTTCTGAAACTCCAGTCTTCATTACTAATAATACTTCATTATTGTTCCTATTTTCCATTATTCTGTCTCCCACTTCCATGATGGAAAGTTCCGTTCTTACGTAATTTAGTATAAGGTAGAAACTTTTTTGCTTTCCATCTTGTCCATTATTCTTAAATAAGCATGCAAAGTGCATATATGCACTCTCTTCAAAGGAATTCCAAAGACAAGGATCAATTATTTATCTTCCTTATCTCGTTTAGTTCAGTATTAGGGGAGCACTCCAAAGTACTCTTTCCTTTTCCATTCCAATCTACCTTAGCATATAAACAATATGGGCATGCGTGAGTAGTCTTACCAGATCCATGCTTCATGTTGTACATGCACTTGATTGTCTTCAAATCAGCACCAAAATGTCATTCCACCTCGTAATCTCCATCGCCAGGATCATTTAGCTTCTATCCAACTCTATAAGCAGCAATCAAAGTAGGAATAGATGTTTGTTGAAAGACCAATCAGAGAACACCATGATTTTCTTCAGGCACCTGAAAGATCCTTATCCACCAAGTGTGATCCTCTGACTACACAAAATTTGCCTTCATCACTATCAGGACTTGACAGTGCTTTATTCATTAGTGTCAAAGATACCCTTTCATATCCCTCACCTTTGATGAGTTCCATCTCATCCAACTTTATACATATTTGCAGTTTGTACATTCTTCCAATTTCAAGTCATAGAAACGAACTAATAGCTGAAGCATCTTAGTTAGGTCCATCCAACAATTTTTTTTTCCTTGGATGCTCTGCCAGAGATTCAAGGTATAGTCCTTGGATAAAACACTTTGCATTCCAAATTAGACCTTTCTGAAATCGAAACATGGAATTTTGGAGTTCTATTTTTTTTAGAAGGGTCAACTCACTTGACTTCATGTTAAAAGTTGCTCGAGACTTGATCAATGCGATCAACCAGGCAAAATTTGAGTTCATAATAAAGATGCTATTTATGAATGTTAAGTCAACAGTTGACTCTTGTGGTAAGGCTCCTATTGGAATGCTAGGTCAATCAATTGACTTCATGATAAAAGTTGTGTTTTAGGATATTTGAAGAACCCTTTTTTTTAACAAAAGAAATTATTTTGGCATTGGTTATTACGATTACTATTCCATACACTTATCCATATGGTTGCCTTCTTTATTTAAAGTTGCTATCAGGACGTTTACTAAGGCATTTGATCTTTGGGGTGGAAGTTGCTATTTTTGAATGTTTTGTCAATCAACTTTTGGACGGAGGTTTCTATGTTAGATCTTTTTGGCATAAAGCTAGGGAATTTTAAATCCCTTAATCATTTAATCGGGAACTTTAACATCGTTGAGATAAATGATTATGGGCTTTTTAATGTGTTATTGGTGGGTAATACCACTGTAACCAACGGCTGAGATTTGATGTCAGCTATAAAACTTGCGGGCAGGAAATTATCTTTAACTAGTGTTACTATGTTCCCTCTCAGTGTCTAGGTTCTTCCTATTAAGGAATTATCTTTAACTAGTGGGAATTATCTTTAACTAGTGTTATTGTGTTCCCTCTCAGTGTCTAGATTCTTCCAATTACATGCTGCACTTGTTGAAGGCCAATCATTCATAGTTCATCGTGTTGATAAGTCCAAAATTCATACTTAGTGGTACTTAGTGTCCTTTTTGTTGTCTCTTCTTTTTTCTTTTGGAAGTTTGAATCACTTAGAGCAAGCATTGCATCCTTGAGGGTGAACACGTGGGTTCACAGAATAAAACCATTTATCAGCGATTTGTGTCCAATGTGCGGTGGTCGTGCTAAGAACTTAGAACACTGCATGTTCTTGTGCACAAAGATTCAGCCCGCATGGCATTGGGTCCAACGCCTCTGTCATACCTCTCTCCGTAGTCAAGAGGTTCTTTTAGGGATGTACCCTAGCAGGTGGCCCCAGGTTAAGAGACTAGCCTTCCATCTGTGTAAGGCATGGCTACTGTGGCTCATTTGGAAGCATCGATGCATGAAGGTTTTCAGGAATGAAGAGTTGCATCCTGATGCATTGATCTCTCAGTTGAGATACAAACTATAACTCTCCTACCTGGCGTCCCCTCGGAAAGAATAGTTCAAGGCGGCTATCTAGGAAACGACCCTCCTTATTGTAGACAATAATGACGTATTCATTCTGTGAGTTGTAGGATAGGTTAATGAGCTATCCGAGCTGTCGTTCGGTTGCTCGGGCATGTGTACCTCTGTGTCGCTCTTCTTGTACTTTATTTCTTACTAATTAATTAATTTGATCCTTCAAAAAAAAAAAAAGGAAACAATTAATATGACAAGAAATTTATCGTGGCGGATTTCTCTTTTTCTAACCCACTTATAAGAGGTGGATTTGTGTCAAGGCCGCCTCGATAAATTTCTCGCGAAACATTTCTCTTTTTCTAACCCACTTATAGGAGGTGGATTTGTGTCAACGCTGCCCCGATAAATTTCTCTTTTTCAACTCACTTGTGTGATGTTCGTCTTGGTGTCAGTGGAAACCAAAGTAGTCTAAGTCAAGCAAGCATTACTCAACAATCTTGGTATTTATCCAACTCATCATATGTTTGTTAGGCCGATGAAGAAAAAATATGATAAATGAGACTACTTCACCCCACCCCCTCCCCCCTTTTTTTTGAAGGATAAAGAATTATACTATATTGAATAAATGTTACATGACTACATAGCAAATAGACACCATCCTACACAAGTTCGAAGAGGGGGTAGCTACAGAGTCAACCTACAACCTTACACTTGCTGTTGAGGATTCCTAGCCACTAAAGTTTGAAATTCCTCCATATTATCTCCTTCAATTTTTGCGCTTTTGTGAATCTAAACTTGTTGGAAACTATCGTCCAAAGAGAATGATGATATCTATTGCACCCAATGCTAATGTCAAATGTGCGTCTGTTCGAGATGGGAACCATAAGTTGTTCTCTCACACGATAGTACATGGGGTGAGGAATAATGTTTCCTCACAAAAAACCTTGCACCTTATTTAAACACCATTGCTTTACGATATATCCTATATCACATTCTAACGCCTCCATCCCCTCCTCTATACACGCATCCTTTGTGCTCTCAACCATAGCTATAAGCATATCATTGCTTTCAACCATCGCCGTAACCATATCATTGTCCATTGTTAGCTATTGTGTGATGCCATTGAATGTGAAGTTGGTTTCGAAGATCTAAGACTCGCCTAATTTCATCTAGTTTGAGAATCTGATGACAACCCAATGTTGCACAATATGAATATGTGGAACAACAAACAATATGATTGTTATTTTCATCTTAGGCCTTTTTTCCATGGTAGTCGTATTTCCAAAAATCACATATTTTATCAAATGTTGTTTGGCCACCTATTGTCCTAAAAGAAAATCGATTTTCCACTATGAAAATAAGGCATGTCTTATTTAGGTTCGGAATAGGTTTGGATCGTAAATGGAGTCTTATTTTATTCTGGAGGATTTCCCTCGCCGTAAAATAAGACACTAGTCTTATTTAGAAATATAACTAACTTATTTTTGCATGGTTTTCCACTAGTATTTTAGTGGTGTCATATTTTATGACTATGATGCGTTGATCAACAATGTGAGAATCCATCATATCATCCTATGTCTGCTGTCTTTGGGGTAAAAATTAATAAAGCAAGATAAAAGGTAAAAGTCTCAGATAGTGCCAATATATATAAAGTAGTGCTAATATATAAAGTAAGTTGTATATAGTGGAAAATACAAAAAACACTTACCTAAATATGTAGAAGGTGGGAATACAAAATCCAACCGCATTTACATTGGAACATTAAGGTCTAGACGAGTGGGAGAAAAGGGAGGCCGCCCTCCTCTTCTCTCAATCCGGCACTGCTGCTGCATTCTTGAGGAGATTTTGAAATCCGTAGGGCTAGTAGGAGGCTCTTTCTGTCAATTTAGAGGATCTACACAAATCAAGGTCACCGGGTTCCTCTTTTCTTGAAGTCTTTTTCGTATGCGCTCTCAAAGGCTTACAGGTAATCCACTAATGTGGATCTTTTTGCTCTAATGCATCAGATGCATTATGTTTCCTTGCAAACATGGAGGATCTTGGCAGGTTTTTGTGATTTTTCTGCAATCCAAAGACTTCCAGCCATCATATCTGGATCTTTTATCTGGATCTTTTATCTGGATCTTTGTGATTGAGCCGGCCTGGAAAATTGTAGAGACAACCTATTTTCTCCCGATAGGAACACACCGAAGGATACATGCGGCCCATAAGGTGGAGCTAAAATCATGTTTAGCTTTTGAGGAAAGAATTCTTCTAGTCATTTGGTTACTTGCGCCTCATCTTATTCCGTGTTCTTTAAACAAAGCCAGCTTGATTTCCTTCTCTTCCTTTTGCTCTTTCTTGCTAGCGTAAAGGTTTAGAGTTGTCTTTCTTGAAAAGAATGAGTAGTTTGATCCATTCTACATATCCGCTTAAAGAAATGGACTCAATTGTGATTGCCGAAGCTAGGGATATGTTGTGGTACGTGATGACGCCTTTATATCATAAGCCGATTTTTGAGGGGAAATCTGGTGGATGGGCTTATGTGTCTAGCTAGCTTCGTGTTGATTGTTTCACTTCCCGAAATGCAAAGATCTCATTTGGGTTCATTTTCCGTTAACTAATTTGCGCTTCGATCAAAATATAGGGGCATTGGCGCCTTCTTTGAGAAATGTGGCGATTTCTCATGTTACTCCCCGCTTTTCTCATCTTCTACTCTTGCAAAAAGATTTTGAACATTCAAGATATATCTGCGCAGCTTTTGGAAAATATATTCTTGACTCGTAGTATTCTCCTCTCCTGGTTTGGAAGATGTTGATTTGGATCCCGTGAGTACAAACTAGCGTAAGAAGAGGTTGAGAGAGACCTATGAGTACTAAAGCTTCAAGCATATGGCATCTGATCCATGTGGGATCATTGTACTTAATTTTTATCTGATCCATGAGGGATCATTACTTGTGATAATATTTCCAATCTTATGAATAAAGTCCACATTAAAATCACAAATATTTATGCCTGAAGTCTCTATGTCTGCCGGATTTTGATCCTCCTTTCCAACAAAGGTTTTTGCAAAGATGTAGAACGAAAGAGCGCACTCTCTCAATAATAACTAATAATTTCTGGATTTAGAAATCTGGAGCAATATTCCCGACCATTTGTTAGAGTAGGTTCTTCTCCATCTTCCATTGCCAAGTCCTTAGATTGGCTTCTTTTCAGCCGCCCTTTCGAAGCGCAGGGCCTCCACAAATCCGCCGAAAAAAGTTTACCAGTTGTTGTACCCAGAAAAAAGATTGGGTACGTGTCAATAAAATAATAAAGAATAAAGGAATCGAATCTAAGGAGAAAGAATTATAGATGTGTAGAAAACTAAGGCCTTAGCTTACAACTGCACATTGGCACGTAAAGACAGGGATAGCAAGCAACTAAAAAATTGACCATGAGTTTATGCCAAAAGTTCTTACATTCGACTCACATTCACCAAAACCCACACTTTTTATCCTCTACTCTACAATTCGGAAGAATACATTACACTTATTCAATTGACCATGTCATGAGTGAAAGACAGCAATATAACCATTCTATATATATGAATGTAAGGAGCTTTAACAGATGTACATAAGGTAAAGAATTCCTTATATAGGAATTCCATCACAATCGATCATGAAATATAAACCTCCAATTGGAGGCAAAATTCAAAAGCCATACAAACAGATTGCCTGGAAAAACCAGGCAATAGCAAAATTTTACGCATTGGGGCATGAGAGAAGGGCATCCTAAAATTAGCCTTCAGCTGCTCGCCCAAATTTCTGGCTGATGTAAATAATCTTTATGACCTGCGAACCATACTTCCAACGAGAACAGTCCTTAATATACAGATGGCAACTAGGAGGATTGTCTATATAGATAAATCAGAAGATTATAAATGCTGGATTATCTGGAATTTGATGATGCAAGTTCTATTAATGATCGCCGATGATAGAGAGTTCGCTGAGTTCTGTATTTGTGAATAAAATCTGTTAGATCGGTGCTGCCAGTTAGGAACTTGGTTTGTAGTTCTTCTGAATCTTTATCAATGGAGTTGATAGCTCCTGCAAAACCTGCAAGGGTCAGATACCTTAACATGATTTAAGAAACTTCAATATTTTATTACACTGACCCTGAAGCTGGCGGCGAAGTGCAACTGCAGATAATTGCTCTGCAATTTTAGATTCCATCCTTCTAGCTTCAGTAAATTTATGCAAAGCATCTGGAAGTTTTATAGTCTTAATAACATTGCACTGAAAAGCAACATACAGGATGTTTAGTTCTTCATCTACTCAGTGAGATATAGATCATAAAAATTACTTAATTTAAATTACCTGGTCAAGAAGCTCGGTCACAATTACACTTTTGTTTAAATTGCTTCCTGTTCATAGAGAAAACCATCATATAAAGACAAGAACGTGATTTGTAAGAGCACATTGCTAAATTTTACTTCGACATGGAAAACAGTCTTCTAAATAGAGTCTTGCATTACATAATTCCACTGAAGATATATCCAAATATAGTTCACATTGTAACTACCCAAGTCTACTTCTGCTACAAGTAATTTGAATTCTGAACAAACTGTAATGTCTAAAATACACATTCTAGATAATATATGCAATCTGCACCTCAAACTGCTCTTGATAATGTATCAGCAAACGGACCAACCAAAAGAAACAGGCAATATAAAGATGACTTTCTTACTTGCAAGATCAAGATTTCCTTTGGTGAGTTCCCTCTTTATCTGGATTACATTTATAGAACGAAGCAATTAGTCAGTAATTGATTGCAAAGCCATGGTAAATGGCCTAAGATCAGTTAGTCCAAGATTGAAAGGTAAAAGCAAAAGATAACAATAAGTGGCCATGAAAAAGATAGCGGCTGAAATGGACATTTAGGAGGGAAAAAAGGAAATATACTAACATCATTTAACTCCTTGATATCTTCCACAGTCTGGAGATGCTGCATGTACTCCTCTTTGCCAGACAACAATCTCCGAAGATTATCAGTACTGCCCATTATAAATTCATGTCAGAATATAACTATAGCCACAAGATAATAAACTGAATTATTTCGCACTGAATCTGTCTTACCTCATTGTTTTGAGAGCCAAAAGTGTGTCACTGATGCCATTTGGAAGAGGCTTGGACTGCTGAAAAGGAAGGGAGGGGGAGAGAGGAGTAGCAGGCCTAGGAGAATATGGAATAGAAGCAGGGGAGCTTAGTTTTGAATTGCGGTTTTTATTTAAATCCGAATTTTCCTTTTGATGTGATTTCTTCCCATTTTGCAGCTCACTGGGTGATAATATGTGAGATGGACTCATTGCTGGACCAATTACAGATGGTGGATACCATGATTTTATCGGAATAGAAAGTGGTAGGTCTGAATGATGCTGCTTGTGCCTATTCCTGAATGAAGGAAACACAATCTTTTAAGAAACTCTCAACATACACAGAAACAAATACAACACATTTTAGCCTATTGTGGATGTGCATGGTATGCATGTGTATGTCCCATAAGAACTGCCGTGCACAAGACTGAAAACCATTTGCAAAGAAAAAAGGTACAAAAAGGCAACATCATTTCTAATTTCAATCCAGCTAAGCTAGTCTTTCTCAATTGGACTTGCAAATAGAACTAAAAGTTTCATCAGAGTTTTAATGCTTATAAAGAAATCTTAGGTCTCACGCTAAACATGATGGGTATTTTGGCATGATCCTTATTTGCTGTACCAGAAGCATTCAAACGACTCTTTTTACCCATCTTTTTCTCTGTCTTTATTTGTATAGGATTCTCCCTAGACAGATAAAACAGTATTTATGCTGTCTTGACCAATATATAGAGCTTGCGTTGTCTCCACTCAATCTCATTTCCTAGTGAAAAACTATGATACAATGGATCATGTTATTCCATAATGAGAAAGACCTAAGACAAAACTGGATGGCTCATAAAGCCGAGAAGTGAACCTAAAACGATTAACAAGGAGCAGAGAGGTCTTAACGTAAATTTGGACTGGACTGTAATTCTATGCGTCCCGAATGAAATTGGAGCTAAAACAAAGGCAAGATCATGTCCAAAAGAAGCCACAACTACAGATCCATTGATCAATAACAAGAAAAACAATTCCAACAAAGGCGTGATAGACCTTTCCCTTGAGTGCTACAATGACAAAACAAGGAAACAGGACAATGCAAGGAAACAGAAAAAAGAAAAAACTTACTTCCTAAACATGGTGATCATATGCAGATTGAATTCGAAGAGGCGGGCAAGTGGGTCGGCGAATCCGGCCTGTAGAATTGAGCAGAAGGGGAGAAAAAGGACGGGACCCTCTGCTAGATGTGGGTCAGATGGGCGCTTCTTCTTGCAGCGTCTAAAGATTTGAAATAAGGGTATGTTGGTGTGTAGGAAGGAGACTAGGATACGCGTATGACACTTGGAAAAGGAAAGGGACCACCAGGCACTAAAATTCCTCTTGTTTAGTTTTTAACTTATTAGCAATTTGACATCCAATGGTGTAGCACTGGGCATTTAATGGTCTACCAAACGAGTCAAGAGATTGGCACATGGAGGTTTTATATTCATCAAGATGTCCAGCTTCTATTCATGTTCCTATAGTCCCCTTCACATTTACTAGGCCTATTAAGCTTTCTAAACTATGTGTGTTCCTCGAGTTCTGCCTCATGTCCCTCCCCACATTGTTATGTTAGCATTGTTATTTTCCCATATTGTTATTACTGTAAGGTTTTTCCCTCGAAAATCTTTCGTGGTAAGGGGTATTTAATAATAATAATAATAATAATAATAATAATAATAATAATAATAATAATAATAATAATAATAATAATAATAATTCTATTCACCAAGCCATTTAGGCCCCCAGGCCTCTATGGCAAAAGTTTACAAGAATAGTATGCCCTCATCTAGAGCATTATTAGACTCATATTCTGCCATAAGATTGAACAAACCAATTATGTCTTCTCCTTCTTTCCACATTTCTCTAACATATGAACTCAAGGTATGAGCAGGAAGATCAAACAATTCCTTCAAGGTAGACATGTAAATTCCATGCTTGACCCTTATATATATGTGCATAAAAGTAGCATTCTAGTAGAGCATGTTTTTCTGTCTCTAGCTTTGGGTCTAAACAACCGGGACAAAATCTCTCTTCACGAACTAACCCATGCATTCTACCAGTCTCAATATGCAAAATGTGAGATGACAATCTAAGCTGCGAGATTGTCACTTGTTTATTTCTGCTGATATGAGAGGCTAAATAAGCTTGATCAGTGTAAACCTTTAGGTCCTTTATCTCTTCCAAGTAGAACCATTTCTTTATGTCTCCGTCTGCACTTAGCTGCCACATTTTCTTAACTGTTATGCATGTTACATGTTCGCGTACTTCCTTGTATCCCATGTCCAAGCCATCTAGCAGCCCACCTTCTTATATCAGCATGCCACCCTCTTTCTCCTGACTGTTCTAATGCCAATTGGGCCACCTATCCAAGTCCATGGCAAAAATCTTATTAGCATAGGTGATGGCTCTACAAACGCCTCTACCTCAAAGGGCAGTAAGCCTGCTTTTGCAAGGAGCATGCAATACGGTGTTTGAGATTTCACACCTAATTCCTAGAGGAGGAACCATTTTTGAATTTTTTCAATCTCTTGCCAGCAGGAGAGTCCAGGCCTCTAGATTGGGCTACTATATGACACTACCGGCTTTACCTGTATGCCGAAAAGCAACTTCCTTAGATTCTAGTGCTCAAAATTATTCACTTTGCATTGGTGCATGTTATAGTAAAGCCCTAAGGCTTCCAGAAGCTCTCTTTCGAGCAGTTACAGTCCACCTATAGTCATTTGTTATATCAATGCCGAGATAAGTGGTCTCTTCAACTTCCTCCTCTTCAATGGCAGAAGGTGTGGTCTTGGGCATGGGACAAGCTACTTCATCCTAAAGTGGCAGTTCTTTGGTGGCAGATTCTTCATAGGTGTCTGCGGGTTAATGTGCTTGTCCATAAGTTTAACCCTAGAATATCAAATCAGTGTCCAGTATGCAAGCGTGGATCTGAGACCATTGAGCATTGCTTTTTCATGTGTGAACACCTTAGACAGGTATGGGACTGGTTGTTTTCCCTTTTTCAGGTTTCACTAACAAGTCAACAACTGCTTTTGGCAATTTACCCAAGTACCTGGACAGAGTCACAAGGCCAGGCTTTTCATCTAGCAGCATGATGGTTGCTTTGGACTATCTGGAAAAGACGAAGATTGGTAATCTTCAAAGGTCTGGATGTGGCAGATAATCGTGTTCTCCAAGAAGCTCAAGGTTACATTGTAAAGTCGTATCATTGTTCTTCACTTGCCCCTCGCAAGAGGCGATTGATTTTTGAGGAGTATTTGGATGTGCACTCTTATGCTTAGGCAGGTTGCTTCACTCGGTGGGTCTCTGCTTATCCGCTGAGATTTTATTCCTGTCTCTGCATTTATACTTGTATTTGACTCTTTGATTGAATAAAGTCTGACGTCCTTCAACAAAAAAAAAAAATGCCGAGATACTTATATTCTTTCACCTGTTTCAAAGGATTCTCTTTTACTGTAAAAATGGTTGAATCATGACCACCAACAGCCATTATCTTGGATTCATGACCACCAACAGCCATTATCTTGGATTTGTCTGCATTAATTTGCATACTTTTATGCTCACAAGCCTCTTGTAACACATCCAAGTGTTGTTCAAACTCATTTTGGAAATCAAAATTATATCATCCGCTAAAAGTAATAATTGCACAATATACTTACCTAGTTTTGCCCCAACACCACCGAGTCTAGCTAACCATCCCTCCAAATCATCTATGAACAGACCGAAAATCAATGGGGAGCAGGGAACATCCTTGTTTAGCCCCAATAGTGTTCTCAATACATTCAGGTCCAATAAAAGGGAAGGAGAGTTCAAGATGACCTTGTTGTAGAATAAGCGACCGCTTGCCTAATTTCCAATGGTACCTACAAAAGGTTTAACCATGAGGCAAGATCTTTCCTTTTTACCTTGTCAAATGCTTTAACTAGATCAATAAAAGCAAAATATCTCTTATTTCTTGATCTCTTTGCGCCCTCGGCCAATACTCTCAAAGTAGCCAGATGATCAAGTGTCGAGTATGTTTCTCTAAAGCCTGCTTGTCCAACTGCTCGGCCATCATAAGAGTCTGCCCAATTTCCAAGCGTTTGTTCAACCATTGAAGCAAACAATTTAGCAAAAATACTACCCACGAGAATTGTGCAATAGTTCTTTATGTCATTTCTGTCTCTTGATTTATGTACCGGGATAACTCTACTTAAGCACCAATCTTGCAGAAAATGTCTTATTAAAAGCGCTCCATTACAAATTTCCCCTAAGAGGGCATAAAGTGTGTACCTCCCATTTTAACAATTCAGTTGACATGCCATTAGAGTCACTAGCTTGACAATTGCCCATGATCTTCAAAGCTTCCTGCAATTCTGCACTGTAAAAATTGGGGTGGCATCCCCCTCACAGACCATCGGGTCCATACATGGCGTATTATATAATTCATTTACCCATGCCAACAAATCCTTTCTAGAAATATCTCCCATCAATTTTTGCTTTTTAGACCGGTTAAAAAACCTTTTTGGATCTATATCCATTTCATGCATAAGCATTTCAGTATGGTTTTCTCATCCAAGCACTTAATAAGCTTTCTATAATGAACAAATTTATCAGGATCCGTGGATTGTTTCCATGTCTCTTTTGATGATCTGCGACTGAAGACAAGTTACAACGAGGTGCTGATGCACGATGGGTTGCCATCATGAATGGAGTAGAAAAGGATGGAATGAGTTTGAATTGGAGATTAGTAAGAACCTGCATTGAAGTACGCATGTAATTAAAAAACTATTTATTTTTGTAAAAATTACACGAAAGTAGCGATGGTTCTAAGTACGCCCGATTTGGGTTGGCCTCCCGCGGAAACCCTTCCGGGTTTTAATGGAAACCCTTCCGGGTTTTAATGGAAACCCTTCCGGCTTTCCATGGAAACCCTTCCGGGTTTTAGTGGAAACCCTTCCGGTTTTCAATAAAACCCGGAGGGGTTTCCATGGAAACCCTTCCTTTTTCCGTAAATTGAAAACCCTAAGGGTTTCCACTAAAACCCTAAGGGTTTCCATGGAAAGCCTAAGGGTTTCCATATTGGAAAGCCTAAAGGGTTTCCATGGAAAGCCTAAGGGTTTCCACAAAATTATTTTTTAAATATTTACACACGTGAGCCTTTATGGCTCATGCCTTTCCACACCTGGACGCCCGACATTAAAGGCGCCGTCCATCGAAGCGCACGTCACTCAAAATTTGATCAAAATTCAAATTTTGAGTGGAAACCCTTCCCGATTTCCTTGCATGATGGAAATTGGGAAGGGTTTCCACAGGAGGAAGGGTTTTCCACAGGGATGAGGAAAACAAAGTTAGGTTTCCACATGAGAAGGAAAAATAGGTTAGGTTTCCACATGCGCTTAGAAACTTCGATAGTGCGTGCGTGTGAACTAGAAACTAACTCGAACTTGACTGCATTATCGCTTTCTTCCTTAACCTTGTCAAGGGAATTATGAGCGAGTTTTGATTTGAATTTTGGTCCGATCTTCCTGAGAAGCAATGCCCTGAAGCATTGATTTTGGAGAAGCCCAATTCTTTTGAATATCGTCTGATTTTCTCAAGGATCCAGCTTCTTCATTTACAGGCAGCAGCCAGTTTTTAGCAGTCATCAGCATATGCTAGGTATATGCCAGCATATACTTGAATATGCCCACATACCCACATAAACGAGGGTTTGCCCCCTAGGGCAACCCAAAATTGCTGCTTGAAAGCATATGGAAAGTCTAGATTGCCAATTGTTTTTATGGTCTTTGAATGTCTAATGAAGAAAAAAAAGAGTCTCTACCAAAAATTAAAGATCACTTAGCATCATGTGAAATTACTCTCACTGTGAAGTGTGAAAGCTCATTGTTGCAACAGAATATAAAATCTCAACAATTATATTGAAGCCGAGCAAACTAAAATAGTGTACTTGAAAACTCAACAATTATATTGAAGCTGAGCAAACTAAAATAGTGTACTTGAAAACTCAAAAGTAGCACATGCAGTTGACTCTGTTGACCTTTTGAAGTCACACTAATAGCCACACTAATATCCCATTAGCAAATTTGAGAATCGTCTGATCCACTTAAGAGGTGGCCCTCTTTGAAAGGGCTCAAAGAAAGACCATAACCCTCATTCTTATGGCGACTGTTGTGAAACTAATAGTGCATAAATGCTAAAATGTATCAGTATCTTTAACATGCTACAATGTTCTTTCAAATTTATTGAATCTCTTCATATATCTGAGCATGGCAAACATGGTTATTTCCTCACCGTCTTACCTTTTGTCAAACTCATTGAACTTGCATGCATCCAAGATCTTGGCAGAATATAATCCCTTGATTGAGAGACAGCATGAGCAAAAAAAACATCAATTTTAAAAAGTACAATAATCTTGCGTTTATTTTTCATCACAATCTCCAGTACATTCATGAAATGGGCATGTAAATGCCTTGTCTCCAGTGGAAAAACCATTTAAAAAATACTAACAATGGCATTTAAAAGACAAATAGCTCGCAAACATCATGATATGCACCCAGTTAAAATTTATAGGACTTTGCATTGCAGGTTTCGATCAGCTAAACCTTAAAAGGTGTGCGAGTAATCCGTCTCCATAGCCTCTAGGAAAAATAGATGGATCTCTGTCCTTTCTAAAGTAGCATGTGCATCGCCAAACACAACTTTCGCTTTAGTTATATCCTTCCTCAAATCAAGCTTGCGATTCAAAGTTCTGCAAATTCTATTAAAGATATGTACTTACCTCCCAAACTTTATCAGAAAAATGGAATGTTTGCACGTTCGCTGTAGAAAAAACCCATTTAACAATAGCAACGTTTGAAACTACTCTAACCCCATTATTGCTATTGCAGTCATCTACACAGAATTTTGCCAGAATTTCAATGACAGTTAATTGAAGTGAGTGGTCTGGTGCAATTTTTAAAAAGAAGCAACCACAGTCAAAACAAAGAACAAGGCAAACTATGGCCCTAAGCACAAACTAGCCCATCAGCCTTCCAAAGCTAACTAGCATCTATCTCTGAATGCGACTAGCATCTATCTCTGAATGCTAGCTTCCCATCAAGTATAACCTAACACAAGCTACAATCGTTTCTCACACCTGTGGTTAACAAATGAATGCAACTTGGCAGAAAGTCTGTGCAGGTCAAATAGGAAAGATGTTTTATCCACTCCGGCGGTTGCAACCACAAAATCATTGAAAGGATTTAAGGATTTAATGACCAAAGAAATGAGATTAACAAGCCAGAAAACATGCCTGGATAAAGGATACCGCTGGTAACATGACATCATACCTCAGATATGTGTGCAATGACATGCAAAAGCTGTTCACAGTACTGCATGTCCTCAAGTTTCAGATGACTAGATTGCCATCATTTCCAACTGATCCAAAAGGCCAAATGAGCCATCATCTCCAACTGATCCAAAAGGCCAAATGATTCTCCTGCCTTAAATGTACAAGCTAACTTGCATTTATTTGTAATTTTGAGTACAGAATAGAATGGGCGGAAAAATCCAATCACAGATTAAGCAGCCAACATAGGCTGTTGAGGAGGGAAGAACAGCGACCTGAAAACAGCAGATTTGTCGCAAACAGGGATATCCACAAAATTAGTAACAGGATAACTAGCAGAAAGGAGCCCAACATGGAACACCAGATTGTTACCCTGCAGCTATACAGAATCTATATTCCACCAAACCAACAAAACCTTAACTGTAATGCCTGAGAGTGCGTAAGAGCCCCATAAGATGCATATCCTTTGATAGTAGTACCATAAGAAACAGTCTGTGATAAGAACTGACTTCTCTGGAGAAGACAGAAATTCCCAGAAACCCCAAACCAGCCTATCCACAGGAGCAAGAAGAATTATCGATTCCAAGCCTGGGCAACACGATGGATCCATAGCCACGATGCTCCACAGTCACACATCATGCATAATAAAGAAATTTAGGCATCTAGAGCTTCGTCTTTTCAATAAACAGGGGGTACACTTAGATCAAACTGAGCAGAGCTTAGCCATCGCCCGGAATACAGTGCATCCTTCTAACTGTGCTCTCTAGTCTGCGATATTAACTGGAAAAGGAAAAGAGAAGTGTTAGATTATGCAAAGAATGAAAGATTCAAGAAATTTGAAGATCCTTGATTCTCTTAAATTGGCCGCTTACATTTTGGGCAAGGCTTTCGTTTTGCAAGTAACCTGTCATACCATAAAATAAATTATATTCACCTCCGCAAGATTGAAACATACAGAACAAAAAAGAAAGTAATGTTACTTGAGATCAAACTGAAATGCTTGAAAACCTCGGATACAATGCTGCAGCCATAAAACTCTGCTTTTGGACCAACGCGGATCACGGCTTAGGGCTTGGGCTTGCGACTCAAAGACCCCATTGGTTGTTACAGCAAAAGATTCCCAGCGGCCATGCATTCCAGAGCCATAAAAAACCCACTTCGAACTGCAAGACCATGGCAATGGCATCGATCTTGGTCTATGAATGCAGATCTTGCATTATAGATATAGGAAAAAGTAAATCTAAGTTTATAGCACAAAAAATGGCAACTATTTGATATAGACGTCCATTTTTTATTGGAAAAATGCTCTGGAGTTTCTCCAAATCAGCTCCAAATCACCATTTTTGGATTCAAACTTCAGTTTTTGGAATCAAACTTCAGTGTGGAAAATCGATATCATGCCGGCATGACTGCCAACAAATAATACAGACGGCCATACTAGCAGAAAGAAATCGTGGGCAGAAAGCTTGGCTATGGCTTTTAATCTGAAGTTTCTCCAGGCGGCACCGGAGAGGTAGCCGTAGGAAAAAAAAAAAATCTTCTGAAAAAGCTTCCTCAAAAATAGCGGTGTTGAGAATTTAATTCTATCATTAATGAATGACGGATATCTTCCCCCAAAAAAATCTATTTTTAGTGGAAACCCTTCCGGGTTCTAATATGGAAACCCTTCCGGGGTTCAATGGAAATCCGGAAGGGTTTCCACTTAAAACCCCGGAAGGGTTTCCATTAATTTATTTAATAACCCCAATCGGGGGGAGATAGTGTGAGCGCGAAAGTAGTTTGCAATATGTGTGAGAATTTATGAATTTGTTTCATAATCAAATAGTCAAGGCAACATGGATGGAAGATTTTACATCAAATGCTTGCAGCACCTGAATGACCTATACCCAAAGTCTCATAAAATGTGCCTTTATTTAAGAGATTTATATTCATATATTTTTATAAGACAAAGATAAACTATGCTCAAGTTGTCCAAGTTATAATAATTCCAAGGGAGGTTTACATACATACCCCGTATAAAAGGGATGCACAGAAAGGGATTTTTTTCTCTTTCGAAATGTATGTATACCTACATGGCGTCTTACGTTTTGAGCTAGGATATGGTGCATACTTACGGCAGGGGAACCTAGCTGCTTATCTCGAGCAACTGTAATGTTACGGTGAAGCCCCCGCTTCATTCTCTGCAGTTCTTGCTAATGCTTCAAAATAGCAGTTCTCTGTAGGTCAGGTAGGTCTATTTACGAATCTATGGAGCTTTTGATTTGCTAGGTTTTGGCTTTTGAGAATCTAAAAAAGGAAGGGCATTTGTGTCACATGAAAGAAAAAAAATAGCATTTCTATTTTCTAGAAGAGCAGGGCTAAGGACGAATGTGCAGAGGAGGCATATTCGGCTATGGCAGTGCAACTAATTTGGTGCTTCAGAAGATGGTCTATTCTTCCTTTTTATTATTATTTTTGGGTGTTTATTATCGGTTGGGCTATCCGGATCTCCTGTCTCATGGCATGTTTTCCTTCAGAAGCTTTGCCTTCATAGGCTTTTGACTATGGCAATGCCAAATGAAAGCAAACTGAGCTTGCTTAAGGTTGGGACCTCATTTTGAACTTGGCAAAGACCGCAACCTTATCAAGGAGACATGTTCCCAGCTAATATCCCATTTTTGTGCTACTTGGAAGAAGGTGAATCAAGAAGCTGGTTCGAGTTGAAATAGGGCAAAAGCTAAATGATTCTTTATATCCATAGATGTGCTGTGAAACAGGAGCATGACGACGAGCTATTGATCGGCTGTGGGTTCGCTAAGGGAGTTGGCTTTGATCGGTTTTATCATTTCACAGGTCTGAGTGCAAAGGCTTTGGCCCCTTAAAATATTCGAGCAAGGACTGGCAAAACCTAGGCAAATTAGGTGCATTTTTAGCTTGCCCTTTTTATGCATTCTGGTTCATTTATAAATTATTTTTATTGCCTGCCAAGAATAGGCATCGATCCGAGCCATCGGATCGGCATTCTGGGAAGGGACGAGCAGCTATATATGCACTATTCATTCTTGTGGTTGGTTATCGGCGTCTTCTCACAGCAGCGTCTCTTCCTTGCCCATTGCTTCCCTCCCTACCCGCCCTTTTATATAGTTTGGAGTTTGTTTCATGTTCATGTTTATTTCCTTTTTGATACTAACTCCATTATCCTCCACTCATTAGGTGTTGCTATGGTGATTATTGTCGTCTATTTTTTATATGTTTTTGTTCAGTACTGACCACCCGTTGGGTGATGCTTTTTTCCACCCGATGGCTGATGCAAATTATTTTCCACCCACTGGGTGATGCTATCTCTATATTTTTCCACGTTGGGTGATGCTAGATGATTTCCACCTGTTGGTGATGCTATTTTTCTTTTTCCACCTCTCGGTTATGTTTTCTATTTCTATATATGTTTGTTTATGGTTTCTAACGTCTAATGTGTGTTTTTGCTTGCTGGGGACTATTTTCTTAGGGGGTGCTCGCCTGCCATAGTTGTACCTATTTTATTAACATTTAACGGGTACTTTCTAGGCATTTCTCCCTTTTTCCAGGTTTTACACATTCCATGGCGTTGATGCGCATTTGGGCTGGCTTCACCAATTTCCTAGCTTGCTCTTCAACGCATCCTCGACGCCGTTGGCGACATTTCTCATTAGGGTTTTCCTCGAAAACCCGAAAGGGGTTTATCCCGATGAGAAGTTGTCGCCATTGTCCTCTCTCTTGCCTTTGCATATTTTCTTATTTCATTATGGGGTAGCTAGACATTGTTCCTATGGTCAACTCCCCATTCAGATTTTACCACACAGTGTATACTGCTGCTGTGATGAATGACAAGCCTCTCTATCTATCGGCCGATTTTTGTGTTCTTTGCGAGTCCCTTACCAGAATATCGTACTGTTGCTTACTATCATTTGGGATTAAACTTCAAGGATTGCTGCGTGGAAAGCAAAACCCTTTGATTCATTTGATGTCTGCAAGGTATACAAGGTATATGATTCCTTTTTTTGCATATGTCTGTTTTTAAAGAAACTCCTATCTCTGCAAACTCGCTTCTAATTTTAGTGTAATCGGGCATGCTGCCTATAGAATTTCACTTGCGATCACATCAGGTAAAGAAATGATTTTGGTCTATAATCGTCAAGTTTGTTGCAGAGGAAGTGTTCCTTTCTCATTTGTTCTGTTGCAACTTGAGTTTCTTCTGTATCCATTTTTAAAACAAAGGCTCATTCTTTTATGTTCTGTTAATCTTTCTTTTTGCATTTGTTCAGGTGTACATAAGGCGTCCATTCCTCAGGGCATCATCTAGAGTAACCAGAGATTTCTACGTTTTGTTTGCCAAACACGTATGTGGAACAAACTAAGTGCATATAACAAAGGTCTTTCTGCTCCTAAAAACTAGATGGACATATAACTTATTATTTCAGGTTATTGCATGATATAGTTAATTGCATGTTGGCCATTAATCATTGAAAGCAAGGCTTTGATATTCCCTAGAAATGCAGATTAGAACTGCAGAACTGCATTTGGATGGAATGAATAATGTTGAAACAATATGGGGACAATTTGGAGCAATTTTGGAGGACACCTATGTATATATGTTTATTTTTGTTGTCTTTTTTTATAACAGATGTGCATTCAAAACAAGAAAACTTCTTTTGGCACTAAGGAACAAGTCGAAATTATTCTTCCGAGAAGAATAGAGGTCTACATTCAGGCTACAAGCTATGAAGTGCGACAAGCTATATCAAACCTTTGCTCCAGTTGAGACAAAGGAACAAGCTTCTTAACCCTTTCCTAACAGCTAAATCTGTTATCACATTTAGTAATGAATGTGGTGAATCCAATCAAATGATCCTCCTATAAATGTTTATGCATGTTTGACCCAATTTTACATTTTTTCTTTGGATTGAACAACAGATATATGGCCATTCTGACAACAAAGCAAAGCTAGATCTATCCAGTGTGTCCCAATCATGTTAAATTATTTTTTGCAGGTGAGTTCTATGTATTTCATAGAAAACCTCTTTCATAAAATTGTTGCTTCCAAGTCCCTAAAACTGTTATACATGAATTTTTGCCTTGATATGATATGCTCATTACCAGCCATAGTTTTATACACGTTCTTTTCATATTGTCATGGCAAGAAAGCATTTGGAACAATATTTGGAAGACAACCAAGTGTATATGTTTGTTTTGAAATAAGAGTAGTTCTTTTGACAACAAGAAGTAAAAAGATTGTTTAGCCTCGTTTCGACAAGACAATTCCTGATTTATGAGATTTTACGATGGTGCAAGAATATATGAGAAAAAACTAAGGGGAAATGGGGGTTGGAAGGGAAAGAAAATGATCCTACATATTCAGGGTAGAGTGCAATAGAATTATCTAAACATATATAACTCTCATGGGCAAGATGCCTTGGGCATATTCGGTTGATTCTCGCCACGTATTTTTAGGAATAGGGAAACAAAGAAAAAAGTCAGAGAAAATGAAGTCGAAAAAAAAAATGCTAGGATGTGTTCGATCTATCCGATCCTTCATATTCCACCTCAATCGCCTCCATTCTCGCATCCTGGATATGAATCCGACCACTTGGGCTCCTCCCCCTTCTTCTTAGCTGCGCATTGATATCATGTTCATAGCATTTGTCCATCCTAGGTTCTGCTTCGTTTTTTCTTCCACCATGCTTCGACATAGAACAAATTGTTTAACTGTATTGTTTACTTTTGAGCCAATGATTCATTCCTTTTCCTAGTTTTTCGCGCGCACCCAGTTGATGAAGAGATCTAGAGCTCATGACGAGTTCTCTTCTCCTTTGCGGGCAGAAACGGGCTGGAACGGAGAGCTAGGAGGCCATTTCTCTGCAAAAAGCCAGAGAAGCGAGAGGGAAAAAGCCAGAAAAATTGAAATCGAAAAAAATAAATGCTAGGATGTGTCGAAGAAATCTTCTTCTTTGGCTATGGCGGCTATTGTCCGGCAACGGCCTCCATTCTGTCTTCTGGTTCTCATTCCTGTCTGCCATAGCGAGGTATTTACAGTTTATAATAGCGAGGTATTTACATGAATGGCTTTGAATAGCCTCCTGACCTCGATGGCCAAGAATACACACCTACTTTGCTCTACTGTCGAGTGGCAACTGGGTTCCGCAACAATACAGAAATTGGGGAGTCCTTTTTTCTGGTGGCATTTTCTATTTTCAACCCGCAGGGAATCGCCCTTTTGTGGCAAAAACCATGTTTTGAGGGTTTTGAGGCTAGATTTTAGTAGGCATCACATGTTGCTTTTGAAGCAAATATTTGGAAAAAATCTGTTGTGGGAACTAATTTAGGAGCAAATATGTCAACTAAAGGGCCCTGATCTCTGCCTTTGGGTTCTTATAACAGCCGTTCCAAGGTCAGATCATGGAACTCCATCGTGCTATAGAGCCTAAGCATAGAACCAATCTTTGTAGTGCCATGTGGCAGCATAAAATTACACCCCAGCAAAAAAAGGAGACCCAATTTCTATATTATTGGAAATTCCCTTTCTATTTGTGGTTGTTCGTCATGGAACGTTGGGCAAATTTCGAGATAAATATATGGATGGTTTGTTACAGTTATTGAATGATTTTTATTGTCCACGATGGCCAATTGGCCTATGGGACATACTAACTTTGAAAACTACTTACTATCTGTGTCATCTCTACATATAGGCAGTTTGTAATATTCCATTATTTGTAGGGTGTATTATCATTTCACATGTTCTAAATTTTTTCGAGGCCATTAGATTGCAGTAGTTTATGGGGAATATTCTATGTTGGGCACTCTAGACCATTCCTGCAAGGAATATGGGGTCTAACAGGCATGTCTTGACTTGCCTCACAGTATGTGAACTGCAGTCAACATACATCTCTATCGCCGCATCTCAAGGATGTCCAGAATTGAGATCTATTCGACTTAGCACAAAACTTCTTTTGCAGCAGGTTGGAGAAGAGAAATGTTGCGGCCGCCGCGATAAATTTCTTGTACTTATAATTGTCAAGACAAGATGTCATTACATATACAGAGTTGTTTATGGTGTGGGTAGCTAGAGCTTGATAAAAACATGAGTTCTTATGCTCGAGCTTGATTTTGGTAACATGTTTGATATATTTTGGTCATATGCTATTATTTCAAAGCAAATCAACCTTACTTCTATAGAATTCATAGGATATCAATTTCCAAAGGATTGGTCTTACATTGAAGGCCCATATAACAATTGCCTCTAGGATTCATAGGGTACAACCTTCAAAGGATCATTCTTGGGGCATGTTCTCTGGATGGAGAAGTCGAACTTTGATTTCTAGAAATGCCCTAGAAGTTTTTAAAGCTCTAGCCCATTGCCTTAAAACCAAGCTCACACGGGAACGGTGCACCAACCGATCTTGTCATGTTAACAAAGTATACACAAAGCTTGGAGATAAATGTAAGGTAGAGGGTAGGTTACATGAATGATCTGCTCAACGTAAAACTATGGTTGAGGGTAGGATAAAATGGGATCGAAGTGAATGTAAAAGTAAGGAATATGGTATTCTAGCTTTGAGAGAACAAGATTGTATACAAAGGGGTTTCCATAGATGGCAGGCTGTACACAAAGGGGTTTCTCTATATATCCAAGGAAGGCACATGCCATATATCCCTTACATATAGGTGAACCCCCCGGAAATAATTCGAAATACAAACTATCCATGAAAGAAGCACCTCTAAATTCATCCTTCTCAAAAAGCTTGCACATCACATGTTACAATACAATGCTGTAAGTATACATTACGGTATTTTTATTTCCTGCTCTCTAATTCGAGTATTCAAAGATAATCGAATGGATCTCTATGTGGAGAATGCAAATACTTAAATCGCAAAAGTCAGAACTCGTTGATTATTATGTGAAGTTGTACCCAGAAGACAAAGACTATCTTATACCATTTAGAATCTATATGCAATGTATTATCAGGTTTCACAATACAAGTGATTTACTTACCTCATGTCCGAAAGCATAGCCGAGTAATGGGAAAGGCTTGAGCATAAGAAGCCTTTCTTATTTGAAATATTTTTGTGCATGACTTTATTTACAAAAAATGACAGTCAAACAAGACTAGAAAAGTGAGTATCAGAGTCAATACATCACCACATGCATTCTCATATTTGGGAATGTCTATGGTGAATGTACGGTTATTCTATAAGAAAATGAAGTTTTTCCAATTAATTGTGCTTTGGCTTCAAGCAGAAGCATATATCAAAGTCAACAAGAAGATTCCATTCAATATCTGTTGGAGACTTCTTCGCTTTGTGCAAAACAAGAGAGTTAAGAATAGAATATAATAGAATAGAAGAGAATGGTTTTTATCGTCCAGGAGACCAAGCCACCTATGGGACCCAATAAAAGAACGCAGCAGGCTTATTACTGTCCAGATTAAACAAATCGCTGCCTCGAAGGGTTTCAGCGAGAGAAACCATTGCAATAATAAGAATTTTGTCAAACTGTACAAATGTACATCATAAAATTATATATATACATGTCAGATGAATGTCTGAGGACATTGGATCATTCCCCAATTGCAAAACCAATACTGCCACTTTTGTAAAGTTTAAGACCAAATTAGATCTAGCCTTAAGTTAGACAGGATTCCGAGTTGCCAGGAGGGTCAATTCGACAGGCTCGTCACAGTTGGTATCAAAGCAATGTTGGATCCTTGGAAGTTGACATGGGGTGTATTTTCATTTGACATGTTCAAAAAAACATGTCGCGACACTAGTGCTGGTGAAGTGCTGTTCGGCCTTCTTCAACCCTTCACCAAAAACGTCACCCTTCTTGCACGTCACCCGCCATAGCTATTCCGGGGAGCGGGAGAATTCGTTGGCCTTCAAGATCAATCAAGGACCTTGATTGAAGCCAACTCAGCGATCCTGGAAGGGTAGGTTGCTTTCGAAATGGAAATTGGCGGAATTAACATTTCTTTGATGCAGAATTGTGTTTCTTGCTTGGAGAAGAAAAGCTATGGTTTCCGACTGGAAAAAAACTTTCCTAGTTTCATTAGCAAAGAATTCAAGCAAGTTTGATGCAGGGAGACTCTATTCCAGTCTGCATGAATTTGTAGAGCAATCAAAGCACTTTTCCAATTGCTATTCAACATTCTCAAAGAATTTTTCTGAGAACAAATTACCACAAACCAAGGCAAATACTTCCTTACCTGCAGGTATAAACATTCCTCAAATGTAGTGAGGGAATCCGCACCCAATTCAGCACCTGTAAAGGACTGTGCTGTTGTGGTACTGAAAGATGAAATTTAACTTTCAATTTATTTGATGCAGAATACAGTTATTTGGAAGATCATGTCGATAATTACAGACCTTCGTATGATTTTGGGGAGCTGCCAAATGCTTTTTATCCAGATTTCATGCCTTCAAATGTTTTTGATGGAGATGTTGCTGAGCATACCATGGATTCATTTTGTTTGGAACAAGAAGGTTTGTTTCCTCAAATATGCTTTGACTTTTACATATGTATTCTATGTAGGTTCACTACATTTATGAATATTTGCACTTTCAGACTTATTTGCATCAGATCTTGGAAGACCGGATGCTTCAAACAATTCAGGTAACACCTATGCTGACTTATTTTTCATGCACATAACTATGCTGACTTATTTTTCTACACACTTGGTAATTAAGATTAAATTGGATGAATACTGATTCTTGCTTGAATGAAGGTTGTGAGAACATGTCCTGCCAACATTCATTGGAAGTTATGTTCAAAAAAACAAGCTGCTGAGATAAGAAGGAATCAAAGGCAGAAAAAAAAGGAAAAAGAAGCTGGTGCAGATGATGCAACCCTAGAAAAAGGTTTATTTACCTCAAGGAAAAAAAAGAAACTGTCCAAAGAAGTAGGGAAAGTATTGAATCAAATTTTTGAAAAAGCTAAACCTGCTGACAGAAAAGAAATCCTAAGTGGTGCTGCCAAGTGGGTGCCAGAACTTGGTGTTCCATGCACAAAAGAAGTGAAAACAATGGAAATGATTGTTAAAAATCTGAGGGATTCTTTTGAAGCTCATAAGTACTCGAAAACCACTGATACTTGGAGAGCCAGAAGTGCTGCAATGTCTTTTGCAGTTAGTGCTGATACTAACAAATGTGCTTCAGGAAAATTGTTACAGTTGCAGTTAATAGAAGGTTACCTGCTGAACATGGTGATGGCCCATGGTCCATGTTCAAGAAAAGCACAAGAATTGACAAACTTTCTTATGATGAAAGAAAATTCATAGTTGACTTTTGGAGGAACAACACTAGAGTGTCTCCTTCCAAGAAACATGTTTTAAAGATCAGATTATCTAAAGGGAAGAAAAGTATGCATCCACTACACTTCTTAGAAGAGACTCAGGTTAGAATATTTATTGGTTGTATTTTATTCATACAATTGTTTCTTTCTTGCTGGACTGTTTTCAAACTGTCTAATGCTAATTGTTGGTTGTATGTCTTGCAGGTCACTTTCTACCAACGTTTCAGAAGTGAATATCCAAAGTTTGAGGTCTCTTTTTCACTATTCCATGCATTGAAACCTCCCTATGTTAGGAAGGTTAAGGATAGAGAGACGTGCTGCTGTGTGTATCATATGAAAGCAGACTTTGTAAGAGTTGCAATTAACAAAGTCAGACATGATGAAAAAATACATGGTGTTGGTTGCAAATGCACTTGTGAGGTCTGTGGGCCTGGACCAACATGCATGTCAAGAAAGTGCACCTATGCTTCAACTAGTGAGCTTTGAAGGGCACTAGTATGTGCACGAGATGAATCTGATGAATGGTATGCACATGATTGTTTGACTTTAAAATGCCAAAAATGTGGGCCAAGCAAGTTATCAATATGTCCAAAAGAAAAGACATTTGTGAAAGGGTATCAAGTTGACTGGAAGACATATGACAAGGTGAGGATTGTCTATTTAGGTTGTCTAGTGCTGGTTGTGATTTGCTGTTGTTTACTGTTGTTTACTGCTGTAGGTCTATGAGCATGTGGAAGAGCCTGATGATAAGGGAGGTTATAAAATTTCTAAAAAACCAGTAACCAAATTGGTTTACAAATCAACAAGTGTTGCTGAGATATTTGAGAATGCAAAGACAGTCTTGAAGCAGTTCATTCCACACAACTATGAGGGGAAGTGGCAGGCCAAACAATTTAGGGATTGTTTGGCAATGTTTCCAAAGGATTCAATTGTTTCAGTAATCGACTTTGCTGAGAATTATACCTTCAAGATCCAACAAGAAATCCAAAGTCTTCATTGGAGGAATGATCAGTGCACAATTTTGGTACACATTACATACAGACATGCAGCAAAATTAGATGATCCTCATTTAGATGAGAATGAAAGAAGAATTATCAAAGAGACACATTTCTACATCTCAGATGATAGGGAACATGACACCTTATTTGTGCAACACTGCTTGCTCAAACATGCAAATTTTTAGCGCATGAGGTATCAAATATAAGCAAAGATATTATGTGGTCCGATGGATGCTCTCATCGGTTTAAAGGTGCAAGGCCATTTTATTTCCTTGGTAGGTACTACCAAACTCCAAAGATTCCAATAAATTGAATTATTTTGCTTCATACCATGGAAAAGGTATTCAAATGTTTTGTTCTTTTCTTGTTGTATTCCTATGCATGATCGGGTCATTTTCTTGAGACAGTGAACATGATGGTGCCGGAGCTGCGCCATTAAGAGGGCACTAACTCATGAAATGTTAAAGAGGAATTCAACACCATTGAGAAATGCACATGATGTAGTTGTTTTTTGTACAAGACATTTCAAATAACATTCCACAATTGAAGGGAAGGACAGATTTAGGTATTTTCTCAAAACCCTTGTATATCAATTCATATTTTGTTTGAATGTTCTATGTTTGTGAAACTGCAGGTTTGTTTGGGAGATAGGAATTGATGAAGTTGATCAATTCATATTTTGTTTGAATGTTCTATTTTTGTGAAACTACTTGAGTTTTTTTTTGGGAAATAGGAATTGATGAAGTTGACAGGAGTGAGAGTTATGATTGTGCAACTCTAGTTGGATCAAGTCATTTCCATGCTATCAGGCCTATTCAAAGTACAGACCCTACTCAAGTAGCACACATGAATTATTCTTGTTTCTGCCACAATTGCTGGCTTGGTAAGTATGGCAAGTGTCCAAACAGGGAGAGAATAGGCACATGGATTTTTTCTGAACTAAGACCAAAATCTTTGAATATAAAGATGAAGTCAGCGATGGTCCCTGCTTATGAGGGAGATCCTGAATGGAAGTCAGATATAATTGCAATTGGAGATAACTTTGCAGTCAATGCCGAGCCTAACAACAAAGAAAAGGTAGGATTTTATATTCTGAAATGCACACAAGTTAAACATGTCATTGAGAAAGCATACAAGGATCCTTGGGGCGTAAGTTTGGTAGGAATGAAGTTGTTGTAACAGAAAGTACTACAAGTTCATTGAGGTCTGCTAGATCACGAAGTTCTTTGGAGCATGATCCCGAATGTAGTGTTTACAAATTTTAGTTATTTGTAGTGAACTTTGTCATGCATCACATGGGAAATAACCAAGATGAGCTTGATGAAGATGTGCATGATCACATCATGGACAAACTTTGCCACAAAACACTACCATTTTGGCACAAGATGCAGTTGAGTCAAAATCACAAACTCAAAGCGAAGGGTAAAGGTTGCAAAAGAAAAAAAGAAGAAAGAATGGAGACAATGAAATATAAACCATTCCATGCAAAGTTGTGGAATTATAACCATTACAGGAATTTCAACCATTTCAGGTTTTTGGAATTATAACCATTACAGAAATTACAACCATTGAATTCTAAACATTGACATTGTAAAAATGTAACCATTATCCAATTGCTTTCACAAAATAAACCAATTAACACAATCTCATTTACAAGTAAACACAATCCACTTTCACAAACAAACCCAATTGCTTTCTATAACACAATCTTATTTACAATTAAACACAATCCAATTGCTTTCTAAAACAATCAAGTAAACCAAGATAGATCATATATTAATAGATGCTGAAGGGTTTACAAAAATACCAAAATGTACAGCTCCATTTCACAGAAATGAGCATGTCATAGCAGTAAAGTTAAGTAGTTATAATTTAAAGTTTCAAGCCATAGAAAACCACCTACATTTGAAAATTGGTGGTTTTCTTTCATAAAGTAAGAGTTCACTTCTTTTCCACTTGTTTATCCTGGCAATACTTTGCCAAGGTAATATCAGGGTTCACTTCTTCATAACTGCTACTTCCTGAATCATACTGCTCAGCCAAATCTCCAAGTGCTGGTGACTTCAGCACTTCCTCAATATCTGCTTTATCCTGAGGTTCAGCAGCAAGATTATTCACAGTTTCCGCATTGCATTGTAGCAGAAATCGGTAAGGAATGAAACAAACAAGTTAAGCATACAAACATTTCATAAACAAATAAGTTATGTTACCTGTTGAACCTATTTTCTTCTTCTCAGGAGTGGTAACATCACCTTTCAGCAGGTTGTCATTCAACCTTGGTGATTTCCTTGTGCTTTTGGGAGGGCTGACATGAGCAAATTTCACTGGACTTAACTTGTCCACATCAATAAAACTTGCAAAATATTTCTACAAGCTACAGTACATGAAAACTTTTAAAACAAATAAAAAATAGAGTCAAAGTCATTACCTCTCTCCAGTTTGAGCTTCTTCATAGATCTGGTCTTCTTCTTTGCAACTCTCTCTGGAATGAAGTCAGGAGCAGCATGTAGCGTGTACAGAGAAGTGCTGCTATCATCTTCTTCTTTACCTCTTTTCTTGGTCCTCAACACCTTGTTTTTCTTGTCTTCCACGTTACTTTCATTGTCACTATCATTCTCACTTTCTGTGTCACTTTCAACAGGATGGTATTCTTTATATACCAATTCTTGCAATATGTTTTGCTGAACCTCTTCATGACAGTAGGTACAATCTGCAATGCATACTGATCCAAAAGCAATGAGAAAAGCAAAAAACATGGTATTTGTGACCACATGTTAATTTGATATGCAATTCATAATCTTTGCAGAACAAAAGGCCACATGCTTCACATGCATCCTTATTATCCAAGAAAGGCATGTCATAGGAACCCATACCTAGGTGCATCCGGATTTACGTTGGACTTAGGATCGCAGAAAAACAACATGTTTGCATTTGGCATGCCAAATCTTCATATGCTTTTCAATAGCATCAACTTCTTCTTTGAGTTCGATGATGTCGACCTTCAAGGTCTTCAATCCATTTTTATCCACCTTCTTTATGGTCTTTGGACAAATGTGTCTCGCCACATTTCCTCTTGTGCTTTAAGCCTTTGAATAGCTTCTTGTTCTCAAGCGCACTTGTTTCTAAAACCTCTCTCGTCCTTCACTTTTTCGGATATCCGCTCTTATTGCAGGAGATGGTAGAGTCGACTTGAGTGAGAGCACCCTCCTTCCTCAAATAATCTTCTTCTTTCATCAAAATATCGTTTTTTTTTTCAAATTTCATGGCGAAAGCTTCCTAAGCTGATTGAGTATAGCATTGTTGTTGTTGCTATAGCTATTACCCTCTTGCTTAATCACAACTATCGCTCCGAAGTCCTAAAAGCATCAGCGACAAAAGGATGCCCGTTGATAGCATATTCCTCGGATTTGCAAAATGCTTTCGAGGGGAATTAGCCAGGCAAAAGCTCTAGCAAAGGTGACTCTAACTTCATTGTTAGTGGGCTTGGATTTTTGGTAAAATCCGCCCAAGAAGGTCGTCTTGTTTGGGTTTCATAGGCCCGGTAGAATAAATTTCGGAAAGTTAATCTTCCCTTTCCTAAGTGGCATCTTCCAAACTCAAGAAAATCGGCCTCTGTAACATCTTTTGCCTTAATTTCTTTGGGCTTTTTCCCTTTGTTAGAAAGAGCCCTGTTAACATGGAATTCATATTCTCGTTTCTCGCCATCAAAGATGTCCTCCGCAAGCACAAAAAAAGGTCAACTTCATAGGCCAAAGGGAAATTTGAGAGCTTCACAAAAGGGAAGGACAAACAACCTCGCGCCTTAAATTGAGCGCCATCACAATCTTGTTCTTGCTTGATGAATTCGGAAAACAGAGAATAGGAGAAGCTTGATCGATTGAATAGATTAAAAGTGAGGATGGCAATGATGCATTCGAAATTATGTACAAACAGGGGATGGCTCGAAGAAAATTCGCGCTCAAAAATTGATGACGAATGATGAAGGGTGTACCCTTCACCATAATGACGGACGGCCCCCCCCTTCTTCGGGGACGAATCTGATTCAAGGTGCTGATCGGGTGCTGATCGAACCAAAATATGGGTATGCCAAGCATAAAAACACCCCATGGCAAATTAGAGAGTCAGTTGAGGTAGTTGAGCTTGTGGAATTATGATGCTAATAGTTTTTTCTTTCAAAGGCATTTGGAGATGGTATCCTTAGAAGGACGAGCAGCATCTAGAGGTTTTATGGTTACCATGGAAGTATGGCAAGGGATAAGTCTTCAAATAAGCAATGAGAGCAACTCTTGATGATGGTTGAGGTATGGATTAGTGAATAAATTGGCATTGCATATTGATTCTATAAGTGGTTGGAGGAATGCTTCACCAAATCAATGATCGATCCATGAGGACATGCATAAATTTCGGAAGGGGAGACTATAACGGTCATGGCCACTTGATGGGTTAATATATGTATTTTGTATGTATGTGCATGCTTGGCATACATGCGGCATGCAATTCATATAACCGAGGGTTTGCTTCTTTAGAAAAGAATTTTTACAGAGCTTGAAGGCAGAAGGAGCAATTTCTGGACAGTTTTGGTGGCCAAAATTTGGAACATCATATCTCGGCGACCCGAGATCCTTTTAGGTGATTTGTATTTTGCTGGAAAGATTTTTGAGTAAGCTTTCCGAAATAGATTTGATCAGCCCAAAATTCATCCGCAAAAGTTATGACAGAAATAGAAATGCTGGGTCAGAATTGACTGCACTATGTATCTTTTTCTGCATTTTGATTTTTGGAGCTAAAAGGCAATCTTTTGAGGCTCAAGCAATGGCAATGGGACTAGAGGTCTATACATGAAGAAATTCTCAGGTGGAGTTTTATTATTGATCAATTGAGGTACTATGAGCCGTCGTGATTGATCTATACATGATTTTTGGATGTGAATATGATAAATTATGAATTTGTTGGAGACTCATAAGGCTATGGAAGGTAACCAGTGAGTGGAAACGTCCCTGGAAGGGCTGATTCTGAGTCAGGAATAGCTAAAGATTACATGAGGAGCATCGATTTAGCATGGAAAATTCAGAAAAGGCAGAATTGAATTGAATCTGGTCGACACCGACCTCTCTGATGCCATTTTGTGTTCATATTATATTTTTTTCCTTTTGTGTTTTGTGTTTTATCTTGTTGGACTTGTATTTGTTGCTTTTGTCAATTTACTTCATAGAATAAAGCTAAGTATCCATGGATGAAATTAGGTTGCATCTGAGCTTAGAGTAGAGGAGATCGAAGCATGAAGAGCTGGGCAAAATAATCATAAGTTGTAAAAATATGCATTCTTTGAATAATTGTCTAACTATGGAAAATTCTATTTCATGTGAACAATTTTAGGGATTGGGATAAAATATATTTCTTAGCCCATGGAGATGGGGCCAATGCTGAGAAGTAGCCTAGCATAGATGTAGAGCATCAACAACCCCATAGCATCAAGGATAATTAGGTTCAGCATCAAGTTCGTTTGTGGATCTTATATTGATATGCTAGGGATAGCACGGGCAATAGGCATAAGCGGTCATCCGACATCAAGGATTATTGAGTACGTATTTGTGGATTTGTAAGCGCCATCAATAGTCGTAGTAATTAACCTTGAAGGGTAAGCAAGTAAAAACCATAGCTAGATGAGCACTTTAAAACCTTGGATATTGTAATGTGAATAAATCTAGACATGCTCAAGGATTAAGATGAGTCCACATGGGTACAAAAAGAGACATGAGAAGCTTGGGGGTTTTTTGAATGTGGCTATAGCATGGAGTACTGCTAGCCTAAAATGTGTAATTGTAAAGTGCCTAAGTTGTTGCATTGTCATTTATAAAGAGCGTCATAGCTAATGGATTCAAGGTATAAACGGTATGGGACATCGTATTCCTCATGGAAGAATGGTTCTGAGGTAAGTTTTGCATTGTGTGAAATGTTAGTATCTTTCCTTATTCGGTGAAGTACATAGGTCTTGGAGCTACATCAATGATAGCCAGACTTGTGAATTTCTCGATATGTTTGTATTGTGATCATGATCTTCATCATTGAGTTTGCTACCTCGACATGCTATTGGATGTATGAGTACCCTTGGCAAGGGAATTACATGTAGAAAATATGGGTGTTATCATGGCTAATGGATTTAATGGAAGCTAATATGGAACAACATTCCTTATGGGGGGGATGGTTACTGCGTTGTATTCCTTATGAAGGGTAATCTTTTGCTTATGGACAAGCTACTGCAACATGGCTAGATTGTGATTAAGATCGCGAACATCATCGAGACTTGATCTTCTAGGCACATGTATTGTAGATATTGTAATAAATATTACATGTTATGGTTTGTGTTATTGCACAACTGTTGTCTTTATATATGTACTTGGATCCTCTTGGGTCGGGCTTCTAGATTCGTTCCTAGGTTGCTCTGGCATGCTCATGTTCATCTGTGATTCTCTACGGTATTCTTGTGCTCTGTGATACCGGGCGTAGTTTCTCTGATCAGGAGGCTACGTCAACTCTTGTGACTCCCGATAAGACGTCCTCCAGTGCTAGACGTGGGCTGGGAAGGATATGTGCATACGAGGTTCACACCACCACTTCCGCTATAGAGCTCGGAATGCGAGCTGGCTGGGCATGTTTCCGTTAACAGGGCCTGCATGTAGGCTGGCTGAGCTTCCCATTGTCCCGAAGCTATATTGTGATGTATTGTTATTTTGACTATGTTTTTCTGCTTCTGATGCTCATGTTTGGTATTCTCTTGGATTATGTTGTCATTGTTTGGCACTGTACTTACATAGGTTTTTGTGTCTTTGCTTGTACTTATGTTCTTGTAATCCAAGATTTCCAGAGTATTTTCATGTATGCAGAGGCAGCCAGGGATCCCCACTTAGTCACGAGGATTAACCCCATTTGAGTGCAGATGCAGTGAATCCGCAAGTCAATGGTCGGTGGCAATGTAGCCGAGAATCGGAGTTGGGTTCCAGAGCTAGAAGCTCATGTTTTACTTGATCAGTTGTTGTAATATATATATTGAGAATATTTTGAATAATAAATATTATTTAGATTGTTGTCGTCTTGATGGATAAGAATGGATCATTCCCCAATTGCAAAATACAAGATTAAATTCTTCACCAATATTGTCACTTTTGTAAAGTTTAAGACCAAATTAGTTGTAGCCTTAAGTTGGACAAGATCTCGAGTTGCCAAGAGGGTCAACTTGGCAGGCTCGTCATAGACTATGCCTCGTAAAATTATTAAAGAGTTGGAGAAGCAATTATTTTGGTGGATTATAACTAATATACCCATGTCGAAGAGAATCACTGTGGCTAGATTTATTCTTAAAAATACTCATGGCATCTGTTCTATTAGCCTCGCAGTGTAAGATGTATGAGAACTTGTTTGCACTCTGTAGGAGCTTCATTTGGTGTAGCAATGAGGAAGGTGTTGTGGTTAAGATTGTTTGGGTAAATTTCATTAAAGCTAAGGTAGCTTCTGGCCTTGGGATGCTGAATTTTGACCTCAAAAGTAAGGTGGTGAACTCAAAGTTTATTAAGAGCCCTCTTACCGATAAGAATGATTCAAAGAATAGAACAGAATAGACTAGAATAGAATAGAGTAGACTTTTTAACGTCCATATGAAGACCAAGAGGTCATGGGACCCATACGATGAGCTCGTACAACCATTACTAATAGGATTAAAAAACCTCTGCCTCAAAAGGTTTTCGTGGAGGAGGAGGAGTTATTTTATGTCATGCCACATTGGCATCATCCGATCAGCAAAAACAACAATACATGGCCTAAAAAGGAAGAATGATCCACTGCATAAACCCTATAAAGGTGGATGGCAAGCAAAGACTAAGCAACAAGAGAGAAGAAAAAAGATGAGATGCAAGACATGGAGATAAATAGTAAGGACGAACCTTGAGAAAAAGCAAAAAAAAAGAGGGGGAAAATTAACTATGGAATACAAATGGGAAAAAACCTCAATCGAACCCCGTTTACGAGCCACAAAGCGCGTCGAGATAAACAGAGACATCTAATTAGGGAAGAGCATACATGCCAACCGTACATGGAAGAACTTCCAAATTGGTGCCAACTCAGAACCACAAAGCCACAACTAGAGAAAAAAGAAATGATATGACCTAATTTAGAAGGACATCTGTGAATATTACGCGAGGAAGAACAAGGAATTGATGTCAACCAAGAAGCCTTAGTACTGAACCGAGAGAGAAAAGAAGGAGAGAAGGCACCATCAGTGAGATAAGAGCATCCCTGCACCCTATGCACCATCAGTGAGAAAGTGGTGTCAACTCAAAAGCCTCCATGTTACACTGAGAGAAATGGAAAGAGAACAACATAACCGAACAAGGAAAGAAACCAATTGATGCACGCATAGAATCACAATTGCTACACTCAGGAAGAGAGAGAAAATTCATTATGCAATCTCTAAAGAGAGAGAACCAATGAGAAAAAGAAAATCAACAAATTATATAGGGTGAAATAAAGTAAGAAAATCAAATAAGGAATAATAGTGAACAAAAAAACTTGAACACCAAGATGAATAAGCTTGAGACAACAAAAATAAGGGTAATAATATAACATAAATGTAGCGGAGGGAAGTAGGCTATGGAAAACCATCTATGACAATAACAAGAACTAAAGACCTATGCTACAAGAATGCTAAGGAGGTTTTGACAAGACAATTAGGCAGATCTCTTCTATTACCGTTTGCTGTTTACAAGAGGAGAAGAATACTTAGAAAAGGGGTCGGAAAAAACTAAAAAGAGATTACAAAAAATAAAAACTTCGGTTGGGATGTCCAGGGGTGCATCAAGTTTGATTGGAAAAGGCTAGTTGAATACAAGAAAAAGGGAATTGCTAGGTTGCATAAGGGAATGCCTCAGGCTTGGGGGGGGGGACTGTTTGAGGATTTTAGAAAAAAAAAGCTTGCATCTACCACAAATAATTTGTTTACTCCCCAACACTGGCATTCTGATCAACAAGAGAACTCATAGGATCAATTCCCATTCTGGAAGATTAAGCACTTTTGGTAGAAAGATTAGATTCCATCTTCTTAGACCAAATGTTCGCCAAAAACTGCTCCATATATTGTCAATAAGAAGTATGTTTGTATCTCCCATTTTGTAAGCAAATTCGGAACAGAGAAACAAACGAGTGACAACAAATATGCTAACAATGTGAGACCAAACAATGAAATGGATTGGAGGAGGTAAAACTTAAAAATTAAACAAAGACTGGAGGAAAAATAAAATAGAATAGAATTTCTTACGATCAATTAGCCATAAGGCTATACAATTGAGCAATACCATCATTGCTACCATTCAAATGTAGCAGCACAATCAATTATCTTATTGAGAATCCAAATGCAATAGATCTAATAACAAATTTATGCATATTAGGCAGGAATATTGATTCTGATCACACATTGGATGTAAAAGCTAAAAGAAAAGTGCCCGCTGCAATACCACTACCAAGGCTGAAACTATGCTATAGACGTGCAAGTGACTATCAAAAGGCATTAAATACTAAGTTGATGGAGATTCAATGGCAAGGATCGCTAGAAGACAGAAGCAAAGCTCTTGTGAATCTCACATTCCATATTTGGGCTTACAAAACCAAAGAGACTGAAGTGGGTCAATAGTAAGTGGTTTGACCTAAAAAGAGGGATAGAATATCTTTTATATGCAACTAAATACCTGATGTAAAATGATCGCATCACATGAGTAATTGCTGCATCGTTGTAGTGTTCTATTTGTCAGACAAAACAGGAACAACAGATAATTTCTCATGTTTCATTTCTAGAATTCTACGTGCAAGGAACACAAAAGTTGTACCTGATGCAGACTCAATTGCATTGGTCAAATGGTTTCCATGCAATCTAATCCAATATTTGCTGGTGCTTTCTGAGATTGGCATTGTTTTATCAATTGTACCCTGTATGCATATGATCATTTGTACACAGTAATAAAAAGGAAAGTAAAAAAAGAAAAGTTCGAAGGCAGCATTATTTACCATATAGAAGTAGCTTTACTTTGACAACCACATGCCCTGAATATTATGCTATTCAAGCCAGGCCCACATTAAACGATGTTCTTATACTTTGGAAAATTATCTTAGGGCCAAAAATAATTTAGTGGTGATCACATTCTGTCCAAGTATTTGAATGCAAAAATGGTCGAAAGGAGCTCCATAATGTGCCGCTCACTAAGTTCCTAACATAACATTCATCAAGGACATACTCATAGTTCACCTTCCATCATTGCAAACTCTAAGCATAATAGTCAAATCCAGAGAGCTCTCAAATGTACCATTAATTATTCAAGTGGCCTACTTTTTATGTTTCCTATATTTGTGCAGGCAGAAATAGTAAGAAAACCACTAACCTTCAACATTATTTCCAGTAGGAATAAGTCCATTAGGTGATCCAGTTCAAGCATTGAACCCTTGTATATTTAAACATGCATCAAATTTATATGGCCGAAATGAAAGATTGAAAGATAGCTACTATGGCATGCACATCGCAATGGATTCTCTGATTTGAGCTGTAGGGAAAAAAAAGGAAAGCTTAGAATTTGGAAGTCATCTGCTTTTAAGGCAGTAGAGCAGACATGTGGCCCATGCCCAACCATTTTCATCACCGCTATTTGAACTCGTGACCTACTCGTCAACAAAGTCAACCCTTGACCACTCAGACAAGTTTTGAACTGTGCTTGAAGAGCGATAGATTTTATATCTAATATAATATAATAAGAGTTTGAAGGCATATAAACACAATGTACTAAAGTCGGAAGTGATAAGGTAAGGTTATCGATCCGGCCAAGGCTGATAACCAAAATTGCGTGATTGAGGATGTACATCTGAGGCCAGATATTTGGTAGGTAAGGCTAGTCAAGGACGTACAACTGAGGCCACGCATTTTTAGTTATCAGCCGAGACGAAAGCCGATAACCACCTTATCGGCCTTATATGAGTGGAACAGTACTGATAACTATTTATCAGTCTACACCAATAATGATAACCAAAAAAACAAGGACTCTCCCTTTACACTAAAGAGTCGGATAAGGTGTTTTTGAGTGTTTTTGTGGAAGGCAAAAGGGCTTTTAATCCAAAAATATTTTTTTTTTGGCATACCATTGGTTTTCCAATGATCTGAATTAAGGAAGCAACTTCCTTTTGGCCGTTGGATTCTATCATATTAGGAGGTTGCCAGTAGTTGTAAGTCAAGGCTCCTCAGATAAAAAGCTCTGAATTTTGCTATCATGAATTTTTGCAGGAAAGCTCGTGGTAGAGCTTCTTACATGAGGTTGCTTGAATGAAGAAGGGAGATTGCTAGAGAGTAGCTCTACTGTTGTTGCCAGGGCATTCGCAAGCCTTCCTAATTTTGCAGTCCTTTACTTCCATTACAAGAACTTTGTAGAAATAGAGAATGTTCCAAAATGCAGGATGCATGCACTCTGCATCTGGTTATTGGGAAGAAGAGAGGCAGGCTAAAGAAGGTCAAAGATTTTCCAAAGAAGGGGTTAGAAAGAGGGATGAGAAACTGAAGCAGAGAGGGAAGAAGAAAAGGCAATTGGAAACCAAACATGCGCAAAAAAGAAAAGGAAAAAATAATCTTGTTGTGGTTGTTTATGGTTTTTACGATTCATGATTGCTATAAAGCATATTTCATCAGGTTGAAATGGTTTATATGACATTTTGTAGGCCGAGGATTTTTTATCTTCTTTAATTTTCGCCAACCCCCCAAAAAAATGATATCTTCCATAAACAACCACAAAACTCATTGGCAATGACTCATTGGCGAAAGGAAAGAAATGATTTTGTTCTCAATGTGAAAATGTCCACGTAAAACAATATCGGCGCGTACACTAGCTACGCTTGCCACTGATCAGGAAAAATGTTGGCATTATCTAAAAGGTTTTTGAATAGGAAGAAATAGCCAGCAATAACAGTTCAGTAATTGATGGAGTAGAAAATGTGGCTGATATCGATAATGCTTTCAGATGGTGGTATGCATCACTAGAAAAAACAAGAAAAGCATAAAGAAATGGATAGATATTATTTTAACGTCCACGAAGACCCTACAATGGGCCATGGAACGAGTCTATCCATAGTGCGACTCTGGGCAAAAGAAAAGAGGCAAAGAAAATGTAAGATCTTGTAGATCCTCCATCTATAAAGGAAGATTTGCCTGTAATGCTACACTTCATCTATATGGACTGCTTACCTGAGGCCTTGAACAACACATTTAACCTTGAGAGCTCATGGAGGAGATGTTTACACAGCCAGCAAAAGCTTGCAAAGTGCTCAAGGTCAAGACTCGAGTGACCTCGACTCCCTGATGAACCCATTGTCCATGTAATTCTTCCACTTTTCATTAATAGGTGTTTGGTTAGTTCATGTTATATCTGCAAACACCTGTAGAACATCCAATACAACTAGTTAGTTCCATTGTGACTCAAAAAACTGTTACAACTCTTACATGAAGAGTGTACCTACCCTTTGATTTACCTACCCTTGCATGAAGTTGAATTTAAGGTAGAAGTTGTCTATGTAAACAGGAGGTTATGGTGTGTCCATCAGAGTTGTAGCTCACTTGGCATGGGCATTAGGCCACTCTAGCATGTTTTTCATTCATTTAAACTATTTCAATTCATTCCATTCCAGTTAAAACCTTTGTTATAAAATGTTGCATGTCTCTCTAGCTTGACATGATGGATATTTAAGCATTATAGAGAATGACATAGGCATTGTGTCTTGTACAAATTTGCCCTGTTCAAATGGATTTGAATATGTATAGGACTGTTCTGTGGCATCATCTCTGTGTTCGTGTTTGTTATTAAGGTTGTCATTCTTAGCAGTCCATGTATTTGCATAATTGTAAAGGTCTGGCCCTATGGAGGAATTTGACTTTTATATATTATTAGACCATAATACACTTATTTATCCTCCTTGGCCATCATTGTTTATGCTTTGCCTTTCATTATCTGAAATCAATCTAATAACATACTTATTATATCATATGCAGGTGGACAATTCAAATCCTAGATGTTAATGGATTCTTAGTATTGTTTTTGGTTCTTATATGGCATATGCATGGCAAGTTTCCCAGAGATCCAGATTTTTTTTTTTTTTTGAGGGTAAGTTATGTATATGTATATAGAAAGTTGAAAAGTTATGTACAACAGATACCCTTCAGAGGGTAAATAGAACAATAAGCTTGTTCCAGGGGGTCAGATCACCTGTACTATAGAGGGCATCCACTCGTCTTCTCCACCTCTAGGGTACTATAAGGGAAAACTCCTCTCGTCTCCCAGGGGCGGGTACTACAGAGAGATGCAGTTCCATTCCAGTGTTAGATCCCTTTATCAATTCTTAATCTTGGATAGTTAGAGAATCTGAACCACCACCTGTGGCCACTTCACCAACATCATTCTCATTATCCACCCAACGGCACTTAAAGAAGGAATAAAACCCCACCAGTGTCCCTATTCTATCAAGCCCCTTATTGTAATCCTTGCCTTTGTTTCTATGATGTGACAAAGCCATCAGAGCAACTTCCAGATTGAAGGAGTTTTTTAGCTTCATGATAGAGACTTGTTGACCACCTAAAGTTACACTGCACCGATGCTTCCAAATCACCCAGAGTGCCAGATTCACCAGGGAGGCTTCTATGCAGCATTTGTTTGAAACCAATATCAGCCCTGGCCAAACCAGTTGGTGCATCATAAGCCCAATAATAGGACAAACCCACTGCCAGAACTCCATACACGTGGGCAGAAGAAGAGATGCTCAGTAGATTCTGTGGCTAGACAACCAAGTGGACATCTGTCCTCCACTATGATACCCTTGTTAAACAAACTTTCCTTTGTATTGAGTCCCCCTTGAAGAGCTATCCATCTAAAGAACTGGATCTTCCTGGAACAGATAGACTTCCATGAGTTAGCTAAAACATTTTTAGCAACTAAATTGCTCATCCCTAGCCTTTCCTCAGCTTTCAGGGGACTGTCCTGGCATATAGCACCATAAATCTTAGCCACACTATAGTGTGTTTGCCCATCAAGTAGCCACTTCTCACAAGGCCCCATAGTACCAGATATATTGGTAGCATTCCATAAAATTTCCTTCAATATTTTACGGTCTCCTTCTCCGGGAGCCTGAATTCTGTCCCTGAACGTAGACCAGCAGATCCATCTACCATTGACCCAAAGTTGTTGCAATATAGTTATTCCACAACTCTTCCATTTGATAAAAATACGAGGATGTGATAGAGCCAAAGGGAGACCATTTCTCTCCCAGACCTTAATGTTCCAAAATAAGCTAAATCCACCTGCATTTTTAGGAGGATCCATGGGAGTGAACAGATGTAGCACAAGTCCCCAAGCCTGGAGGATCTTTCTCATCCCTGAGGATGTACTAGGGGCCACCTTAAAGCCATAATATAGGGCACCCAGCTCGTCTCTAGGGAGGGAAGGTTTGTGTAGGAGCTTGCCTCGCTTCAACCAGTAAGATACAAATTTTAAAGCAGGCATTAGAAAAAATATGGGGTCTCAAATGGTCCCAATATGGAAATTCAAAAAATACACGTCAGTTTTTTGCTATAGCCAATGAGAGAGAGTGTCCTTTGTTTCTAATGCATATTACGTGGCAAGGCTATAGTTCCATTTTTAAACTTGGCATCCACATGTCTCTTTTTAAGTGGTCACGTTTTTTTATGACCATTGCCTAATCTACTGAAGGATACTCGAATCTTTCAATATTTCTTGAGATTCTAAAACCCCAAAAAAATATGTCTCGATTCTTGTCCTCCACATTTTCTCGAACCAAGTGATGCGATGATACCCATTCGGATCCCAATCGAACCCATTTCCAACTTACCATTTCCCGCTTACCATTTCCCGCTTTGCGTTTTCCTATTCTCTATATCCCTTTCCTGGATGCAGCTAGAATTATCTCATTGCTGGATGCAAGCCAGGATTAGCTTGAACCATTTCTTGCTCCGTCTCCATCTTTTTTATGCCTCTCTTTCTACTTTTTCTCCGTTATGGCAAGCTTTGAGGTCTGCATGACTATGGAAGCTGCTCATTCTGGTAACTTTTCCCTTGACGCTTTATGTTTTTTGTATTTTACATACATTTTTCCTATGCCTTTTGTAGATTCTGTTTCTTTTTAGATTGGTCTTAAGCAATGATAATCATTTTGCAGAGATTCTGGAGATAGCTATAATGCTCAAAGTATTGCAAGAGATTCTTTTCGAGCAGGTTAAACAGAGAAATTTTTAATGAGTGGGAGGATTTTTTTTTCTCTTTTATTTTCGCAGATCTAATGGTAATACAGGTTCAACTCCTGAAATTGTGTTTGGGATCTGCATACGTTGATAGCTAAAAGCAGTTTTCAGGATCAACATTATCATACGGTCCACTTTGAATCTACTCATAGATTTTCCACATAATACCTTTTGAATATGGCATGATCATCCTATCATAAATCAGGCTTCCTGATATTGCAGCTTTTGGAATTCTTTGATCTTATTTTAACTTTATGCAAATAAGAAAAATCACGCATTTGTTGCAATGCATAAAACATGCAACAACTAGCATATTGAAGAATCTCTGCACTGCTCATTCTAACTATAGTTTTTTAGTCTGCATTGCTCCCCATCCTGCTCCTGCTCACATTTTTATGATGTTCCACTATCAGAGTTTATACGAGACAATAGACCTAAGAACGTGTGGCATGCTTAGTAGATATGCCATTGGATCTTTCTCTTTCTATAGTAATGGCTAGAAATATATAACTGGAAGTTAAAGAAAATTCATTTTATTTTCCCTTAGGAGGCCCATATTAGACCCCATATTTTCTCTAATGAGATGAATTAGAGGACTCACCTTGTAATGTACGCCAAACAAATTTGGAAGCCCGCGACCCTTTTTGTGGGCAAGTTTTGTCAAAAGAAATGACTTGAAGGAATCGAGGTCCGTTTTGAAGCCCGCGACCCTTTTTGTGTGCAAGTTTTGTGCAGCAGACAGCTTGAAGGAATCGGATATGCAAGCCATGCATATATTTTTCTTGGACCTTGGCCGCCACAAAGGCATGAATCGGATGAAGCAGGGTTTTCGGCCATGGCTTGACGGCAGGCTTAATGCTTTGGTTTTTTTTTGTTATTTTGTGGGATGAGTTCAGAACAGGAAGGCGACCTGCGAGTTTCTTTGCCAGGAAGATTCTGGGGCTCTGATGAGGCCATCGCGACCTAGAGATTCAAATCCTCTGGCCCCGATGTCAAAAGTTCATGTGCTTGTTTTCTTTCTTTTACGCACGGCCCTGATGTAGGAAGTTCCTTTACGCACGGCCCTGATGTTGGAAATTCCTGTGCTTGCTTTCTTTCTTTTTCGCAGGGCTCTGTGTGTGTGTGTGTGTGTGTGTGTGTGTGTGTGTTCATTCCAAAGCTGTTGGCGCTTTTTGCGCTTCAACCATATGTTCGTTCTAGACCATTGTGATTGGAAAGGAGGCTTCGTCTGAAAATTCTAATGGCCTTTGATTTGGAATATGATATGGATATTCGTCAAATCAAAGGTCCAAATATAAAGATGCAAGAGAACCCATAAAGATGTGAAATAACGATCCCTAATAACGCTATATAATCTAGGCCTATAATGCATAAACTTCCAATTATTTCGTTTGGTATTTGGGGGCGGTATTTCTGGCATGGTTGGGCCTAGGTTTCAAGGGTGTATATATCTGAAATAGTATGCCGACGGTATTTTTTGAAGGGGTTTGAGCTAGAGAGAATGTCCTTCGTTTCAGTATTTCTCATTCCTTACCGATGGAGTGGGTGTTCATATGGATTTGCTGTCGCATGGTGCGAATTTAGAAGGATAAGATAGCATGATGATTTCTAATTTCGGCAGAGCAGGGGCGTGCATTCTGAGGGCAGAGCCTTTTCCATTATTTCTTTTTGCAAGGGAGTTTGGGTGTGTTCTTGGAGAGTTTGGCTGTGCTTATGGGTGTGTTCTGAGCAAAGGTAAGCAATGACAGAAGATTTTGTAGATTGTGCCGACATGAGGTTTTGTAGATTGTGGCATCAGCCACATAACCCTGCTTTCCTCTACGGTTTCAAGCTTTAATAACCAAGTGGAACAGATTTAGTCCGAGAGTTAAACAACATGTGCTTTGATTTGCTCCCGGCTCTTCAAATTCCTCAGTTTGTGAGCAAAGTTTCGAGCCCCCGTATGCCAAAATTGGAGTTGCAGAAGACCCCACAAAAGAAAGCTCATAGGGCATACCAATCCTTGGAGAAACTTCCCCAGACCAATTTCGATCTCTGTTTCTGCTCTGGCGTAGGTGGGCGCTCATTCTAATCAAGCACACTGCAGGTAGATTTGGGTTTGCATGCATCTCTGTTTCTGTTTTGGCGTAGGTGGACGCTCCTCATTCTAATCAAGCACACTGCAGGTAGATTTGGGTTTGCATGCAAGTAGAGCCGGGGATTGGTTTCGACAGGGTAGAGCAGGGGATGCCAGGGCACACCGGCAGTCCGGTTGGGCACAGGCTGCCTGTGCTTTTTTTTTTTTTTGCTTCTAACCATGTGTTGTGTTTGGACCATTGGAAGTGGTAGGCGCTGACAAAAAATTTAATGGCCTTTGATTTGGGATAGAACACGAAATATTCCAGGGATCAATGGTCAAAAATTAAAGATGCAAAAAACCGGATAATAAAGAATGAATAAATATGAACAAGGCCTATAATAAGCTATAATTGACTTTATGAAAATAGCAAAATTTTCTTAAGAATCCAATGCCAATAAATAATATTTTACAATCTCTTCCTTCCTTTAAATCTACAGGCTCCGTTAAGAGGGGGAAGGGAGGATGGCAGAAACGTCATTTCAATTAGGTGGCATAGGACAAAGAACATCAATGACAAAGTCCAATTTGGTTTGTTGGTCGATGCTAAACTTGAGAGAGACTCTGGAAACAATATAGAACACACGCAAGCTCTGCAATTGGCGTCTAAGCAATTTTCATAAGAAAAAATGGTTTATATATTTCTTAACAAGATGCATAGCTCCAATAACCAAAATGTAACCTTTTCGAAAGTGGATATTTACATAAAACAATCAGATGACAATGCTCGAGCATCATATATAAATTTCTTCTGTAATGACATGCACTATTGCCAATTAGAAAATTAAATGCAATGAGTTCCCTTGAGAATGGTTTGCCAAGGTGCTCAAGAACAACAACCACTTTTTTGCTGAAGAGGCTTCCCATTGAGTGGCACGGTGCTTGGCTTACTACTATTCAAAGCTGGTTGGCTTGCCATCCTGTAAGAAATTCACAAGACGTTGAACAATGTTCATATAATCCTGACATTACTCAAACCAGCCGTGAACCAAGATAGATCGTACCTGTTTTTTATCTCAGCAGCCATGGTCATAAATGCCTGTTCAACGTTTGTAGCATTTTTTGCACTAGTCTCCAAGAATGGGATACCAATCTCATCAGCAAAAGCCTGTACAAAAATTAAACAGTTCCTTATTTTATCACAACTTCTCACATCAGTTACAGTTCACAGTCAGTATACGATATTACCTTAGCTGTCTGGTAATCAACAACCTTTTTTGATGTAAGATCACTTTTATTTCCAACAAGCAATTTGTTTACGTTCTCACTTGCATAACGATCAATTTCATTCAGCCACTGCTTGACGTTGTTGAAGCTCTCCTGATCGGTCACGTCATATACAACCTGAAGGATGCGGTACAAAGATGTGTGAATGTCAGATTAAATGTTCATGTTTTCTAACATCTGGGTTAGAGTACATAGGTACGCAAAGGCTTAATAGTTCTAAAAAGATGTCACAAAACTAAATAACCAATTTACAATTCCCCATATCTAGTTTCCATAAAAACTTTGAATCCTTGGAAAGTGTAAGTGGTTAGCAATATACAATGATGCCATGGGCTCCTCGATAGTAACTACTTGTAATGGTCCTGAACCGCTCCTGCCCTGCAGTATCCCACTGAATAACAAAGGCTCTTAGCAGTTGGAAAGTATACCTTGGAAATAAACCATTTCGACATCTACATGCTTACAATCTGAAGCTTGATTGTCTTTCCGTCCAACTCAACAGTCCTAATTTTCTGTTGCAAAAAGGAATTTATAATCAGTCTCTTTCCGTGTATAAACATTATTCCTAATGTTAAAACTGTTGAACAGAAAAGTTATAGTGGGAATGACTTACAAAATCAACACCAATAGTACTAATATAGCTCTCAAGGTAGGAATCATCCTGCACATTTGACAGACATCAGCAACTATGACTATTTGATGTAATACAACATCTGTTACTCACCGCAAATCTCAACAATAGGCAGGACTTTCCAACACCAGAGTCACCGATAAGGAGTAGCTTGAAAAGATAATCACTATGTCAAAAAAAATGTTAGTTTCAAACCTCTGCATATAACATGCTGATCCTCCATATATAAAACTCGATAGGAACAACTACTGCCCTAATGTTTCAAATGAGATTTATTCAGACGTTTGTTAAGGCAAATGAAACCCTGCAACCATAATTCCATACATACTGAATCTCATAGATCTTGAAGGGCACAGAATACATAGCCTTACATCAATTTACAGAATGCCCACTGCAAAATCGTCGTAAATATAGCATTAAGCCGTTTAAGGGAGTTGACCTCAACTAACTTGAAATATAATTGAAGATGCCTAAAAAACGCAAAATTACTTGGCCCACCGAAATGGAAGCACCGGCATTATGCCATGGAATTATACGAGTACAAGCTTCACCTACCTTTCAACATGCAAATCATATTCCAAACCAAAACCATTCGAGCAAGTGGATCTTGGCAACTTAGAACAAATAGGCGAAAAACTTGCAAATCATAATTTGAAAGAAAGCAACAGATCTAGTTGAAAACAAACGCGAAAGAAGTGACAGATTCACTCACTACTCAGGATTCATGGTGCTGAAGGCGCCCAAGTGCGGTAGAAAAAATCAGGTGCCAAAAAGGGCGCAAGATTGCACCAGTTTGGCAGGCGCTACTTCAGCTTAGAAAAATGCAGAGAAAAGGGTTGCATGCGAGATATGGAATCGTGGGCGCAAAAGGCTGCACGATGCAAGAGTCCGTCAGTCCCTCAAAAATAGACTCTTCTTTTTTACGTCGGAGAAGAGGAATATGCTTAACTACGGGGATGTTTCCCATTGCAGATACTGTTTAGGCCCTGTCGTTACGGTACCAAAAGACCCTCCAAAAACGCCCCATTTGTTTGAAACAATTAAAAAGTGTTGATTTCTTAACACACACCTTGGTGTGTATTTTGGAGAAGAAGGTGAAGAGCATTTTTTACATGTGCCTTGGATCATTGTATTGTGTCGTTCACTCCTTTATGGCACACATTGGATCATTGGATCCTGAGATATTCCTGTGAATATCCCAAATCAATGCACCACGAATTTACACATCATACCCCCATAGAGAGAGGCGCTCCCTTGCGTATGTATGTACATATGTTATGCAGCGACAATTGTGGAATACAATTGCACATAGCCATTGAACAACCAAGAGCATGAATTCGAAAAGAAGAAATGAATTAATGAATACTTTGGCTGTTACACGAGAATACATACATGAGAATGCATTTGCCATTACATGAGATTACATAAGAAATTGCATAGCGTGAGAATATATTTCACAATTGCATGTGGATACATCAGCAATGGCAACTACATGAGAATACAACCGATAACAACAGCCTTTCTCATAGCCTGAAGGAAGGCAACGTATAAGAAAACATAATTGGGGACAAAGGCCCTACATGCAAACGAAAGAAACTTCCTGAAGAGACCTTTCAGCAAAGAAAGCCTTGAGGAGGCCATATGTACAAAAAGCGCCATGATTGCAAAGCCTATCTAGTTCTCAAGGAGTGCAATTATACAACTTCACTTCTCCTCGCCCTGTAGCAGCCATGTCTCCATCCATAGCGTCGCAATGGGAACCGCTTCCACAACCGATGTACTTTTGAAGCAGATTTGTTAATGCAACAAATGACTGGTGTCCAGCACAGAAAATACGGACTGGAGAAGAAACTGTTCCACCATCAAGCAATCAAACGACACACCTGAGGAGCCTTTGACCAATTCACATGCCACATAGCTGGAATCAAAGATGTATTCCTTCTTGAATATGCATAGGAGTTTCTTTACCTGCGAAGTAGACAACAAGCAAAATTCTGACACTGGCAATCTCAGACTCAATGTTGCTGACAACACTAAGAACTATTGCTAGCAAAACCAAGGAGGGCAAGCACTAATCTACATGACTAGGTAAAGGACCTCTTGTCACTGCATACTTGCTAGAGATGCACCAGAAGCCATCGAGATAATGCTATGAGAATGTCTCCTCCATCAAGCTTCACATTTATATAGCAGCTTCCCGCCTTCTTGGTGTCGAAGTAGGCATTGCACATGCTTGTCAGATGAACCAAACATCGGACTAGGAAGGCGCAGTTCAAATCTGGCCACGTTCGCTGCCCAGCCAAGCCTTCTTATTATGACAACACCTTCTATTCTTGAACCTACGCCAAAAAATCCCCTAAAACAATTCCCCCTTCTTCGCCCCACCAGGCTCATTTCGAAACCTTATTGTATCTATCTTTGGGTCCTGACCCTATTCGGGTTACCTTCATGACAACTCATACAAAAGACTATGGCTTGAAGTTGGAAGGTTCCTCCCCTAAATTTTTGTTTAAAATTGAAAAGTTTCTATCTAGATATGTAGATGCAGGGTAACTTTTGCAGACAAACTTGTTGGCTAGCTTAATTTCCAATTCCGAACTCTGGTCAAGATCTATAGAACTCAACCGAAGGAAAAATGGCCATGCTTGGTAAGGGCATGGCGAGCCCAGAGCCACAATTATGCCAGGGAAATGGCTGCTCACGACCATTTGCCAATGTAAGAAGTGGACCATGCAACTTTTGCTTACTTATAGACTTTGCATTCTTTGAGGGAGAAAAAAAAAAGTAATTGCATGGTTCTAATTTTTTTTTTTGTGAGGTTTCCCCCAAATACACAATTTATTCTTGATCCTGACATATGCAGCATACAAAACATGCAATCCACATTAAAGAAGATGAAACCTTCTCTCCTCTCTTGCTTCCAAGCCATTTTATTCATTGACATGCCAGTAGTTATTACTTTCTTAACGCCCCATTTCTCAACTTGATAGCTATTATTACTAGCTAATAATATGGTTTTCAAAGTTTTGGAAGATGTCATGTAAAACCTAGCATGATCGCTTGAAAATCCTATAACATATAGCTGCCATGAAAATACCATTTTTAGTCCTGCTAATGTTCTCACTGACAGATTTTACATCATGATGTGAGCATTATAATGAACTTTCATTCCAAATTTCTCTGAAGTACCATGTATTTACTACTCCCCTTTATGAAATGCACAAGAAGCTAAAAAAAGAGCATGCAAGAAAAAATTGGCAAGAAACCATAATATCTAGCCTTGATGGATCTAGCTGGGCGACCTAAAGAACCATATATTTACTATTCCCTTTTTGAATTCCACAATAAGCTAAAAAGGGAGCATGCAAAAAAAAAAAAAAAATTGGCAAGAAACCACCATAGCTAGTCCTGATGGATCTACTTGGGCGACCTGAAGAACCATATAATTACTACTCCATTTTATGAGATCCACAACAAGCTAAAAAAAGAGCATGCAAGAAAAAAAAAAAGTTGGCAAGAAACACACCATGTAGTCCTGATGGATCTACCTGGGTGACTTGCCTTGATCTACCTGCATGACCTGCCTTGCTTTGCTTGGGCGCACCCTATGGCTACTGCTAACGCCGCTAACCATGCTCGAGACTAGGTATAAATCCTCAACCACAATTGTTAAACTTTTGACAAACTGTTAATTTCTAACGTAACAGAAATAGGTGTGAATCAAGGTTAAATCAAAATTTAATATAATCGAAGGGGCTAAAAGTTAATCCCCCAATTTTTAACCAAAATTGTTAAAGGAATGAGTGTGAATGCTGTTATCTTAAAATTTTAATATTTATCCTAATATAACAGTGGGTGTGTAATTGCCCTAACCTAGACTACAACGTTTTCAAAATAAAGAACTCCCTTTTAGTTTTTTGAAGGAAGGAAGGAAGGAAGGTATTTTTATCGTCCACGGAGACCAATCGGTCTATGGGACCCAATACAAAAGCGCAGCAAGCGGATTACTACCCGGATTAAAAAACCCCCGCCCCGAAGGGTTTTTGAGGGAAAAACCGTGGTAGCAATCAGCCTGCTGACAAACTGTTCCAATATACAAAATGCAAAAACACACAAATATATACACTCATGCACTTTTGTAGTGCCCGACACGGCAGCCAAAGTGAGGCAAAGGTGAGCTCATGCAGATCCAAGACCTCCCGAATGTGCGACCCCGAGCACGTGACGACTACGTGGTGTGTTCATCAAGAAATGTAGGGGCAAGTCCTACCGCACTAAGGGGCGTGTCTGGCCCGGATCGGACCAATCTTTGGGCAACTCGGAAAGTGTGAGACTCATCCTCAATGGCACTCGTTTGACAAAGATTGATGAGCTCGCCCCGCGGGCTCCCCAATCCACCGCCTGCCCTCTCTCGATCGCGAAGATGGTGGGCACACTGCGGGCGAATGGAGGCAATGAGTCCAAGCTTTTTCAGGCGGGAACGCAGTGTAGGCTGCGGGCCCCGCTAACACGGGGTTGATGTGCTCCTTGTAATGGGCCGTTTTGATCTGCTCTAGAGCGCCGGGGTCCCAGAGCTTGCCAAGGAAGCAAGCGTCCAGGTACTCCCGCAGGCTGTCATGATCGGCCTCTGTGTCCACCTGCACGCACCTGTGCTCCTGCACATTCCATCTGGCGAACCACTGATCTCTTTTACCCCTCCAACAAGCCCCCGAGGCATTTTAGCGGGCCCATTGCCACAAGGTAAGCCGGTGGGAGCCGAGCATCACCCATATTAACCACTTTCAAAATAGACGATGTGTCTATCAAGGGTCTGCCACCGGCTTTAAGAATCCAGTTTCTGCAGCATCCGATAGGGGACCGGAGGTTTCACCCTAAGTGCCCGTGCCAAAAATGCCTTCGCACTGCCTCCAAGTCATTCCAGTCGCCAAAGAGACGACTGGCCCCAAACCTCGACCCGTCAGACATTGAGGACAAGCTCGACCGGCCCTAAAACGGATGTGACCGATGGCCCCAATCATAGAGCTCACTTTGGATCGTTGTTCTCGCATGGCATATAGCGCTTTCTAGCTCATTGTCACCCATGGCCGGATGGACGCCCCCAATAGATGCAGGAGGGGAACTCCACCCCTAGGTACTTGTAGGTGGGCGTGACCTCCACAGTCAGCCCCCCGACATGTGAGTATGAGGCCCGGGCCCACCCCGACTTGGCATACACGGGTGAATGCCTGGCCGTGGCCGGGCATCCGCATCCTGCAAAACAACTCTCATACATGAGTATGGCATTCTCGCGACAAAAGCAAGCGGCAGCCCTAACCGACTGAGAGGCCAAAAAGTGTTGCAGACTAGCCCATAGCTTTCGGAATGTCCTGGGACCAACTCCTCATCAAAAGCATTCGCTAAGTCCACAAAGCAAAGAATACAAGCTTTTCCCGCCGATGGTTCCGTCCACAAAGCAATGGGGTGCCGCTTCAATCGGTTCCGGCCCCGCTAGCAAAGATATGGTCAATCGCTGAGTGGCTGGGTCTAAAGCCCGCTTGTGTGAGGGCTCGCGACATCCGGCCGCCGCCCCCGGGTCAATCCATCGCCGAGAATGCCGCCCAACAGTTTGGCAAATAATCGAATCGACCATGATCGTCCGGTAATTGGTTCGGACAAAGGTGGGTTGCCCGCCTTGTGAATGGGGACAACCCCGCTTGTGGTCCATTGTCTGGGAAACCTTCCCGCAATGCTATGTTGAACGTGGTAGTGAGGATCGCACCAAATTTTGCCCCCCGCCCATTTGAGTAACTCGGCCCGCGATACCATCGAGGTCACCGGCCCTTCCCATTAGCCAGCCGCTGCGTGCCCTCCACAACATCCTCCTCCTCAGAACCAATGGGGGCCATCCCGGGGGTATGGACGCACGCCAGCCCCTCGGTGGGTCATAGAGTCGCTGCAAGTACCGCTCCCACTGCCGGGTGTGATGTCTCCCCGTAGGGGCTGGCCTTCAAGCACTCTCAGGCCAAAAGGTTCGAGGATGAGTGTCCAAAGAGCTCTAACATCTCCCCGATGCGGGGTAAGGTACCGCGCCTTTGTCTCCCTTCGGATGGGCGCAGATCGGTGGTGGCCTCGCAAGCGGCACTGGATCCGCAATGTGACGGAGATGGCGCTTTGCGTTTTTACACTCCGATCAAACCATCTACATGTGGAAATGTTGTTGTCCCCGAAAGGCCGACGACGCGGGAGGGGAGGGTCCGCCAAAGCACCTGGCTCACGATCCCGTAATAGCTTAAGTCAACTGGTCCGGCTCACGCTGCTCTAGTGTGGGGGTCCGCGAATTGCCGGGTGTGCCCATGAGCATCTTGGCCAGAGTCCTCTCACTCGCCATAATCTAGTCACAACCGAGGATGGCGAGGGGTGGGTATAGTGGAGGTTCCGGGCGGCTTGCCAAACCATGTCCAAATAAAGTGGGAGGTGATCCGAGTCGACCTCCTCATCCCGACCGGGTGCCTCCACCGAAACGACCGATGAGATGCATATCTTGCGCAACTACGAGCACATAGTCCACCACACTAGACCCTCCCCCCTGATTGTCCTGTCTGCATGTGCCCTTGCGAGAAGCGGGCCACTGTGACAGGCCATTGCATATTATCAAGTCAAAAATACCACATAGTAGGAGCAACTGTCTGCCAAAGCGAGTCACTTGACTGTCATCCGATCCTCGTGGCCAGGTTGTCTCTGCAGGACGTAGCTGCAGGACATCGTCAGTGAGGGGGTCAAGTCTCATGGGCTGCTCTATTCTTGTCCATGCATTGAAATCCCCAAGAAGGACAACCCTACCCAACTGCTTGTGCTGTTGTATGTCATCATATAGATCGACATAAGGGTCCATCCTATCCGCATCGGAGTGGCTGCGATAGAAGGTGCTCTCTGCGTGAGGGAAATAACAGCGCCGTAAAAGAGGGTTGCCACCGGTATTATGCACACGAACCCACAAGTACCGGCGTGGTCCGTCATGTCTTCCGAGGGTAAACAAATGTGCCAAAGTTGTCCCAGTAACAAGCAACCCCACCATGACCCCTCTCGTCCCCGCAATAGCATTGAAGACCGAGAAATGTTGGTAACCCTACAGATCGTAGCTCGTGTCCAACATGCTCCCATGTTCCATGAGAAAGATGAGATCCATATCGGCCGCCACGGAAGTTGAGATCGCCCTCCTTCCGCCAAGGGAAGCCTCGACAATTCCATGAGACCACCCGGAGGCACAATTCCTATTTGTCGCCACTGTGGTATGCGCAACCGAAGTCATGAGGGGAGGACTCGGAAGCGAGGTTGAGTGAGAAGTAGATGGAGCGGAGGCGCATGTGGGTCGAGAGGGCGGGGTCATGAGGGAGCAGTGGAGTAGGAGCAGGAGAAGGGGGGGGCGTGGTAGGAGAAGCGGCATGGGCCACGCTCACCGCGGCTAGGGGCAGCGGGTCCAAGCAGCCAAGAGCGTGTGCCGGCGGAAAATGCATCCCGCCCCAAACCAATCCTTCGGGCACCCCTTGGTGGCGAATGCCTCTAACCCCGACAAGCTCCCCGCCTCAAGTGCCTCTCCGTTGCGGCGGGTGTGAGGTCCCGGCCCACGCATGTGGGATGTCCCCTTCAAAGATCTTGCTCGGGCGCAATATGGCATCACGCGACTCATCATCCGCGAACCGGGCTAATATGACAATGCGTCACGACCGGGCCGAGCCCCATGGCGGGCTGCTCGAAATGCGAATCGGGCTCCGGAATGTCATCCGACGAGAATGTGTGTTCGATGTTGTGGGCGGACTCTCCCCTCCTCTTCCGGCATGCCTCGACTACCGATTGTGGCCTCTCCGTCAAGGCCTTTGAGTTTTCAGCCCATGGGTCAAAGGTGGGCGAGGGCCGGGCCTCGGCCGGGTGGTGGTGGTGGCGGCTGAATGGCGGGGTGGCTTGAATGCGGGGCAGCAAAGGCGTGGTCCCCGGCTGCCGCATGGAGGCGCTATGGGTAGCTGGTCGGAGCCGCCCCCCTGGGCTTTATGAAGCTCGGGAGCACAGCTCTGCAGGCTGTGGTTGCCGCTGGCCATCTCCTCGCCGCGACCGGGCCGCACGACTATGAATCTCTGTAGGGAGATCCCGCCCCGGCTTATGGATGGCTGCCCACAACCCCCGGAGCTCCGTGCCCGAGTAGCGAGGGCGTCGAGCCCCGAAGACACGGGCGTCCCAAAGCCGGGCTTGCTGCCCCGATCGCATTTTGAAGAACCCGGGTCGTACCGGTTTGCTCGCAAGAGCGCCTGCAAGGCCCCCATGCCATGGTGGTGGCTTCCTCAACCTCGACCGGGGCCGGAGACACCGTGACCATCGCCTCATGCATTGCCCGCTCCTCTCCCGTGGTCATGGTGTCCAGAGTGATGAACACCGAAGTTTAGGCGACCCACATGTCGTGAGCTCCGCCCGGCCCGCTGCCGCTCGGCGTGCCGTGCCAAGGCCATCTTCTACGTTTATTGCGGGTCTCCGTGACTGCGGATGCGGTTCTTCGACCACCGGTTGCCTTCTAAGCACATGGGGTGCCGAGGACTCCATCTCCACCGCCATGCCCGCCAAAGGCACCGTTAGCCTTAATACGCCTTTGTTAGCCTCCACGCCGCTTTGACGGGCTCCACCTCTGCCGGTGCGGAGTTCCCCGCGGGTCCGAGCAATCAATCCCCTTCCGTACGGCTGGCCGCTACCAGGGGCCTTTTAGCCTCCTTCTTCATGGAGGATGACTCTCCCCGCCCATGATGGCTGATCGGGACCGTTTATGTGGCGCCCCTCGCCTTTGGGTTTTCCAGTTGGCCCATCTTCTGTGGCCATGACTTCCAAAGTTTGAGGGGTCTCTGGCTGCGAAAAGGGTGCTTAGAATCCAATTTGGGGACTCAAAATCGCGGTCAGAGCACCTTTTGGGAATGAACAAAAAGTTTATTAATCAGTAAAAATAAGTACAAAATAAATATTTCTCTTCTAGTTGTGTAAGCACAAGAGGATGCTGCTGGAACACGAGCCTGCGACACCATATGCTTACTCCATACTAGATAAGTAAAAGGAGATAAGGCTCTGCTTAAGAGTCTAACCGCATTGAACCTGTAATGATGTCAAATCCGATGTGACTATTGGAATCTCAGAGTCTGAAGATCTATCCTAGGTCTATAACAAGACAGTATTATCTTCAGCCAAATCAGCCCACTGAAGTGGAGCAAAGCGACCATATGCAATAGAAGGAGTAAAATCATCTGTAGCAAGTGCCGAGGATAGCTGGGAGAGATTGATGCAATTAGGAGTTCTTTTGGGCAGAGTTCATGCTATACACTCAACCATTGATCATGCTTTCACATTGCAATGCTTGATAGACATAGCAGAAATCGCCGACAGGGCCTGTATTGTTGCTTTGCCGACTTTCTGGGCTTTTGACATGATTCCTAGGGAAGCATGGGAGAGATTGATGCAATTAGGAGTTCCTTTGGAGTTGCAAAATGCAGTATATCAGTTGTACAAAACATGCTCAGCCCGAATGCCACTGTAATGCCAACTTGTGAACAGTAATGTTGGGATTTGCCAAGGATGGCCACTCTCTCCAACATTGTTGAACATGCGTATTGACCAGTTAGAAGGCTGGCTTGTTTAGCATGGGGCGGGACTCAACCTATGTGCCATATCATTCAGCAGCTCATATATGCCGACGATGTGGACCTCTTAGCTTATACCCCCAGTCAACATGCAACGGCATTTGAATGCCCTAGATACTTTCTACCAAGCCACTGGAATGCGTGTCAATTGGCTATGATTAAAGTGATTCTCATATTGTCTTCACGTCGTCAAAACGGCCCATTACAAGGAGCACATCAACCCTTGTTAGTTCGGGCCCGCAGACTCACTGCTCCCAAATTCCCCGTACCCTAAAAAAGCGGACTCATTGCCTCCATTCGCACAGGTGCCCACCATCCATAGTTACCGAAAACGGCCGTTTTCGCCGTTTTCCGTTTTTTTCTCCCAAGCCGTATTCAAATGCCAAAACGGCGCCCTAAAAAACGTGTTGCAAAAAATGCTGAGGTGGCGTTTTTTGGGGCCGTTTTTTTGAAAAAAACGCCCGTTTTTTGTAACATGAGGGTTCTTTTTTGGTAACACTAGGGTTTTTGGTTTTTTTTGGAATTCGTGGACGACATTTAGAGAAAATTAAGCTCCCCCCCTTTTTTGGGAGCTGACCGAGTATGTGGCGGCCGACTCTTGCAAAGAATGCACTCAATCAGTTTAAAGATTCGGTTCAATGAGGTTGATGCGCATGATCACGGTTTTCATCCATTCCAAAGAAAGCAAAGGGCGACCTGTGTAATATTTTCCAAAGATTTCGGTTACTCTGTGTCAGAAAGATTTGCCTTCATATTTTTTCATCTCTCAGAAGTAAACATTTTGCCTATAGCAAGAAAGTTTTGTAGCATCATAAACAATGAAAACAACATATAAAATTTCGGTTTTACTCTCAATGAAAACAGATATACAAGGAATGATCTCAAGAACAATCGTTCCTTTGTCATTTGCTGCTTTCTTTTGAGTTTTCGTTTCTCGAAATGGTATTCAAAACAAAAATGAAGAACTATGGAGCATAAACAAAGCAGGAGATACCTGGATGATCTAATTGATAAGTGCTTTTCTTTAAGGGTGCATGCAATTTCCGACATAAGATCCTTGCTTCTATTACATGAAATCTCATAGTTTCTTTGAGTAAAACCTAATATAATCATGATAATTGTTCTTAGGAACTCAATGCTCTCCAGTTTGGAATTATGTACAAGATATATTTTTATTCCTACTCAATCTACATGTACTTGGTTTTGCCGGATGTGGTGGAGCTAAAGTTGTGGTGGAGCAAAATCTGCAAAAACATGCTTGAGGTCTCTTCATACAATCTCGCAGCAGTCAGTAAAAAAATTATTATGATCTTTGGCTTTCTATCTCTATAGTATGTATGACTTTATTAGACTATTCAACTTATGCTTTATCATGTCTGCAAGACATTTAGCAGAATACATTGATATCAATATTATTTAAGGAAGTTTTATCTTCTGAAATTTCCCATACTTCATATTTGATGGTTTTAAGAGCATTTTCCAATGACCCGAAATATACAATGATTGCATAAGCCTACTTTTAGATAATGGCTCCATTATGATAGTGGTTTAAACATGTACATTTCATTTGCTCTTTAACTCAGCCAAATAAGACATGTTGAAATCTATTTGCTAGGAAAGTTATTTGTGAAAACAAGATCAATAGGCTCTTCTTTACAAGCTTTATGTCTTTATCTCTAGTGATTGTACAATATGGCTGTTCAAAGAGATAGAGTTTATTAAAGATGATGTTTCTAAGTTCTCATCTTGTTCTTGAACACTTCTCTACCTTTTACGTATTCATATTCCTAGCTTTTACACCAATCCATATTCCTAGATTTTACTAACACTCTAAACTTGAATAATCTGACTTTGAACAATCAACTTGAACTTGATTCAATCTGAATTTGAACAATCAAATTGAACTTGATTCTACTGTTTTAAGTATGACAGATTTACATTATGAGTGCATTTACATTTTTTTTTTAATATTTTTTAAGACTTGCCGTTTTTTTGGCCGTTTTCGTTTTCGTTTTCAATTCCAACTTGCCATTTTCATTCCATTTTCGTTTTCGGTAACTATGCCACCATCTTCGCATCGAGACGGGCAGGTGGATTGGGGAGCCCCGCCAGGACAGGCTCTGTCAGTGCTGTCAAACGGGTGCCATTGAGGATGAGCCTCACACTTTCCAGAGCTGCCCAGCATTCAGTCAGATCTGGGCCAGATACATTCCCTTAGTACGGCCGGACTTGCCCCTACATTTGCTGATGAACATGCCGTCAGTACGTGCTCTGGGGTCGTATATTCAGGAGGTACTGGATCTGCGAGCTCACCTTTGCCCCCGCCTGGCTGCCGGCTGATCAGGCACTACGGGTGCGGTGCATGAGTGTATATATTTGTGTGTTTTTGTATTTTGTATATTGGAACAGTTTGTCAGCAGGCTGATTGGTACCACGGTTTTTCCCTCGAAAACCCTTCGGGGCGGGGGTTTTTTAATCCGGGTAGTAATCCGCTTGCTGCGCTTTTGTATTGGGTCCCATAGACCGATTGGTCTCCGTGGACGATAAAAATACCTTCCTTCCTTCCTTCCTTCCTTCCTTCCTTCCTTCCTCTTTCACTTATCAAGGTCAACGCATGGAGGCTGTGTTCACCTATAAGTACATGAGAGTAGAGTTCACTACTGCCACATTTTAGGACACTTCTATCCTGCAACGAGTGACAGCAGGTTGGAAGGCGACATATGCAATGCAGAATAACAGTTATAAAGTAGAGCTTTACGACTCTTCCACCAATTGCACTTGTTCAGGGTCTATATACGGTGGAGTTGTAGGGATTGATGGTATCATTGACCACTTAGAAAGACTTAGAGTGGGTTTAGAAGGCCTTTTAAGATCAGGCACTTAGAGTAAAATCCACGGTCCCATATCGAATACTTCCGCAGGAGCCCAGTTTCTTACCGCGAAGAGAGCTGTGCTAAAATGCGACCTCCTATACTTTCAGAAGTTGGATAGCATGGGCAACACTCACCTCTCAAACCTCACCTATATCATGGTCATGTATCGGCAACGCTTCAAAACCTACTGAAAGAATAAGTGAGCTAATTGGCTCTCCAGATGGAATCTGCAGGAGCATGGGTGACAGGTACAACCTGAAGAGGATCACAATCACTTAAAGCAACACTTTGACGCATGCTTGCCCAACAAGCTTTGAGATGCTGAGGCTTTGGAACTGGTAAAAATCGCACACTACAAAAGTCAGATCAATCCCACACTTGAGTGGGATCCAAAACAATATCTGCAAACACGCTTACCTCTAAAGAAGCGCAGACTCATTGTGTCCATCCGCCATGGCCTCCAAATTAAGACAGACAGATGGATCCAGGAGGTGCAAAAGGACAGACACTGTCAGTATTGTCAGGGATTATTGAGGACGAGTGCCTGGCATTTGGACTTATCAGGGCACGCTATGTTAAGTTGGTCTAGCCTAACCAGCTGCTCCATATGACTTGCACACAACTTCAATGGAAATACTGGGCTTATATCTCTGAGAGTAATGGATATATGCACTTAGTTGTGCCCCCTGATACTGCATTGATATGTAACACTATATAGTTTCTCAACATGCGTATTATTGCTAATGGTTTCACCTCGAAAATCCTTTGGGACGAGCTTTTTTTATTATGGATAGTAATACTTTTGTTGTGCTCTTTGTAGGCATTCCATAGGCCTATTGGGCTTCTTAGACGAGAAAAAACCCATTCAATTCAATTCAACTCTATTTTGCCAAAGTTTAGCTAAGCGACATAAAGCCTTTGTAGGATACGTTTAAAAGAAACCGTGATCACAAACTTATATAGTTTAACCAAGTAATGTAAATTTCTAGCTCTAGTTTGGCAGTATTTTAGCCAAACCAGTTGTGGCTACACTAAAATATGGGAGTAATAATTCCTTGTTTGGAACCATATAATTTTTCTCATTATACTGAACTCCACAAAAGGTAAGATGTAGCTTCATTGTTGTGGATTTACCAAGTGAAAACCTACTTGGCTCGTGGATTTCCCAAGTGTGTAACATGTGACGAGCTAATGTTTTATTCAAATTGGTCAGGTAGTTTTTTATAACATTCTCAACCCATAATTACATGGATCATTTTCTAGAAATTCTAGAACGCCATGAAGAAGTATGTTTATCTTATAACCTATAGTTCCTTAACCTCAATCATCATTGCTTTACATCACACAAACTTAACTACGACTGCGACGAGAAGTATGTTTTTCTTATAACCTGCTATAGTTCCTTAATCTCAATCATCATTGCTTTACATCACACAAACTTAACTGCGACTGCGACGCGACTTATGTAAACAAAAGAGGAGAATCAACTCAAACTATAGACCCACATGTTTGTATGGGATTTAAGAGAGGAAAAAAGTCATAAGCTTTCATACGCTCACTTGTGCTCCAATATGAGCTAAAGAAGATATAGTCAACGAAGATGCCAAAGAAATTTATGTTTTAAGACACTTGGAACGATAGTTGCAGAACAGAAACATGTAAGTAAGACATGCATTTAAAACATGTCAAAAGATGAACTTATGATTTAAAAAAGGATGAATTATTATAAGGGACAACACCGAGGACGGCAAGGGCATTCAGAAAAGAATGTAATGTGAGTAATGCTAGTTAGGGTCGACAATTTAGATATGATATGATATGATATGATATGATGGAATTTTAGATAGGGGGTAAAGCAGGCGAGTGGTCTGTGTTTTGATTATGTGAGAGCCAAGGAAGGCTTCAAATTTCCAATGTCTCACTCATCTTATGATCAAAGGCTAGCAAAGCATTTGATGGGCCATATGTGTATTTATCACCAGTATGGGTTATGGCTCTAAACCATGGTGTATTCTTTTGTCCCATATATTGTTTTCTATACACGTATTTTGTGATCCTATACGTGCCCTTATCCCTTAAACTGTCCTTTGACGGCCGCCCGTGTCCCCCTTTTTTCGCACGCATGATAACCGGTCCAGATCCGTCCTCCTGCCTCCTTCCATATCGGGCCGTCCAGTTTGCTGTGAAGGACACTTTGCTCGCTATGATACTACTTCGAGAACGCAATTGACATCTTCTGATTGTGCTGCAGCTTGCTTTTCTGCCATAATCTATTCGTTTCTAGTTGTAGACCAGAATTTTGTTGCTATTTTTCCCAATTTTTTTCCTACAAAAGTTCTTCTCCAGCTTCGGATTTATCGTAGGATGATCGGAGCTTGTGCCCATCAGTAAATAAGGTTTGGAAGAATCATCTATGCTTGCTTTTCAATTTATTGTCTTCTTAAGCTATATGAAAGGAGTTTGGATGTCAGGATTGCAAGGAAAGAATTTTGATCATGTACGATGATCGGTGAATAGTATTTTTGTTCTAATGGGTCAAAAATTCTGAAAGTCGTAGTGCCATTCCGTTTTATTGGTTCAAAAAAATTTCTTTGAAGCCGATAGCATGGTTTGTCTTTCTCTGTGAATTTCATAAATTTTGGAGAAGATGATCATCTGTGACTTATTGAGGAAGTGTCTTTTGTAGCAGTCCTATTTAATCCTCTTGCGCCGTCATCCATTTCATAGATAATTTTCACAGTCAAATATCTGGGATGGCCAAAATAGGAAACAGGAGATTACTGAGTGCTTTAACGTTTTGTTAAAAGTTTACTTTTATGGTCTTGGAAAAGTGCCAGATTTTCTGAACTGGGGAGTCATTTTGGACATAGTTCAACTGAGCTACTGAAGGGTTTAGGGTATAATATTGAAGTTACTGTGTAATGTTGCAGAAGTGGAGGCGCAATATGGGACCAAAAGATATACTTGAAATTGGCAAACCAAGAGCAGAACTTTCTCTGATGGACCGTATGTACCTAAAATTTGAAGCACTCTGTGTAGAAGCAGACAAAAACCCCTCCATCCTTCTTCAGGTACAGGTTAGGTTCATAGTTTTTACTGGGTTTTATTTAATGTAATCAGGTTTAGATACTAAAGAGATTTTAACATTTTTAGGTGTTTATACTTAGTGGTTGTTTCTATGGTACATGCAGGAGGCGAGTAAATATGTGGAGAGCCAAGTTACCACTGTCAAGGGTAATATGAGGAAGTTATGTACTGAACTCATGCGTGACTTACTTCCAGAACCAGAAGAATCTGAAAAGGAAGCTTGTAAATGTGAGAAAGCTCAAGAGCAAATGAAAGGCAATATTGAACCGATAGGGAAGGATCAATCTGTGGCATCTAAAGAAATTGCTGAAGCATTGCCTATTTCCCAGGGTAAGTTCAATGGGACTTGTTTCATTATTTGGATGATATCTTATATGTGCCTTGCCCTGCATTTGCTATAGCTTCTGAATAGCACACTGTTTGCTTTAGTAAGGTCTTTGAGCAATTTCATAAAATCAGAATGAAGACGTGTCTAGTATGCACATAATAAATATGAGATGCAAGATGTTTTGATAAACTGCGCATGGCCTATGCTTGGGAGAATAGGCGATCATAGAAAATAGGAATAGGGACGACGGATGGCAGAAGTTGCATCCGGTCAAGCACTTGTGTCTAAATGTTGAGATCCCTGAAGGACAGTATGTGGTCCTTTTTTAATCTTTTATTCAGAGTGAATGAATATTCTGTGTCTTTGGCAGATCCTTGTAAGATAGCTGTTATTGATGGAGGTGTCCCTGAGCCAGGTAAACATCATCTTCTGGTGTAGAAATGGTTGCTATTTTTTGGACCAAAAAAGTGCGCACTCATTTTACGTCAAACATGCAGGTTCATATAAGGATGATACAGTCGATGGCAGTGCCTCATTTTCAGGAAGCGTAAATCTTACAGAAAATCTGGAGTCAAGCGAACATGTTATAGAAGAAGTCAAAGTGCCAACTCCTGTAAAAGCCGAGCTATCAGGAAGCAAGGTAAATGACCACTATAGAGCATAGTACATGTTTTATTGCATTAGCAATCTTATCAATCTATAGATCACCATTTGGAGCACACGTTCATGCCTTCTAATTTGCTCTTTATTTTCTTCCGTTATCAGTAAGGGTATAAAATTGTTTTCGAATGATCATTCATATCACAAGATTTGTTTTTGAACGATTCATTCATATCACAAGAGCATAGCTTCACAGGAAGATAAACTATGCAGCAAATTGAATTATACATTCATGACTTCATAATGTGATGCTTCTGTTTTTCAGGGTGACAACGTAGGCAGCATAATTTACAGTACAGAAGAGGGTGGTAATTTTGGCAGCATAATTGAAGACACAGAAGAGTGTGACAATGTTGACAGCATAATCGAAGATACAGAAGAGGGGTCAGCGCACTGGTTTCTTCCAGATGCCTATGTTGGTCTAGGAAGCACAGACTCTGCTTATTTCTTGGAGGGTCCAACAGGGAGGGAATCAGATTCTGACTGGGTCATTGTATGAGCAAATGCATATGCTCTTAATAATTTGGGATCGAGAATCCATTAAATAATCTTTTCCCAAAGATATGGAAAGGTGCAACAAAAGCATGTACCAGTGAATCTGCATAGAGGATCAGTTTACTTGGGCCAAGTTTCCAACAGCCAAATTTTTGGCATTGTTATTGTGCGCCAATATATTTGATGGCGATGGTAATGGCCAGTGTACAAGGTCATTGAAGACCTACCAGTACCAACTCACGTTTTCTAGACACTGAGAAATAAAGTTTAGGTAATGGGCCAAAATTATTTGTAATCTAGGGTCCATTTCTTGTTCTCTGTCGTTCATTATTTTCCCACACAATCATATGTCAGCTGTGAAACTTTCGCATAAACAATGCCATTATGAGAGATATACATCACTTGCGATGTCATTAGAAACCTTAAGCTGGCATATTCTGACCTTTAAGCTACAGTTTGTTGGTTTTTTTAAAGGTCCTATATCTCATGTATACAATTGAAGCAAAACAAGATGCAAACCCATCAATGGGTTGCTCGTTGGAAAAGACCTATTGATGTGTCTATAATTATGCACCATTGTGATCACCATGTAAGTGGCAAGAATTGATCTTGCGTGTTTTTTGTTGGTTATTAAGGTCCGCAAAAGATCCTATGGGGTCTTTTTTTAAAGGTGTAAGCTTTTTTTAATGGTTTGAATTGGTTTAATTTTTTTTTTTGTTAACGGTTAATTTTAGAAAGTGGGATTGTTCTTTTTTTGGTCGTGACCCTCAGGGCCTGCGATTCATGCACCGCACAAGGATCTCTTGCACAAGCATGAACAACGATGGCTTTCTTTGCACAGCGATGGCTTTTTTGAACAGGGTTTTTTTGAACAAGCTTTCTTGAACAGGGTTTTTTGCACCGTCGAACCGGGCTTGAAGCTCTGGTCTGGGATGTAGACTCTGTTCTGTTCTGTTTAGGCTCTGGTCTGGGATGCAGACTCTGTTCTGTTTTGCTTCATGATTGGTTGTTGGCAGTGTGCTTTGAAAAGAATCAAACAATATAATGTGATTTATGATTTTGAGGCAGGAGGTTTCGGTGATGCTCGTCCCTGTACTTGTGAATTCCTGTACTTGTGAATGGCAGCATGCATCGCCAATACACGATGGATACGCTGTATTTGTTATGTTTCAATGGTTTCAATGACATGTATTTTATTTTTTTCCAATGGTCAATTAATGAGAAACAAAAAAAAAGAAAGAAATAAGATAAGATAAGATAAGATAAGGAAGCACTTACGATAAGGAAGCACTTAGAGAGCAAGTGATAAAAATTGATCTTGTTGTAGTTTCGATTAAAGAGAACACAGAATGCTTTTGTTCTCGTAATTATAGATGCATTAAGTATAACTCCGAATTCAATCATCTAGTGTCGTTTCGTGTCACAAGCCTGCTGAGTTGACCCTCCTGGCAACTCGGGATCTTGTCAATACTTAAGGTTGATATGAAAACTTAAACCAACTATGTTGGTGAAGAATTTAATCTTCCAAAAATAATGGAGAATGATTCCCTTCTTATATATAACTAATATCCAACAATTGTAATATAGTTAAAGAGAAATACATCCATAATGCATTTATTCAAACCAAAGCTAAGATTAAAGCTAGAAAACTCCAACTCATTAACGATCTGAGGCAGATTTCACCGCACATTGGTCCGGAAAGCACCACCTTGCCCAATCACTACATGCACTCAAAGGGGTTAGTCCTCGTGACTAAGTGGGGATCCCATAGCTATCTCTGCATATATGGAATCACTCTGGAATCTTGGATAGCAAGAACATAAACAACTCAAGACACAAGAACCTAAGGTGCAATGCTAGACGACCCCAACAAAGTAAACATCATGAACATCCAGAGAAAATAACATAACTAAAGTACCAAAACATCATGAACAAACTCCGGGACAATGGGTAGCTTCAACCCTACATACATGCCCCGTTAGCAGGATAACGCTCATCCAGCTTACATTCCAAGCCCTGTAGCAAGGTGGTGGGGTGAACCTCGTATGCATATACCCTCTCAGCCCACGTCTGGCACTGGAGGACCTCTTACCATGGGAGTCCACAAGAGTTGGCGTGCATCCGCAACAGGAAGCTATGCCTGTGAGGAAGTCACGCCCGTGTCCTGAGAGAACAAATACAAAAGAACATAGAACATGAGTCATCTTGGGAACAATCCGAGGCCCACCGAGAGCACGGAAGTCCGACCGGAGAGGATCAAGTACATCATGCCAATATTAAGAAAAACAGTGGGATAAGGCAAAGACCATGACATGTGTTTTCATTAAACAATTACTAAATATGTACCTTGACCTTGCTCTTGCCAAGGTTGCCCATACAACCTTACCATGTCGAAGTAGCAAGTTCGATGATGAACCCAGTAATAAACGGAAATATGCCACGTCAGCAAAGGAGCGCCATTTTTCTTGAATTCTTTGTCTCATTCGATTCAAACCTTTTCTTGATGAAATTATACATGGATCTCAGCATTTGAGAAGGATTTACAAGAGAATTCATTCTTTGGCTTTGTAGAGGCCAAGCAATTTTCAGATTCTCCTTGCTGTAAGCTTCACATGGATGGGAAATTTTTTGTCATTCAAAACAGGGGCTTGCCGAATTACTTGTGGTTTCCTTCAAGGCACATTCAATAAACTCGAAATTCCTAATTTTCAAACAATTTTTTTCTGGATCACCCGTTCCTTCACGAGAATACACATTCACTCCTTGCTCGAAGAATTTGAAGGTGAAATCATAGATTCTTGGCTCCTCGAATTCTTCGAAAGAAGAACATCTCTCCCACTTGCCAATCTTTTCAAGTTTTTTTTGAATGGTCCTACAAAAAGATTGTGGTAAAGATATTCTCCTAATAATTTTGTATCTAAATGCTATGGTTTTATGTACTTTTCGGCATTAATTTGGTTCTCCTTCTCGATCTTGTTTGGATTTCCCTCCTTAGCTTTCATCTTTTATCTGTCTTTCTAGCCAATTCCTTTTCTCGATCTTAGCCTTCTTATTTTCTTAGTCCTCTGTTTTCCCCCTTCTTTTTCAATGGCTAATTTTCCCGAAAACCAAAAAAAATCAAATTTGCCAAAAGACCTAAATGCCAACTCTCTCATTCTATTACACAAGTTTATGCTCCTTCCCACAAAAAGCGGCGATCTGCTTTCGGCCAGTTAAGCTCTTTCCACTCTAATCCTTCAAATGTGCTTAAATTTGGGATTTTTTGATTTGAATTTTCTTTCAAAAGAAATGCAACACTTCTCCTCGGGCGTGCCACCTTTGGGATAACCTCTCTAAGGATCCAAGTTATGACGATTTCATACACATCTCCGGATGCAAATGGTGTACCCCTTGCCTTATGGGGATCAAGGCCAAATCAACAAATCCTTTCAGATCGAGATCTCACTCAAGAATTCTACAATCTTGATTACCTCACCCGACCAAATCTTCAACTTTTTAAAGGTATTCATCCGAGCAGTTCTTCTATAATGCAAAGATTGAATCTTTATCTTCTCACTGTTGTCATTTACGTTGATAAAGCCGGTGTTAATATCAAACACCTTTGGGACCATCTCTTAGACTTCACAAAGGAATTGTCATTAACTCCATCTACATCTCTTAATTTTCCTTACCTTTTAATGGAATGTGGAAATAGCGTAACGCAAATTTTATGTTGAAATTGGGACATTAGACCTTCAACACCTTTCAAATCTATTTCAAAAAAAGTGGAACCCCTCTCTGCCTAATAATGATTTTGGCAAATTTGTTATAGCCTCTGTGACCATGAATGATCTCGTCCCCCATTTCTTTGGAATGAGGATTGTTTCTCAAAATCTTTTAACACTATTGGCTCTTACATCTCTTTTCGAGTTCTCCCCATTCAAGCCTCCTAAATGCTACATTCAGCTTGATATTACCAAACCAATCCCTACATCCATTCCCTTCATTGACTTCTTTGGTAAGCCTTGACATTCACTTGAGATGGGTAGGATTACCAAATTTTTGCCGTGCAAAACTAGGCATTTCAATCATTCATTTTGCTTATATCAAAGGGGACAAAGGGAACTCGAGATTACGAGTATGCTCGAGAATATATCTTACAACAAAAATCTTGGCAAAGACTTGGTAATTAAGATTTCTAACCCGGATCCTCGAGATCCCATGTCCATGCATAAATATGTGCTTAAAAGATATTATCACTCGAGGATAATGCTCAAGAATGGAGGCCATATGAAAAAGTTAATGGCGTGAAAAAAAGAATCTGAGAGGAAAAAAGAATTCAAGCGAAAGCAACTAGAGGAAAAAAGGAAAAAAAATGACTTATCAAATATGTCATATGGTCGACAAAACTTATAACCTTGCTCCTTCAACAATCAAGATTTTGAACAAAGGTTTATTCTTCATGAATGCAAACAAAATGACTTCGGTTTGATAACAAAGAGTCATTGATGGTCAAAATAAAAAAAAAAATGATTTGACAAACATTGAGCACAATAAAACAATGCTCAAGGGTAAGGCTCTATGCCATCAGCGAAAGAACTTGACACTGCACAAAACTTTTGAAGGGTATTATGCTTGACTCTAAAAGGCAAAAGATCGAAAAGACACAAAGGGATTAAAATCTCGAGAAAATCCCAAGGGAAATTGCCGACCAACCTTGAAGATTTACGGCCGATTAACCAATTCCTAAGGTTGCAAATGACTCGGAAGGAAAAGAGGAGTCATTAATTATGGAAAGCATACAAACTGAACCTAAAATTGCAGACAATGCAGAATGTCAAAATAAGTTGCCATGTTCAAACATATTTGATATTCTTGCAAAGGTGAACAATGATTGTGATGCGATGACATTGATACAATGGTTCCATTGGAAACTCGGGCCCCTCATTGCATACATCCACACTTTCACCCATTCTCGATTCTCCACTTTCATATCCACTAATAGACCCTATCTCGATAATCATAAGTCCCCGATCCCCCAATTCATGCCATGAAGGTTACATTTCCATCCACATAGCTTCGGCAGAATCGCGAATTGCATGTGGAAATTGATGGACATGGTATACAAGGCACGCCTGTAGGTGATCAAATAGTAATAGATGATATTGATGGCTCAAGGCAGGACAACAGGAATACTAAAAAAGAAAATCAGTCCCAGGGGTTGAACAATCATGGAATTGAGTGTCAGTTGGAACAGCAAAATCATTTGACAAAAAATCAAGATACACAAGGCAACTTCAAACATAAGGAGGTACCTCAAGCAGTCACAAATGAGGAGGCTAATAACAGGCAAGATCTAATCCCTGCTCATAATAGTCTAATTGCTTCCTCTGATATAAATTGTGTCACGAGTTTAAAAACAAATCCCTGCTGTGAATCCAAATTCTGGAGCTGCTCTCACCATGAAGACCAGGTAATCTCTGACACTGACAACTCAGATAAGGAAAATGATTCTCTAGAATATGTTCAAAATTCTGTCCAAAATTCTGAAGTTAGTGGTTCTTGGGAAGATGACTCTTATCTTTTAGGCCCTTCAAAATGCTTCTTATCTTCTAAACCTAAGGCTAAAAAAGGGAAGAAAAAATGTAATGCTAAGGTTAAGCATTCAAATAGAATTCTCAACATCCTGGGAACCCCTGCTAATAATACAAGGAGAAAGATCAAGGAAAGTACCAAGCATTAATCTTTGCTCTTTTCTGCCATTTCTATTCCTAAGCCTTATTCATGAAGATCCTATCCTGGAATTTAAGGGGGATTAAAGGTCCTTTGAAAAGGAGAAGAGCTATTTGTCAGATAAGAGATTATAAGGCAGACATAATTCTGCTGCAAGAATTGAGACTACCTAACTTTGAGTGCTCAAATCTTGCTGACTGGATTGGTCCTGGCCAGTCTTCAATTTGGATTGAAGCTACAAACACTTCTGGGGGCCTATGCATGATCTGGAAAAATCTGAATCATGCTCTCTTCTACAACAGTCCCTGCAAAAGATGGCAGGCAGTAATTTTCAATCATCTAAACTCTCCCTTTGGTGTTATCAACATCTATGCCCCTACTAACTCAAAGGAGAGAGAAGACTTATGGTCGAAAATAAATAATTGGCTTCAGAATCATAACAATATTACCTGGATTTTAGCAGGTGACTTTAACAATACTCCCTGCCTTGACTTCAAGTCCAATAATAATTTCAGCATGTCTGCTAAGGAGAGGGACAATTGGGAAAATTTAATGGACTCTAATTTGTTCAATCATATTCCTTCTTCTACTGCTAAGTACTCCTGGTCCAATAAGCAAGAAGGTAATTCAAGAGTATTCTGTGCCCTGGATAGATTTTATATCAAAATGTCTGATCTAGACTTCTGGGATAACTGTGTTGTCTTCAGTGATGAATGCACATCTATTTCTGACCATCAGCCACAATTTCTACAGACCAAACACCTCAATAATATCAAGAGACAAGGTAACATCCCTTTTAAGCTAAATTGTTCCATTTTAAATAGTGAGAAATTTTGTGCAGATTTCTCCAATTTTTATGGTAATCTTCCGAGAGTTCAGACCAATGATTCTATGAGAGCCTTCTATTCTAATCTAAAGGCTTCCAAAGCATGGATCAAGCTATGGTCCAAAAACCTCCATGAGCAGAGAAAAGAAAACAAAAGTAAACTTCTAACTGCTATGAGGGATGTTAGATCTAAATTGCAAACTGATCCTCTGAATACCTCTCTTCATCAAACTGAAGATGATCTTGAACATGCCATTAAAAATATTGAAGAGTATGAGGCTAAAGGTGCTGCCATGAAAAGTAAGATCAAATTCCATAACAGTATGGACAATTGCAATACCAAATTCTTTTTCAGAATAGCCAAAAATAGGCTCCTAAAAAAAGAAATCTCCAGCATCAAAAATGATATTGGCCATACCATAGATGATCCAAAGGAAATTACTCAATATTTCTTCTCCAAATATTCCAAAATTTTCTCTAATCAGCATAATGCTAGCTGGGATAATCCTGTGGCCAATGGTTTCCTGAACACTCTTAATTCCTTGCCTATCAATATTATTGATCCCTTGAGTGACCAGATCCTAAATATGCCTTCTGAAGAGGAGATTAAGCAAATTTTAAATGCCATGGCCAAAGGTAAAAGCCACGGGCCTCGATGGGTTTCCACCCAGAATTTTTATTAAGTTAAGGATGTTCTTAAGAATGATCTTATTGCCATGATTAAGGGTTTTGGCATTCCAACCATCTCACTCTGCATTATCCTCGATTCATCACTCTCATTCCTAAAAGTGATAATCCCGAGACTTTCAATGAATGGAGACCTATATCTTTGACCAACACGACCTACAAACTTTGTGCCAAAAATCATTGCAAACAGGATCAAAGGTTTTCTTGAAAAAATATCGGTTTGCATCAATCCTTTCCTATCGAGACGGATACATCCTTGATAACTACATTGCAGCTATGGAGGGTATGCATTGGGCAAGAATTTCAAATCAAAAATGTGTCCTCTTGAAACTTGATTTTTCCAAAGCCTTTGATGATCGGTGGGATTTTTGATTACGGCCCTTCAAAAAATTGGGATCCCAATCAAATTAATTGACTTGATTATGGGCCTTAATCTTAGAGCTCAATCTGCAATCATAATAAATGGCTCTCCTCTACCTTCTTCACTTTGAATAATGGAGTAAGGCAAGGCTGCCCCTTAGCCCCTTATCTGTTCATAATTGTGGCTGAAATGTTAACAAGAGTAATTCTCCATCATCAACAAGTTGGCAACATTGAGGGTCTTAAGCTTCCTGATAATCTGTCTCATCTTACCATAATGCAATATGCTGATGACTCCTTCAGCTTTTTGAAAAATGAGCAGAACAACATTGAATCCTTTTTAAATATTATCAAAGGTTTTAGTGCAGCCTCTGGGATCTATCTAAATCGAACAAGTGCATCATCCTAGGAGAATCTAATCAAAATGACATCCTGGGCATTAAATGTTATGATTTCAGTCACTCAACCACTCTCTTGGGGATGCCACTCTCTCTTGACATGAGTGTCAAAAACCTTTGGACTCCAATTGTTTCTAAAATCAGGAAAAAGTTGAGTAATTATGGTAGTTGTCTCTCCTTGGCAGGAAGAACAATCATTGCCAACTCTGTACTTGCTAGTTCCCACATTTATTTCTCTTCTGCTCTCCTAGCTCCTAAATGTATATATCAGCAGATAGAGAGGATTGTTAGAAATTATATTTGGGGTAAAAATCATATGGTAAATTGGAATTATGTGACTCAAAAAAAGAGATAAAGGGGTCTTGGTCAGTAAAACTTGCTCTTCTGAGGGGTATGCTTTAGCGGTGCAAATATGTTTGAAAATCTCTGTTTAATCATGGTAGTCCTGCTACTTCTTTTATTACTTATTGGCTTCAAAATAGCAAGTTCAAGGGGCATCCTTCTGTTAGTCATCACTTGCCTCATTCTGCCTTCTTTGAGTCTAAACCTGGTGCTAATACTTCCCCTCTAATGAGGAATTTGATATTGGCGTGGAATAAAGTTTCCAAAGCTTACTCTCATAATCAAATCTCAATTTCTAGTCACAACACCAGCATCTTCTGGAATCCAAACCTTGCTGTTAGAGATGACAAGCCTTTAGCTCTTAAACATCCCAGAATTTACAGAAAATGGATGGAGAAGAACATTCTGACCTTAGGAGATTTATGGATTGATAACAGATGGACATCTTGGACTAGGCTTAAAGCTAAAATAAGGGGCACTACCTCTGACAGGACCCTTTTTGATCACATAATGAACACAGTCAGGGCAATAAATCTTAATCCTAACATTAACTGTGACATTCATTGGTCTTGTAGAGACAGAAAAACTTACAAAGTTTCCAATATTTATGCTTATCTTACCAGGGAGTCTCAACAGTCTAAAGCAGGGAAATACTGGCACATAAATTCGGATGTTGAGTCAATCCTTTTTAAGAATATTTGGAAATCTTTCTGTCCTCCCAAAGTTGCCTTCTTCATTTGGCTACTAGCAAACAAAAGCATTCCTTGTTTGGAACTTATTCATAAGATTTATTCCTCCTCTGTTCAAACTATCTCTCAGCTATGTCCTCTTCACTGCAATTCTATTGAAAATGTCCAGCATATCTTTACATGTCCAAAAATTAATGGCTTATCGAAATGGATCCTAAATAACTTTGGTATTGTAAAACCAAGTAATATCATTGAATTCATCTCTAATAATGATCCCATGAGAAACTCTCTTTGTTATATTATTTTATGGAACATTTGGAAAAATAGAAACAGGTGTCTCTATGGTGGTCATAAAAATTCAATTCTTTGGATTCAGTTTGGATAATTTATGACATTGAGCTGATGGTAACACTCAAAAAAAAAAGATATCTTGATAATTATGACAGTAGATGGAATAACCTTGGAAGTTTTGCGGGACCTTTCAATAGTTTTAAGCTTAATCTGTCATGATATCTCTTCTAATGCCAATTCTTTTGTTGATAGATTACCTTTGGGCGCAAGTACAAGCTTGACCTTCAATATGATGTGGCGGAAGAGGCAATAATGTCAAGGCTTGGAAAACGATGGGACAGATGTATTTCAAAGATAATCATGACTACGGTTTTTGGGCGAGGGGCGATTAAAAAGGAAAACTTATGGAGTCCTTATCGGAAATTCCAAGGTTGGAAATCCATTAGGTTGCGGAGTTACGCAAAGGAACTCATCTCATGCATGAGCTATTTTGGTTTATTCACGTGTTTGGCGTAGACATGACGGAATCTCAGTTTGAATCCTACAGGAAAGCTATTACTATCATAGAGGAAGGGCTGATTGCTTTGGAACAATGATTCATCTAATGGCCACATGCAATTACAGCCGACATCGAACTAGTGGACTGGGAAGCAACCAAATCCCAATTTATCAACCTCAAATCCGTGACCACTTCCATTTCCTAACTTCATATAACTTCTGAGTTTTCTTTGTTTTACCAGGAACTATCTTCAATCTGTTCAAGATCTCACTTGGCAAGGATAGCAGGCATCTTCTTCATCAGATCTAAGTGCACCAGAAGTTGATCTGAAATAACTTGATCAATTTCATTTTGTATTCTGCAACTTTAAGCTACTTAACTCTATATAGCTTAACTCTAAAGGCTTATCATTCTTGGATATGCCTATGGTTTATGTAATTGTTTTCTATAATTAATGATTAAAAAGCTTCTTTCCTTCAAAAAAAAAAAAAAAAAAAAAAAAAACCCAGTAATAAACAAACATATCAATGTAGCATGCTCAAATAACTGAATCATAACTTGTAGTACACTTAAGCTAACATTACCCCACGCCATTGCCACATATAGATGACCCCATATGCCTCATATTGATCCCTCGGCCCAACTTCACTTGATCTCCAAGGTTCCACTCTTCAATTTATCTTTAACAATTGTTTGTTAGCTAAGGTTTTTAATATCTCAATTAAAAACCCACTTTCCATAGGTAAGGAACTTATTAGTGTGTCCAATGCGGAAACTCCAAACCCCGCGCCGGGCTTAAAAATCTCTACAGACCTCATGATCGCGAATTACCAGAACCACCAATCCGGATACTTAAACTAGGCCCCATCTCCAGGCGCCAGGAATTACTAATTTTCAGGAGTTATACTTTTTAATCTAAATTTACACATATTGTTCTTTATTACATGATATTCAAAAGCAATACCAGTTCTTACACCCTTTGCCCCTTGTGCTTCACCCTAAGCGCTTGCAGCTTGCTTATACTTACTTAGTGGATGGCCTGCTAGATCCCATCACCTTATATTTCCAAATTCCTTTTCCTATCTTATGTATTTTAAAAGTAACAATTAGTTAACAAGCAATAAATTAATAACAACAAATATAAACAACAAGCAAACAGGGACTTTCCAAAAGTTACAGGAAAGGAAGGAAAGAGCAATACAGACTGCTTTTGTTCTTGTTCTGGGCCTTGATTCTCCTTCCAGCAGTAACCCACAATCAAATCGGCCAGTCCCAGGCACAAATCAGCCTGATCTAAGTCCTTCCTAGATGATTCCGAGAATTCCGGCTCCAAATATGACAGTCCTGTTGCAGCCAAAAACCGTTGTTGCAGCCCCTAATTCTGTGGTTACTTCTATCCTGGATCAATTTCGACCACTCTAGAGATCACATCAACACACGTATCTCGGAGTTTCCATGATCATAATTCATTCTCTTTTATCTACAACATGCCTTAATCCAATCCACAGCTTATGAGATCTCAAATAGATCAGTAAAAAAACCCCACCTGATAAGAAAAAGATCCGATGCAGGTGGAAGCTCCAAGCTCTTGCCACCGATGGAATTCCTCCTTTGCGATCCCGTCTCCAAAATCTCTGTCAATTTGCCTCTATAGATCATAAAGCTTTCTGCTTATTTATAGTTCTATCCTACATGCATGTTCTATCTTATATGTATGTCAAACATGCATGTTCTATCTTGCATGCATGTCAAACTTGTATATACATGAGTACATATACTGACCCATCAACTAACCAGGATCGTTACAGTCTCACTTTCTAAAATTTAACCCATGTCCTCATGGGTCGATTCCAAGACCTATCATGCTTACTTAATAAGTATACTAACAATCTGAAGCAAAATAAACAACTGCTATAGAAAATGAGATAAAATCAAGCTATTACAAATCTCACCTGGGATTCGCACTATAGAAGCTTCCTGAGCACCATCACGTGGAGCTTCTGCAGCATAAATAAATGCTTTTCGCAGAAGATCCATTATCGTGGCAACTCTAGCTTCGCCACTTTGTGGCCTTCGCTCAATAGTCCTATCGTCTGTATCCGATCTTCCTTCCGGCTGATGCTCCCTTTGATTCCATCGAGGCTCTCCACGGCCTCTCCCTCTGCCAACATTTGGATTGCGATTAAATATTCCTCCTCCCATGCTACCAAGTGGGCAATTATTCCGAGTGTCCCACTTCTCTACAACGGAAACAACGCTCTCCTCAAGGCACCGTTGTCTTTCCTCATCAGTGAGAGGCGGTAGCAACTTACTTCCAGTCTGGATACTACTTGCCCAATTCCTGTTATTACTTTGAACTTCCACAGATTGACTAGCATATAGCTCTTCTCTAAATGACCGTCTCCGACTATATGAATTTTCAACTGGCCAAGAAGATGCTTGTCTCTTCCTTTGAGTATCCACTGCAACTTTTTCTGCCAAATCTGCTTCCCGATTTTTGGCAATTCTTACTACCTCCTCCAGATCCATATATGCCACTCCAGACATGGTACTTTTGATATCAACATGGAGTCCTTTCACAAATCTAGCACACATTTTAGCTTTATCAACAATAGAACAATGTGGTTGCAATCTTCTAAACTTTTCATTGTACTCTGTCACGGTCCCTGTTTGCGTCAAATCTAAGAACTCATTCATCTTATCAAGTTTATACCCTGGAGGTGTAAAATGTCCCTCAAAGGCCTTTTTGAACTCTTCCCATGTTTCTTGGCCAGGCCTCTTATTCATGTCAGTTAGGCAAGTCTCCCACCAGACTCTTGCAAAACCTCCCAACATTGCTTGAGCAAGAAGAGCTTTTATGGAATCTTGTGCCTTGATTAAATCAAAATAGAACACTCCACGGAGCCAGGCATCATCATCATCTCCTGTTGCCTTCTCTCCTGTAAAAACTTCCCTTTTAGTGTCCTTTAACACCTTCTCAATTGCTTTCTCAGCCTCGGTCTTTTGTTGTGACACACTTTGTTGCAGAGACTGTTGAATAGCTTGCAGGATATTAGTTACATCTTGAGCTCCATCTCCACCTGGACCACCAGCATCCATGATCTCCTATTACTCTGCATATAGACAATAGGAGCATTAACAACTCACTTCAAGAACATGAATCATTTCCAACTTCCCTTTAAGATCAAACTTGGCTCTGATACCAACTGTAACAAGCTTTCAAACTGAGTTGACCCTCCTGGCAACTCGGGATCTTGTCAATACTTAAGGTTGATATGAAAACTTAAACCAACTATGTTGGTGAAGAATTTAATCTTCCAAAAATAATGGAGAATGATTCCCTTCTTATATATAACTAATATCCCACAATTGTAATATAGTTAAAGAGAAATACATCCATAATGCATTTATTCAAAACCAAAGCTAAAATTCAGCTTCTAGAAAACTCCAACTCAGCCACGATCCTGAACAGTACCACTGCTACTGGCCCGAGCACCACCTTGGATAGCAAGAACATAAAACTCAAGACACAAGAACCTAAGGTGCAATGCTAGACGACCCCAACAAAGTAAACATCATGAACATCCAGAGAAAATAACATAACTAAAGTACCAAAACATCATGAACAAACTCCCGGACAATGGGTAGCTCAGCCAACCTACATACATGCCCCGTTAGCAGGATAACGCTCATCCAGCTTACATTCCAAGCCCTGTAGCAAGGTGGTGGGGTGAACCTCGTATGCGCATACCCTCTCAGCCCACGTCTGGCACTGGAGGACCTCTTACCATGGGAGTCCACAAGAGTTGACGTGCATCCGCAACAGGAAGCTATGCCTGTGAGGAAGTCACGCCCGGTGTCACAGAGAACAAATACAAAGAACATAGAACATGAGTCATGCCGGAACAATCCAGCCAGGCCACCGAGCCTGGAAGTCCGACCACGGAGGATCCAAGTACATACGAAATATCAAGAAAAACAGTGGGATAAGGCAAAGACCATGACATGTGTTTTCATTAAACAATTACTAAATATGTACCTTGACCTTGCTCTTGCCAAGGTTGCCCATACAACGTTACCATGTCGAAGTAGCAAGTTCGATGATGAACCCAGTAACAAACAAACATATCAATGTAGCATGCTCAAATAACTGAATCATAACTTGTAGTACACTTAAGCTAACAGTACCCCACGCCATTGCCACATATAGATGACCCCATATGCCTCATATTGATCCCTCGGCCCAACTTCACTTGATCTCCAAGGTTCCACTCTTCAATTTATCTTTAACAATTGTTTGTTAGCTAAGGTTTTTAATATCTCAATTAAAAACCCACTTTCCATAGGTAAGGAACTTATTAGTGTGTCCAATGCGGAAACTCCAAACCCCGCACTTCTGGCTTAAAAATCTACAGGACCTCGCGATCGCAATTACCTGTAACTTCTGCCAACGGATACTTAAACTAGGCCCCATCTCCAGGCGCCAGGAATTACTAATTTTCAGGAGTTATACTTTTTAATCTAATAACCATCATTCAATTAAATTGGGATTATGTCGTAATTTTGGGACAAAAATCATATTGCATGTTTTAAATAGCATATTCAAATTCGCACATCTTATGTCCAAAACACAAAAATGTAATATCATATTACTTAAAGAATAGACAAAATTTCACAATATAGCATGATAGTATTATATAAAGTGATATGAGAAATTTTACATAGTAATTAAAATTCACATCTTCTGTGGCATTAGTAGAAATAGCTACATGTAAAAGTGAGTTTCATAAAATTTGATATCACATTAAAACTATGAAGTTTCTTTTCCACCTTTTACCCCAAAAACTTTCACACTTCCCATTTAGATTGATGCACTCAATAGGCAATTTCTGTGGTTCTCCATCTCTCATATAATAGCACCATATCACTCCAAAAATATTAGTCATTCTAAGTTGATAGGAAAAGTGAGACTCTAAGAAGTTACATATTAAGAATATTTACGCTTTCCAAATGCACCCAAATGAAAATGTCTAACGGGGAAATGCTTAAAAAAAATGAGAAAGGATTTAATATTCATGCTTTCCACATGCATTCAAATGAAAAATGCCTAAAGGCAAGCGTATAAAAAAAATGAGAATCTAATCCAACCCAAGAATGTCTTGGAAATAGAAAACATAGTTTATAGAAAACATAGAAACCCAATAATTAAGATACAATATATCTTGGAAATAGAAAACATAGTTTATATCTACCTTAGATAATTTTGTAAAAAGGAATCCCAATGGCCCAGATTTGCCGATGAATTTGAGATAGAATCTCCAATGGCTATGATCAAACCAAGACATCTCGAGATTAGAAATAGCTCATTTCTAGAAAGTATGTTCTATTATTTCGTTTGGTATTTGGGGAGGGTATATCTGGCATGGTTGGGCCTAGATTTGGCGGCTGTATTGTATTGCAAATCGTATTTTGAGGGTATTTTTGGAACGGTTTGAGCTGCTTATTGCCGTATATGCGATTTTGGATTTGTGGTTTCATGGTGTCAATCTAGAAAGAAATTTTGGCATCTGGCTTTGGAGATCTCCAGGCCTGAGGCGCAGAGCAGGATGAGAGGGGGCTGCTTGAGGCCGATTTTGGAGATTTGTGTTCTGTGTTTCTGGGCTTAGAGAATCCGGTCTGCTTCATGCTGGTTCCGCATGCCTTGACCTTGTTTTTTTTTCCCTTCTTTCCCTTCTTCTAACCATGTGTGGCTTTTTGCCGGGTTAGGGAGCTGCTAGTGCTGGGTAGGCCGGATCTGAGGTGCTTGCTTTGGCCGAATTTTAGGGCGGTTGTACTTGACCTGAATCATGCACGAATTGCACAGGCTTTTGCTGAGGCGTTAAGATTTAAGGGCCTACCAGGCTTTTAGTTGCCTGCTCTTCTTTAATCTGCTGCTCTAAGTCGAGTAGCAGGGAGGGTGAGGCAAAGAGCTGTGAGGGATGGTTGATTGCCGCAATCTCGTCTCACGGCTTCATGCTGGTTCCGGATGCCTTCACGTTCCCTTTTTTTTTTTCCTTCTTCTTCTACCCATGTGCAGCAGGATATGGATTTGCTGTGGCCTTCTAACCATCTGCAGCCAAATATGGATTCGCTGTGGGCGTGGAGCCGGAGCAGGGTGCAGGCCTGGAGCAGGGTGAAGGGCTTGGCTCCGGATGCAGAGCGATGGCTTCACCCTGGTTTTTTTTTTAATCTTCTAACTATGTGCAGCTTTTGGACCATTGGAAGTGGCGGGCGTTTTAGTGGCGAAAAATTCAGTGGCCCTTGATTTGGCATAGAACAGAGAATATGCCATTGACGAACGGCCAGAAATCAAGGATAGGAAAAAACCCGATAAAGAATGTAAAATAATGAATATATGTAAAATTCAATTATAGCTCATTTCTAGAAATAAAGCTGGAAAACATAAAGAATGCATTTCTAAACAAAAATGCAATGGGACAAAAATAATGCACGCTTAGCGTGCCCAAGAGATAAAGTATCTTACAATGCTTTTTAGAAAGAAATGCCTACAAAGAATGAGTTTTTGAATGTGGCAAAGAAATAAGCCGTTATCGCTAACACCTCAAAAAAGCTATATTGAATGTGGCAAAGAAATAAGCCGTTATCGCTAACACCTCAAAAAAGCTCAGTATAGCTTTAGAAGTCGGCGTGTGCTTTGGGAAGTCGGCAGCATCTCAACAAAATCAGTGCAGCTAGTTAGTGCAGCTTTCAACAAAATCAGTGCATCCGCAACAGGAAGCTATGCATGTGAGGAAGTCACGCCCGGTGTCACAGAGAACAAATACAAAGAACATAGAACATGAGTCATGCCGGAACAATCTAGGCCACCGAGCCTGGAAGTCCGACCCCGGAGGATCCAAGTACATACGAAATATCAAGAAAAACAGTGGGATAAGGCAAAGACCATGACATGTGTTTTCATTAAACAATTACTAAATATGTACCTTGACCTTGCTCTTGCCAAGGTTGCCCATATAACCTTACCATGTCGAAGTAGCAAGTTCGATGATGAACCCAGTAACAAACAAACATATCAATGTAGCATGCTCAAATAACTGAATCATAACTTGTAGTACACTTAAGCTAACAGTACCCCACGCCATTGCCACATATAGATGACCCCATATGCCTCATATTGATCCCTCGGCCCAACTTCACTTGATCTCCAAGGTTCCACTCTTCAATTTATCTTTAACAATTGTTAGCTAAGGTTTTTAATATCTCAATTAAAACCCACTTTCCATAGGTAAGGAACTTATTAGTGTGTCCAATGCGGAAACTCAAACCCCACACTTCGGCAAAATCTCATAGACCTCGCGATCGCAATTACCTGTAACTTCTGCCAACAGATACTTAAACTAGGCCCCATCTCCAGGCGCCAGGAATTACTAATTTTCAGGAGTTATACTTTTTAATCTAATTTACACATATTGTTCTTTATTACATGATATTCAAAAGCAATACCAGTTCTTACACCCTTTGCCCCTTGTGCTTCACCCTAAGCGCTTGCAGCTTGCTTATACTTACTCAGTGGATGGCCTGCTAGATCCCATCACCTTATATTTCCAAATTCCTTTTCCGATCTTTTTCTTATCAGGTGGGGTTTTTTTACTGATCTATTTGAGATCTCATAAGCTGTGGATTGGATTAAGGCATGTTTTAGATAAAAGAGAATGAATTATGATCATGGAAACTCCGAGATACGTGTGCTGATGTGAGCTCTAGAGTGGTCGAAATTGATCCAGGATAGAAGTAACCACAGAATTAGGGGCTGCAACAACGGTTTTTGGCTGCAACAGGACTGTCACATTTGGAGCCGGAATTCCCGGAATCATCTAGGAAGGACTTAGATCAGGCTGATTTGTGCCTGGGACTGGCCGATTTGATTGTGGGTCACTGCTGGAAGGAGAATCAGGCCCAGAACAAGAACAAAAGCAGTCTGTGTTGCTCTTTCCTTCCTTTCCTGTAACTTTTGGAAAGTCCATGTTTGCTTGTTGTTTATATTTGTTGTTATTAATTTATTGCTTGTTAACTAATTGTTACTTTTAAGATACATAAGATAGGAAAAGGAATTTGGAAATATAAGGTGATGGGATCTAGCAGGCCAGAAACGTGTCATCAACATACTGATTACAAATTTCCTGTGAACCATCCTCCATACTCAACCCCTGGACTATGATTAATTTTCTTGTTTCAAGCCTCAAGATCAAGCATGTGAAAATCTCAGCCTATTATCCTCAAGGAAATGGCCAAGCTGATCCACTGAGTAAGTATAAGCAAGCTGCAAGCGCTTAGGGTGAAGCACAAGGGGAAAGGGTGTAAGAACTGGTATTGCTTTTGAATATCATGTAATAAAGAACAATATGTGTAAATTAGATTAAAAAGTATAACTCCTGAAAATTAGTAATTCCTGGCGCCTGGAGATGGGGCCTAGTTTAAGTATCCGTTGGCAGAAGTTACAGGTAATTGCGATCGCGAGGTCCTGTAGATTTTTAAGCCAGAAGTGTGGGGTTTGGAGTTTCCGCATTGGACACACTAATAAGTTCCTTACCTATGGAAAGTGGGTTTTTAATTGAGATATTAAAAACCTTAGCTAACAATTGTTAAAGATAAATTGAAGAGTGGAACCTTGGAGATCAAGTGAAGTTGGGCCGAGGGATCAATATGAGGCATATGGGGTCATCTATATGTGGCAATGGCGTGGGTGCTCCGTTAGCTTAAGTGTACTACAAGTTATGATTCAGTTATTTGAGCATGCTACATTGATATGTTTGTTTGTTACTGGGTTCATCATCGAACTTGCTACTTCGACATGGTAAGGTTGTATGGGCAACCTTGGCAAGAGCAAGGTCAAGGTACATATTTAGTAATTGTTTAATGAAAACACATGTCATGGTCTTTGCCTTATCCCATCGTTTTTGATATTTTGTATATACTTGATCCTCCGGTCGGACTTCCGTGTTCTGTGGGTCTGCATTGTTCTGGCATGACTCATGTTCTATGTTCTTTGTATTTGTTCTCTGTGACACCGGGCGTGACTTCCTCACAGGCGTAGCTTCCTGTTGCGGATGCATGTCAACTCTTGTGGACTCCCATCGTAAGAGGTCCTCCAAAGCCGGGCGTATGAAGATCGAGAGGGTATCGCGATATCGAGGTTCACCCCACCACCTCGCTAGGGCTTGGAATGTAAGGCTGGCCGAAATTATCCCCGCTAATCCGAGCTGTATGTAGGCTGGCTGAGCTATCCATTGTCCCGGAGTTTGTTCATGATGACTTTAGTTATGTTATTTTCTCTGGATGTTCATGATGTTTAATTTGTTGGGGTCGTCTAGCATTGCACCTTAGGTTCTTGTGTCTTGAGTTTTATGTTCTTGCTATCCAAGATTCCAGAGTGATTCCATGTATGCAGAGATAGCTATGGGATCCCCACTTAGTCACGAGGACTAACCCCTTTGAGTGCATGCAGTGATTGGGCAAGGTGGTGCTCTCGGACCAAGAGGCTGGGTGCTTTCGGGATCGTAAAATTTGAGTTGGAGATTTCTAGAAGCTGAATTTTAGCTTTGGTTTTGAATAAATGCATTATGGATGTAATTCTCTTTAACTATATTACAATTGTTGGATATTAGTTATATATAAGAAGGGAATCATTCTCCATTATTTTTGGAAGATTAAATTCTTCACCAACATAGTTGGTTTAAGTTTTCATATCAACCTTAAGTATTGACAAGATCCCGAGTTGCCAGGAGGGTCAACTCGGCAGGCTTGTTACAGTTGGTATCAGAGCCAAGTTTGATCTTAAAGGGAAGTTGGAAATGATTCATGTTCTTGAAGTGAGTTGTTAATGCTCCTATTGTCTATATGCAGAGTAATAGGAGATCATGGATGCTAGTGGTGCAGGTGGAGATGGAGCTCAAGATATAACTAATATCCTGCAAGCTATTCAACAGTCTCTGCAACAAAGTGTGTCACAACAAAAGACCGAGGCTGAGAAAGCAATTGAGAAGGTGTTAAAGGACACTAAAAGGGGAGAACGCAACAGGAGATGATGCTGATGCCTGGCTCCGTGGAGTGTTCTACTTTGATTTAATCAAGGCACAAGATTCCATAAAAGCTCTTCTTGCTCAAGCAATGTTGGGAGGTTTTGCAAGAGTCTGGTGGGAGACTTGCCTAACCGACATGAATAAGAGGCCTGGCCAAGCAACATGGGAAGTTCAAAAAGGCCTTTGAGGGACATTTTACACCTCCAGGGTATAAAGTTGATAAGATGAATGAGTTCTTAGATTTGACGCAAACAGGGACCGTGACAGAGTACAATGAAAAGTTTAGAAGATTGCCACCACATTGTTCTATTGTTGGTAAAGCTAAAATGTGTGCTAGATTTGTGAAAGGACTCCATGTTGATATCAAAAGTACCATGTCTGGAGTGGCATATACGGATCTGGAGGAGGTAGTAAGAATTGCCAAAAATCGGGAAGCAGATTTGGCAGAAAAAGTTGCAGTGGATACTCAAAGGAAGAGACAAGCATCTTCTTGGCCAGTTGAAAATTCATATAGTCGGAGACGGTCATTTAGAGAAGAGCCATATGCTAGTCAATCTGTGGAAGTTCAAAGTAATAACAGGAATTGGGCAAGTAGTATCCAGACTGGAAGTAAGTTGCTACCGCCTCTCACTGATGAGGAAAGACAACGGTGCCTTGAGGAGAGGCGTTGTTTCCGTTGTAGAGAAGTGGGACACTCGGAATAATTGCCCACTTGGTAGCATGGGAGGAGGAAGATTTAATCGCAATCCAAATGTTGGCAGAGGGAGAGGCCGTGGAGAGCCTCGATGGAATCAAAGGAAGCGTCAGCCAGAAGGAAGATCGGATACAGACGATAGGACTATTGAGCGAAGGCCACAAAGTGGCGAAGCTAGAGTTGCCACGATAATGGATCTTCCGCAAAATCAAGCGTTTATTTATGCTACAGAAGCTCCACGTGATGGTGCTCAGGAAGCTTCTATAGTGCAAATCCCAGGTGAGATTTGTAATAGCTTGATTTTATCTCATTTTCTATAGCAGTTGTTTATTTTGCTTCAGATTGTTAGTATACTTATTAAGTAAGCATGATAGGTCTTGGAATCGACCCATGAGGACATGGGTTAAATTTTAGAAAGTGAGACTGTAACGATCCTGGTCAGTTGATGGGTTAGTATATGTACTCATGTATGTATATACAAGTTTGACATGCATGCAAGATAGAACATGCATGTTTGACATACATGTAAGATAGAACATGCATGTAGGATAGAACTATAAATAAGCAGAAAGCTTTATGATCTAGAGAGGCAAATTGAGAAAGATTTTGGAGACGGGATCGCAGAGGAGGAATTCCATCGGTGGCAAGAGCTTGGAGCTTTCACCTGCATCGGATCTTTTTCTTATCGGGTGGGGTTTTTTTACTGATCTATTTGAGATCTCATAAGCTGTGGATTGGATTAAGGCATGTTGTAGATAAAAGAGAATGAATTATGATCATGGAAAATTCCGAGATACGTGTGCTGATGTGAGCTCTAGAGTGGTCGAAATTGATCCAGGATAAGTAACCACAGAATTTAGGGGCTGCAACAACGGTTTTTGGCTGCAACAGGACTGTCATATTTGGAGCCGAAATTCCCGGAATCATCTAGGAAGGACTTAGATCAGGCTGATTTGTGCCTGGGACTGGCCGATTTGATTGTGGGTCACTGCTGGAAGGAGAATCAAGGCCCAAAACAAGAACAAAAGCAGTCTGTGTTGCTCTTTCCTTCCTTTCCTGTAACTTTTGGAAAGTCCCTGTTTGCTTGTTGTTTATATTTGTTGTTATTAATTTATTGCTTGTTAACTAATTGTTACTTTTAAGATACATAAGGTCCGATGCAGGTGAAAACTCCAAGCTCTTGCCACCGATGGAATTCCTCCTCTGCGATCCCGTCTCCAAAATCTTTCTCAATTTGCCTCTCTAGATCATAAAGCTTTCTGCTTATTTATAGTTCTATCCTACATGCATGTCAAACATGCATGTTCTATCTTGCATGCATGTCAAACATGCATGTTCTATCTTGTATGCATGTCAAACTTGTATATACATACATGAGTGCATATACTGACCCATCAACTGGCCAGGATCGTTACATTTAGTGGAGTTAGTGTCGGCAATATATTTGAATTCCCTCATGACGACACCGTAATTGTCCCTTATATAAATGGTGCACTAACAATCTCTGTAGCAGACATCATATTTGCGTAAAACAGATGCCTCACTTTTAGCCGAATTATCCAAGCCATAAGCTTGCATATCGCAAGCTCCAAGTAAATTTGTCGTTTCTTACACTTGAAGCGAGATTTCTAGGAAAACAATAAATGAGAATGATTTTTTATCGTCCACTGAGGCCAAAAGGAATTTGCCAGAATTAAGTCATTTTCGTGTATAGTTTGTTTATTTAGGGATTTATTCAATGTTAGGATAGGATTTATCATTCAGAGGTACGTCTCCAGTGATTTTAGGCCAGTTTAAATAGAATAGTTCTGTTGCATGTGGACATTGTCAATCCGTATTGAGCATGGCGTCGGTTACTGCAATGTCGTCACTTACTGTCATTCGCCAAACAATTTTTAGTTGCAGAACTGATGAATATATCGGTGTTTCATTCCCTAACCAGAGGCTATATCCTTCAGTGGCCAAATTGGGTAATGATCGTAGACATAGCAACGGTTCTAGAAAGGTAGGATCAATTTTTGACGAAGGGGTCAAAGGACCTATTGTTTTTCACAGGAGGCCAAAATGTGAATTTGTGTTCTAGAAGTTAATTCTGTCTCTAGCGGCTTGTCATGGTAGGCATGAAAACATGCCTAAAAAGATTGGGTCAGTGAATAAGTTCAAATTATCAAATAAGAGGGCTACCCTTATATTAGATGGTGAAGCAGTAGGCATTGCCACAAATGCCCTGTGGATGTATGTAAGTAATGGCAATGGCGCCTAATGGACCAACAATCTCTATGCCTAGAATCAATTTGCAAAAGGCAACAGGTCAGAGAAGGGTCACCATAGCCATATATTAGAGCAAGCTGGCTCCATTGGTGAATGGTGTGAATGGATCTTAATAAAAAGATATTTTGGAACCGTGTGTGGACGACCAGTGTAAAACAAACAAAAAAGATTTGGAAATTTGTGTTGTGGTCATTTTGGGATCCTTGATTCTAGTTTATCAATGATTTTAATCAATAGATGTGCTTTTTATATTTTTGACCAAACTCGATAAAGAAAGGTCTCCCATAAACAACCACAACACAAATCACATAAGTAGGGGCATGTCACTACGAAAAAGGTGCTCCAATACCCCAACAAATACCCCTCCAAAATGCCTGTAAAATTCCCCTTTTTTGTCGAACAATGGAGGATAAAATGAATTTTTGGAATCGGGGTATTTGGCCACAATCCCCCTTTTGCTCATTTGTAAGATAATACCCCGTTACACAATGTCACAATCCCCCATTCAAAAAATGTAAATTCATACCCTGTTTTAAATAATACCCTGTTATCATTTGTAAGCTAATACCCCGTTTCAAATAATACCCTGAAATAACATACTCTTTTATGATATCTAAGATAATACTCTGTTTTAGATAATATTATTCTATTATATCATTCATAAGATAATACCATGTTATCATTTGCAAGATAATACTCATTTAAAAAACAAGTTAATAAGTAACAAATTGATCAAAGTTGATCAGCAAAAAATCGATAAGATTTCTCATTATTTTAGAAACAACAGTAACAATTTCATCAGATTTCAAGAAACAAAAAACGAATCTGATACACAATTTCGCTTGACCAGACTGTTTTTTAGCAGCTAAGTGAGTTTTTGCTCAACAAATACGCTACCACTAAGTCCAACTTCTGTGCTTATGTAGTTTTCATGGTACCTATGAACATTCCTATCTTACTTTGTTCTTGTCCGCCATGAACTTGTTTAGTTGAGAATACATTTGATCCACGTTTGAGATTTTCAAGAGAAACATACAGACAACCTCTTTTTCCTTCACAATGTGAAAAGGCAACATATTAGAAGGAATGCCAGCATGCTTATTCAAATTTCAGATTTGAAGAGTAACTATATATTAATCACATTGAAAGACGTTTCTTACCGTAACTCCAGGGTGTTCATGTGATTTGCATGCTTCTCTTGAGAAGACACAACATTCTCCTCCTCTTCCTCTGAAGCAAACAATAAATATAAGTTGAAAAATCCAGTAATAAAATTATCTAGATTACTAAGTTACCTAATGCAACCAAAGAAAATCTGTAATTATTCAGCGTTCAAATCAAAATATAGAAGCAAATATCCATTCTTTATATACCTAACTGATTGCACCAAGTGTTACGGATGACTTTATGCCTACTGTGGTTAAATACCTATTTTATATGGTCAATTGTAGCAACCTGAGCAGTACGAGGATCTAAGAAGTGAGATTCATCAAGCTTGTTATATTCAATCACTAGCACCTGTCAACAAATACAGCCTGCAGATCAGGAGATTCCAGTCTCAAAGTCCATGATAAATGGTACATGATAAACACAACTGAAAATGGCATGTATTATTTACTCATGATAATCTACTTCATTACTGAGGATGAACTTGCAGGGTCAGGGCGTCTAAGCATGCAGAAGTTAATGTTAACAGCGAACCACTTAAGAACAATGATGGGACACGATATTGCATTGTTCAGATGCATGTAATTATTGCTAATGTACCTGCCCACTGTGGTGTAGAAAATCAAGGCAAATCATTTGATTGATGTTATAGATAAGAAAGGCTTCTTTGGCTTTAGCATCAAAGAGATCTTCGTTCATTAAAACACGGCGCACATCTGCATGTCAGACCTAATTTTAAAATGAACAACTTTTTTTAGCCTAAATTTATCTTTTTTGACATGGTTAGATAACTTTCTGAAGCATAAAAAGATGCACAGTGCATACAATTGTACAATCAGACCTAATTTTAGAACAAACAGCAACTTTTAGCCTAAATTTGTCATTTTTGACATGGTTAGATAACTTTCTGAAGTATAAAGAAGGCGCACATTGCATACAATTGTACAATCAAGGCCATAACGGTCTTTCCATAAGACATAACCTATAAGGTATGACAACATGACTAGTATAATAATCATCTCTTCGATTATCATAATGAAATTTAAAACCTTGCAGCTCAAGATAAAAAGAAATATATATATATATTTTTGAGCCTTTGAAGCATAAAGACAACTATTGAAATGGATAACCGCTAACCTTTAGCAACCTGCTGGATTTGACCAGGGGGAGAGACTTAACAAGACCCATTTTGCAATACCAATCTTCTGCTCATCTGTGACCTTTAAATCCTCAGAATCACCGTCCACAAACTCTTCTGAAAATTGTTTCCGCCCAAACTTCTATCAAGTAAAAAACTGTCTCAAATGAGGGCCCAGGAAGAAGTTTCCTCCTAGCCATTCCAATATCCAAAGGCCCGTAGTCACTGCATAGGGCGTAGGGCATGGACCTAGTCCAACGGCTATGATAGATTTTCGCCTTGGAATGGAATCTGTGGATCTTTTGCCCTTTTGCGCTTAACTATTGATTAACCATCCTAAGAAGACCCTAGCCGAACTAGTTAATATGGCTAAATTCAACCTGTTGGTACTCACGACAGCGGCATCGTTACGTTGAAAAACCCTTTCGAGGTTAGGGTTAAGTCACCAAAATACTTGATCTTTGATCTCTGTATCACGTCACAAATTTTGGAACAAAATTTAAATAAATTGAAAAATTAAATTCCCTAGCTAGGCAATGCTCAAAAAAGGGTGCAAAATGCATTTGTCTTAAATGGCCCTTCAAAGACTTTATGACTTTAAACCACGAGAGGATCTCATCTTTGATCTTTTTCATGTTTTACTATTGGAGGAGTGAAGTTCTTTGTCAAGAAGCTGATAGATGTCCAAGAGACAACCGGCCAATACCTTTCAAGTTTAGACAAGATAGTTCAAGAGATTTATGAAGTCGCACCTAGGGAATTACGGCAAGGTTGATGGCCAGCTACCCCAAGCAAATATTATAACATTTTTAAGGGTGAGGATTAGAAATTTGCGCAATGGTGCTTCTGTTCTTCGATAATTTCCCTTTCACTCAATCCCCTTTTATTTAAAAATATCCCAATTCATTCATAAATTCCGTGGACGATAAAAATACCTTCCTTCCTTCCTTCCTTCCTTATGAGCTAGTCCCCCTTTCTTGAAAATACTCCAATCCATTTGTAAATTCTCTTTTGATTCAATCCCCCTTTCTTGAAAATACCCCGATGTGCATTTGCAATCCCCTATTTCTACTAATTCCCTTATTAAAATATACCATGTTTGTTCAAAAATCCCCCGTTTCTATTAATTTTCCCTCGTACAATATACCCTTTTTGTTCAAGAATTCCCTGTTGCGAAGAAAATAACCCATTGCTTTCTAGTCCCCCGGTTCCTCAATGGGGGATTTTCCAGGGGATTTGAGCAGTTTTTTGTTGTGTGTGTTTCCATAGGCCTTTCATATAAGATCGAGCACACGTATTGATATTAATGATAGAACTAGTGCAAAACCAGCACAAACCCGCAAGATCGACTCAAGAGATAGAATAGAAGACAAGAACAAATCTATTGAGAAAAGCAATAGAAAATACAATCTCTACTTCTGAGCATTGCATAGTACATAACGTACAATCAATATACACAACCAGTGAGACTAAGAATAGTAGTCTACCGCTTAACCACCACTACTAATTCACGACCGATTTAGAGTCGGTGCTCGGTCTTGACAAAGTGTTTGCTTTCTCGTACATTTCAGCACCTTCAAAGACTGTGGTGCTAAGTCTTTGAACCATCACTTTATTTAAAGACATTATGCTTAGTCAACATATTTATATTCCAACACTCTCCCTTAAATGTTGCTGACTAAGCAGAAGAAAATCAGCTGAAACCAAGCAGGGTAAATTTTAAGGATCCTAAATGTTTTCGTATCCAAATAAAGATTGGCTAAAGCTATAAAAACAAGAGTCCGTACATTTTTTTTTTTGGCGAAATGTTATACAGTCAAACCCTTTAGTTTTCTTCCCACTTGGCGAAATTATAAAATTCGTATAATTTAAAAATCCTTATGTTGGCAATTTTGTCTTTGTTGGTGGTAGCTAAACAGCAACTGTTGAACTAAGCAAGTTATCATGCGTATTTTAGTTGATATATTTAAAGAGAAGTGATAATGTGCGTGTATCTGTGGGTACCAACAACAATAAAAAGATCACGATGATGGTGCATATCTAACCATGGGGTTGGGTCTGACAATCTTCTGTATTCAGACGAACTACATTATATGCTATGTGAATGGAAATAGCAAACATAATAAAAAAAGGTGTGAGTTTTTTTCAATTTAACATTGCAATAGTGTAATGGTCGTGGTTCCTCAATATGGCGGTTCCTAAATGAAAGATGTATCTGAATAGATTAGACATGGCTATTTGAATTGATTTGGGCGCCTAATCGCCTTCGTGGAAGGCGATTCAAAGACGCCAATGTCATGATCAATCTCGGCTAAACCCCGAACGTCAAAATTTTTCCCCTTTGGAATGGCTAATTTTTATTTTTTTTTAAAATGACCCTTATAAACTTTAGCCCGCGAGGAATTTTAGTGAAGGTCTAAAAATCGCCATTTGGCGAAGTTTTAGCCTCTCTTTTATTACCACGAAACCAAGGTAATCCTTCTCTCCCTTTCACCGCAATTTCTTCATGCCCAAACTCTCCTTCACATTGGCGAACTTGGATCCAACTAATGGTTTGGTAAAGCCATCGAACAAATCCCGTGTGAGGAGCAATGAACAAGTTGAGAAGATCCCATTTGGAGTCGCTCACGGACAAAACACAAGTGGGTGTCAAGGTGTTTTGTCTTTGGGTGGTACTTAGCATCCTTGGCAAGATGGATGGTACTTGTGTTGTCACACAAGATAACAAATGAGGATGGAGGTACCCTCGCAGATCCGCTCTACAAATGTTTAAGCCACAACAATTCCTGCATCCCAACAGGTGCTTTGAATTACGCCTCGTAGTCTTTGATTGACACCGTGTGGATCGGTTTTTGGACAACCATGTCGCCACGTTAGGCCCTATGAACGTGACCATCCCCACATTGGGACCTCCCGCTATCATGACAATTAGCATGATCTGCATCAACAAAGACTTTCAGCTTGGAAATCGAGGACCTCGATAAAGAGACCTTCCCCGAAGTCCCCTTCGGATATGCCCGGCCTTTTTAGCGACCTTCGGTCGCATCGCCTGGATTGCTCATGAATCGCCGGCACTCCCACGGCAAAAGAGATATCGGGTTTAGTGACCGTGAGATATATCAATGCCCCTACCAAGCTTCGATAGAGTGTGGGATCACACTCCTCACCATCGAAATCAAGCTCAAGCCTTGTGCCCGGATCAAAAGGACTTGCCACCTTGCAATCTTGCATCTGACGATATCGCTGTAACATTTCTTTGATATATTTCACGAGAAAGATAGATGCCATCTGAGTGCTGCCACACTTCTACACCTAAGCAGTAATGCATAAGACCAAGGTCAGTCATCTCGAAAGGACGAAGATAACTTCAACTTCAATGTAGAAATCAGCACATCAGCATCTTCTGTGATGATCAAATCATCAACATACAAAACCACAACGCACATTCGGCCTTCATATGATTTATAATAAAGATTGGGGTCTACTGCACTTCTGCTGAACCCCTGCTCAAGAAAGAAAGCATTAATTTTTGTATGCCAACAACTTGGAGCCTGCTTCAAGCCATAAATGATTTTCTTCAAATGACAAACCAACTGCTCCTTCCCTTGAACAACAAATCCTGGAGGTTGAGTCACATAGACCTCTTCCTCCAAATCACCATTCAAAAAAGCAGATTTAATGTCCATTTGAAACATTAACCAACCTTTCATTGCAGCAAGAGCTATAATGATCTGATAGTGGACATTCTGGCTACGAGAGCAAAGACTTCATCATAATCTAAGCCTTTTTTCTGTGCAAAACCCTTGGCTACAAGTCTAGCTTTGTGCTTTGACACTGTCCCATCGGCATGAAATTTGGTTCTAAATACCCATTTACAGCCAATAACTTGCTTATTAGCTGGAAGTTCAATCAATTCCCATGTGCCTTGCTTCTGCAATTGAGAGTATTCTTCTTCCATTGCATGCTGCCATTGCGGATCACTAGCCGCTTCATGAAAGGTTTGTGGATCAACATGATCCTGGACCTTTGCCATTAAGGCAAGGTTAGATGATCCATTAGACTTCTCTGTTTCTCCATCAGACGTGCTGATCTTCTAGGTTCAACAACAGGTATAACAGGTGCTGCAACCGGTTCTGCAACAATTTGTTTCTCCTTGAGACGTGCTGATCTCCTAGGTTCAACAACAGGAGGTATAGCAGGTGCTACGATAGGTGCTGTAACAGGTGCTGGATCAGGTGCTACAGTACCTTCATGTGTGCTGGACTCCCCCTGAAAGGAACCAACCTGCTCATGGACCATAGGGCGAGTGGGATTGGGATCATCCCGTGTCACTACTTCAGGCAAATGTGAGTTTACTGGAGAAACCACTAGAGAGGGAGAGAAAGGTCTACCAACAACTGCTATCAGATCTCCAACATCCAAGCTGCTATCATTGTGAACTGCTAGAAGAATCACTCGAAGATATACCATCATACACAGCATCTTCAATGAACTGAACTGACCTGCTTACAATAACCTGCTTGTTGGAAGGATCATACAACTTGTAACCTTTCTGATTTTCTGGATACCCAATGAAGGTGGCTTTGACAGCCCTGTCATGCAACTTCCCATACTTTTTCAGCTTCTCAGCAGGTATGGAAGCATAAGCCAAGCATCCAAACACCCTCAAATGAGACGCATTTGGTTTCATTCTCCAAAATGCTTCATAAGGAGTCACATCCTGGATTGCCTTAGTAGGCGACCTATTTGCCAAATATGCTGCTGTCATCACTGCCTCTCCCCAAAAAGATTCAGGCAGTTGCTTGTGACTCATCATAGATCTTGCCAAATTAAGCAAAGATCTATTCCTCCTTTCAGCTACACCATTTTGTGGATGAGCATAAGGAATGATTAACTGTCTTTCAATACCTTCTTCCATGAGAAACTCATCAAAGGCATTAGAAACATATTCACCTCCATTGTCACTTCTCAACTTTTTTTATTACTAACCCTGCGTGCGCTTTTCTTGATCTTTGAAGGCCTTGAACTTGCCAAGCATCTCAGATTTGCAGTGCAAAGTATACACCCAAGTGTACTACTGAAATCATCAATTAGGGTCAAGAAATACCTCTTTCCACCAAGTGAAACATCAGGCATATAGACAAATCAGAATGCAGCAGCTCAAGAGGTTGAGTTGCTCGATGAATAGCCTGCTGTGAAAAAGGCTGTTGAGGTTGCTTTCCGAGATGGCATGCAACACACTCAAGCTTGACACATTTCAGAGAGGGAATACCTGTAACCATCTTGTTATTGTACAAAGCATGTACGCAGTTGCCTCCAACATGACCAAAACGAGCATGCCACAGATGCTCGGCCAAAAATCAAAGACATACAAGACCATGTTCAAATCTTATAAACCGAACCATCAAAGACATACAAGCCATTCCGTGCGTCCCCATTGTACCATGAACTCGGGACTTTTCAAGTCAATTCCTTCAAGTGGATTGTTGCCCAGCAGATAGGTTTTGCCATTTCCGAGGACAATGTGATGGCCCGCTTTATCAAATTCAGCAGCAGACATGATATTAGACTGTAATCCGGGAGCAAACATGATTCCTCACCTTACTAACTATATCACAACCATGCAATTGAGAAGCTACAACCCCCTTTCCTGTGATAGGAAGAGAATATCCATCACCCATCTTCACATCACCTCCGTGACGAGGTTCAAGTTCGGAAACACATCCGAATCTCCAATGAAGTTGAACCGTGGCTCCCGAGTCCAAAATCCAAATCCTTCAGAAGGTGATGGCCACGCTTTGCAAGATTCGATATTCAGCATCAAAGTGGCACACGCAACAACACTTGTCTCTCCCCTTAGAGTTGATTAATTGGCTTCTCGTGTCACTACTCTTTGAGCTTTTCTTCTCCTTCTTACAATTCGAATCAGAGTGACCCTTTTCACCACAATTCCAAAGACTTGAACTCCTTGGATTTCTTACCTTCAGACTTCACATTTTCTGACTTCCTAGAGTCTTTACTATCAGCAAACTTCTTCTTGGTGTCAGCCCGAGAAGTAGACACAAAATTAGCATGGTCCACTCTCCCATCCCTTTGCTTCTGCACCAACTCCTCTTGTTGCAGTAGAATGGTTACTTTGGCTATATCAATCTTCTCCTCGTGCACGATCTTGAAGAGATAATATCATACATAAGGAGGAAGACCAACCAAGATATCTTGAATCAACTGTTTTTCAGACAGCACTCCACCAGCAGCCATGTAATCCAAGCGCCATTGCTTCATCTGAGTAAGGTATGCCGTGACAGATTTGAAATCACCTAATTGGGCATGTCTCATTTTGTTCTGGATCAGCATTTGAGTAGCCATACCCTTGCTATCAAGAGACTTCTCCAAATGAGACCACATCTATTTAAACTCAGTAAAATGGTTGATTTCATGACCAATTGTCTCTTCAGCCAACATTTTGACAAGAGCACAAACTTTCTGGTTTACCATGCCAGCATCTGCTGACTTGGTGCTGATAAAGTCTTCATCAAACACCGCTCCCATGTCACTAAATATCAAATAATTCACCATGAACTTCTTCCAAGTATGGTAATTATTATTAGTGAGTTTTGCATTCTGTGAGAACTTGAATGGATCCATGAATTTCTCCTGTTTTCAGCAGCCAAAAAGATGGTTGAGAAAACAAATTCGTCACCAAATAAAGCACCCACCAGAAAAGTTGAATCTTGAATTTTGTCGCCAAAAAGATCTTGGAAAACTCGAATCTCACACCAGAACTTGCTGGAAAATCCGAATCTCTCTCCCAAAACACTTCCTCTAGGCTAAAAAGCAAGAAACTTCTCCAATGCTGCAAATGAGATTTTCCACCACCAAATCTCAGCCAAAGAACTTCTGGAAACGATGGCCAATCCAATTTGGATGCTTATCCAATAGCTTGCTCTATTCTTCCCTCAAGAAAGCGTCTGATACCATGATAGAACTAGTGCAAAACCAGCACAAACCCCACAAGATCGACTCAAGAGATAGAATAGAAGAACAAGAATAACTCTATTGAGAAAAGCAATAGGAAATACAATCTCTACTTCTGAGCATTGCATAGTACATAACATACAATCAATATATACAACCAGTGAGACTAAGAATAGTAGTCTACCGTTTAACCACCGCCCACTAATTACGGCACTGATTTAGGGTCGGTGCTCAGTGCTGACAAAGTGTTGCCTTCTGTACATTTCAGCACCTTCTCAGCACCTGTGTGCTAAGTGCTGAACCACTGCTGTTTCAGCACATTATGCTTAGTCAGCATATTTATATTCCAACAATTAAGATATCCCAAGTTCAATAATAATGACTATTGTTGCTTTTCTTATTAGGTTCTAACACAAATCACAAATAGGGGCATGCGTTTCTATAGACCTTTCATATAAGATCGGGCACACGTATTTTTTTTTTGAAGGATCAGATTAATTAATATTAACACAGAGTAAGTACAAGATGAGCGATACTAGGGTACTCCTGCCCACCCTGGGGGCATAACTGAGTCCGCATGTACAATATCTCCTGAATGTAAGATGTCATCGTAGGCTTGTTCATCAGCACTTGTAGCAGTTATTTAGACGTAACCAACCCCTCATAACATGTTCGGATAGGTGTAAATGCTGGGCATCACTAAAAAGTGTGGTCCTCATCTTTAATGACTTCTAGCTGTCAACATTGTCAAACCCTCTATTCCCGCTCTTGCCATGTCGATCTGTATGCCTCAATTCTAAGGTAGTATGCTCATGTACGAGTTGAGGGCAATCACTCTAAATCCAACAAGGTTGTTGGAGGAACAGAAGGGCCCAAGGCATCAGCCGAAGAAATTGCTAGGTTTACCAAATTGGCATTGCAAAGGACACTTTCAATTATTGTGCCTGGGGTTATATTTCTATATGCAAGGACTCAAACCATATAATCATGAACATAAAATCACAACCTAACCAACATACCACACGAATTAGGCAACATTACTATTACAAGATCATATTAATTTCTAGTTGTCACTTATGAATGAGCTCCATGTCTCATAGTACAGTGAAGGCACACACATAAAGACTCACCAAAATATGCTCTTTATGCATTAGTTGAAGAACCAAAGTCCCCAGCTTCTCGTGGACGTCAAAATACCATCTGTCTATCTGTCTGTCTATCTGTACGCCCGCCTGCCTGATTGCTTACTTGTCCATCTGTCTAGAATGGGAACAAAAGCTGGATGTAGGAGGTTGGCAGCAGCATGGCCAAGCAATCGAAGTGCAAGATGAATGAATGTATTTTGTCCATGTTAACCAATTGTTCCATGGGATCCAAAGCAAAGAGAACATCAAGCGTATTACTGTCACGATTAAAAAAACCCTCGCCCGGAAGGGTTTTCGAGGGAATAACCTTAGCAGTAATAAGCAGCTGATAAACTGTACAATGATATATTAGGGTACATTTCAATGCCATGCTGGGGGACATATCTGAATGTGCATATCCATGATCACTTGAAGATATGATTTCAGTAACCCCACTAATGTCGTATCTAATAGCTCATGTAACAGTGGTGGCCAGGTGGTTAGTGGGACTAACTCAACATAGTGTGCTCGAATATGGCCGAAATCCTGGACGATGCTGAAGGGCATGGCATTCATCCTCAATGGCTCCATGCTGGTAAGATTGACACACCATGTCCTCACGTGCCTCCTGAATCCATTTGCCTGGCTCAATACAAAGGCGATGTGCACCTATGCAAATGGAAGCTATAGAGAATTCACTACCATTTTTTTCAGAGAATCGTGGAACTAAAGGTTGGAACTGCTAGCGAAAATCGTGTCTAGTGAACTTTAAAGTTAAAAAAAACTTCAACCACCTTAAGACACCACAATTTCTTAAAATAGCTCATTTGATCTTCATGGATGATAAAATCCTATCCAATTCTTAAACATGCTTAAGTTCAAATGCTTAAAAATATAATGCATAGAAGTAAATCCTCGCTTATTGATAATGTACCAATAGTAAACTCCCTACATGATCATCCACCCATTACTAGTATAATTCTCCCCCTTAATTATGGCAGCATCAAGTATGACACAAATACCATTCCAAATTTTCGTGTATTTAGCATGTTATTAATTGAAGATAACATTTCAATAGCATAAATTCACTACATTGTGTTCGAATGTTGCATATTACAAAGCTTGATGTTGGGGTTGCCTATATAAGTCTTGCATTAACAATATATGTTTTTTTGTTCTTTGTGCTTAGCGTTTGGCACTTGTTATTGGTTAGATAGAATGATTTTCTTAGCCACTTTCATATAAAAAATTATTTAATCCCTTGACATTCCAACGGAACTGCAAAGTTCTTAAACTTTGAATTATTTAATCCCTGACATTCCAATGAAACTGCAAAATGTGGATTTAGTCAAAATGGTGGAGAAAAATATCAGCGTGCTTTTGCAGAGCACCGAGGAGGGTATCGCCCTCTGGCACAAGCATGTGAACGGCAATGCCTCCCAGTCCGTCGGCTATGGCCAGAAGCATCGATCTAAGCTGGGCCCTAAATTCCTGCAAATCAACTGCGCCATTATGGTCTGCATCAAACAGCTCAAAAGCACCCCGGTATGTAACTCTCAGTTCTTCCTCTGTCTTATGCAACGGAACTCCTTGATCGCTTTCTAAGATATCAATACTTTCTAGCCATTTTCTCATTTCCAATTCGCACAAAACACCGTCTCTATTCTTGTCTGCTAACTCAAACCATTCCCTGGATAATCTGCTAAATGCGTCCTCGCTTTCCACAAACTTCTTAATCGCTTCCGCATCCACGAACATAGTAGTTCCCTCCATTGTCTTGGCTCACGTGGAATGGGGCTGTCTGGTCTATATGTGGCGGGAAAAGGCCCATCCTGAAAAGGTCCTTCGGGAAAAGGCATGGTATCCAAGCACCCTTTTTGTGGTTTGTCTATTTTTATCTATTCTTCTATCATACGTTATATGTCCATTTGCTGATCATAATTTGCTGATAGCATAATCATCTAGAATGGACTGCATGGCTTTCATTATCATTACAGATACCATCCAGAAATTTTATTGGTTGAATGCTTGAACAGTGTGCTCAAAGCCTTTAAGCTAGTAATGTTCAGGTTAGTCTGTCATAATGTTGATAAGATCATGAACGGAGAAAAATGTCAGGTTATTCATGGTGCAGAGGAGCAACTATCCATTGAATGTTGAATTACTTTTGCTAAATGTACATGAACAAATACAACACAAAGTAGATAAACAACTTCTTAAGAGCTTTTACTATTGACAGTGCGGCACTGTGCCCTGATCTCACCTTGGCTGCCTGTCAAAGGGCTAATATTACCCATCTTTACCATGGCAGCTGCAAAGTCCTTAAAGAAGCTATCCTCTCCATCGACATACATGGATACTGTTGCATCAGGAATCACAGAAGCTGCAGTCTGCAATACTTGGTCGGAAATCAACAAGCCCTGATTTGACTGTAAGTTTCTGTAATAGTTATTGTCAAATATGAGAGGTGTGGCAACATCTAAAGGAGCAGTGACATTTCCATCTCCATTTTGAGGACACAGGGCTTGAAGTTGAATTAGAAGATTAGGGTCTAGGGCAGGATCAGGTTTTCCAGTTTTTTGAAAATTGTAGAGCCTAGGAAGAACATTTGCACAGCGGACTCTGCCAATGGTATGTGATCCAGAAAGAACTAACATATCTTTTGAAGATAAACCCTTGTTCCCAAATTTGGTTATGAGTTCTGATAAAGTAGAATTTGGTGACGGAATATCTGTATTAGCTTGATTGAAGTTTGCTGTTAATGCATCTCTGCGTCCTAGAAGCACATCATATGATGGCCCTCCTGTCTGCAGTGATTTAATAAGTTACATATCCTATTTGCAGATTAGAATGAAAATGAGCAGGGCTAATTAAGATTTAAGACATATTACCAGAAATACAGAGTCCCTTGCAGCTATGGCTATAATATCTGCACAAGATATTACTCCTGGACATTGTTGTTCCAATGCAGCCTTGATTTCATCTATATATTCATAACCTCTAAGAGAATTTTTATTTGGCCCTGCATTCTTTTCTCCTTGCATGGTTGGCGTATCATCTAGAAGAACTGATGCATCACATCCCTGTCAGAGAAACCAAAGCTGATTCAATTACATGCTTAACAAAACAGTGATATAAGTCAAATGCTATTTTTATCCTTACATCTACAAAACAATCATGGAAGTGCATTCTCAAGAGTGGACCAGATATGCGAGGGTCATTAAAAATCATCTGACTCAATTGACCCCTCACTATTGATTCTGCTTCTGGACAGCTTTTATCATAAAACCCAGTGATAAGTTGTGCCAGTGCTCCATAATTCATACACAGCAGGATGATCAAAATGTTGCAGCAGCTAAAGTAGAAGCCTAATTTTTGCATCTTAAATATGCAGACTTCGGAGAAGCCAAGTAGCCTTAGATTGAAGATGCATTTATTAGGTGGTCTATGGATGTATATATAAGGTGGTCTATGAATAATATATTCAAAAAGACTAACCCATTGTTTGAGGACGGGGGCCATGATAATGATTGACGTATGCTGAGACTGGAATAGTCTTCCACTTCAATTCCAGTCTGGATTAGGCTGGAAGCACAATTCTTTTTGAAATCACTAGGTAACCGAATGTGGATTCTATTAGTAAATCATTAAAGGATCCCTATGTTATGTTTTGGGTGTGTTATGGGAGATATGTTTTTTTGTTCAGAAATAAAAAGGCTAAAAAGAAATGGCAACATCCAAAACCCAAAACAAAATATAGTCAATTTTTTTTTCCACCTATATCAAGAAGAAATGGCAACAAGTATTGATTTTTTGTTTTTTTTTTTTTTTAATATCCAATAGTACAAAATCCAAAAGGAGCTTCTCGAATCGGCCATGGCTACTTTTTGGGATCAACTACAAAGTCCAAAAGGAGCTTCTGAATCGGCCATGGCTCGGCCATGGCTGCTTTTCCGGATCAACGTGGTTTGCTGCAAGTACTACTACAAGATGTTATATGGCTGTTATCCATTGCAAAGCTAATTCAACCACGGCTTCATCAGAGTCCGATCTGAACAGCCAATGATCTTGCTTTATATATTCTCCTAGAGGGTAAAGTGCCTTTGAATTTGAGGCAAACAATCTAGCTCCAGAATTTCATAAATTCCAAACCGTCTTTCCATCTGCAATCTGATGATTGAATTGCATACCTAAACTAAACCTTTCAAACGAATCTGGTTGCTGCCAGAAGCTTTTAAACAATAATCCTCTCAACCAGAAGCTCTCAAACAAATTTGGTTCTTTGGCATCTCTGACATCTGAAACATCTGAACATACAAGACATCTGAGACATGCATGTACAAACCCTAGGAACAGGCGGTATCGGTGGCGACTATGGCGGGCAGGCGTGAAGTTCTCCCTAGGAAGCGAGAGCAAAGCTATGGTGGCGAGAAGCTCTCGATTTTTTTTTTTTTTTTTTTTGAAAGTAAGAGTTGGTTTTATCATTAATTATGAAATCTCAAAATACATAGCAAAGGTATGCTTTTAGGAGAAGCATATCAAAATTATAGCCAAATCCAGCAATTGATAACAGAGTGTAAACAGAGTGTAAAATGAAGTCTGCACTTTAAGGAAGAAGATCGATCAGCAGCCACCCGTAGGAGGATGAAATGGAAGTAGGTAAATAGTAAGTAAACTTTTAACCTGAATTTTGACCGATTTCAACAACGAAGAAGAAGATTGTTGAGGATTCTCGAAAGATTATGAACCTGCCAAAAATGTAATCCACCAAAAGAGTAAACCAGAACTAAATTAAATAAAAGCCAGTATATGCTTTTTGGTTTGAAGGCCAAATGGACAGGGATTTCAGCAATGATCTGAAAAGTAAGAGTTGAAGTAGGCATTAAAGGCATCTGTGGAGCCAAAGAAGTATTGATCAAGGGGCCAATTATTGTAGTAACAGAGTCGGAACATATCCCTGTCCTCCAGAAGAATTAGCAATGATCCATATAGATCAGCCAGTAACTTATGGCTGTAGTACAATGTTCTATATCTTGAGAGCTGAGCTTCTGTGAGAATTCGATTATTGGCTGACAGGAATTTCCACAAGAAATGGATCTGGATGACCTCCACCAAAATATACTTGCCCACAAATCTTCACTTTCCTTCTTGTAACTCATCGTCCCTCTTTTCATCGGGAATGACTCCATTGAAGTGGCAATGTCATTTTTCATGACTTGATCCCTAGATCTCTCATTTGAAAGGTGAGTTCTTTGGTATCAAATTTATTGCTTCCTTCTCCTCGTAAAGAAATTAAGATACTCTAGGATCATCGATCGAGAAATAAGTTAGAGTCCACAACATTTAGATTGGAAGCAAACAGATCATAGTGACCCCTATACAAACCATAGTCTTCCCATTTCCTTTCAAAATTAGCTCCAAATTTCTTTTTTATGTCTTTGTAGCAATAGTCTCAAAATCAAACTGAAAGTGCAATTTTATCCAGAAGATGGACACATTCTTTTTACCATATAACACCCGATTCCTTGCTTTCCAAATGTTCCAAAGGGCAATATTAATAACTATATTGACAAATTTATTATCATGATTCATAAGGGACATAAGATCCTCATTAATTTCAATCCCAAATTTGTCAGAGAACCAAGACCAGAAACCATTTAGGGTGCTTTCTGAGAAGAAAATATGGCACATGTCCTCGGGCCTATTACAAGCTAAAGGGCAATTAGCAAAATATTAGGGTTTCTTACGACATGGAGACCAGTTGTTTAGGCGCCATTAGCAATGAGCCAAATGAAATATGAGACTTTTGGAGGACAATAAGAATGCCAAACATTATGAAATAATTTTTGAAGCTGATCATAAGTAATAGACCATTTCGGCATAGCTTTACACCCCTCGATGTTGGAAGTCATGGCATTGTAAACATTTTTCACTTTGTAATCCCCTTTTTCATTTACCCTCCAGTCACTTTTACCAGAGTTGACAGATAAGTTTGAGAGGAAGGGTTTGATGAAAGAATAAATTTTCTTATCAGAAGAGGTGCCTCTAATAATACCTTTCAATCTAGTCCAAGAAATGATTCTTCCACATACAAACATGTCTCTGATATAGACTAAACCAGCCTCATGCCATTTCTTATAAATTCTGGGATGCTTGATAGCAAGAACAGGAGAATTTTGCTCAGTCATGATGGGGTTCTAGAAGATTGGAACATCAGAATGTAGCTCTTCTCTTTTAATGAAATGGAAATTAGGAGAGATAGCATTCCAAGCCTTGATGAGATTGTGCATAAGAGGGAAAATGCTTGGGACTGGTTTTGATTGATTGAAAGCGCGAATGAGGAAGCGAGATGATGGATTGAGGGGTGACCACAAGGGTGACTTAGAGATATCCAATACCTGATAAAGATATAAGCAGGAGATTGATTCCCATGAATTGCTTTCCAAATGAGCTTGCCAGTAAGAGATTGAGCTTGGATAAAAAGATTCTTGCAACCTAAACCTCCAGAGACTTTAGGCTTACATATGGAATTCCAATTAACCAGATGACTTCCCTTCCAGATGAAATTCCTAATTATCTTCTCAAGCTCCAAATAAATATATTTGGGAGCTACTAGAGCTGTGGAAAAGTAGACATGAGAACTGGCAAGAACAGCATTGGCAATGATAGATCTACCTGCAAGAGAGAGATAATTTCCATAATTGTTCAACTTCTTTTTGATTCTCAAAATAATAGGATCCCAGAGGCCTTTGATGTTATGATTCAAAGCTATAGGCAATCCCAGTAATTTGGTTGCATGATTAGTAGGAAGGACATTGATACCAGCTAGAACTGGAGTACTGAGGTCACCAATGATCATACTTTTACACAAGTTCAATTGGATACCAGAGGCAGCAGAAAATTGTCTTAAAATCTTAAGGAAAAGATTGATATTTTGAAGATCAGCATCCAGGAAGGAGAAGGTATCATCAGCATATTGGAGAATGGATATACTATCATCAGAATTTGGAAGTTTTAAACCTTTCAACTGAGCAGTATTCTGATAATGTAGAGTGACCTTGGTTAAAAGTTCAGCAGCCACAAGAAAAAGATAAGGAGCTAGAGGACAACCTTGTCTAACTCCACAAGAGAGAGGAAAGAAGCCAGAAGGGACACCATTGATGAGAACAGCAGAATTGGACCTAGAGTTTAAACCATGTATAAGATTCATGAGTTTGGGATGATTTAGACATGGCAAAATCCAAGAAATCCCACCTCACAGAATCAAAGGCTCTTTTAAAATCCAGCTTGAGAAGAATACAGTTTTGATTCGAGATTTTGTTCCAGTGCAGACCTTCCATAGCAGCCACATAATTATCCAAGATATATCTATTTGGAAGGAAGGCTGATTGATTTTGGCTAATATTCCTTTGAAGGAAGCTTTTGATTCTCAGGGCAATGATCTTAGCACAGAGCTTGTAAGTGGTGTTGGTGAGAGAGATGGGTCTCCAGTCCTGAAACTTGGAAGGATGATCAGCTTTAGGAATCAGAGAGATAAAGCCACTTGAAATTGAAGGATGCAAATGATTATCATTCCAGAAGGCATGGACAAGGGAGATAACATCAGTTTTGAGTATATCCCAGAACTTGATGTAAAATTCAGCAGGAAGGCCATCTGGCCCAGGAGATTTGCCTTTGCTGAAGGAATTTAGAATCTCATAAATCTCATTGTGAGATGGAATGGCAGTGATAGCATCATCCATGATTTCACTAGGCTCAGGAAGAATAGAATCCACAATGGAAATAAACTCATTGGCTTCTGAGGCCATGTTGGGGTCAATTGGTTTGTCACTAAAGATATCCATATATCTGCTCTTGAAGAAATTTGCAATTTCAGAATGAGTACTATAATTGTTACCCTGATCATCAATAGTCTCAGCAATGGAGTTTCTAAGAACCCTACTCTTGGCAACCCTGAAGAAGAATTTTGAGGAGCCAGAGTCCATTTCATTAGTATACTTAATTTTACATCTAATAGCTGAGCCCTTAGCTTCCATCTCCTCAATATTCTTAATTCTTCTCTCTAATATTTCCTGACCTACATGAAGATTATAATTAGAAGGATCATTCTGAAGAAGAGACCTAATATCCTTCATATACACTAGGAGCTGGTTTTTTTCCTTACTTCTCTCCTCCTTGATAATTTTAGACCAGTTTTTAATCCACCCTTTGATTTGTTTGATCTTAGAGTAAAAACATTTCATAGAGGGTAATTGATTACCATCAACCACATTTGAATTATTGGAGAGAGTCTCATAAAAGGATCTGAAATGAGAGCAAAATTTCTCATTCTCCAGCAGAGAGGAATTGAACTTGTAAGGCGTGCTCCCTTCTCTTTTAATGTTGATGACATGAGAGGTATGAAGGAACTGGGGCTGATGATCAAAAATGGAAGTTCCTTCATCACTTGTAACATAGCTGTTGTCCCAGAAGGATGCAGAAGGATTGGAGACATAAAATCTGTCCAGGGTGCAGAAAACTCTTGCTTTATCCTTTTGTTTGTTCGACCAAGTGTAGGTGGCAGTAGAGGAGGGGATATAGATCAGAAGCTCTACGATTATGAGCTCGTTGTCCCTCCCGATCCTGCTGAAAAATGGTCTGCTTTTCTTAATAAGTTATGCTTTCGATGGTTTTTTCTACGTCTGGACTTCAGTGGAAACCTCCCCAACTTTCCCGGAAACTATTGAGAAACAAGAGAGTTGCAAGGCGCTAGTAACAAAGAAGCTAAAACAACAATGATCTATTCATTCTCTAAAACGAAATATAAAATAGATGAGTTCCTTAAAGTTAGAAACTACTACTAAATGCTCCAACAAAATCTTATCTAATAGTAACGGCTAGAACTGCCAGTCATCTTTTTGTCATATCCAACACTCCCCCTCAAGAAGATGACTGATAGAAGAAGCTGGAACTACAAAACAACTTTCTGTATTTGCCCACACGGCCCACACGAATGCTGAAAACAGTTTTGAACAGTTTCTGTAAAAAGACTTTGTGAGACGCTCCCCCTTAGACAATTCAAAATGAACTCCACTTCTATGCTTCTGTGAGAAGACTTTATGAAGCACCCTGCCACCCTTAGCCAATTCAAAACGAACTCCACACTCCACGACTATGTGTGCCCTTACCAATTGTGACGTCTCCTACTTCTTCTACGATGCTTCCATCGTATCAGAAGGCAGAGTTCATCCCCCTGGCAGCCAAACTGACAGGGGCCATCCACCTGACACCAATCCTTGACAATGGATCAATGAGGAAGAATGGATGGGTCATTTGCCCCGTCTTCCCTCGGGGCCCTCCTAGCTGCGGAAGCGTGAGTAAACATAAGCACATAACATCAATATATCAACAAGTCACCTCGAAGGGTGAATACACCACAACATAACATATGTAATAACAACATCAGTAACATCAACATAAAGGGGATCTTACCCAAGGCTCGGACTCATGGGGGATCAATTGACGGCTTGGGTCTCCAGAAGTCAATGCAGACAGAATTCATGGCAAATGGATTGGGCTGGCATAAGAACATGGCTATTGGGTAGTCCACTCCATCCGCCCCTCCTGCGCACACTTTGCAGAGTTGGTTGAAGAGTCTTGGGACTGGATCGTAGCCTGCCGGGTGCATAGCCGAAGGGGCTATTGCTGGGTTGCATCTTCCCAGCCCCGATGAGGCAGGAGGAGAGTCTCCTCCCCTTAGAGGCATGCATGCCCATCACAGGCGGCTAGAGGGCCACTGCCCGTATTCGACTTGAACCTCATTGAAGGTGACGCATCACCCAAGAGGTGTCGAGCTCATGCCTTGCCCACACGCAGTGGCAAACCATTAAGTCTAGCTAGCTTAGATCCCTAGTAGGCTTTACACATCAGAGGGATCAATCAGTGATGGGACAGGTCCCCCTTGTTCCATCGGTCTAGCCCCGCCCCACAACCAGGCGGGCTCTTGTACACGGGCCGCATTAATTGGGAATTAATGAGGTTATCTAGGATCATCTGCTACTGAAGGTTTCAGAGTCTCTACCCCCCTTCCCATATACACAGGAGAGCATAGAATGGAACACCATCATCATCAAGAACTGAAATACTGAATAAGATCTAATCTATCTTACCTAAACATACAAGGTTAGGTTCTTTTGTTACGGCTGGTGATCTTAGGATCTACAAGGCTGATAGGACTGATCTAACATACTATCCTAACTCATTGCCAGGCTAAGAGGCAGATTTGCACAATAGAATCGCAGGTTACCTGATCCTTGGCTTGCTCCAGCTCCCCGAATCGCGCCTGGCAATGCGGAATGGTAGCTTGCCTTGACAGGAATGGCTCAGGGAAGCCAAAATGCGAAAATGGAAAGGATTTAGGGTTTCCCCTTTTTGTTCCTTTTACATGAACTTTTAGGTTTAGGTTAGAAGGGATCAAATGGGGTATTGCCACTTGGCAAGGGGGTTTTAATTGCATATGTTTAATATACATGCGCAACATACGAGGTTGCCCCCCAGGTGCAACCCTTTACGGCTCTCAAGTACTTGTCGTGGTGACATGTACGTGTGACGTGGTAGTATAATATATGTATTCGGATCGTATGTTATGCTGGAACGTCACAATCTCCCCACCTTCAATTGATGTTGTCCTCAACATCACGCGTCTTCCCATCTTGGAAACCTGCATACCCTGCAAATACATTTGATACATATAGTTTTATAACATAATTACCCCAAGGTCATATTTTAATTTTTCATAACACATCCTTGTTTAATATCATACTATGATAAGAGGCTCTTTTACCCTCTTATTTTATCGTCTATTATTCACAAAATTTTATGGTTTACACCATTATCATTAACACAGTTCCAAAATTCTCTAATTAAGGTTCCATCTTGTCTCCTTGCAACACATTATGACAAGACATGTGTTGCAAGTCTTCGCAGTGCGACCTTCCTACCGTTAGACTCCCCTATGGGCCTGCAGGTCCAACACCACGTCAGTATGCATTTAATTATTTTAAAGTTGGTTGTTAGGGAACCACCCATTAATTACAATTTATATGGATGCAAGACTAATCTCCCGGCGTAGGAAGATCATGTTTCTTCCATCTTGGCCGTGGAGACAGCGCCCTATCATGCCTAAGATGATCACTCATGCCTACATCTTTAGTTGCCTTGGGCGTGAAGGATGGCGTCCTTCCCGTAGTAGGCATTGACTAGAGGTGCTTTCCTATCAATGCATGCCTGAATGACCTCTTATCTCTCAAGTTCATCTACTTCCGTGGGGCGGAAGTAGACTTTGTAATCTACCTCCCACTCATCTATCGGTTCGGTGCCGACTACTTCGATGACGAGTCGACCCTTGCATTGCTCCATGAATTGGGGATACTGCTTCTCCAAATCTGATTGTAGTACCCACGTAGCATCTTCCAGAGGAAGTGCGTCCATTTCACTAGGTATTGGAGAAATTGGGATCTTCTTGTCTTCTTATAGGCCCTGTCAAGAAGAACCTCTGGGACGATTTCAAGCTGGTCGTCCGTCATTTCCAGTAACTCTGTTGTCTCTAATACTTCCTCTGGATTAGGATGTGCCTCTTCAGGAGACTTACATGGAAGACCCTATGGATTTTGAGATGTGCTGGCATGTACAACTTGTAGGATTGGCTACCTACCCTTTTGGTTATCCTGAATGGCCCCGCCCATCTTGGAGCAAGTTTCTTGCAATTGCTGATGCGGATCCAGAGCTTCGCTTGCTTGACTTTGATCTTCAGCCATACGTTGTCTCCAACCTAAAATTCCCTTACCGTTCTGTGCTTATCGGCTATGCTTTTCTGCCTACTTCTCACTGCTAGAAGGTATCGTCTTACCTCCTCCACTAGCTGCTGCATATCCGATAACATCTGTTGGGAGACTTCCACTTTTGACAGTGGATTGTGCTATGTATCTGGGGCGAGACACTGATACCCATAATTAATCATGAAAGGAGACATCTGGGATGACTCCTGCTTGGTGCTATTGTAGGCGAACTCCACTAAATGGATGAAATCATCCCACTTAGACTGTTTGTTCCAAACATAATTCCTTAGCAATGGTGGTAAACAAATCGTGCCAGAATGCACTCATAAATTTTGAATCTCTATCACAGATTATTTCTCTCGGCATCTCATGGAGTCTAAAAATCTCTTTGGTGAACAATACGGCAGTGTTTAATATTGTGTCTGTGGTCCTGCAAGGCACGAAGTGTGCCATCTTCGACAGCTTATCCACCACCACCATTACGGCATCTTACTGTTCTCGGGAGCCCTGTAATGAAATCCATACTTATGACTTCCCATTTTGCATTTGGCACTAGCAATGGTTCTAAAGCTTCTGGAATTCGGAGTTGCTATGCTTTTGTCTGCTGGCATAGCTGGCACTCACGAATGTACCTGGCTATTTGCTTCTTCATGCCGGGCCAGAAATAGCAACTTCTAATCTTAAAATAGGTCTTCATGAACCCTGCATGCCTGGCTATGGGACTATTGTGTGTATCGTGGAGTATCAACTTCCTTACTCCTGAAGATTCTGGTATACACAATTTATTCTTGTGATATAGTAGGTTACCTTCCTTCTTGAAGTTCTTGAAAGCTTCCCTCTCCTTGCCGGTTCTTGCCTCTTGGGAAAGGCTTTCCACACTTCCTTGAAATCTCGGTCCGTTAGCAACATCTCCTCTATTTTCTTGCCAAACTCACATGTGAGCGTTGATATGGCATTGCAAGGTACTCTTGTTGTCAATGGATGCCTCGAGAGCGCATTCGCAACCACATTGAGCTTGCCTGGATCTTAGGTGATGACAAAGTCATACTCCTCTAGGAACTCCATCCATCTCCTTTGCCTTAAGTTGAGATGTGGTTGGGCGAAGATATATTGCAGACTTTGGTGGTCCGTATCCGATTGGAACTTCCTTCCCAATAGGTAATGTTTCCATATTCTTAATGCTATCACTACTGCTAGCAACTCCTGGTCATGGATTGGGTAGCGCGTTTCGGCGTCATTCATCTTCCTCGAATCATATGCTACCACCCTCCCTTCCTGCATCAAGACCCCTCCTATTGCAATCTTGCTGGCATCTGTTGCCACCAACTTATCTTTCTCTGGGTCTGGCAAGACTAAGACTAGCGCAGTCGTTAAAGCTTCCTTCAACGTCTCAAAGAGGACAATCACAATAAACAATAGGAACTCTAGTGATTTTTTTGTAGATTTTCCAAAAACATTTAATACGCATTTAGAGAGGATCTACGGAGGAGATTGTTGCAATATATACCAAATGAGTTGCATAATGTTCTGTACATGTTTTATGAAAATTTGTATGCTCAAATGCTGCCATTAGATAACCTCGTCCACATTAAAGTGGGAGTATACTAGGGTTGTTCCCTCTACTCTAATGTTTGGTTTATATATTGATGCTTGGAATGGAGGTAGACATCTACTCATCATATCATTGGCAGTTGCTATTTTGCAGACAATGTCATTCTCTTGGTCCATACACCATCCAGTATGCAACAACAGCCTTCCTTTGCCAATGACTCGCCCAATCTTTTATCTTTTCTGCTTTGGTGAGGTATGTCAGTGGAGCTGCCACCTTTGCAAAGTTCTTGACGAACTTCCTATAATACCCTGCTAAGCCGAGGAAGCTCCTGACTTCATGGATGTTCTTTGGTGCCGGCCAATCAATTACCGCCTCAATCTTTGCAGGGTCGGTAGAAATCCCTTCCGCCGTGATCACATGCCCCAAGTACTCTACCCTCTCCGTTGCGAAGTGGCACTTGGATAGTTTTGCATAAAACTGATGCCTTCTCAACTTTTCAAGTACCCTTCTAAAGTGTTGGGCATGCTCCTCTAAGGATTTGCTGTAGACTAGAATGTCATCAAAGAAGACTATGATGAATGCATCTAGGAACTCGCGGAAAACATCATTCACGAGCCTCATGAAGGTTGCTGGAGCGTTAGACAATCCAAACGACATCACTGTAAACTCATAATGGCCATATCTCGTCCTGAATGCAGTCTTATGGATGTCATCTTCCTTGATTCTGATCTGATGGTAGCCTGACCTCAAATCTATCTTGCTTTGCTTCCTGCAGTTGATCCATCAAATCATCTGATCGAGGTAGAGCATATTTGTTTTTGATGATGTGCTTGTTCAATTGACGATAGTCAATGCACATTCTGAGACTTCCATCCTTCTTCTTGACGAAGAGTATTGGCGCACCAAATGGGGAGACACTAGGTCTTATAAACCCTAGGTCTAGCAACTCCTGCAATTGCTTCTTCAATTCCGTCAACTCATGAGGTGACATGCTGTAGGGCACCTTACTTATTGGCTTTGTTCCTGGCTCAAGTGCTATTTCGCACTCGACTCCCCTGTATATAAGGTGGAAGTTGCTTAATTTCATCTGGAAACAAATCATGGAATTCCTTCACCAACTTGGCTATAGGCTTGGGGAGCTTGCTCAACGCCTTGGCCTCTTTGTCTTCCTCTGCCTCTTGCTCGTCAACTTCGAGTTTAAAGACATAGGCCACTTGCTCCTTCCTTATGCATCTAAGCAGCTTCTTACTAGACATGCATTGCATGATTGGGGTGACCTCTTTACCTGTTATCTCAATGACCTTGCCCCCTGGCATTGTTACTTTTCGCTTCCCACAATCAATCACGGGCTCCAACCGGTCCAAGGTATTCCATGCCTATGATCAAGTCGTACTTGCCGATGTTCATTACTTCTGCTCCCATTCCAACGTTGATACTTAGCAAGTCTATGTCGAAGTTGATCCTCTTCCCTGTAGTGTGTCGGATTGCCTCACTTGCCAACACAAACGGCCTAGGCTTGGACTTCAAAGGCTTCAGCTTCAACATCTCTACCATCCTTGGCGAAGCAAAATTGTGGGTACTCCCTGTGTCTATCAACACTATGAAGGACTTGGCCCGGACCTTCCCAATCGTCGAAATGACTTGGTACTGACTCTCAGCATTCTCGGAGCCAAAAGCATCAAAGATGTGGCACTCATCCTGGATGTAGTCGCGGGCATCTTCTTCGTCGATCTCCGGGGGTGTCTCCCATCCTCCTAGCTCTGTTAACGCCGCATTCATCACAAATGGGCAGTTATGTGTCCGATGTCCTGGATGGAAGCACCTGAAACACAACTGCTTTCACTACAAGGGATCAACGTCGATAATTGACATTTGTCCGTCGATTGTCGACCTAAACGGGTCGACAATCGACGGTCAACGTCGATCGTCTACGTTGACCAGTCAAACGTCGACCGGTGACCATTGAACGTCGATTATCGATGCTCAGTTGGAGTGACGTGTCGCCTTTGGCCTCGTGGCATGCCTACCTGGTCGCCCGACGGCCGCGTGGCTGTGCGCGTGGCGTAGAACGTCGATCATCGACGTTGTGTCGATGATGACATGGCATGCGTGGCCTGGCCGATGCCTACGTGGTCCCCCAGCACCAGCGTGGCTGTGCGCGTGGCGTGGAACGTCGATGATCGACGTTGTGTCGAGATGACGTTGAATGCGTGGTCTGGCCGAGGCCGACGTGGTCGCCCGCTAGGCATGCCTACGTGGTGTTGAACGTCGATGATCGACGATGTTTTTGGCGGGAACCCGAGAGGATATTTATCTTCATTTCATTGTTGTTGTAGTCGACCTCTTGAGAGTTCTTGGCGCCGTGGGCGTGTTTTCTCTCTTCATAAGGTAAGATCTTGCATTAACACTAAGTTTATCATGTTCATACCATTAATTCCTCATAGATATTGATTAAAGCAAAAAGTTCTTTAACAAATGTTTTACAAAAGTGTGGGGTAGGTTGATCCAGATACTGGTCAGCTCCATCCCGAATGGAGAGGACTATAGTATCGGGTTCAGGCCTACCTCAATCATATTGTCTAAAAATTTTCAAAAAGTGTGGGGTAACTTGATCAAGGTACTGGTCGGCTCCATCTCGAATGGAGAGGACTACGTGTATCGGGTTCAGGCCTACCTCAATCATATTGTCTATAAATATTACAAATTGTATGAAGGGTAGCATGATCAAGGTACTGGTCGGCTCCATCTCGAATGGAGAGGACTAGGTGTATCGGGTTCAGGCCCCACAATTAGTGGTTGCTAAACATTACAATATGGGTTTAGGGTTGCGTGATCAAGGTACTGGTCGGCTCCATCCTGAATGGAGAGGACTAGATGTATCGAGTTCAGGGGCCCTCAATCAAATAGATCTAAAGTCACATTAATACATTAAATTAGTTTTATTAACATTTTTTGCTTGTAGTAAACAACATGGACAAACGTCAGGCCGACCATGAACGTAAAATGCAACAAAAAGCCGCAAGATTGTTAAATGGCGATCGGCGCAAAGATGTTACTCCAACAATTGCCACAAATAGTCCACTTAGACCCAGCGGTCCGAGTCTTCCCCGCAGCCTTAGTGGCATGCACGAAATGAATGCCGCCGACGTATGTACTAGAAACATGTTTTCAATGATTGCCAACTTTGTATCCTAATAAACTTTTTTTCAGTTGTACTTGACAGAGCGGCTTTATTGCAATTGCGCGATGTGCAAAGGACAAATAAAACAGATGAGAAAGACTATCATCGATCACGTTGATAAATACGGTGAATGGTCGATAAATCCAACGCTCTCGTGATGCACATGTCGGATATTCCAAACGAGGTACGCCAACTACTCTCACGTACTTGAATCGACATCTCAACTTATTTTACTTGCATTTTCTTAGGAAGAAACTGAGAATGAAGTGAGCTCGAAGCAATATGTAGATTTTGGGGCCATGTTGTCCTTGGAAGCAGATGATATTGACACCATAAATGCTTTCATAGAGAACCCGCAAAAAGAAAGCCATCAACTTCGCAAAAGAGTATCCCATTACGTTGATAGAACTTCGGCGTCGGCGATGGCGTAGCCATGATTCTAGGAAATAACAACGTTCACCACAATTGAATGTACTAGATCCCGTGGAAGAAAATAGCATTCCACAGAACTAGTCCATTTGCTAAAGCCTTTTCGATAAAGTGATCGTAAAAAATTCGGTATATGGCCTAGAGGTAAGCCAATTATTTATGGGGAGCCATTTACATATTGGGGTAGGCAATACTTGATTAAAACTAGTCAGGTCCCTGGTGCTGGTCTGGGATTATATATTATGACAAATATAAAAGTCAAAGATGGCACGAGTGTTCCTTTGATGCCATATGTAGGTCCTGAATACAACTCGGAGGCTTGGCATAAATTGAGTAAGCACCAGTGGCGCATGCTCATCTATGGCCTAAATTCTAATGCACGAAGAATAGCCAGACCCGATAACAGCAAAGATTTGAAATACATTGATAGTCGTCCCGCGAATTACATGGAAACCTTGTCTGCTTTTATTAACAAAATCTATCGAGAATCCGAAGCTACCAATTGTGATTTCTCGCCGAGGCAAAAAAAGGACCAAGAAGATTTCTTTAGGGCTGAAAATTGAAGGGAGATATATTATGGTAGATGCTATAAAGAGTCTTCGTGTTGGTGATGAATTGTTCATTCAGTATGAATACGGTAGACCAATACCAGAGGTCTTTTGATGATGTACTCGAATTATAATTAATATAAGTTGTGTTGTCCTTTGTGGGAGTCTTACCATGTATTTAATTATTATTTTGTGGAATGAAATTATATGATTATTATCATCCATAAGTGGCTTGCTTAAGACGTGGAAATTTATATTTCTTATATTACAACATGTTTAAGAACCCACCAAGCCACGCTCAATGCATGTAACATATATTTTTTTTTTTGTATCCGCAATCAGGGCTGGGCGAAAGTGGATATGAGACCACATCCAAGCGTACGTAATTGGCGACATCAAGAGTCATTGCGGCTAGCAGAAATAGAATACATCGAGCAATATGGTACAAACATCGGCACAACATATGATGAAGAGTACAACATCGAAGAGGACGAGCACAACGATGAAGACGACGAGCACAACGATGAAGACGACGTCGGCCACATGGAGGTTGAGGAACCCATGGCCGATATGTTAGATGCGTTCGACCCGATCTTCGACAACGACCTCGGCGAAGAAGCAAATACTCCTATTGGCGATCATGAAGATTTATTGGAGGAGGCACAAAGTATTATATGTAGGGGCAACAGTATCTAGATTGGCAACATCTTTATTGATATTAAACCTTCAAGCCAAATTCAAATGGAGCAACGCCAGCGTTACGGCTTTGTTACAGTAAGTACACTTGAAATCACCAAGTTAATTGAATTCGTGATTGAATGAATGTATCCGTAAACAAAGACTTCATGCAGGTTATTACAAGAGAAAATACTTCCACAAGGGAACACTATACCTAGGAGCCGCGATGAAATAAAAAACATATTGGCAAGTAGTGGTTTGGGATACCATAGGATTCATGCTTGTCCAAATGATGACATGGTATATTATCCAAATGACATCTACAAGGACACAAAGGTACAATGCAGACGCCAAGGGAAAGACCGTCCCGATAAAGGTGGTTCGCTACTTTCCATTGATCCCGCGCATAAAGCTATTGTTTCGATGTGAGTCTCTAGCTTCGCTCATGGGTTGGTGTGCTGCTAATGCGTCAAGTGACAATATGCTTCGTGTGGTTAGTGACTGCAAGCAATGGAAGCATATTGATGAAACATGGCCAGAATTTGGAAGTGAGCCACGAAATCTCAGATTAGGTCTGGCAACGGATGGCGTTAATCCTTATGGACGCCAGTCGGCCGCATGGTCAACGTGGCCAGTGGTGTTAATCAACTACAATCTACCCCCATGGTTGCTAATGAAGACTAGCCATTTAATGGTTGTCTTACTAGTACCAGGACCTAAAAAGCCAGATACACTAGATCCATACCTCAAAATAGTTATTGATGAACTTTTGGTACTGTGGAGTGTAGGTATTGAAGTTTATGATGTCTCAAGAGAACTCCATGCGGAACAAAGATTTACCTTGAGAGCAATCCTGATGTGGACAACGAGTGATTGGCCCGGTTTGTATGAAATCTCCGGACTCCAAGTGTCTGGATATGCTGCATGCCACTTGTGTGGATTTGAACAATTGAATTCACGCCGGTCAACGGCATTGCACAAGAATGTCTATGCAAACTTGTGAGATTCCTACCACTTGAAAATCGACTTCGATACGTAGGCCCAAGAGACAAACATTGCACTGAAGAACCTCCCAAAAGGTTGACAATGAAAGATTGGGGTAACCAATGGGATGCCGCAAACAAAGAAAAAAAAAGTCATGAGAAGGACAAACAAGTCAGGGGAATGAAGTGGAAATCATCCTTCTTCCTTCTACCATATTGGACAGAATTGAAGATCCATCATCTTCTTGATCCTATGCATATCTTCAAAAATGTTTCGTCGTCCATTTGGAGGCACGTCACAGGACGTAAGGACACAGATGCAGCGCGGGAGGATCTACAAGAAGCTGGATCGAAGGCTAAAGCATGGCTAAATGTAGAAGAAGGAACAAGGCCACAGGTCGATTGGATCGTGCCTAGAAAAGGTATGAAGCTCGTTCGAGATGCGATCAAGGCTATAAAGACTCCGACGGGATATATGCATTCGTTGCGTAACTGTTTTTCGAACGAAGGGGAGTTAACAGGGTTGAAATCCCACGATTGGCATAAGATGTTGCAGGTATGCTTCGTTCATTATCGTTAGTTTACATTGTATGTTACAAGTACTTCGAACGCAACATAATTGCATTCGACATGTGCAGTTTGTTATGCCTATTGTTCTAAGAGGTCGTCTCGCTGACGGTCCACTACGTGCAATATGTCTCCTATCAGAGTTTTCTAGGTTCGTACAGATTTTGAAATCACTTTATTTGACTTGATTTTGAACTCTCACAATTTGTTTTTCTTTCCTATTGACATGTAGATGGATTACAAAAAAAGAGATTCCAACAATAGAAATTGCAGACATGCGAACTAAGGTGGTTGAAGCATGTTGTATGCTCGAGAAAGAATTCCCAACGAGTTTCTTAGACATACAAACTCACCTATTAGTTCACTTAGTGGACGAAGTGGAGCTTGCAGGCCCGAGAGTCATTATTCTATGTCACCGAGTTCTTATCTACACCCCAATGCTCCACGATTATGGACCGATGAAGACAACCCGACTATAATTGGAGAAGTTCCCGATGGAAGACCGCAGAGCAAATTTTTCACAATAGAGGAACAAGCGAAAGTCGATAAGTTTCTCATCTACAACTCCACTCACATGGAGAAATGGATAAAAAGGTACGATGAAGCAAAAACAAAAAGAGATGATGAGAGAAGACGCTATCGACAAAAGTATCGCAAACAACCATTTCCAGTCGATCTAGAGGCTATGCCAAGTGATATAAACAAAATTTGGTTGTCCCAACAACTAGAGGCGGCAAGGGAACGCGGCGAACATGTTTCTAGTGAAGAATTGGCATATACTAAAGGCGTGTCTGCGTGTGTAAGTGCAACTTTATATATAGTTATCATTTTCCTTTGTTATTTTGAACGCTTTGTTTTCTTTCTTTATAGTATAATTCATATGCATCAATGTGGTCTTCTGGTGCTCACTTCCGACGGAAAAAAACCGGATGAAGGAAAACGACTTATGATTGTGGCATATCGGCAAAGTTTAATACAGGTTTGCCGACCGGTAGTGCGGACCTAAATCCAAATAAGCAATGTTGGAATGGATTGGAACTATTAAGACTATCATTGAGGTCGATGTCGGTAGCGTATTCAAAGCAATGTTGTTTGATGTAGAATGGTTTGATCTTGTATGTACTGGTGCTCATGCCACGATACGCAAAGATCATAGTGGTTTGTATTCACTAGATTCGACTCGTCGATATCGTGGTCAAGACACGCCATTCGAGGGTTGAGCAATGTGAACAAGTATGTTTACTTAGATTTGATAAATTTTATATATCACGAATAATAAATGAGCTAATGTAATAGAGGTTTTGTAGGTCACCTTCATTCCATCCTTTGCAAGATACTTGGTGGTTTGTAATTCCATGTAAGGCTCGCCCCCACAATATTTGAGGGCCAAGAAGAGATGATATCGAATATGGAGGCTAGACTATTTTTATGATATGAGACCACCATTGTTTGAACTTGCAATTTGTATTAATATTATATTTTTTCACATATGAATAAGAAAATACTTTGACACAATCATTTGTGTATACTATAGGCAACAATAATATTGCAACTTCCATAAGCAATTTCTTCCACGCGGGCTCCAACATATGGCACCTAGACATTCCGGACATAAGGGTGAAGTCCAATCGCCTGACTGCCCGAATAGCCTCTACCCTCTTTGGAGAAATTGACCCTTGGTCCGTCTCTTGGGGTATGGCCTCTACCCTCCCTTGAGGCCTCCACGCAAAGTCCTGGACTCGTTCGAATTGGTCCCTAGGGCAAAACCGACCTTGTAACTTGCTCCCTAGGGTAATTTCGCCATTCCGGACGATTTGGCAGGGTCGATTTGCCATTCCGGAGCCTCCCCGGTGCCCGAACGACAAGACACTGCGGTTTCTACAAGGCCGACCTCAGGACGCCCCGCGGTTTGACAAGTTCTCCCGGACCAATCTGGAATCTTTTGGGCCTTCCCGAAGAGGGGCCCCTGAATGGAGGATCCAACGGTCGGATAGGGGAACCGGGCTCCGGGAGGGTGGTCATTAGCGTGCAGCCCCCCGGGGGAGCGCTGCCAGGAAGGGCTGCCTCGGGAACTTTTTTGGATCCCGCCTCTTGGGGTCCGGACTCTCCCCTCTTGTGAGGGCCTCGTTTGACTTGGGGAAGGGTGCCAGCTCGGTTGCCCTGCAACGGGCTGCCCCACCGCTCTAATGCTAACCCTTTGACCTAGACCTTCTCCCAAAATTTGAAAATTGGGTTGTGTCTTTGAGATGGATTAGGAATCCACCAAAAATCAGAATTTATTTTAGCACAATGCATTAATTATGAATTTATGAATGTCTTGCCATTGCAAAAGTGCCCCCGACTTCTACTTGCCACATCGGAGGAGGACATGCCCAAACTCCGCTCCGTCCGGTTCCCTTGCTCCGTGATTCTCTACGGCTGCATCTTCTCGGCCGGTCCCAAGTGCAGCAGACCAAGTCTAGGCCCCAAAACACAAACCCTTCTAGGAACACGGCAACCCACGGGGTTTCGTTTTGGAGGCCCTCTCCTTGTCGGATTCGGGCGGGACCTTGCGCCGTGACTTAAGTGGAGTGGGGGTGTTGGCCGCCAGCACGGACCCTAAAAATCCCGGGAGGCGCTTGCCTCAAATTTCCTCTCCCAAGGCCACTGGGGCCGGACCAGGCGACCTCCCTCTCGGAATCGCGATTTGGCTCGCCAATGGACTCGAACGTCGACATTGCCACAGGGGACCAAGTTCGTGGCAGAAGACCACCCGACCTCCAAGAAGCGCCAAAGTAGCTCACTTCCATCACACTCGTAGTCAATTGGCCTGGGATGTGGATCACGGATATCTTGTCGTGGAGGGCATGAGTGTTTCTTTCTTTTGCAAAACCGACCTTGTAACTTGCTCCCTAGGGTAATTTAAGCCATTCCTGACGATTTGGCGGTTCAATTTGCCATTCCTGAGCCTCCCGTGCTGAACGACAAGACACCTACGGTTTCTACAAGGCCGACCTCGGGGCCGCCCAAGGTTTGACAAGTTCTCCGGACCGATCTGGAATCTTTTGGGCCTTCCCAAGAGGGGCCCCTGAAGGAGGATCAACGGTGGGATAGGGGAACCGGGCTCGGGAGGATGGTCATTAGCGTCTGGCCCCCGGAGAGCGGCTGCCGGGAAGGGCCGCCTCAGGGAACTCCTCTTGGGGTCCGGACTCTCCCCTCTTGTGAGGGATCCCCGCAAGGTCCCCGGCCTCGTTTGACTTGGGGGAAGGGTGCCAGCTTCGGTTGCCCCCGCAACGGGCTGCCCCACCGCTCTAATGCTAAACCCTTTGACCTAGACCTTCTCCAGAAAATTTGAAAATTGGGTTGTGTGTCGGAGATGGATTAGAAATCCAAATGGCAAAAATCAGAATTTATTTTCAGTACAATGCATTAATTATGAATTTATGAATGTCTTGCCCTTTGCAAAAGCGCCCCCGACTTCTACTTGCCACATCGGGAGGAGGACAGGCTCAAACTCCGCTCCGCCGGTTCCCCTTGCTCCGTATTCTCGGCTGCGGCTTCTCGGCCCAGTCCCAAGTGCAATGACCAAGTCTCGCCCCCAAAACACAAACCCTTCTAGAACCTGCAACCCACGGGGTTTACGTTTTGGAGGCCCTCTCCTTGTCCGATTCTGGGACCTTTGCTGTGACTTAAATGGAGTGGGGGTGTTGACGCCTTGAGCACGGACCCTAAAATCCCCCTAAGTCGCTTGCCTTAAATTTCCTCTCCCAAGGCCCTGGGGCCGGACGAGGCGACCTCCCTCTCCTGGAATCGGGATTTGGCTCTGCCCAATGGACTCGAAACGTCGACATTGCCACAGGGACCAAGTTCCCGTGGGCCGGAAGACCACCCGACCTCCAAGAAGCCAAAGTAGCTCACTTCCATCACACTCGTAGTCAATTGGCCTAGGATGTGGATCACGGGATCTTGTCGTGGAGGGCATGAGTGTTTCTTTCTTTTACAAAACCGACCTTGTAACTTGCTCCCTAGGGTAATTTCGCCATTCCGGACGATTTGGCGGTTCAATTTGCCATTCAGGAGCCTCCCGTGCGAACGACAAGACATCTGCCGGTTTCTACAAAGTAACCTCGGGGCGCCCGCTGATTTTGACAAGTTCTCCCGACCGATCTGAATCTTTTGGGCCTTCCCTTCAAGAGGGGCCCCGAATCGGAGGATCCAACGGTTGGATAGGGGAACTGGGCTCGGGAGGATGGTCATTAGCGTCTGAGCCCAGGAGCGCCGCCAGAAGGGCTGCCTCGGGGAACTCCTCGCCTCTTGGGGTCCTGGACTCTCCCCTCTTGGAGGGATCCCCGCAAGGTCCTGGCCTCGTTTGACTTGGGGAAGGGTGCCCTCGGTTGCCACCAACCCGCTGCCCTGACCGTTCTAATGCTAAACCCTTTGACCTAGACCTTCTCCAAAAATTTCAAAATTGGGTCAGTGCCGGAGATGGATTAGAAATCGGTAGCAAAAAATCAGAATTTATTTTCGTACAATGCATTAATTATGAATTTATGAATGTCTTGCCACTGCCAAAAAGCCCCCCCCACTTCTACTTGCCACATCGGGGAGGAGGACAGGCTCAAACTCCGGCTCCGCCAGGTTCCCCTTGCTCCAGTATTCTCGGCTGCAGCTTCTCGGCCAGGTCCCAAGTGCAGCAGACCAAGTCTCGGCCCCAAAACACAAACCCTTCTAGAACCCGCAACCCACGGGGTTTTACGTTTTGGAGGCCCTCTCCTTGTCGATTGGCGGAACCTTGCCGTGACTTGACGTGGAGTGGGGGTGTTGACGCCTTGAGCACGGACCCTAAAATCCCCCCCGAAGCCGCCCGAATTTCCTCTCCCCAAGGCCACAGGGACCGGACGGGCGACCTCCCTCTCCGAATTCGCGATTTGGCTCTTCCAATGGACTCGAACGTCGACATTGCCACAGGGACCAAGTTCCGTGGGGCCAGAAGACCACCCGACCTCCAAGAAGCGCCAAAGTAGCTCACTTCCATCACACTTTCGTAGTCAATTGGCCTAGGATGTGGATGCGGGATCTTGCCGTCGAGGGCATGAGTGTTTCTTTCTTTTGCAAAACCGACCTTGTAACTTGCTCCCTAGGGTAATTTCGCCATTCGGACGATTTGGCGGGTCGATTTGCCATTCCTGAGCCTCCTCCCGGTGCCCGACAAGACAACTGGGTTTCTACAAGGCCAGACCTCGGGCGCCCACGGTTTGACAAGTTCTCCCGGGACCCGATCTGGAATCTTTTGGGCCTTCCCGAAGGGGGCCCCGAATCGGAGGATCCAACGGTCCGGATAGGGGAACCGCTCCGGGAGGGTGGTCATTAGCGTGCAGCCCAGGGAGCCGCCGGGGAAGGGCTGCCTCGGAACTTTTTTGATCCCCGCCTCTTGGGGTCCTGACTCTCCCCTCTTGTGAGGGATCCCCGCAAGGTCCTGGCCTCGTTTGACTTGGGAAGGGTGCCAAATCGGTTGCCCCGCAATGGGCTGCCCCGACCGCTCTAATGCTAAACCCTTTGACCTAGACCTTCTCAAAAATTTCAAAATTGGGCTGTGTCTTTGGAGATGGATTAGGAATCCAGCTGGCAAAAAATCAGAATTTATTTTCAGACAATGCATTAATTGTGAATTTATGAATGTCTTGCCAATGCCAAAGCCCCAACTTCTACTTGCCACATCGGGAGGAGGACAGGCCCAAACTCCGGCCCGTCAGTTCCCCTTGCTCCGTATTCTTAGGCTGCCTTCCGGCCGTGTCCCAAGTGCAATGCACCAAGTCTCGGCCCCCAAAATGCAAACCCTTCTAGAACACGGCAACCCACGGGGTTTACGTTTTGAGGCCCTCTCCTTGTCGGTCGGGCGGGACCTTGCGTGCGTGACTTGACGTGGAGTGGGGGTGTTGGCGCCAGAGCACGGACCCTAAAATCCCCCTCTCAGAAGGCGCTTGCCCAATTTCCTCTCACCAAGGCCACCCGGGGGCCAGCGACAGGCGACCTCCCTCTCCCAATCGCGATTTGGCTCTTCCCGATGGACTCGAGCGTCGACATTGCCCTGGGGACCAAGTTCCGTGGCGGAAGACCACCCGACCTCCAAGAAGCGCCAAGTAGCTCACTTCCATCACACTTTCGTAGTCAATTGGCCTAGGATGTGGATCGCGGGGATCTTTGTCGTGGAGGGCATGAGTGTTTCTTTCTTTTGCAAAACCGACCTTGTAACTTGCTCCCTAGGGTAATTTTGCCATTCCTGACGATTTGGCGTGGGTCGATTTGCCATTCCCGAGCCTCCCGGTGCGAACGACAAGACATCATGCGGTTTCTGAGGCCGACCTCGGGGCCTTGGGTTTGACAAGTTCTCGGGACCGATCTGGAATCTTTGGGCCTTCAGAAGAGGGGCCCCGAGCGGAGGATCCAACGGTCCGGATAGGGGAACCGGGCTCCGGAGGATGGTCATTAGCGTCAGCCCCCCAGAGGAGGCGGGAAAGAAGGGCTGCCTCGAACGCTTTTGGATCCCGCCTCTTGGGGTCCTGACTCTCCCCTCTTGTGAGGGGATCCTCGCAAGGTCCCGGCCTCGTTTGACTTGGGGAGGGTGCCATTCGGTTGCCACACCGCGGGCTGCCCCCTGACCGTTCTAATGCTAACCCTTTGACCTAGACCTTCTCCGAAAATTTCGAAATTGGGCTGTGTCTTTGGAGATGGATTAGGAATCCGGTGGCAAAAATCAGAATTTATTTTTCGTACAAATGCATTAATTGCGAATTTATGAATGTCTTGCCCTTTGCAAAAGCGCCCCCGACTTCTACTTGCCACATCGGGAGGAGGGCGGGCCCAAACTCCGCTCCGTCCCGGTTCCCCTTGCTCCGTATTCTCGGCTGCATCTTCGGCCCGTCCCCCAAGTGCACCAGACAAGTCTCGGCCCCCAAAACGCAAACCCTTCTAGAACACGGCAACCCACGGGGTTTTACGTTTTGGAGGCCCTCTCCTTGTCGTCGGTCGGTGGGGACCTTGCGCCAGTGACTTGACGTGGAGTGGGGGTGTTGGCCGCCGAGCACGGACCCTAAAATCCCCCTAAGCTGCTTGCCCCTAATTTCCTCTCCCCAAGGCCACAGGGGCCGGACGGGCGACCTCCCTCTCCCAATCGCGATTTGGCTCTGCCAATGGACTCAAACGTCGACATTGCCCCGGGGACCAAGTTCCATGGGCCGGAAGACCACCCGACCTCCAAGAAGCGCCAAAGTAGCTCACTTCCATCACACTCGTAGTCAATTGGCCTAGGATGTGGATGCGGGATACCGGCCGTGGAGGGCATGAGTGTTTCTTTCTTTTGCAAAACCGACCTTGTAACTTGCTCCCTAGGGTAATTTTGCCATTCCTGATGATTTGGCGGGGTCGATTGCCATTCGGAGCCTCCCCGGTGCTTCGAACGACAAGACAACTGCGGTTTCTACAAGGTTTACCTCTCGGGGCCCCCCGTTTGACAAGTTCTCCGACCGATCTGGAATCTTTTGGGCCTTCCCCAAGAGGGCCCCCGAACGGAGGATCCAACTGGCCGGATAGGGGAACCGGGCTCCTGGGAGGGTGGTCATTAGCGTCAGGCCCCGGAGCCTGCCCGGGGAAGGGCTGCCTCGGAACTTTTTGATCCCGCCTCTTGGGGTCCTGACTCTCCCCTCTTGTGAGGGATCCCCGCAAGGTCCTGGCCTCGTTTGACTTGGGAAGGGTGCCGCCAGCTTCGGTTTCCACAGAACGGGGGCTGCCCGGCCGCTTCTAATGCTAACCCTTTGACCTAGACCTTTTCAAAATTTGAAAATTGGGTTGTGTCTTTGAGATGGATTAGGAATCCAGCCGCAAAAAATCAGAATTTATTTTAGTACAATGCATTAATTCTGCGAATTTATGAATGTCTTGCCATTTAAAAGCCCCCGACTTCTACTTGCCACATCGGGAGGAGGGACAGGCCCAAACTCCGCTCCGTCCGGTTCCCCTTGCTCCGTATTCTTGGCTGCGGCTTCTCGGCCGGGTCCCAGTGCAACAGACCAAGTCTCGGCCCCAAAACACAAACCCTTCTAGAACACGGCAACCCACGGGTTTACGTTTTGGAGGCCCTCTCCCTTGTCGGTCGGGGGGGACCTTGCTTGTGTGACTTGACGTGGAGTGGGGGTGTTGGCCTTGAGCACGGGACCCTAAAATCCCCCGAAGTCGCTTGCCCCCGAATTTCCTCTCCCCAAGGCCACGGGGGCCGGACGGGCGACCTCCCCTCCAGAATCGCGATTTGGCTCTGCCAATGGACTCGGAACGTCGACATTGCCCTGGGGACCAAGTTCCGTGGCCAGAAGACCATCCGACCTCCAAGAAGCGCCAAAGTAGCTCACTTCCATCACACTTCGTGAATAATTGGCCTTAGGATGTGGATCACGGGATCTTGTCGTGGAGGGCATGAGTGTTTCTTTTCTTTTCAAAACCGACCTTTGTAACTTGCTCCTAGGGTAATTTCGCCATTCCTGCATTTGGCCGGGTCGATTTGCCATTCCTGAGCCTCCCCGTTCCGAACGACAAGACACTGCTGTTTCTACAAGGCCTAATTCCTCAGACGCCAAGTTTTTGACAAGTTCTCCTGACCATCTGGAATCTTTTGGGCCTTCCCAAGAGGGGCCCCTCGAATCCAGGATCCAACGGTTGCCGGATAGGGGAACCTGGACTCGGAGGGTGGTCATTAGCGTCACGGGAGCTGCAGAAGGGCTGCCTCGGGAACATTTTGGATCCCGCCTCTTGGGGTCCTGACTCTCCCTCTTGTGAGGGATCCCCAAGGTCCCCGGCCTCGCTTGACTTGGGGAGGGTGCCACCTCGGTTCCCGCCCGGGCTGCCCCGACCATTCTAATGCTAACCCTTTGACCTAGACCTTCTCCTAAAAATTTCGAAATTGGGCTATGTCTTTGGAGATGGATTAGGAATCCAGTGGCAAAAAAATCAGAATTTATTTTCGTACAATGCATTAATTGCTTAATTTATGAATGTCTTGCCATTGCAAAAGCGTCCCCCTCGACTTCTGCTTGCCACATCGGGAGGAGGACAGGCCCAAACTCCGCCTCCGTCAGTTCCCCTTGCTCAGTATTCTCGGCTGCGGCTTCTGGTCCAGGTCCCGGTGCAACAGACACCAAGTCTAGAAGCCCCCAAAACGCAAACCCTTCTAGAACCCCGCAACCCACGGGTTTACGTTTTGGAGGCCCTCTCCTTGTCAGATTCGGGCGGGACCTTGAACCGTGACTTGACGTGGAGTGGGGGTGTTGACGCCAGAGCACGGACCCTAAAATCCCCGAGATTCTAATTCTCGTGGCCTGCAATGCAGCTCCCGCTTAGTGACCATGTCACGGTTAATTTCTCAAAAGAAAGGAACTAGGATATACACCATTTATGTTGTCTTTATCTAAGCCATGCAACAGAATAATATTTTGGCGTTCCACCCTTATCTCCATCTTCAATACTTGACATACTTGGCTTTGACTGTCATCATCTAGGCAAGAATCTGCTCCATCCTTTTCTTTCTCTACTCTTTGGTTTTGATTGTCATCAACTATCTCAGCATTATCTAAGCCATGAGTTAAATTCGAGCTCCTAACCCTACCCCAAGAGACGGACCCCATCGAACGCAACCAATTCGTCGATATGTCCGTGAGATTGCACATTCCAATTTGAGCATAGGATCTTCAGATTTTGCAATGCTTAATCATATGCAAGAGGAGATGCTGCTATTCCCACTTCAATCCAAGACCAGAGCCTATCTAACAATAACATCCTTAGATTGAATATGAGAATATAAGTATAAGAAATGCTAGAACAAAAGATAACTGATTATAAAGATCCAAAACTTGAACAAAATACTCAAATATTCTCAAATACTTATCCAATGTCGCTCAAATACTATGATTAGAGTACAAATATCACGCAAAAATGTCGAGATCGTCGTGAGGTTGCCTCAAAGGTGGAAGAGGAACAACCTCACACTCAATGTCGCCAAGACATCCAATAATGCCTTCAAAGAAATTCAGCTCATTACATAATTTGCCAACTTCTCTCCAAATACCGACGGCAAAGATATCGTGCAAGCTATTGTATTCATCTCTCTTCTTCTTCAACAAATCTAGCCGGTCTTCTATTTCCTCTAATGCTTCATCTTCGATGGCGTGATAGTTCCCCGGAGGATTTCGACGCCACTGGCACACCATCAACCATACTCAAACGCCTTTTCCAATGGCGTTATTCGTGATAGTAGGGCGAGGCATCCCCGTGATCCTCACATTAGAAAGAGCTACAAATAAGGGGCGAAGAACGATAATGAACAAGGAGTGATTGCAGAGAAAGGAAATACAAAATGTAACCTTAGATCGCTCCAAAGACGCCTGGGATGCTTGCTAGAACTAGATGTGAAGCGGCCAAGCTCTTGTTGCCTCAACCAAGAATATTTGAAGCCGCTAGGGTTTTGGATGTCAGGGTTTTTGCTTCAATTCGAACCTTTGTAGGTACAATTAACTTTTTTTTTTTTTTGGCCAACGTCGATATTGACCGTTTTGTCGGTATATCCGTCGATCATCGACGTTTATACTGAACGTCGATTATCGACGTCGCGACGTCGATCATCGACGTTGCTCTGTAATATTTCCGGAACAGGGCGGAAAACCCGTGACCTATTTCGAGCAAGCAAGAAACTTGGAGGAGCATTTATTCCGGCGATTTTTGGCGCCCATCGGTCTTGAAGCCCATTTCATTTGCCAAGCAAACTCCAGAAGGTATGTGCTTGGATCAACCATCTCTTTTTTTGAATCCATGCTTGTTTTTTTCCAAGTTTTAGGGATTTATGTTCTTGTTGTTTGTTCTTCCCATTCTCATCAATCTTGGCCTCTTTTAGTTAATTCTTCCATCCCCTTTCCATTTTGATCCCTTCCAATGTTTCTATCCTCATATTTGCCATGCCTTTTTTATTCTTTTTTTTGCTCTTCCAAATTCTTGCTTCTTCTTCCTTCTTCCAAATCCCTCCTCTTCTATATTCTTTTCCTAATTCTTACATCCTTTCTCTCATCATCTCTTCCTCTATTTCTTCTTCTTCTTCTATTTCTTCTTCATCATCCTCCTCCACTTTTTTCTTCTTCTTTCTCCTCCTCCATTCTTCTTCTTGAATTCTTTTCACCATTCGTTTTCCTCTTCGATTCTTCCTCTATTATTTTCTTCCAAATCGATGAAAAAAAATCGGTTTCCTTGTTTTTGTTTTTTCTTTTTTTTAATGCAAGGTCGATGAACGACCTTGCAATGTTTGTTTCTTACTTAGTTTAATATTTTTTTTAACCATTGGATGTCTTGTTTTGCATGCATAACTCCTAACAAAATGCGTTGTTTTTTTGCGAACGTAACAACTTTGTAACACCTTATTCCGTAAGAATTTATTTTTAATACGCTTAAGTTTAATGCTTTGTTTAGGTTTTAAAAACTTGGGGAGACTTGGGCAAGGGGGCATGGTCGACTCCACCTTTGAGTGGAGGGGACTAAGTGCTTCGGTCCAAGCTCACCTACTACTCTTGTAAATTTATTTGCTAATGTATTTAGGTTAATCCACTTAATCCTTTTTTCTTTGTATTTTTTTATGCATTCTTCGATAAAAATTAGTTTAATTTGGTTTGTAGGTATGGCCCCAAATGTGAAGACACAAATGCTTAGTGAGATTAGACGTGGTGCTCATAAATGAGATATGTGCCAACGAAAGTCCCGACAGGGAGACGAAACGGGTCAACGCCTCGACCATTTTGTAAGGCATGTCCAAAGGAAGTGTCAAAATGAGAGCATCAAAATGGCCGTGCCGAGGAAATGTTGACATCTCTTCAACACACATGTAAAGTCAATGCTTGGAAACCCCATGGTCGAACCGAGACACGCTTGAACCATTCAAAGGCGCAGCCAAAGTCCCAATGCAAAGGCTCGTGGTCGAGGAATGGGTAGCTAGTTGGAATTCCTCCAAAAAGTGACGCAAGCGGATCACAAGAATGTCATTAAGGATCTCAATGCACGCCGGTTGAGATAATAAGAAACGCCTTGCATCAAGGGGGAAGCTCTAGTGGAGCAGGCCTAGCATGCCCCACTTTTCTTTGGAAAATCACATGAAGACATCAATCTTTGTTGAACCCATACCCATAGAGGCCAGAGCTGATCGCTACATTGAAGAGAGATCAACTCATAGCACATATCAAATCAACACTTCCAAGATGATGAGTTCTATGTCGGGATGGGTTTATAAAGGGGAGATAGGAGCATGTCATATGAGAAGGCCCAAAAATATATACGCTTCAAGAGTCCAGCATCCCCGACCGGGTTACACCCATTAGACTTGCTTATGAAGTTGCTAGCTCTAGTCGGGTACCATAGGGCCAATGGTGATTCTACCATTTATGAATGGAGAAACACTTGCACACTTGTTTGACTATTTACCTCCTCGACCTTTCACGCTATAGGAGATGGTCAAACGCAATAGCCCACACGACAAAAAAGGCCTCCCAAACACATATCCGCTGGGTTAGGGCTCGAATGAGAGTTGTATATCAAGATGTTCCGTAGATAGCTCTTGCCCCAGCGTATGGTGTCAGGTGATCCACAAGGGCCATTTTACTCACACAAAGCTCAATTGCAAAGAGTCAAATTACATTTTGACGACAAGTATACAAATGTTTGGGTGGCAATTGGTGATTGGGAGGACGATTACATTATTATTGCAAAGAACGCCGTCCCATGTTGAAGAGCCAATACTCACTTTCGGATGGACAAGCCAAATATCCTTGGTACGAAAAAGTGTCTTTGAGAAATCGAAGGATGATGATCGTTTTGGGGACTAAATTCATGATGTCTATGCATTGGGATACATCTATGACATGCTCCTTGATTTTGTGCAAGCTATGCGGCTAATGGAGTGGTTTAACAATGCCGACAATGGCCAATACATCAATCCAACACATATGTACCAACGACGCCTTGACAAGTTGGAGGAGCAAAACAAGAATGATGGCTCATCACGCCGCACGTGTTCACACAAACGATGCAAAGCTTCCGGGTTGTTGAAGCCTTACAAAGTGTTGGAATATCTTCCACCGTGGTTGTGAGACAAAGACGACATATGAAGTGCATGGATGCCTTGAGATGTCAAAGTTGTTGTTTGCAAAAGACTTAAAGAATGAATTAGACATTGATACCTTGTCTAGAACGTTGTGTAACTAGTAAATATTTAAAGACATTTGTAAGTCGAGTCATGTTAATATCACAAACTTTTATTCTCATCAATATAATAAAACAAAGCTTGTTAAATGTGCAATGAAGTTTCTATGTAATTAAGGTTTCTTAATTTCTTAATATGTCATTCAACACACTCAATATTAATAACTTAGGGTACTTGTGTATGTCCAAAGAATCATGAGCTTTAGTCGCTAAGGATTACCATGGGTTGCCAACCCTGTTACTTTGGTGGATTGACAACATTCTTGACGATAACAAACCCGTTTGGCCCACGCTTGGGGAAGTACTTGGTCTGGACGTAGTCCGCCACCGCCACCTAAACCATTTTATGGATTTGGTATGCATTATTAGCTAGGTTAACATTTAGGTTAGTAGTTTATTTCTAATATATTCTAATAAATATTTTTCTAAATGTAGGGTGCATATCCACCATTGTTCTTTTCTTCGGTGCTTGGGTTGCACCCTTATATTTGGGGCCCTGTTTGGGTACCAACCCCAAACGCAACCGCGCCCAAGAAGAATAAGAGGCGAGGGCTCATCTCGAGGACGAGGATCCCACGATCTCGGTATGGATCTCCGCCATATCACGCATACGCCTCCCACTGGGGAAGAAAGCACACCACCCAATCGACAAATTCAGCCGACGCAACAACTGTTGTCGTCAAGAATTCGGCCGAAGGTGCAAAGGGCCCCCGCCGCGAACTAGGGCGAGGGGTGTTCCCGGCCGACATAGCTTTGCCTACACCGGCGAATATCGTATGCAGCCTCGAACCTCCCCCGAAGGAGTTTGTAATGAGCGCCGACGGCAAAATAAGGGCCCCCGACTTTCCTCTCTTCAGCCAGAGAGGCTTCGACCGCCCACCTAACGCAAGTACACCACTTCTTATATGAGTGAGTTCGCCTTCAATTATGTAATTTATGGTTCACTAACACTTATTCATATGTATTAACTTTGAAGTCGATTTTCTTTGTTGAGTGAAGTTTAACACAAGTTCCGGCCGGGCACTACTAAAGATGGAGGAGGAATTTCATAGGGAGATCAATGCCCTCATGAACAACATTGTTACCAACGCCCACAAGGGTACTTGGAGGATGACTCATTTTGATGCGTAGAAAATAGATTTAAGGAATAGGCTAGAGGAGGAATATCCCGAGCTCAAAAATGTGAGAGATGTCCCCGAAGACCGTGGATGAGCGAGTCGGGTCAACATGTTAAAGCCATGAGGTATTACCTTCCCTTGTTCTTAATCGCGGATCAATATCGCACTCATGTTTGATTTACGCTATGCGCATTACTTAACCGGAAGAAGAGACCGATAAAACATGCCGATATGGAAAATGTCCCGGATAGAAGAAGCGACTTCGACCCCATTGGATGAACGGCGTCATTCGTAGTACATCTCTAATGCTTAGCACAAAGTCGTGAGACGATATCTAGATTAATATAAAGGGACTAAGGACTTGTGTTGTGTTGCTGCGATTTGCAAGGCCAACATATTGTCGGCCGAGAGGAGTAGCGGCAACTCAGCCCGACTTTGGCGAAAGAAGGTACGACGCAGAATCGGGCGCTATGCTACCAACATGACCGGATCTGAGTGGTTATAGTAATTTTAACAGCTTGTGCCAAACAATCCTTAAACGGCCAGCGACTAGAGATGATCGCGAAAGGGCTAATCGATTGGGCAATGCGGCGGCCATCCGACCGAATCGCTCTTGGTGAAAAGGGTGATGTATGTATTATTCACTACATAATTCTTTGCAAGTATTTAGCTTTAAGCTTCGTGGATATGTTTTCATGGCGGGATCTACCGAGGAAGACGAGAGGTCATACGGTAGCGCAGCTTGAACTCTTCGATTTTTATGTTATGTCTCGCTATTCTCCAACTCCAAGTGTGGTGAATAGACTTTACGTATTTTGTAGTTCAATGATACATTAACTTTTGTTGAATATGATTTTGAAAGTATATTTTCTCACTACTTTTTATATTTTGATTACGTTATACGCCTCGATACCTAAGTCTATTTTAAGAACGATCTTTAATTGATTAATTTAGATTTTAATTGATTAATTTAAATTTTAGTTGTTTTTAATTAGATTTTAATTGATTAATTTAGATTTCTCCAAATATTTTATTTGATAAATAAAATTCAAAGTCTTTACAACTTAATATGTCTTAAATTGCACCCATTAAATTTTTAATTTTTTTAATTTTTAAATTTTTTAATATTTAGAGACGTCGATGATCGACGTCCACCATGGCACGCCACCTGGCATGGTAGCGCGTGGTTTGCCATCGCCATCGCCAGAGCGTCGATCGCCGGCGTCGACGCCCAACACGCCACCGCGGGCACGACCGCACGCCGAACCTCCGGCCGTGGCATGCCACCATGGCCGGTGAACGCCGATCATCGACGCTCAAGAAGGTGATGCCGGACGGGCGGCAGCATCACCGTGGCATCGCCACGTCACGATTCGTCAATGATCGACCATCCATCGTCGACCATCGACGCCGCTATTTCGACACGTATTTCGACGGTTTTTGGTCGACGATCGACCTCCGTGCGTCGGCCGATATAGAGGTTTACCGGTTTAACCTTTGAACGCCGATGATCGACGTTGAATCGACGTTCAAAGGTCGATATAGACGTCGAAAAGGCTCAACGTTTTTGTAGTGTTTGGAGTAGTTTGAACCACCTCCTTGCTCCTTATCCTTGAAACTGACCTGCTTCTTGTTCTGCTTGCCGAAATTTGCATTGCCTTGCTTCCCATAGTTTGCATTGTACTGAGGTCTGGTAGCTGCTGGGCTTGTCACTCTTGGGTTGTAGCTTCCTGTAGCCCTCCCCTTGTCCTGATAGTATTGTTGCCTCGGCCCACTCCCTTGAGGTCCTGTTCCTTGTAAGCTCACTGCCTTTGACTCTGCGTCAGATACTGTTCTCGGGTTTATAGCTCTCACAAGTTTCCTTATTTCCTCGTTCAACCCTTCGATGCATCCTTCTACTGCGTGCCTCTCGCTCCACTTTGACACATAGAGTCTCAGCCTCATAAACTCCTCCGTGTACTTCTGGACTGACTTGTTGCCCTGCTCTAACCTGTAGAACTGTTGCATCATATGGCACTTGTGTTCCCTTGGTACGTAATGACGCTTAAATGCCTTGGAGAACTTCTTGAATCTGTAGCTATCTCTGCTTAAACCATGGGCTTTGGAATAGCCTTTCCACCAAATTCTGGCTGCTCCTTTGAGATTGACTGTTACTACCCTGCCCTTGTCCTTGTCCTTCATACTGTAAGCATTTCTATATTCTCTCATTTCATCCAACCAAGCCTCGGCTTCTATTCCAGACCTGTTTGTCTCTTGAAAACTGTTCCAGCTTCCTTGCCTTCCATACAATGCTCAGTGCCGAGTCGACTTTCTTCTGGTAGCCGGCTTCAATCTTTCCCTATCATGGTTGGGAGTCTTTCGGTGGTCCTGTCGATCATTGTCCCGCTCTTCGGACTCAGAGCAGGAGTCGGTACTAGTGTTGGAGGAATCTGTATTAGGTGATCTCCTTCTCCGGTTCCTCTTCTTTGCCTTGTCTATTCTGCAAGCAGGTGTCTCGGGTAGTTGAACATTGCACAATATGTAGGCCCATGATCCAGATCTGTGTGACAAATACAAACGGATAATAGAGTATACGAACAAATAAAACATACTCAATTGCTATGGCTGGTGCATGGAGTACTTGCCTGACGATCCTGGATCCCTGCACACATAGATAGCAAACAATTTATGTTTTTATCCCATCCCATCCCAGGTATATTTCGAAATTGCAAATTCAATGATGCAAGGACTCAGACATTAAAGAAAAGAAAGAAGATACAGAAGACTAAAAATTTGGATTGAAACAAATCTTTCTGTACTTACCTTCATTCTCGAATTGTGGAGCAGTTTAAAAGTTTGATGCACAAATGCTTCCGGCTGCGAAATGCTTCAACCATTATATCTTCAAGAAATTGTACAGCACGAATTTGTCATAGTGCTCCTTACAGATAGACTTTCTGCCTGTAAGAAAAAGCATGAAGCAAGAAAGTAGAAGCAAAGAAAGCGCTGGCAAAAAAACATTGGTCTAAAGCTTTCCATCTATGCTTCTATTTTACTTGGTTGCCATGATAATAGAGTTAGATTCACGTTGCCCTCGTCACTATAATCTTCTCGCTCTTCTGTTTGTAAAGAGAAGTAAATAAGAGCAAGCATACCTTGTAAGATTGCAAGAGAGGACCAACATATCGACAGCTGCCGCATTATGTCTCTGTGATGTTTTTCATGGAATAAAAATGCCACTTAATGGCCATTTAATCCAGGAAGCTATCCAAGAATTTATAAATCAATATAGCTTGCAACATTCTACTCAACTGTTCACCGACTATGTTACTCATAATAATCTTGAAAAGTCGTTGGCATACGCTTGCAGGCCTACGCTTGCAGGTTACTCATAATCTATAATGCTTTTCATCAGCCTCAAATGATTGTCCAACAAAAGAATTGGCAGCAATAGGTTCTGCAACAACAAAAGTAAGGGGAATGCTACAGGAAATATATACTATTTTGTTTTATATCAGATATTGCTTTCAGTAATAGACTGATGTTTGCTTTGTCGCAATCTCTAGAGCCCATTATAAGACTTGTGAATCAAATACAAATTTGAGAGATCAAGCTGGATCATGCAGACCTTTGCTCATTCAAGCTCCATTCTCCTTATTTCTGCACTCCACAGCACAGGATATTTGGCGGTATTCCAGAATGAGAACCAGCCCAAGGCTATGCTGTTTAATGTGCTCCTAAGATGATGCAGATCTGTGAGTCCTGTGCTCCATTGTATCATGCAGGATTATGTTAACCCTGCTTGTCAAGGCAATAAAACCTACCAACAAAAATGCGGGCATCTTATACTCCGATTCTCATGCATCAGTAGAGACAAATGGAGAGACAAACTGCTTCACGGGTGACATCATAGTTGCCGGATCCTTCTTCCATTGCACTGCCTTAATGCACACGACCTATTATTATCCTTCAAAATATTTAGTGTACGTTGAGGGATTCAGAGAAGTTTTTAAGCAACAGATAAATTTTGGAAAGGAAACTTTGGAAGAGGTGTCTAAGAAAAGCCCAAAGCCATGTTGAGGTGCTGGGGCTTGGGCGTAGGCTCCAGAGCTCACAGAGTTCCCTAAATCGCAAGCTCTAATAGCCATACATAGCCGAGTGCTAGAGAACTCGTTACTGGAAGCCCGCTGCTAGTCCGTGAAAAAAAAACTTAAGCCCTAAATCGATAGAGCAAGAAGAAGAAAAGAAACCCGTAGGCATCTGGACCGTTAAACTTTTAACTCAAAATCTGGGCCGTCTATTTTAGGGCGTGGTCCATTACTTGCACTAAAACATTATAATATAAGATGACTGCCACCTCATCAAAGGCATTAATTGCGTTGAAATCATAACCCAATTGTTGCACCTTCCGAGCACCTTCCAACCTAATTTCCACGGCTAGGATTAAATTTTCCCTTTGATCCTACGGTGCAGAGATGAACTCCTATTGCCACCTCATCAGATAGCATTTATTGCACTTAATTTATGTGGCTAAATCTTGTCCATTGGTCCAGCACGTTGGACGGCCTAGATCAAAAGCCCCAAATAGGGGGGGTGCTTGGGTGGATTGAGGTGGCTCCACCAGGGCCGTCGGATCTCAGATTTGGACGGTCAAAATGGCGACACCTCGGCGTCTATAAACAAGGGGGCAGCTTATATAATTGTATATATATAACAGATATATATAAAAAAAAAAAGGTTATACGACGAAAAATACGTGTTTTTATATGGAGCAGCGCCGGTCCGGTTATACGAGTTTGTTTCACAATTCTGGAGCGTCCAAACCCGAGCGGCGCCTCTGTTCGGTTTTGCCCCTTGCTCGACCTTTTGATGCCGGTTAAAACCCCGCTAGGGTAGTTGGAGTACGCCCGACCCATTGGAACAAACATCTCGTCGATCCGAGCTATATGGAGAAAGTTATAGCGCCTACAAAACTCGCACTTCTGGCTCCACTTGCTGACCTTGACCATCCTACTAGGGAACACGTCCCTCCACAACTAGGTCATCCTCTCCTTAACTAAGCTAGCCAAAGTGCTACTTACAGAGTTGGGACATCCTATCCTAGGAAAACTACCATCAACTAGCGAGTTAGACTATGGCCAGTGCAACAATTTTGGTCCACCAAAATCATTGCTCTGATACCACTGTGACGCTCCCAGAATCCATACGATGCTCCCATCGTATAGACACGCCCTCCGTCATACTCGGACTACTTGGGATGGCCAAGTATCCGGGCGAGGAACACGGAGGTGTCATTCGTCCCACGTCCTCTATGGGAAATCCTATACATCAGAAGCATACATATACGTTAGCATACAATCATAATGCAAAATAATATACCACCACGAAGGGTGGCCCATCCTTCATCATCATGGAAAAGACAATCCATCATAACAACATGAAATAACACAATAACAGGGCACTACCCCAGGCTCAGACTCCAAGGGGTCAACCGACGGCCAGGGTCTCAAGATATCAACAGACGGAAGTATAACATGGCATTGGCTGGCATAAGACAATGGCTAGGGTTGTCCACTCCATCTGCCCCTCCTGTGCACACTTTGCAGATAGGCTGAATCATGCTATGACGTGCTTGTAGCCCTCCGGAGACGCAATCCCATGGAATCACCCTCTTTGGAACTACTCCGGGTTACATCTCCCCGGTCCGATGAGGCAGGCCAGAGGCGTCTCCTGTTAGAATCAAGTCTATGCTATAGAATAATTTATGCAATTATTCAAGTTCCACACCAATACTCTAGATCAAGTTTGTCTAGAGCTAAAACTTCCTATGTCAATACCACAATTCAATTCATAGATAAACAAGGTGCTGCGCACGAAGGGTTGCCCTCCGGTGTCCTGAAGGGATGTGCGCATAGTCTTTGATGCATAGTGCTCCGAACTAAGAATAAGTTCATGATTGTTTAACTTCATTGATCTCAACAAAACTAATGTTAAACACAGGTGTTACCTCCTTGCAACACATTGGTCCTTTTGTAAGTTTTGTCACAAAAATCTAGCTTAATATGCTTTGCAAGTTGAAGCTCTGCTAAAAAAACCTCTCCATCTTTCATAAGTCCTAACAATTGCTGCTACTCTTTGTTGTCTTCAATGGATTGAAATATGACTTTAGATCCTTGATTTGGGCCCATTTTTTGTCTTTCTTCTCTACCAACTTTAGGATGTACCGAACACCAACATCTTAACCCAGTTTTAAATCGGTTCCACACCAAATTCTTCAGGAACGTCCAAATGGAAGAGGTTTCTTTCAAATCTATTATCAAGAACCAAATATCCTTGAGAGTTGTGAGCAGTGACTCTTAGGGAACCGATGCCGTCACAACAAAGGATACAAAAAGAAAATTCTGTTGAGAGCAATTCTACAAATACCTATTCTAAATTGTGAATCATGCGTTTCTAATTCAATCCATAATCTAATTCAATCCATAGCCTAGGTCGAGAAAGGGATTTCAATACATCTGGAAACCACCACTTCCATGGTTCTCTCTTCATTTTTTAACCTTCTAGTGGGTTGTCTTAGTGTGCCATTGCAGAACCTAATCTGGCTATAACCTACCATTGTCAACTTGCCTCTACCCACTCAAGCTCTGCCAGAGCAGAATGAAAAAAAAATGGGAAGAAGGTCATCATTGCCCTAAATGTGGAACGAGGTTCGTCGTCGTGGTTATAGGCGGATCTTCTTCTCACCACCGCCGAAGAGACGGAAAAGGACCTCGCATCGAGCACGAAGACGAAGAGCAGGGAACTCCGAGATATCAACGAGGCGATAACCCTGAAGATAGGTGGAATGCCTTGCAATTTGGGATGTCGCCCGCAGGAAATGGACATTAGCGGCGCGGTGTTGAACAAAGTAGGCGGAGGTTCCGCCCATGACCCTCCAACGTCATAGCTCATACACTCCTTGAGAATTCAATCTTGGGCCCCTTCCGAGCACGAGGAGATTGAACCCCACGAAAAGCGCCGACCGTCGTTCCGCGTCGGTGGGATAATTCCTCTTCAAGCTCTGTTAAAGATCGTGCACCACCTGCACCACCTCCACGTCGGCATGTCTTTGAATATGAGTGAGTTCATCTTGAATTATGCCCTTTTTTTTGTTCACTAACACATATTCATATGTTAGTCGTATGTTGAGTGTAGTAACAAGAAGGTGCGGCCACAAAGATCGCTGCCGGATGGCGACAATTTTTGGAAGATGGCTAATAGTGTCACAAATAGCGTTTGCCAAAGCGTCCACAAGGGTGAATGGAACTTGGGAGCCTATGATGAGGAAGGAAGGAAGGAAGGAAGGAAGTATATTTTAACGTCCTCGGAGGCCAAACTTGACCTATGAGGCCGGTACATGCGGTTACACAAAGCGGATAAAACCACACCAAAAAGACAAATGCTACTATACAATGTGTCCCTACTCAAGGGATGAAAAAACCCCCACATGGGAGGAAAAACCCTGGTAGTAGGCTCTCAGATCCCTTGTCCTGTAAGGGATTCTCTAATGGTAGAGACTTGCAAAATGTAGGATCGCGAGGCGTGCAATCATTGGCGATGCCCGACAATTGATCACGAGAGGGTGCCTCGAGCATCTAAGATCAGCATGTGTTGCTCGGATATGCGTATATGCGGACACTCTTGCAGAGCATGGTGCTCATCCTCTCTTGTCTGCGCATGTGGCAACACCGGCATATTCTCTCATCTTGGGGGATTCTTTTGCCCTCCATCCGTAGTCCAACGACTGTTTCAATTAGAGATGATGGGACCCCGTCCTCCACGGAGGCAATAGCTCTCCGTTTCTTCATAGATATATGCTTTCAAATGCCGGTGTGGGCCATGTTCCGGTGTTGGATTGAGAAACCGACCCGAGTGGGGGGCCAAACATGAGACCCCGGCCCGGTCAAATTCCACGATGTTGGACCCGGGCATCCAAGACTCTATTGTCAGTAACAGCGCTAAGCGGTTGAAGGGACATCAATATACTTGGACCTGATCTTACTCGAGTGCAAAAAAAGGAGAGCGAGAGGAGTTCACAAAAATCGTGGCAAGTCGGGAGGCGGGGATGTACAGGCTTGGTTAATGGCAAGATGAAGGTGTTTGTACCTCCCGCGACAAGCGATGCAGGCTGTGGCGATGGAGCCGGGGACATTTAGACCTTTCACCTCCGGGCGGCAAACCGGATGCAACAACCGGGACCCGGTGCTTTCGGGCACCACGGAGCGGCCCTGCAACCTCCTGGGGCGGTGCGGGGACAACCGCCCGCAGGCGACATAGGGACGGTGTCTTCGACTTGTATCATGGAATCAGTAGGGGATTCCCACGGAAGAAGGGCGTTGGCCTTGTTGGGATCGCTACGGTATGGACATCATCTTCTTGCAAGAGACATGGGAATATCGTGGGCATCGGTACCGGACATCTCGGGATACCGGTGCTTCTCGCTTCGCTAATGCAGCGCATGGCAGCGAGGATATGGAGGGGTGGCATGCTACTTCAAAGATGCTATAGCAGCCACGGTCTCGGCTCCACAAGGTGGCGACTTAACCGCTACGTGGGTGAGAATACTGGAGCCTCAGCATCGTCCATTATTTATTGCATGTTGTTATATACCCCATGCAGCCTCTAAGTTCTACCAGGTCCAGGAGGCAGACACGGATGTACAAATGCCTTACAGAGATCTGTATGATGACATAGAGCAATATCGCCAGCAAGGGCATGTGCTCTTGTTAGGAGATTTCAATACCCTTTGAGAGCCGTGCGGTCGGTTTACCTTCGAGGGAGAGGCCGATTCGACCCACTTTCGGCTTGAAAGCGGCACCCCAACATGCGGGAGCGGTCTCAAGATGTCCCTGATCCTGCGCCTTTGGAAGGGAGTTGGTTCAACTCTGTCAGGTCTTTGACATGGTAGTGTGCAATGGTATGATCAGATGGCCGCAATCAGGGGGTTTTACTTGCAAGAGCGATAGACATGATGGTGGAGCTAGCGTGGTAGACTATCTCCTTGCTCCAGTGGTAGGACTTGACATGATCAGCGAGCTCTCAATTGGCACACGAACAGGAGATGAGGAGGCTTTGTCGGACCACTATCCACTTTATGTCACTTTGGATTGGGAGCACTTTCGATGGCGCCAATCCGCGGTAGAAACCATCGGGGTTGAGATACATCCCCGACTATCGAAAAGCAAAGCGAGAATATGAGTGCGTGTTGGGCGTGAACTGCCGGGGTTGATGCCCTTTACACGTTACATGATAGGTGGGAATGGCTTGTAAATGCCTTTACTCACGCGCAGCTAGTGCATGCTTTGCGGCGAGGATCATTTCCGCGAATGGACCTTCTTGTGATTCCCTCGAAATCCCCCGGTTTGGCCGAGTGCAAGGCTCTAAAGACCAACTACCTCGTCTCCCGGATCCACAATTGCGGCGGCCAGCCATTCAGGGACTATAGAGCATTCTTGAAATCCAAAAAGCATCGTTACATTGCGGACCATCGGCCGGCCGCATGTTTGATTTGTTGATGGCCCAGGCGAAAGCCTTACGGCGTAGGGTGTTGTACAAGAGGCATCAACCACCCGGCAATATTACCGTGGACCGGTGGATGCATCGCTTGGAGGAGCTGTATGATCCCCGGGGAGCGCTGGCGGGGTTCCAGTCGAGTAGGAGAAATCTTTGCGGCTCACGGAGGAAGACATCCAATGGGGCCTTAGACACACGGCTAATGGCAAGCGAAGGACTTCGCGGGGACTTCAAGCGAGTTATTGAAATGGGGTGGGCCAGCTTTGCTAGGGCCTCTAACAAATGATTATTAACCAGGCCATAAGGGAGGGCCTCGGGGAGTGGGATGGTTAGCAAAGGTCACCCCAATTCATAAGGCAGTAACGAGGATGATTCGGCGAACTACCGCGATCATGGTGAGCCCATTACTACAAAAGCTTTTAGCGGTGTGGTGGAGAAGAAGTTAACTTCGGTGGGCTGAGGAAAGGCGGGAGTCGCGTCTGATTGGCGGTGCGGGGTTTAAGCCCTGCCCTCCCTGTCGACCATATATTCCTCTCGAGAATCCTTATGGAAGCTACTACATTAATCTGTGGCGTGACCTGTACTCTGTTTTTAGTAGATTTCAAGGCGGCATATGATCGGTCCCTCGGGACTGTTGTGGCGACATTTTGCAGTATTTGCATGCCCCACGGACTTACAAAATGTCATCTATAGACTCTATGATGGGATATATCTTTGCATTGCACGCATCGGATCAATGAGTTGCTAGCACCATAGGGGTTAAGCAGGGATGTCCGTTATCTCCAACGCTCTTTGGTCTCTACATTGACAAGTTGGAGACTTGGATGCAAGAACATGGGGCGGTGGCCCGGCTACTACGAGGCATACGGTATAAGGCAATTGCTCTATGCAAATGATGTAGACTTGCTATCCCATACGACCCGGTATCACGGCGGACATTTGGGCGCTCTTAGTGGGTTACGTGACACAACAGGAATGGCGGTGAACTGCTGCGAGAAAACTAAGCTCTGGCAGTCCTCTCCTCGCAACATGATATCCCAGATCTCTATTACGGAGGGGCCGGAAGGTGGATGTTGTAAGGACCTTCAAGTATCGGGAATCGACTTTTCGCTAGCATGTTATGGGATGACCGTGGAAAAAAGCGGGTGGTCAGCGGGATGGAAAAGCCACATATGCTATGCGAGAATAGGCTGCTTCTCTGAGAATAGACCTATGTGGTTGGGCACGTGTGAGCACACTGTTGAGAACTTTCGTTGAACGGTATTGTTGTATGGGGTAGAGGTCTGGGGTCGGCAATTAGCAAGAACACACAGGATAAGCTAGAGAGGGTGCAAAAGGCCTTCTTAACATCTGAGTCTAGGTATCAAGGACCGCGGTACCTTATCGATTTTGCTATATGAGGCCCGGGTTCGGCCCACGCAACATTCCGCTATCTCATGAGACATCTTGCATATTTCCACAAGGTCACCCGGCATGGATGCACAACGCGTCTTCCCAGGGGCTTTGTTATTGGCACAAGAGCCACAACGACCAAGAGGGTATGGCGGGAACCGCTCGGGGGTGGTTCATAGCGTGGTCTATAGACTACCGGTGATTGTGGCTATGCACGATGCCCGGGACAGTTTTGCACACTGAATGAGCGCTTTGCCACCACTCTGTGGGATGCAACCACTCGTGCAAAAGGAAAAAGAGAGGATCAAGGAGATTTTAGAAGCAGAATATCCCGAGCTCAAGTCAGGAGAGATCTCATGGAGGGAGGTTTGTTCAAAGCAGGGTAAACATGTTAAAGCCACCAGGTATTAGGCTCTTTCGTTCTTCATTATAACCTCATTGTACTCATATTTTATTTATATTTTGCAGAGGTAATCAGAAGAAGCAGTTGAAAGCTCTTGCCAAAGCTACGAGGAGTCTCGATAGAGGAAGTGGCACAGCCTATCTGGTTGACTAATGAGGCATTTCAAGTACATCATCTCTCCCATGAGTCGTATAATTAGATGACGCCATGTGGACTAAGTCCTTGTATTGCATTGTAGTGTTTGAAGGCCAACATATTATCAAAGAAAGGGAAGCTAGAACAAAGCGTATTTGACGGCCAGGTACGGCGAGCAAGTGGCGACCATAGTGCCAATAAGGCTGGTCCGCGGCGGTTATGGCTTTCTGGATAAGCTATTTGTAAGTATAAATTTGGTTTATAATGTAGGTTCTCGAGTTGAACACTAACATTAGTTTTGGTGCTCATTCTCAATAGAAGTCATTTGCTGGTCGCCCGGCTGCTAAAGTTGAACGCGAAAGGGCCTTCAAAAAAAGGGTCATCACGGCCATCGATCTGTATTGCCACTAGGCGTGAACGGGGTGAAGTGTGTATCATTCATTAGATAATTATTTGTGACTACAATGAACTAATTGTTGCGATACAATATAATGCAGGTAAATGAAGACGAAATTTTGTAATGTGCAAATTACATTGTGAAATATATTAATTGAATTCAATCTAAATTTTTTATGCTTTGTTCTTATTATTTGTGATTTTTTTTTGTTATGTTAATTTTATGCTCGATTCTATTTTTTTATTCTTAGATTTATTAAACATTTAATTACATATTAAATAATAATGCTTATCTACCATGATACTGAATACTAATATAATTTAATCAATATTTGTTTCTATTTTTCGAATTTTTAAATTTTTATTCTCGATTTATTTTGTTCATATTTAATATTTATTAATACTATTAATATTATTGTTAATATCAATATTATTTAATATTAATAAATATTACTAAATATTTATTTATATTAAATATTTGTTAATTTTGAATATGAATATTAACTGTCCGTTAAATAATATTGAATAATATTAAATAAATATTTTTTTTTGTCAAAATTCCTTGACGTCGTTTAACGACGTTGATGGCGTGGCTGCCACGTGTATCGCCACTCATCATTCGTCTCGACGTCAGCGCGCGGCCACGCCAGCAGACAGGTGACAGCCACGTCATCAACGTCGTTGAACGACGTTTAACACGTAACGCGCCAACGTCGGCCTATCTTGGCAATGCCATCACCCGCCGCCGACACATGACATGATGACGTGTACTTTTCGTCGTTTAACGACGTTGCCAGCTCATCCACGCTTGCAGCAGTGCCGCGTGGCTGACCCACGTGTACGCAATGACGTTGAACGACGTCAGGTCGTCGCTTTAAGACGACGCCGTTTCGACGCGTATAGCGACGCATAAAGGTCGCTTATCGACGCTCAGACGTCGAAATAGACGTCGATAAACGACCTTTTGACGTCGATCATCGACGTGTAAACGTCGTCTGGACGTCGTAATAGACGTCGTAACAGGGCTTTAGTTTTGTAGTGATGCTGCTTTAGCATCTAGCAAACACAATTATATATTTTAGAAAGGCAAACTTTTATTCGTTGTTTCTAATTGACCTAGTTAAAACGTTTCTTAAACACATTCAAGCTTTTGACAACTGCGACTACTTTACCCCACTTGCCTATCAACCCGGTATACTCGAGAGTTTCCAAGTAATTCTGAAGTGACAAGGCGGCTACGCTCCACGAAAAGAAAAGTGATACAAATCATTAAAATTGATAGGTATACATTCATCACACGAGATCATCTCTTGTCGACCATTTTCTTTGAGAGAATGAAACCAAGAGATGTTCGACATCAAAAATATGTTACAAAAAAGTCTTCTAGATCTTGTGCCATGACAACAGTCCCGCGTCTTATTCATGTTGAACATAATTAAGTTCCTAGAGCTTTCTCCTCCTATATCGCGGTCATGGTTTTGCTTCTGACTCAACAGTCATGTCGAGAAAAAATGAGGACATGGCGCATTTATAATTACCGACTTTGTGGCCTCTGTCAAAAGTCAATTAAAAAAAATAAGACCTCAAAACTTCATCTAGAATAAGATCACCTCGTGTTGGCACGGGTGGAAACCTTAAGTGGGGAAGCCGCTTTTGAAAATTCTCAAACAACCGCAAAGACAAATGCAAAATATAAAGATCACAGAGCATCACATTTGAAAAACATGAAAATAGACGCCAATTCTTACATTTTCAAGTATTGGTTGGCTATAAAGCTCCACAAACTTTTCCCTCAATATAACATTAAGCTTTTCAACATCACCGGCATGTGTCCAAAACGAATCATGCACTCCACGTGACCAATAGCAGCATAAGACAAATAATCACCTTCATGATTGCTTAGTTATGTTGTCATCTAAACCCACCCGCAAATGCAAGTCCCGCATTTTTGCAAGCAACCGCCATTGTCATCATCATATGAGATCCGTCTAAAGAGTGGGCCGAAATTTGGTGGAAATGCGCCGTTGCCTCCTACGGACCATGACACGGGATATCCACAACGTTTTTAAAAGGGTTATTAAAAAAGCTCCGGAATCCTCGAAGGTGATTAAAAAGCTTACTTGGCGTTTCACCGTCCCTCCTTAGTGCAAGAACTTGAAGAGATGTTCTCACGAAATGGTAGTTCTTTCTAAGAAACCATTCTTCTTGAAAAAGTGCAAACAAAAAAATTAACCTACCAAATGCGTTCCAGGCCTCGGGTATGGTTGCACAACCTGGTAAACCCAATGGAGTAAGCCATCTCACTTTGCTTCACCATCCGAAGCTATTATCTATAATACATGATATTATATTGCATATAAAATTTTGTTTCTAATAACAAAACCAAAGAAAATTTAGCATTCCAATTTCCCATCTTAGCACAATCACCCAACCACTTCATTATGCACCTTGCTTCCTTGAACATCTACGCCAAGAGCATCAAGTGTTATCTGCAACCATTCAAAATTACAACAGATCATAAAATGGATTAGCACTCATGCCATCAAGATTTTGGACTGTCCCAAAAGCTTGACACTCCATTTGTTCAACAAGGTATGACTTCATTATCAACGAAGCTTTAATTTTGTGTGAAAGTTATCGACAACATCGACATACCATATTGTTATAATATCAACTTGACAAAAAAAGATTTGGAAATCCACCTTTGCGGCATAACATGCGGTAGCGATACAAATCCACATCATCTGCTATCACGACCCCTTTTCTCTCGGCCTGTTCATTATTTGGGCCCGTGCTCCAACAAATGTTACTCCATACACAGATGTCATAACCGTGCGCTTCACAAGCTTGCGGTCAACTGTGTCATTTAGATAACACATGACACTTTTAAACTTCATTTTAGATCCTTGAAGATTCGTAAATAGCTAGCTTTTCACCCACCGAATCGAAAGCGAAGTTTAGCATTTGCTTTGATTTGAGCTTGTTGATGGGTCTTTAGCTGCTTCTTTCTCAATAATAGCATGGACCCTGTAATAGCAGTAAGTGAACACCAAAAAGCACCGAGTTTTCATTTGACTTTTTAGACTAAAAAGATATGTGATAAATACTACTCGAATGGCTTCTTCTAAGCAGACCTTAAAAGTTCATATACTACTGTGCTCACCTCGTAGCAATTCCGGAATAGACATCAGCTGGTGCATCTCCAGCAACCAGATTAACAGATTGAGCTCCCATCTACAAATGCATTGGCACTACGAACCTCAATACACAAGCTTAGAAGACAGATGCAGCAGGGTTGCCCTTAAGGGTAAATTTGTGTAGGTGTAATTTAGAAATGTTGGCTAATAATAGTTTTTTAGCAATAGCAAAGCTGGCGATTTTTTCACAATTTTCAACACTAGGGATAGAAATATTGGCGAATTTTGACCAACACGTTTAGCCATTGTGACGATGAGATTTTTGACGTTTCTAAACATTCACAACCTTCTAGCTTCCAGAATTCTCCCCTTGTGCAACTATCTAGCAACTAAACTTCCCTTCTTGTGCCTATGCATGAGGTTTAGGGACAATTACCCACTTGTGCTCCCCATTTCCTTGTCTTTATTCTTTCTTCTTTTTTTTCTTCAATTGTTTGATACCCTCTAGATTAAGTATAAGGACAAGTTTCCTAAGTTCTCAAGGTCACAATGACTACTTAGTTAAGCATACTCTTGGGGGATCCATGGATTTAATACTACATTTATTACGGAATTCCAATTTTGAGATGTTAAAATACCTTAAGGATTTGTCATAATTTGAATGTTTCAAAGACGTCTTTCATGAAACGTTGAAAACAATGCCTTAAAACCATTTTAAAACCATCGGATGTAATCTTAGGGAAAAACATTGTTCCCCGCGGCATCGATTCAATCATTTGAGCAACGAATGCCGATTTCCATTTCCATGTTATAACTTATATTTGGTTCTAAAAGCCCGACCAATCGATTAATCACAGATACAATGTAAATCGTATAGATTATTCACAGAGCTTAAATGCCGGTTGTGAGCAATCTCTTACATTATTATTCATGGTATAAGTCGGATTTCGTTTGCAAGAAATTTACCTCATTGGAGGGGTGCTAAGAGGCGAATCCATGAAGCCGGTCCACCGCCTCCATAAAATTGGCGGCTAAAACCGTAAACCTCCTACCCCTAAGAATATGGGGCGAAAAAAAAAAAAAATTGGGAGATGAACCGTCGAAAGTTGGCGAATTTTTTTTCCATATTATTCAATGGTATCCTACTAACATTTAGAAATATATTTTAGAAAAAACCTTGAAAATAGCCATTGGACTAAAATTCGCCCCTTAAGGGCAACCCTGAGATGCAGAATGGTGAGAGGCAGAATTGAGTGCTGCGTAATAAAGCTGCTTAACATCCATGAACAAATATATTAAGATAGTTCTAAAATTATGTAACCCGAACAATATACGGTGAAAATACATCTCATAATACTCTGGTTTGAAGTTGCAGAGAGTCTGTGAAACCACTCCATCATAACTCACATTATAATGGTGGAGGTTCATTTTTCGAAATCGGAATGGATGCGACATGTACATGTGTGTAGTGGAGGTAGCAGAATTATATTTAACAAGTAAAATAGATGCAAAACATGCGGATATAAGTATACTAAGGCAAAGGCCATACACGGTCTCTTCCCAATCTTTTATAGTCTTTGCAAGCCATTGCATGACCCATCCTGAAAGAGAACATAAGGACATTATAAAATGCCATCTGCAGTACATGTTCTTTTATATTAGAGAATGACAAGATAGACCCTTAGAAATGGGTCATACATTCTGTTAACCTGCTCTCCCATTCCGTTTGACAACTTCAATTCCAATCTCTGCCCTACAAAATAGTTTAAGCTAAGCCCAAATCTTCTATAATAAGTCGCCTTAACCAGCAGGTTTTGATGTTTATAGCAGCAAGCATATATAACATTGGAGGTTTGTCTGGCAAAGCTGATTGCTCATCTGCCACTTCAAAACCCAATGACTTACCCTCAGTTGCATTTTCTGGATTCCTTGGTGCACAGGAGATGTGTTTTGTTCAGTATCTATAGTTCTTCAGGCAAATTTTTATGAGTAATGAAATGCCTATCAGGATGATGCTGACTACTGCCATCTTTGACATTCTCATCTATTGGTTCTACAGGCATGATGCTATTATCATCTTCTTTCCCTCCTACTACTACTACTTCAGCATGCACATTCTGATTAGCCTGCTCATTTTCAAACAACAATAAATACAATGTAAATACCACATCCCAATGACCTTTGACAAAAGATAGAAACTCACCTCTTGTGAATGTGTTCCATGCAAAGTAGCTCCCTCATTACCCTGTTCCCATTTAGAGTATATGTATTCTGCCCTTTTTTCTATCCATGCCTGCTTATCCATTAGGTCTACTCTCTGCTGCCCAAGCTGCAACCAATCACGAAGCTTAGTCACTTGCTTCTTCCTCTCAACTTCTTTTGCAGACCATTTCTCCAAATTCCAGGACTTACGCCCCTCTTATTTCTTCACTAACTTCATTCCTGCCATTTCTTCGGCAGCAAACGCTGATGGAGTTCAAATAAAAGACTATCATGCACTGAACTCTATCACAGGGACTGGGCTCTAAAAGAAGGTTTAGATTTTCAGTGTTGCAAGACAAATCAATGCCAAAATCATGCGAGATTATTGGATTGGCTTCAAGAAGATGGGCGAGAGGCATAGCCATAGCCGAAGCCGGAGTCCCGAAAAGGGGTTCGGGCGGCAACAGGGCTGACCGAGAGTTTACTGGCAACAGCCAGTTTGGAGCAGTCACCAGCATATTCTAAGCATATGCCGGCATATACTTGAATATGCCATAACCCCCACATAAACAAGGGTTTGCCCCCCTATGGGCAACCCAAAAGACCCCTTTAAACATAACCAATACAATGATTGACCATATGCACTATTCATTTGAAATTCAGTAAATTACTGTAGCAGTTACGATGACATTCAAAACGATCTAATGGGTGAATTAGATCCAATGTGCAGCTGCCGACAATCACATTCTACACCTCTATCTTATCTCGCTCTCCTTTGACGTCAACTAAATTCTCCAGCTTCGACGGTTATGCCCAAGGATCCGGGCCACCTGTACATACTTCTGTTTTTGAATGTTTCGTTGGCTCCGAAAATGTGAAGCCAACCATTTGACCATGTAAACCAATGGTCATATAAATGTGAATAATTACAAAATTTACATGCCCTTAGGTTCACAACAACCATTAGGGTAACTGTTAGTTTTTCACTGGAAGTAGTTAGATTAGGTTAACGTGGTTCACATCCAGTACAATTATATGGTGAATTCCAACACTCCTCCTTCACCATATAATTAGATAATCTTGCAATGAAATCCTGTGCAGCTTGAAACCTGTTAGATGCAGACTGTGTTTCCAACTACAAACAATGTTCAGTGTATTTTTCCTGCAACCTGTAAATGCATACTATGTTTTTCAACTGCAAACAATATTCAGTGCATCTTCCTGCAACTTGTTTTCACTTGTTTCTTCATAACTTCATATTCATATGTTCATGTCAATTTCAAGCTGTTCCTGTGCTGCACGAATTTTCCAACTGCTAAAGCCTTTGTAAAAATATCAGCAACCTGACTTTCTGTTTTAACATAACACATTTGAATGTACCTTTTCTCAGCTAAGTCTCTAATAAAATGAATATTGAGCTCAATATGTTTCGTCCTTTCATGATCAACAGGGTTCTTGACTATTGCAATACAACTTTGGTTGTCTGTCCATATCTTTGTAGGATTTTCTTGTGCACACTCTAATTCTTCTAGAAGTCTTCTAAGCCAAGTAATTTCCTTTGCTACCAAGGATGAAGCAGCATACTCTGCTTCTGCAGTTGACATTGCTATAGCAGCTTGTCTTTTGCTTTTCCAGTTTACTGCACCACCACCTAAATAGATCACATATCCAGATGTAGATTTTCTAGAACTAAGGTCTCCTCCCCAAAGTTCCAGATTATCTGAATCATATGTTATGCCAAAATCATGAGTGTTTTTCAAATATCTGAGTACTCTTTTCCCTGCTTGCCAGTGTTCTTTACTTGGATTATGAGATCTCCTACTAAGAACATTCACAATATATGATATATCAGGTCTGGTGTTGTTGGATAAATAAAGTAAACATCCAACCAAGGCTCTATATGGCACATTCTCCATATCCTTTAATTCTTTCTCTGAAATTTCCTTTTCTTCAGTTAACCTGTGACCTGGAGTTATTGGAGTGGAGACTGGATTTGCATCCTCCAAGTTAAACCTTTTCAACATGTTCTGAATGTGCTTGCTTTGTTTCAACTTCAGAATTTTCTGATTTCTATCTCGTGTCACCTCAATGCCAAGAAATTGTTTTAACTCTCCTAAATCAGTCATTTGAAATCTGGCTTTTAGAATTTCCTTGCAGTGAGCTAGACAATCAGCATTGTTTGCAATCATTATGCAATCATCAACGTAAAGAGCAATCATGCAATAATCTTTCCCACTTCTGAACCTATAAATATTGCCATCATTTTTCAACTTCTCAAAACCTTGTTCTCTCAAATATTGATCAATGCAAAGGTACCATTCCCTTGGGGCTTGTTTTAAGCCATAAACTGCTTTGTTTAATTTCCACACCATGTCATTCTTTTGAGCAAATCCAGGAGCTTGCCTCATGTAAACATCTCCATCTATTTTTGCATTCAAAAATGCTGTCTTGACATCCATGTGATGGAGTTCCAAGTTTCTAGCATTTGCCAAACTAAGAAGCAATCTAATACTTGTAAATTTCACTATAGGTGAATAAGTCTCGTCATAATCTCTGCCCCTCTTTTGAGTATAGCCATGAGCTACCAATCTTGCTTTATACTTCTTTGTTCCATCAACACATCCTAAAGATCCATTTGCTGCCTATGATATTTTTCCCCTTAGGTTCAGTTACAAGATCATAGGTGTGAGTGCACATAAATGATTCCAATTCCTCATGCATGGCTTTCAGCCAATCATCCTTGTCTACTGAGTTTAGAGCTTCTTCTACAGTAGAAGGTACAATTTCATCATCCATAATGGCTAGAATTTGATCTATGTCTTGTTCTTCAAGACCCTGCCCTTGTCTTTCCAGTCTTAAACTCCTTCCTCTTTCTGTTCTGCCATAACCTTCATTACTAATGTGTGCTTCTTCAAGTAACCTTTCCACTTGTGTTTTTCTCTTCCTTGGAATCAAGGCTGGTTCTAGTTCTTCATTTTGATTTCTTACTGCTTGTTCCTCATCACAACCTATAATTTCAGTTTCTCCCTTTTCTGAGTCATTGTCTGAATCATTATCTCTGTCCATGTCTGGTCTTAAGTCTTGCATTTTGTCTATTTCTTGTTCCACATTTTGAACTGTTTTACTGTCAGCAGATTTTACATGTCTGTCTTTATACAAGGTATTTTCATCAAAGCAAACATCTCTACTTACTACTATCTCTTTGCTTTTTGGCACAAAAATTCTGTAACCTTTTGCTTCCTCATCATAACCAACTAGATAGCCAACTTCCCCTTTGCTATCTAGTTTTTTTCTGAGTTCTATAGGTGTGTGAAAGTACACTAAGCAGCCATAGCATTTATACATATCATAATTTACATCCTCTTTAAAGTTTGACCAGAGCAAGTTAGGGACATTACCTTTTAGACTTGATGTAGGTAAATTGTTTTGAATTTGGACTGCAGTCTTCAAGGCTTCTTCCCAGAGATAATTAGGCAATCCGCAATTCTTAATCATGGATCTCACAGCATCCATTAGAGTTCTATTTTTCCTTTCTGCAACCCCATTTTGTTGGGGATTGTACCTACATGTAAGTTGCCTTTTTATGCCATTAGAAACACAAAAATGTTTAAACTTGTTTGATAAATACTCCCCTCCTCTGTCAGATCGAATGCATTTTAGTTTAGCTCCAGTTTCTCTTTCTGTTTCATAGACATACTGTTTGAAAGCATTTAAGGCTTGAGACTTTCGAGCTAAGCAATAGCATTTGCATTTTCTGCTATAATCATCAATAAAGGATATAAAGTACCTTTTTTTCGTTCTTCCCCTGACATTTAGAGGACCACAAAGGTCAGTATGTACTATTTCCAGGACACCAGTTGCTCTATGCTTAGATTTTTGAAAAGGCAACCTATTAATCTTGCCAAGCATGCAGCCTTCACATAAGAACTTTTCAGAATTTAACTCCTTGCATTTAATCCAACCCTTTTTGGCTAAATATTTTAAGTTGTTGCAATGGGTATGTGCCAATCTATTATGCCAAAGTACAAATTCAGATTCTGTCACAGAATTTATGCTGCCAACAGCTACATCATTTAACTGAAAAAGATTTCCAACCCTTTTTGCAAGAAATTTAATTTCATTTCCAATTGAAATCTTACAAGCATCCGAGTCAAAAGTGACTCTATAACCTAAATCAACAAGCTGGCTAACTGAGATGAGATTCTTGACAAGAGTTGGTACACAAAGTACATTCTCAATGTCAACTATATTTCCATTCAAGTCAAATAGCTGCAGCAACCCTTTGCCTTCAATTTCTTGTAGAGCTCCATTTCCAACTTGCACTTTCCTTGAATGAGTTGCTCCAACATTTTTGAGTAGATCAGTAGTATGAACTACTGATCTTTCAGCTCCACTATCAACTACAAGAGCATGAGATTTATTAGTCTTTGATTTATCAAAGAAAGCACAAACTTTTTGTATCTCATCCTCCTCATCTATTTCCTCCTTTTCCTTTGTTTGCTCTCTGGCTAAGTTAGCTCCAGCAGGTCTGCCTCCTCGACCCCTGAAGGTTCTGCCTCCTCTGCTGGTACCTCCTCTTCCCTTTTCTTTTGAATACTCCTTAGGTGTTGGACACTTGGCTGCCACATGCCCTCTACCTCCACAAGTGTAGCAATTAAACTCTTTGTTCAATTTAGGGCAGTTGTTTTTAAAATGTCCCTGCTCATGACAGTAAAAACATGTCCCCTTTTCATTTTTGCCCTTGCCTTTCCTTCCTGTATAAAGAATTTCAGTGGATTCTTCTTCCTCATCCCTCATTACCCTTTTTTGTTCTATTTCTGTTCTTAGAATCCCTTCAGCATCCTCACGAGTTTTAGCTATGTTCCTAATGAACAAAGAAAGGTTTTCATTTTCTGAAACTGCTCTGGCTATGGCAAGGACTTGATATGTATCAGTTAGGTTCACACCTGCTCCACTTAAATCTGCCACAATGTTGTCAAATTTACTAAAGAAATCTGAGACATCATCTTCATCCTTAAGTTTCAGCTTCCTCAGCTCTTTTTCAAGAAGATCAATCTGAGAGGATGTTTTCTCCTCATAATGTTTCAACATGTAATTCCACATTTCCCTAGCAGACATATTTCTGAGTTTTAATCTTATAGTAGGACTAACCTTTGAGGTGATAATGCCTTGAGCCTCCTTTGACTTAGCATACAAACTTCTTCCTGATTCTACTCGAGCAGTAACAGTCTGCCCTGAACTAGTGTCACCTGTACTCACAGTAGCAACATTAGTATTTGAATCATCTGTGTTGCCAGTTCTTACTGCTCTCACATTCCCACTTGTAGCAGAGCTTTCTTAAGTACCAGCATCTCCAGAGGGATTCACAACATCCCAAAGATCTTCCACTTCTAAAATATGCTTTAAAGCATCCTTCCAAATTTGAAATCCTGAACCGCCTTTGTACACTTCTACTGTGCTTAAAAGGCCTGCACCAAATCTGCTTGACATGGCTCTGATACCAAATGTTAGAATCAAGCCTATGCTATAGAATAATTTATGCAATTATTCAAGATCCACACCAATACTCTAGATCAAGTTTGTCTAGAGCTAAAACTTCCTATGTCAATACCACAATTCAATTCATAGATAAAAATACCCCTTTAAACATAACCAATACAATGATCGACCATATGCACTATTCATTTAAAATTCAGTGAATTACTGTAGCAGTTATGATGACATTCAAAACGATCTAATGGGTGAATTAGATCCAATGTGCAGCTGCCGACAATCACATTCAACACCTCAATCTTATCTGCTCCTGCACCGTCAACTAAATTCTCCAGCTTCGACGGTTATGCCCAAGGATCCGGGCCACCTGTACATACTTCTGTTTTTGAATGTTTCGTTGGCTCCGAAAATGTGAAGCCAACCATTTGACCATGTAAACCAATGGTCATATAAATGTGAATAATTACAAAATTTACATGCCCTTAGGTTCACAACAACCATTAGGGTAACTGTTAGTTTTTCACTGGAAGTAGTTAAGATTAGGTTAACGTGGTTCACATCCAGTACAATTACATGGTGAATTCCAACATCTCCTCCCCGAGTATGACGGATCCCTGGGTGTGCTAGAGGACACGTGCCCCCTCAGTGACCCTCGCATCCGTACCCGACTTACTCTCCTAAATCTAAAGGTCAGTTCACCAACCCGTTCGAGCCCAGGACGGTCACATATGACTCATGCCCTCCAGCCTAGAGAGTGTCAGACCCATACCCAGCCCACACACGGTGACCGGCTATAAGCCTACCACACTATAGGAGTCCTGTAGCCGCGCTAGGCAAGACCCCACCCCCGATTCACTATTATACTCGTTATCTGGTGCTGAACTATATTATAGCATCCCCAGCTAGGTTGGCTCTTGTGCACAGGCCGCATTATTGGGTATTAAGGGATCTAGCTAGAGACATCTCTAATCCTAGGAAGCTTTTAGGTCTCTACCCTTCCCTTAATTCCCAATACACGGAAGAAGCAAAAAGAACTAATGTAATTACCATCCATGTATTCAGAGCAACTTATAAAGAGAATTTAAGTCATTCCATCTACTCAAAGAAGTGTTAGCAGAAAAGAAACCTATCTACTGACTAACCGGTGTCCTGGCTGGATCCATGCTCACGGTAGGCATCCATCTCTCGAAACTGGTAGGTAAGTGTTGGCAAAACAAGCTTAGGCTGCTGGCTACTGCTCCTCCTCAATCCCAATTCGAATTTGGGAGAGAAAATGGGGTAGGACCCCTATTTCTAGGCCCAAAATGGTAAGTCCCCTCTGGCCAATCGATTTGGGCCAGGTGGCACCCCCTTATTGGTGATAATTAGCTAATTAGACCACAATGACTTAATTAAGTTAATTAGGCCTTTATAATTCATAATTATCCCTTTGGCTTTATTAACATAGCTAATAAAAACCATTATGGGTCACCCTCACTTGGACCATTAAGCCCATTGTGTCCTGGTGACGTGTCATGGGATGCATACGTATACCGTATAGATACCTGGAACGTCACATTAGTAGTTAGACGTTTTTATACTAAATACTTCTTGAGTGAGGCTGAAATGGATTTCAGAACATAAACATCAACCTGGTGTACCAATCGAATCATCAATTGCTTTCCAAAAACCATAATTCTTCAGAAATTGCTTCACATGTCTTTATTCACACGTCGTAGCAAACTGACTAATTTATTGTCCGTTGTGTGGACAGATCTGTAGGTCCTCAATTAGATCGCGATAGCGATCTTCATCAGCTAAAAACAGGCATATCTCAGCATTCTACCAAACGTGCTTTGGCATTCGAGCAATCGTGTCTCAGCATTGGACCCTACTTGTAAAAGCCCGGGAGACCTCAGCTAGATCACGGGCACGATCTTCAACAGCTCTGGTTTTTCTTGTTGTTCAACATCCTCCCTCATAAAAGCATTTAGTGCTACGCATCATCGCCACCGCGGGCTCTGTCAGTTCAAGATGGCTGAGGCAAGATCTATATTATCCAACGGTGCCAAAGTTGGCGAGGGCAAAGTACATGGCTTCAACAAACATCACAACTTGCCCTTGCCGAAGGGCACCGTGGTAGTGTCTATGGATAAGATTTTGAATGGCAACATACTCTTGCCATATCCAGAAGCGGAGATTTCAAAACTCAGAGATTCTCTCGGGAGTTTCATTCTATGGCCTGTTAATTCTATAGTGTCCCTCGCACTAGAAGGTGACATATCGACTTCGCCAGTCTGCGCTTAAAAAAAATTAACGGCGGTGTAGTCAAGACGAGGAAAGTCCCGGCCAAGAAAAACTCGCTTACGATAGAGGCATTTCAAGAGATGAGCTGGTGGAGAGGAACTGCATGCTGATGCATGACTGCTGCTACATGCCATATGCACACGGGGTGATCATTTTCACTGCAGTTGGCAACATAAGGTTAGGGGAAGACTTCATAGCTGCCACCGTGATGAAGATATGCCCCATGCCAGAGAAGTCGTTTATGAGATGCCAAGCTTGTGCTGAAATGCCGCAACTGCACGATCTGGTGAGGTGGTCCAATGCCTTCGTGTTAGTTGACAATATCCCAGTATCGACTTCCATAAAGGCTGTAAAAAAGAACAGTAATATCGGGCGTAACCATACGCAATGCAAGCGGAAGTTCCTAAGACTCGAAAGAGGTCTTATAGAATGGTAAATCGAATACCACGAACACCTGCTACCCCATGCAAGCTTGATAAGAAAATCACTGCGGCCTCTATTCTAGACTTCAAGTCCATGATTTGTTTGCATTCGCAGATGTTGTGCCCTTTTCCACCTGCGGCGATCAAATGCATGCGAAGTTTCTTTTGGAACATGAGTGCATCGGACAGACCACCTTTGCTTATAACATGCTTGACCTTTGCTCGGAAAATGGGCAAGTCCTAAGGTGATCTTTGAATAACAAGCAAGTATGCTTGAAAGCATGGCACAAAGCTTACAAAGATTCCAATGTCAACTTTCTACAAGTGGCGTGAAAACTTTTCCTTGCTGGGTCATAGGGTTGTTGAACATGGTAATCTGGCGCAAAAGAAACCAAGGTCGCACACTCTAGCAGAAATGCCCTACCTGCCTATATACATAGATGAGAATGCGCAGACGATGTCCCACAGTCAAAAAAATCACTAATGAAGGTGTGAGAGAGAATGTGAAGAGGCTCCCTTCTGTTCTAACAAAGAAGGACATTCTCCACGAGGTGGATGCCAGTGTAGTGGAGATGACAGGCAAGCACATCTCCCAATCATCATTCTTAGGGGGATGGAAGTTACACCACCCAGAGGTTGCAATTGCGAAGAGGATAGCTTTCTCCAAGTGCAATAGTTGTATTGTAATAAAAGAGAAAATGGCTAAGACAAGAGGTCCAATAGAGAGAAGAGAATTGCAAATCAAAAGGAAGGCACATATGACAGCACAAATTTCTTGTAGGAGCCTGTATTGGTCGTGGAGAGCTTTATCGCATCGTGCTCCTGAGCAAGCTCTGAATATGTAGCAAAATAACGGGGGTTTTTTTTTATATTTTTATACTTTTTTTCCTATGGTTTTTATATGATTTGGTGATGGTATTTGATGAGACATACTAATCGGTACATCTAGAGTGCACATACTATCACGTTATTTTTTATGACATTTTTCAATGGTTACAACTATGATTTAACCTAAATATCCTTAATCGAACATGCAAGCATCGAATAAGATTATTTTAGGTTATTTGAGTTTTGGAGATTTCTGGGTCTTGTTGAGCCAAGGGCCACGAAAGCACGATCCGGGTGAGGCAAGTGTTTGGAGCGATTTCGAAAGCAGGATTCAGCAACTTCAAGGTCTGTTCTTTAACTATTTTTTCCATTCGCAGGGCCTTAGGTCTATTTTTCCTGGTTCCACGGTTCAAAAGTGCGGTTGGTGCACTAGGAAAAAATGGCGGACCCTCATAGATCCGGCGGCATCCTTTCTCGTGTCCGGTAAAGGCAAGGGTTTGGTTGAGGCAAGGGTTTAGGAGCGACTTCAAAGCAGGATTCTGCAACTTCAAGGTCTGTTCTTTAACTGTTTTTTCCATCCACAGGGCCTTAGGTCTATTTTTTTTTGTTCCATGGTTCAAGTGCAGTTGGTGGCTGGCAGTAGGAAAAAAAATGGCAGACCCATATCCGCAGACCTCATGCCGGCAGTCACTGAGAGAAACCTCCAACACGTTACCATGCAGAATTCTATCCACCTGCTGGCAGTTTGAATCAAAACGTCATTGATTGATTCCAAGTTTACACCACCAGAGAAGGTAATCAATTGGCTTCCCTGAATATTAACTCCAGGGGATAATCAGTTTAATGGATGCTCATATATTGCGTAAGCAAGAACGCCTCGGTTTTACAATATTCTCAATGTTAGAGCAATTAAAAGGAAACTTCCGATCGAATATAGAAGTAAGTTGGAGCTTCTACTAACGCTATCCTTACATTGCTTAATGTGCCAATCTTGTTTCCTCAGTTTTAGCTAACTTCTGCAAACTTCCGCATAATTAAACTCTATCACTCATTCTGCCTTGAAAGATCTCTTATATAAAGTTCGGAATCCTGCTTATAGTTCCATGAACTAAATTGCTGTTGTATATAAATGGGCATCCAAGGCTACATTTGTTGCTGAATTTTGCCACCAATATAACTCCATGAATATAATTTATCCAATTAGTCCGTTGTATGTATTTGAAGTTTTAAATTCTTATTATTTGCATCTATTTTTCATATTCCTTGCTAGAAGAACTTGGAATGGCTTTGAAGTTCTTGCTACATATACAGATTGGCTGCCCTCTATTGTGGATTATGCAGAACGTAGTGGTTGTTCATGAACACCTCAACCATGAAGGGCTTGGATGTCAAAGTGTGTTGTCTGCAAAAGTGCAAAAGTCTTGTGACAAAAGTCTTGTGTGTTGTCTGGAAACAAACAGTATGTAATGAATGTTGCCTTAAGATTACTATAAAATGCTATGTGTTTCATTGGCTTGAAAAACGACTTTCCTTTTCAGGTATTTAAGCCACATATGCCATATGCTTATGAATGCTTGCCATGGCAAAATAGGCTTGCATTGATACAAGCACATGTTACCATATGCACTAGCATATGCATGACAATGTGCAGTTTACAATAGTTTACATGATTCTTGTATTGCAATATTCAAATTACAGATAATGAATATAATGATTACATAAAATGTACTCATAGTAGTTTGCAATGGAAATAACTTGTTTGTCTTGATGTTATTGTGCTTTTTAGTAATCAATATTTAGGCCCATAAACTTTACCTATGTTTGCTTTGGTTAGGGCCCGAAGGGCCCAAAATTTTTTTTATATAACAATGAACACACAACTACCATTAACATTATTAACACAAACCATTGCATTTAACATATTTAAATTAAAATCCCCCTTAAACCCCCTTTGGTTTGGGTGCATATTCACACGGGGGGTTACGTAATTCATGACAAGATGGATCAGAACACGACAATGGTACCTAGATTGGAGAAGTTAGCCAAATCAGTGTCGAGAGGAGAACGCTTGAAAGTAAGTGTGACAGGTGCATTGATGCATGGCCATGGTATTGGGGCTCTGGGCCATTTTTCACTAGATTTGTGGAAGGATGGTTCTAATTTTCATATTGGGTCCTTGAACCACACGCTTAAAATCCTGGAGGATGCTTCGAGAGACAACTGGGGCCATTTAAGAGAAGTTGAGCGCCCTGATTGTGCATGGGGAGCAGCAGTCCTTCTATGGCATTGAGGACTAAAAAGGTCAATAACACTGGACAAGATGATGAAAGAGGCTATTAAATACTTTGCCCAAGGAACCAGAAATGCAAATAATGTATTGCCATTAAGTCTGGCCCTTACCTAGCCACAATATTCAAACAAGTGTCCACGCAAAATAAAATCCTCCAGACAGAAGACGGCTCACAAGCTAAGACCTTAAGACTATTCCACAAGCGATTCATAGGCAATTCAGAAAAGATAAATGGAATTGTAAGAAAATGATTGAATTGCATACCTAAACTAAACCTTTCAAATGAATCTGGTTGCTGCCAGAAGCTCTCAAACAATAATCCTCTCAACCAGAAGCTCTCAAACAATTTGGTTGCTGGCATCTACAGACATGCAAAAACATACAGACATACAGACATGCATGTACAAACCCTAGGAATGGCAGAATCAGCGGCAGCTATGGCAGAGGCAGCGGAAGCTCTCCCTAGGAAGCAGAGGCAGTGGCTATGGTGGCAGAAGCTCTACGATTATGAGCTGGAATGTCTCCGTCGTTGCCCCTCCCGATCTTGCTAAAAAAAAAGGTCTGCTTTTCTTAATAAGGACTGCTTTCATGTCGGATTGGGTTGGACTTCAGCGGAAACCTCCCCAACTTTCTCTGCAAACCTCCTCCTTTTCGTGGAAACCTCCCCAACTTTCCATGGAAACCTTCCCAACTTTCCCTGTGACCTTGGGAGGTTTCCATATTAGAAAACAGCCCCACCCTTCCCTGGAAACCTCCCCAACTTTCTGGACATGATCTTGGGAGGTTTTCTAATTAAGAAAACAGTTTCCACAGAAAGGTGGGGAGGTTTCCAAAAAAATAAAAAAGAAGCCCCTCCTTAAATTTGCACGAAGACCAAGATTTGCCCCCTCGTGCATCTCCATCCTCGTGCGTTCCTCGAAGATCAAGATTTGCCCCCTCATGCATCTCGATCCTCGTGCGTTCCTCGTGCGTCTTAATGAGGTGGTTGCAAAAATTAATTACTATTTTTTTTATATAAATATTTCATGGAAACCTCCCAAAGTTTTCAAAGAAACTAGGGGAAGTTCCACAAAATGTCTAAAATCTAACAAGTTTATCCTCGTAGAGAACCATTTCTTCAGCAGCAAGGAGATCAACATTATTTGCAACCTACAGCTCAACAAAGTGTTGTTAAATGTATTGCCTTAAGCAAATGGATGTTGTGTTTACCATATCCATATATGTTCTATGGATCAATACTTCCTTTGGAAACTCTGTTTTCTCCCACTTTATGCTTATCTGATTTACATCCGATAGTTACTAACTAGCACCTTTGAGCAGTAGACTCTTGAAAATATAGCAATTCACTTGTCGAAGGATTTGTTAAGTGATGATTATTATGTCATACTACTATGCACATAATCCCATTTTAGACGATTCCCATATTGTCATCAGCACTCCCATTGTGCTGCATATAAGTGCCAGATACTCTTAATAGTGTGAGTGCTATTGTAAGTTCCTATTTGAGAAATTCTAACCCAGATCGGGAAGGGTTTCCTATTCTAGATATTCTAACCCAGATTGGGCGGGCAGAGATAGTGTGAGTGCTATTGTAAGAGCAGCCCTTTTCATTCGCTAATAATAATAATCAAGTGTTAGATTAAGGGAACTTTCAGGATATTCCTGTATCTTTTTTAGATGAAACTTTCAGGCACGGAACGAACGAAATTGTAGAACACTAGAAATCATTTGAAGATTGCAGAAACCCAAAGCAATTTTTAGTAGCTTAGATCAGAATTGGATGAACTAACTCATTAGAACATGTGACGTTCCAGCATAATATACGATCCGAATACGTATATTATACTGCCACGTCACACGTACATGTCACGAATGACATGTACTTGAGAGCCGTAAAGGGTTGCACCTAGGGGGCAAGAGTTGCACCTAGGGGGGCAACCTCGAATGTTGTGCATGTTAAATAAACATACACAATTATAAACTCCATGGACCCCATTGCCAAATGGCTAAACCCCATTTGGCCAATGCCTAACCTAACCCTAAGGGTTTCTATATAAGGGCTTTCTCTTAAACCCTAAACCTTTCTACTCTTTGCATTTAGGGTTTTCCTTGAGCCCCTTTCCTTCTCTCGCATTTATGGTTCTCTTGAGCCACTCCGGCCAAGCTAAGACCCAAATTCGCATTGCCAGGCTCCGAAAAGCCGCCTTTGCACAACAGATCTTCGAGTAGCAGCAGTCTGCAGCAGGATCAGAGGCATGGATGCATTCCGAGGCTCTGGAACAGGTCAAGTACCAGGTAATTAGTCATTCTGTTGTGCAAAGCCGCCTTGTGGCTAGGCAATAGGCTAGTTCAGCTTTAGAGGCCTTATAGATCCCGAGATCATAAGCTCTAACAAAGGAACCTAACTCTGGATGTTTAGGTAGATAGATTAGATGTTATTATTCATTTCAGTTCTGTGATGATGTTAGTATTTTACTCTGTGACCTCCATGTATTGGGAAGGGGGGTAGAGGTCTAAAGCCTGTGTAGCAGATAATCCTAGGTAGCCTACTAGTTCCCAATTACTTACGGCCCGTGCATAGGAGCCCGCCTGGTTGTGGGTGGCGGGACTAGGCCGGTTGACAAGGAGGAACTTGTCCCATCACGGTTTGACCCCTCTGGTGTGTAAAGCCTACCGGGGGTCTATGTGGGCTAGGCTTAATGGCTTGTCACTGAGTGTGGCAAGGCATGAGCTCGACACCTCTGGGGTGATGCGTCACCTTCCATGAGGTTCAAGTTGAATACGAGCAGTGGCCCTCTAGCCGCCATGCCTCTGGAGGGGAGGTGACTTCCCTCCTGCCTCATCGGGACTGGGGAGATGCAACCCAGCAGTAGCCCATTTGGCTATGCACCCGGCAGGCTACGGTGAGGTCCCTATACTTTCCAACCTACTCTGCAAAGTGTGCACGGGAGGGGCGGATGGAATGGACTACCCTCAGCCATGTTCTTATGCCAGCCAAATCCATTTGCCATGAATTCTGTCTACAATGACCTCTGGAAGCCCAAGCCGTCAGTTGAACCCCCTTGAATCTGAGCCCTGGATAGGATTTCCCTTGTTGCTATTGTTCATGTTGATGATGTTGTATATGTGATGATTATAATGTGTTCACCCTTCGAGGTGATTGTATTGATGTATTGTTATCATGTACTCATGTTTATTCACGCTTCCGCAGCTAGGTCAACCCGAAGGGAGACGGGTGAATGACACATCCACTCTTCCCTTGCTGGCTCATTCCACTGGGAGTGGAGTCAGGTGGATGGCCCCTGCCAGTTTGGCTGACAGGGGGAATGCTCCGCCTTCTGATACGATGTGTGCATCGTATAAGAAGTAGGGTACGTCACAGTGGTATCAGAGCATGATCTTGGTAGACCAAGATCGAGCATTGACCATTCCCTGTTAGAACTAACAGTAGACTTCAAGTCTTGGGAATAGCCACCCAAGCATGAACCTCGAAAATTGGATTTTTTTTTTCCAATTTCTAGTGCAGTAAGTAGATAAATGCTAAGTTAGTAGTAAGTTTTAGCAAAAACCCAACCAAATTTGGTCAAAAAGAGGTGACCCCTCAGAGAGTGCGCCCAGACCAAATCCGCCAGTCTCGGATTTGCTCCTCGCGCAATGTGTGAGTGGTGGACCCATGTTGACCTAGATAGATGCACAATTTAGGTAATCTAATAGTGCAGTTCAGCATATCCCTTAGATTTTAACTAGTTTTGCATGTTAGAACACTAATGAACTCTTTATAAAGTGAAAATTGGACCCAAAAAGAGGTGACCCCTCACAGAGTGCGCCCAGACTAAATCCGCCATTCTCGGATTGGCCTCTCGCGCACTGTGTGAGTGGTGGATGCTTTTTGGCCAAATAAACCTAATGTACTCATCATAACTACACTAATATCTTCTAGAATGGCATAATATGGAATTGCAGGTCCAAACCCTAAAATCCCCCTACCTATAAGTAGACAATTAGGGTTCCTCATTTACACTTATCTCCTCCAGCAAACAGCTCCTCGTCCCAGAAGACAATTTTTAGGCGCCAGGAAGCCGATTCCCTTGATTCAAAACATGGCCCGAACCAAACAGACCGCCCGTATCGTAGTGCCTGAGGACCATGTCAGTGCCCAGGAGCGAGCAGCCCAACAGAAGGCGAGACAGGCTCAGGAGCGAGCCAGGCGGGAACAGGGCACATAAGCCAATCCAAATGCCCAAGAGGAGACCCGGGAGCATCAGGAGCGCCCCCAAAACACTGAGCAGCAAAAGGATCGTGGGAGCCAGAGCGACCCATGCCATGAAGAAGAGGAAGCTGAAGAGGAATTGCAGAGGGAGCTGAAGATGTTGGAGAAGAAGGAGCGGAAAAGGAAAAGGAAGGAGTCAAGAATACCAAAGAGGAGCGCAGGAGGGAGAAAGAGGAGCGCAGGAAACAGAAGGAGGAGAGAAGAAAGAAGAAGGAGGAGCACAGGAAACGCAAGGAGGAGCACCAGAAGAAGGAGGACAAGGGGAAAAACCCCGAGTTACCCAAGGAGACCCGACGCAAGCTGAAGACGACGCCGGCAAAAGGAGTCGTCATACGGGAGCAAGAGCCCGACAAGCCGCCCTCCTCCTCTGACACTAAGTCAGATGAGGAGATAAGGGTCCCTATTCCAACTGAAGGCTCGGGACCCTCGAATGCAGGTAATGAAGAGGAGGAGCCGACAGCAGAGGTACCCCCGTACCCAAGATGGCCTTCACCCAAGCACCCGGCAGCAGATAAGAAGAAGCCGAGGCCTGCGCGGGAGTCATATGTACTCAAGCACGAGCTTGAGTAAAGGAAGAAGCTAAAAGAGTACAACCAGTACATGAAGATGTACGAGGAGTACTCGAAATACTACGAGGTGCACAGGGTCGCAATACCATGTGGAAGGAGGCAGGCCTACCAAGAAGAACACTTTGAAGCCGCCTCCGGAAAGACCAACACCTCCAAAGAAGCCCATTAAGAGAAAGACGGACTCGTACTTCGTCAGAGCTGCTCGGGAGATCCGGCACTTTTGGAGGAGCTATGGATTGCTGATCCCAAGAGCCGCTTTCACGAGACTCACTCGCGAAGTTTTGCAGGAATTCGACAGTACCAAGAAAGTAACAGACGACATGTTACTCGCGCTACAGGAGGCGGCCGAGCAGAAGATTGTCCAGCGTTTTGAAGATTCGGTAGCATGTGCCCTACATGCAAAAAGGGTAACATGCATGCCTAAGGATATGAGGCTGGCCAAATATATTAAGAACGAAGACTGCTAGCCTATTGTAGAAAACGTTTGTAAATACAAATTTATGTTTTTGACATGTTAATATGTGAAATCATAGTTATCTAGGTTGTATTGATAACTTCTGCAATTGGAATCACCAAATTTGGAACAAGACTCAGTGTTTTTTTACCTTCTCTATCAACATAGGGGCATAAGCACAATTCAAGTTCCACAACTCACTTGATTCGTTGCTGCAAGTTGAAGATGCAGAACCGGCACTCACAATGTCTTCTAAAAATGATATCCTAGCATAACATGAACTCAAACAGACTGATGGTCCATTTTGCATAAGTGTTTGCACAATAACCAGACTCTTCAGTGAAATCACAGGGCTAGAAAGATGCGGCCTCTTTTTCAAGAAATTGAATATCTGAATATAACAGGCCACGTATTCATAGCTAGTTTTTTGAAGAAAAATTTGGGTAAGCATGCAATTCACATACCGTCAATGTACTACCACTATTATGGTTCCAGAAGGACAAGACAAGATGACGTAGATGCTTAGGCTAGGGTGGACACACTTCCTTGTGAGTGGCCTTTGCTAACAATGTTCTCTTCCTATACCAATCCTTCAGACTTGGTAGACCTACTCCAAAATGTGAAACTATGTCTTCATATTTAGGATATTCAGCATCCTTTCCATAAAACTTTCTCCTTATTTCCTTGCAAAACTCATTAGTATCTGAATTTGAATGGAGGAGAGAAACTGGATCCCAAGCATTTCCTCATTTTCCATGCCCTGTAATTGTATAATGGCACTTCTCTTTTAACAAACTTGTCCATCCTTCTTTGTCTTCCTCCTCACAATTATTTTTGTTATATGAGCCATTATCCATAGGCCTTCTATAACCATGCGCACATGGACGGGCTATTAGTGAGGATCAAATCAAAGAAAATTATGTAACCAAATCAAAGAACGTTGTAAAATGTTGTGGTGCACAGACATGCATTGATTCAAACAACTGCAGCTCAAGGCCAACTCTGTCTATAGATGCACATGATTAGAATGATTTGGGGCCTCAATATACTAACTTTAGACTCAATAGAAGGAAAAAGAAAAGAAAAAGAAAACAAATGAAAGCTCTCAATATGAATAATCTTACTAAAATGCAAAAGCTAACCTTTGACATGAAGCATAGAAATCTAGCACACATAAGGAAGCTATATCCACCATGGCGCCATTTTCTTTCCTAATAAATAAATTTTTGAGCCCTACTTTTAGAATCCCTTTCATCACAATAGTATCCTTCCCAGCAGAGTTGCTCATGGTGGAAAGATAAATGAGATGTAATCCGGGACGAATAAGTTCATAGTTGGTAATAGATGCTCACAAGTTTTGTGCAGTAGCAGGCTTCAACATTATGATGAGTGTCAATTTCTTGTTCTAAACATTTCAAATTCAAATAAGGTTTATGGCTTACCAATCTTTCCTGTATCCCACATTGTAATGCGAGGGCAGTTGCTACTTCACCAACCGGGAAAGTGAGCATTGAGCCTCCATATTCAACTGGCAACAATGGCGCGGCGGTGCCGGGCTAGCGGTTTACTTACCTGGCCCTAAAGAACACCGGGCGACCGCAATTTCTGAAATTGATAAGTTTGGAGCGGCCGCATATACTTAGAATATTCTGGAAACCCACATGAGCAAGGGTTTGCCCCCCTAGGGACAACCCAAAAACCCTCTTACAAACATATTTTTGATTAAATCTTTTTCCCTTCAACCAAAATTTTAGAAAAAGTATTTAACAACATAATCAATTTTTATCTACAAAAAGTTCCTAAATGTTTTCCAGGAATATTGGGATTGGTTGGGTTGCGATCTTTATAATGCTTTCTGTGAGTTTCGTAGGTTCAGAAGTTTAGATAAGATCCGTAATACTGGCTGTATTTCTCTTATTCCCAAGTGTAAAGAGTCAAGATCGATATCCGACCGCTCTATCACATTATTGTCTTCCGTGTATAAAATATTTGCGAAGGCCCTTGCAGACAAAGTGCGTGATGTCTTGGCTATATCAATCTCTCCTACTCAATCTGGATTCTTGCCAAAGAGGAGCATTTTAGACAATGTTGTCAGCCGCTATGAGGGTATGTATTGGGCCGATTGAAAGGTCGGGCCAGATAGTCTATCTTAAATTAGATTTTGCCAAAGCATATGATGGTGTACATTGGGAATTTTTTGGAAAAAGCCTCTTAACATTGGGCTTTGGTCAGTCAGTTCACCAATGATGTTATGAAGCTCCATATCTCTAAATCACGGCTTCATCAGGTTGTTGTTTGGGGAACCCTCCAATTGTTTTTTCAGGTTTGGTGTTCGCCAAGGATGCCCATTAGCTCCACTTTTTGTTCACAATAGTAGCTGAGGTCCTATCACATCTATTTGCTAAGGCCGCGCGGTGATGGGATAGTGCGGGGGTTGAGTATGGAGGATGGTTCATAGGAGATTTGTAACCAAGATGTCTTGACACGCGTTCCTCTTTCTTGTTGTTTGTCACGGACAATCTTCGAATGCAAAGCTTCTTCTTGATACTTTCTCTTTAGCATCTGGAGTTCTTGTTGGTTGGCCAAAGTGTTCTGCGTTATGGACGCTTGATGGAGTTATGCCTCCTTGTGTTGCGGAGTTTCCTTGGAAGGTGCTTCCTCATGGGAAGGCTACTAAACTTCTTGGTATTCCTGTGGGCATTCATATTTCTACCTTTGATGCTTGGGATATTATCATAGAAGGGTTGCGTAAGCATTTATTTTGGTGGAATACTGCTAAGCTCTCTCTGCCAGCGCGAATAACGGTTGCTAAGCATGTTTTAAGTAATTCCCATGTCTATATGGCCTCTGCCCTTCTGGCTTCTCAGTCAAAATTTCAGGTGATTGTTACTATTATCCGCAATTTTATTTGAGGTGGGACTGAGGAGCATGCTGTGGTCAAGGTTGCATGGTCCAAATGCACCAAGCCGAAATTTGCAGGTGGTTTGGGTATGACAGACTTCCATTTGCAGAGTAAGATTCTAATTTCTAAATTCATTTGGAGGATCCTCAAGGATATGGTTGACTTACCTGGAGTGCGGTTGGTGAGACAGTCACTTGCACATTGTGTTCCTTTTGGGAAAGCTTCATTAAAACCGCTTCTTTCTTGGAGTCTCTTTTATCAGCTATGCCCTTTTCCTAATGCTCCTTTTTTGAAAGGCTTGCTGGAGTCTTGGGAGACAGTACGGACCCTATTTCGTATTGATCTTGTTGCATGTCATCAGTTGAGTGCCCCTTGTTGGTGGATATCTGTGGAAAATAATCTTCCACTTTGTGCTTCGGTTCATCCATTAACTCAACGGCGCTGGAGGTTAGCAGGAATCTTGACAGTTGCGGCATGGTATGATTCTGGCCAGTTAGCGACATAGCAAATCTTTCAAACAAAATTCTCATTGTCTCGATGGGACAGACCTATTTGACAAAAGATTGCTAGTACTCTGCCATTGGTTGCTCCAAAGGATATTGAAGGGTGCATGTGGGTTTCCCACCAGAGTGTTCACGAGCATAGGCTTGTGAACTCTATGTATAGGCTGCTTGTCAATAGTGATATCATTCCGCCATCATTCACCTCCTAATTGGAGAAGTATGTGGACTTGGGCTTGGGATAAACTACTCCATCCTAAGGTGGCGGTGCTTTGGTGGCAGATTCTTCACAGATGCCCTCGTGTGAACGTGCTTGTCCACGGATTTGATCCTCGAGTGTCAGCACTCTGCCCATTGTGCAAGCAAAGGGACGAGACCATTGAGCATTGTTTCTTTTTATGTGTTCATCTCCAGCCTATTTGGTCTTGGCTGCTTTCTCTTTTTCATGTGACATTGACAAGTCAGCAAGTGCTTCTGGCTATTTATCCGGATGCTTGGAATAAGTTGCGGAGCCAAGCATTTCATTTAGCATCAAGATGGTTGTTGTGGTCCATCTGGAAGCGCAGAAGACTGTGCATCTTTCAGGGTTTGGATATTCCTCCTGCAGTTGTCCTCCAGGATGCACAATCTAGAATCGCTAAGGCATACCATTGTTCTTCGCTTGCTCCTGCCAAGCGACAGTTGATACTTGAGTCCTATTTGAGTGTGCTGTCTTATGCATAGGCTGGTGGTTCTACTCAGTGGATCATGATTATCCTCTGAGACTTTATTCCTGCCTCTGCATTTGTATTTTGCTTTTGGCTTGGAGTTTCAATAAAGTTTGTCGTTCTTAAAAAAAAAAAGTTCCTAAAATTTACAAAATTTTGTACTTAATATGGAGGTTCCCCCTGAATTACTAGCATATTTTAAAAATGTGATATTTTTGTTTTGTGAAATGTCGATATATTTAGTACAAATTTTGTTGATATTGCAATAGATGTAAAAATCCTTAATCTTAAGGGCAAACTACAAAAATGCCCCTGCAAGTCTTAAACTCGTAACGGGTGCCTGGCGTTGTTGTACATACTTAGGGATGTATGTTTTGTTTTTGGCTTCAATAAGAGTGAGGTGGTGGAGTTGGTACCCTCTTCTCGGATTCAGTATGTGCGGCATATCAATGTATAAATAACAAAAGCTATATTGTTGACTTTCCCCATAAATGTTCTTGCATTCTCAAGCATAAGATGGAATCCAATTACGATGACGATAATAAGATATTGCATCATGTGACTTTGTGGATGCGTGACTACATTCTAATACGACAATATTGGCATTGGCATTTTGTGATTTAACTTCCACTTGTATAGTGCAAATTACTAGTGTATTGAGATGTTTTTTATTGCTTGTAGGCATGATTTTTATTGCTTGTAGGTTAGTAGTGCTTCTATTCTATTCTATTCTATTATAACATCAGTGTGTAGGAAGTATAAGGTACAAGGTACAAGGGCTAGAAAAAGCCGAAGAAGATATTCTTTGGAGAATGGAAGTGGTCGAGACGGAGAAGGCATAGATAATAGAAAGGTTGGATGCAATAGAAAAGAAGCACATTGGTTTAGATACATGGCGAACCTTTGGTAAAAGAAAAAACCACGTTGCTGAATTGGAGGAGCAGAATAGGATTAAGTATGATGTTAGACTGATAGGGATTGCTGAGAAACCTAACGAGGATACTCTTGGAGTTGCTGCAGATATAGTGAAAATGTGTTCAACACTGAAGTATAATAGTCAAAGAAGTAGGCACAATGCCAAACACATCAATATGATCTTAAGAGATATGGCATCGAGGGAGAGGATACTATGTGCGGCGCGGCCCCTCGACTGAGCCAGAATCAAAGTACAGGAGACACTAATGGCCATGCAACAAGGCTTCTACACGGTGTTGACGAAGGCAAGGAAATTTAATCAGACATGCACCTAGACCGAAATAAAAAATAGAAAAGTTTTTTGAAAAGGGCCAGGGATCCACAGTTACAAGGGCAGACGCAGTGCTTGGGGAGATTGAAAGGAATCAAACCTAAAGGGACAATAGGGCAAGATGTCGGAGATAACAATACATGCAGAGGAATGGTTAACACTTGGAGACAAACACTACAGAGGAACGATACACTTGGAGACAAACACCACCGGGGAGATCATAGTGAAACAAACACAAGTAGAAACAAAAAATAGATGAGGGGAGAGAAAAGAGGTGTGCTAGATGAGGGAAGAGAAAAGAGGTTGCCAAGCACACAAAGAACAACGAGCCACAGTCAATAGCAAAAACAAGATGGTAGACTAGGAAGACAAATGAGAAAACATAGTAGCAGAAAGGGAAGGATTTTTCGAAGGGAAGGAGGAACTCAGTATTTGTAGCTGCACTAGCTATTTTTGGGATGATGGAAAAATGCTAGAAAAGGCAAGAGTTGATATTGCTGAGGCGTAGTCTGAGCTTGGAAAACTAGCTTTTGGCGAAAGGGCGTGGGATGAGCGTAGGGCACTCTTCCATACTGTGGTTGCACATATTGCAACATTTGCAATGAGGAGGTCCATTAGAGAAGTTGCACTCATTGGCAAAATGTCCATATACTTGCAAATATAACACCAAATTTAACTGTATTGAGATTGAGAAGATTGTTGCGGTGACCTGGAATTCTGAAGAACTGTTACCTGCTGCTTAAAGGGAAGATTTGACAGGGGAATCCCACGAGAGGACACGTTGACCGAATGGTTAATCAGTTCAATAGCATGTTCCAAGGACGTAAGTCATAAGTACTCTATCATTAGGCGAATTGCAGGAGGCAAACCTTGAAGAAATCGGACAAGAATCTAGCTCTTCGTAGGATATTCCTTAAGTTTGTTGATCAGAATAAGGAGTCAGTTAGCAAAGTCATGCACAAACTTTGTAGTTTGTTGCATGTCATTGAGTTGCTTCAAGATTTGTTGATAATCAGCTGAGGAACCATAATGTGCTAGAAAGACAACTTTCATTTCTCCTCAACTTTGTTTCCAATAGCTTTTATTGGCCATAAGCCATTGATGTAGTGCACCACGCAGCATGGTTGAGAAAATGTGAAACTTAATCTGAGGCTGAGAGTGTCCATTAAGGATAGTGAGTGCTTTAAATTCTTCCGTATGTGCTTCTGCACTTTGATCCAGTATAGACTTGCCTTTAGCATTTTCAAAAAATGGGATATGGAAGTTTGCTTGTGATTGACATCTATAGTTGGGACATAAGCAGAATTGCCTGAAGTATAAGTAGCAATATTTGGAACTGGTACTTGACTAAAAGATGGTGCCTGATGAAAAAATGAGGCACTAGCTGAAGAGGCTGGTTGTTGTATAGGAATAGCAAACGAACCAAAGCCTGAGGATGCTGAAAAGACAGGATTCTTGAAGTTGGAATTGGAATTACTAGGGTTGACTTTAAGGTCTGGCTGAAGATCACCAACATTGTAAACATTAACTGGTGGTTGAAGGGATGGAGCAGTTTGAAATTCGTTGACATAGATTGGCAAAATGAAACTTGCGAGAAGCCCGCTCCATGTTGTGGTGAAGAAGGTTGTGAATGATGAGACTACAAAGGGGAAATATGTATATAGGTCCATGGTCTTCTTTACGTTCTTTCCTTGGGATTAGGGCTCTTTCCACATGTCTTGCCTCTGTATAATAGAAATAGCCCTATATGTTTGGGCACAGGACTAACAGGTGGACCAACTTCACACAAAAGTAGGATGAATCAATAAGGGAATATAACATTGATGAGACTTTATTTCAGTAAGGTTTGGATCATGATCAAGTAGAGATGTTGATTTTGACATCAAGTATGGAGGAGACAAGGAGGAAGTAGCCCACTATAGAGGGACAAATGCTTTTACATGGGGCGTTCTCTAAGCTCAAGAATTGTGGAGGTGTAGGAATGTATAGGCATAAGACGAAGATTGTTATACTGAGTATGGCAAACAATGCAAATAATAATAATGAGGTTAAATATGATGCACTTATTCAAGGGATGACTTTGACAAAAAAGAAACGTATTGATTGTTTGACTATTTTTGAAGATTCTTTGTTGACGTGTCAATAAGTTACTGATCAATTTCAAGTTTTAAGTGTTAACATAATTGGCAATATTGCGAGCAGCTTGGTGGCATGAGCAATTTCTAAAAGATGAGGTAAATTAATTCAGTCCATGTTCACTCCATTCACACATTCATCACATTCACTCTATTCACACATTCATCACATTCACCCCATTTGCCACATTTGCTACATTCATCATGTTCACCATATTCAGTCAAAAACATCAATATTTATCAAAGAGATGAAGAAGAATACGTTACCATTGGAGGAGATCTTATTCAAGAGGAGGAAAGTGACTTGATAACTGTGTTGAGAGAATTCAGGGATGTTTTGGCAAGGGATTACAAAGAATTGAAAGGCATTCCAACTGAGATTGTAGTTCATATCATTGATTTGAGACAAGGATCAAAAGCAGTCCAACAAGCTCAAAGGACAACGAGCCCAACCATAGAGGAAAAAGTAATGAAGCTTTTGGAAGCCGGATTTATTATACTAGTGCTAAAATTAAATTGAACCAGTTTTACTCTACCAAATGAAGAAGCTAAATAATTTAATTGAAGTATGCATTGATTACAGGAATCTCAATAAAGCTACCAAAAGAGATCATTCTTCTACACCGTTCATAGACATTTTGTTGGATGTTGTTGGAAATCAGGGCTATTCTTTCTTGGATGATTACTCTGGATATAATGCAATTCAAATTTATCTACAACATCACGCAATGACGGCTTTTCGAACACCATTTGGTATATATGATTATAAGGTATTATCTTTTGGCATCACAAATGCCCCAGCTATATTTCAGCGAGCTATGACATAAGCAACCATGATATTTTAGACAACTTGAGAGTCTTTATAGATGACTTAACAATATTTAAAATCCAAGAATGGATCATTTAGATCATATTAGAAATGTTCGTGAAAGGTGCAGATTGTATGGCATAAGTGTGAATCATGGTAAGTGTATTTTCTTCACTAGAGGGGGAAAACTATTGAGCACTTATGTTTTGAAAAATGGTTTACAAGTAGAACATGGTAAGTTTGCGGCTTTAGCGAAGGTAAAACCATCTACTAATGTAGCACAGTGCCATGCATTTATAACAAGACTATTCAAGATCCTAAATTTACAAGATGGTCTCTTATCATACAAGAGTTTGAGGTGAAGTATGTTAAGATAGCTCGAGTAGATCATAATCCAAGTGCTTATTTGGGTAGTGGTGCTAAAACAGAAGAGGAAACAGATTAGCAAGTAGCATTTTAAGATGATGGAGTGTTACAAGGATTCATTGAGACTGATCTTTGGTATGCTAATATATACAGGTATCTACGAAATCAAAATTATCTTTTATCATTTTCCAAGTAATAAAAACATGCTCTTAGAGTACAAGCAATTGGTTATGTTGTAAGGCTATTCTTTATAAGAGGACTATGGATGGACTCTTATTAAGGTGTGTTGTTAGTCAAAGAACTCATAATTTATTGCATCAAGCACATGATTCTCAGGGGCATTTTGCAGCTAGAATGATAGATAGAAAGATCCTTCACTAGGGATATTATTGGCCAACTCTTTACAACTAGAGACTTTGCGATCAAATGTGAATGAAAAGTGTCAAAGGCATAAGCAGTTAACAAACTATAATAGAATAGAATAGAATAGAATAGAATAGAATAGAATAGAATAGAATAGAATAGAATAGAATAGAATATACATTAATGTCCCTTGTGCCGCGAGGCCCCTGGACTTGTGTAGCATGGGCGAGCTCCCTAAAAGGGTGCTACTAGCACATCACGCTGTTATGATGTAGCCTTTTCTGAAGGCTGACTTTTTTCTATTATTACCAGCATCCCGATTTACCGGCCCTTGGCGGGTCGCGGTGATGCGTCGTTATCAATCAGCTTTTAACTGAACAATTTGTATGGGGTTTATGACCCGCTTTTTGTACGGATCATATTACGAACCCTCTTTCACTGTGTACTTCTCTATGTCTGATCATCATTCTCTGGAAGCGATTCTGTTATTGTCATCAGAATATATACCGGTTCCCCCCATCTTATATTTCTGTATTTGTCTCTGATGTCTCCGTATATCGGGCAATCGTTAATCATGTGATTCTCATCCTCTACTCTCCCATTGTCACAGATTCTGCATATCCGGTCCTCCTTGTCTATTCCTCTCCACCTGTCTTTTTCGATTCTTAGATCATGACTCCCCATCCTGAATCTAGCTAGAATGTCTCTTCTAGTTTTTCCCAGTATGTTATCCCGGTACATCTGGTGTTGAAAACTGTCATGAGCCAGGCTATCTTGGGTCCTGTGTGTCTTTGCAGCCATGCTCTTGTGGCTCTGTCTGCCCACTCCTCATTCCACTGCCCTTCCTTTATTAGGTCGCTCAGGTTTAATCCCATCTCTCTGATTCAACATGCCACATCTTTAAACCATCCGCTGCCTATGAGGATGTGTAATTTTGCTGATTCGGTGATTGCAATACTGGACAATTTCCCCTGAATGTCTCCTGCATTGTCCCTAATCAGGTACTTATGGTTCTCTCCCATGCTCTCACCTCCATTGGTTTTTGCCCTGTTTCGAGGACCATGATTGTCAGTGGCGTATTTGTCCTTACTTTAAATTCCTGTCTGTGCCACTGCCTAAGGATTCCTTCCTGTTTTTCCCATTTTCTGTCTGTTAGGCCTGGCCCCCAGGCTTCTGCCCCATATAATTGAGTGGTGGCTACTACTGCACTGAATAAGTAACATTTGATGTCCCAGTCAATTATTCTGCTTCTGTTGCAGAAATTCTTCATATTGAAATAACTCCCTGTAGCTGATTGGAACCTGGTGTCTGCCCCCTTGGCCCACTTCCCTGTGCCATGCGCATCGTACCCTATATATCTGTATTCCGTTGCTTCCTCTATTTCTTTTTCCTTATATCTGAAGAGTCTATACCTGTTCTTATGTCCAAAGATGACTATCTTAGTTTTTGCTAAATTTGCAGTCAGCCCTGTTTCTTCACAGAATTGTTCTAGAATTTTTAGCAGTCTGTGCATCCCCTTGTTTTTTGTGGCCATCATACCTAGATCATAAGCATATAGCATAATTGGTAACTTCGTGTCTCCTAACGTAGGGGCGTATTCGTCCCCTTGCTGTTCTGCTATGTATTCCTGCAAAGCGTCTATGTATATTCCAAACAGAGTTGGGGATAACGGGCAACCCTGTTTTACGCCTGTGTCACAGTTTATTGGTTGTCCTTCTTGTTCTATCTTGGCATATTCCCTATGGTATAGTCTTGCAATCGACCCTACCATATTTCTCGGAGCTTGCATGTCCATCAATCTTTGTAGTAGCTTCTCTCTCGGGATTGTGTCGAATGCTTTCCTGAAATCTACAAAGCAACAGATGATCTTTCTTCCCTGTGCCTTGTTCTGTTCTATTAATATTCGAAGAGTTACTAGGTGGTCGGTGGTTGAGTGTTCCGGCCTGAATCCTGCTTGCCCTTGTGCTCTCATGTTTCCTTCTTCTGCCATTTCTTTAATTTGTTATCCAGTGCTTTTCCAATCCATTTCGTGAAAATGGAACTCACCATTATTGTCCTATAGTTTCCTGGATCCTGCCTGCTTCCTGCCTTATGCAGAGGTATGACTCTATTGTACGTCCACTGTCTGAAGCCCTGTTGTGTATGATGCCGTTGAAAATGTGCGTGACGGACTGTCGCCAATTTACGTCTCGGCCACACTTGATAATTCCACCGGGTAGACCATATAGATTCAATGCTTTATGGTTAGCCATCCCCGTTTAGGGCTATCATTACCTCTACCATGTTGAAGCATGGTTTGTCCGAATCCTCGCAACATTGGTATTGATACGAGGAGGTGCCCCCTGTCTTTATACAATTTCTCCGTGTTTTTCTCCCATCCTCATTGTTCCAATACCATCATGTTCACTCCTTGTTTTCATATTATCCCTCCCCTTCGTTTCCAATAATTGGATCGACATTTGATGTCCCACCAATTATTCTACTTCACATGCAGAAATTCTTCATATTGAAATAACTCCCTCAGAGCTGATTGGAACACGGTGTCACGTCCCCTTGGCCCACTTCCACGTGCCATCGCATCGTACCCTATATATCTCAGATTCCGCTTTTTCCTCTATTTCTTTTTCCTTATATCTGGAAGAGTCTATACCGTTCTTATGTCCAAAGATGACTATCTTAGTTTTTTGCTAAATTTGCAAGTCATACTGCTTCTTCCACACAGAATTGTTCTAGAATTTTTAGCAGTCTGTGCATCCCCTTGTTTTTTGTGGCCATCATACCTAGATCATAAGCATATAGCATAATTGGTAACTTCGTGTCTCCTAACGTAGGGGCGTATTCGTCCCCTTGCTGTTCTGCTATGTATTCCTGCAAAGCGTCTATGTATATTCCAAACAGAGTTGGGGATAACGGGCAACCCTGTTTTACGCCTGTGTCACAGTTTATTGGTTGTCCTTCTTGTTCTATCTTGGCATATTCCCTATGGTATAGTCTTGCAATCGACCCTACCATATTTCTCGGAGCTTGCATGTCCATCAATCTTTGTAGTAGCTTCTCTCTCGATTGTGTCAATGCTTTCCAAATCTACAAAGCAACAGATGATCTTTCTTCCCTGTGCCTTGTTCTGTTCTATTAATATTCGAAGAGTTACTAGGTGGTCGGTGGTTGAGTGTTCCGGCCCGAATCCTGCTTGCCCTTGTGCTCTCATGTTTCCTTCTTCTGCCATTTCTTTAATTTGTTATCCAGTGCTTTTCCAATCCATTTCGTGAAAATGGAACTCACCATTATTGTCCTATAGTTTCACGGATCCTCGCCGCTTCACGCCTTTATGCGAGGTATGACTCTATATTATGCGTCCACCGTCTGGAAGCCCCGTGTTGTATGATGCCGTTGAAAATGTCTGTGACCTGTCTGCCAATTTCTGTCTCAGCACACTTCAGTAATTCCACGGGTAGACCATATAGATTCGGTGCTTTATGGTTAGCCATCCTGTTTAGGGCTATCATTACCTCTACCATGTTGAAGCATGGTTTGTCCGAATCCTGCAACATTGGTATTGATACAGGAGGTGCCCCTGTCTTATACAATTTCTCCAGGTATTTCTCCCATCCTGCTGTTCCAATACCATCATGTTCACTCCTTGTTTTCATATTATCCCCTCCCTTCTGTTTAAATCCCCTCCAAAATCTTCGGGGCTGTTGCTTCAACAATTTTCCCATAGCAGGTTATTATTCCGTTTTATCTTTAGTAATCTTATGTATGCTGCTTTTTCTTTCTGGTATGTCTCCCTCCCTCTATGTTCTTTTGTTTTCCTTTTTCTCCCCTTTTCGTCACCATCGCATGCTACCGATGCCAAGGCCCTGTTCTTTCTGGTTCTATTCCTTTTCCCAAACACCTCTGTTGCTACTCTTACCATGATGTCATTGAGTGTATTACCATTGTCATTCGCATTGTGTTTTCCCCATTCCCATTTTCCCATTTCCTCCCTGACTGTTTGTATGAATATATCTGTGTATTTTTCTTGAAATTGGATCCTCACTCTAAGCTTTCTTTTCCTCCTTTCCCCTGTGTTATTATTAATGTAGGCGTCCCACCCCTTCTGAGTATTAATTTGATCGGTCTATGACTCTCCCTTTTTCCAGACGGCCATTCCTGTAGCATTAGTCCTTCTATTCTTTCTACTGCTTGGTCGTTCAAAATTACATAATCTACTATGCTCTTACCATATTATGATTTCGTAAAACCCCCGTCCCTCCATTTTTCCTCCATTAGCTATGATCACCCCTTGCTGCCGTGAGTTCCAAAGATGAATTCGCCTTTAGTGTTGACCTCTGTCTTATCCTATGTATCTCTCCATTCATTCATTGTTCTTCTTTTTTGCATTGTATATTATCTGACCATCCTTCTCATCAGTGTTCTCGTGCTTTGTGCATGTTCCTGTCTGGTTCTGGCATTTAAGTCCCCTACTAGTATTATTGGTCCCTGTTCTTTCCATTTCATCATACTTTCCCCTAGGTCCAGCAACTCTAGCTTATCACTGTTTGGCAGATAATATGCAATTATCAGAAATATGTCTTGTTTGTTTTTTCAATTGGACATTCAACACCATGTATCTTTTATTGATATCCGAATGTAACATACATCTTATTTGTTAGCTATACTATTCTTTACATAACGGGGCGGCCCACGACTTCCCCTCCCTATCTTGAAATCCTTGTCTTTCCAGCACGTGAACAGCTGGTATCCTTCTTCCTCTGGTAGCCTCTTGATGTTATGCTCCCATGTTTCTACCAGGCATATTATGTCGCAGCTGTGGGCACCTTCTAGTCTCTCTCCATCATCCCACGGGTACCCGTGCATAGTTCGATTACCATATTGTCCGCCAGTCTCTTCCCCAGGTTGCTCGCCGAGGTCTCGTGCCTTCTGTCCCATTGCCCGCTCTTCTTGGTCTTCCTCTGGTCTTCATTGTCGGGGTTGGCCCCCCAAACCCTGCTTGTGTTGTTCGTCTTCTCTTCCCGCTTCCGCTTCTTCACCCCTCTGCGTTACGATTCCCTTCTAGCGTGATCGGCCCAGTGCTCCCCGGCCAATGCTGCTCTCCACCTTTGTTGTATTGTCTTGAGGGGATGTATGTTTTCCTTTTCCACTTCCGTTAATTTTGCTACTCCCTCATTGTCCCTCTGATCTGTTCTTGCCGGTTGAGTCGCTGTTCTCTTACCCTCTTGTGAAGGTAAACTTTGTGGATTTCTGACCCCCGCATGTATCCACTTGGTTGAAATTCCAGCTCCGCTTTGGCTAGCTCCTGTGTAGTCCTTGTGTTTGCATTCTTTATTAAAGACTCACGTGCTTTGATTCCATTCCTCAATCTGGATCCCATCCGCAAGATTCTTTCTTTGGTTGCCAAGTCCCTCGATTAATGGGGTTTATATGTCTCGATCTCCCTCTCCATTGGCCTGACCGTAGTGCCTTGACAATGACGCTCCTGTGTTCCTTGAACACTGTCTCTATCACTTCTGCAGTAACTCGATATATATCCTCGTTAGGTCTCTCCACTACCCCAATTAGCCTAACATCATGTTTAATCTTACTCTGCTCCTCATATTCCATTATATGTGGCTTTATCCTATCAAATGACTCCCATGCATCCAACTCAACATTTGATTTCTCTAATTCAACCAACCTTTGCAGAATCTTTGCTTTCTCCTCTTCGATCTCGTTCATTCGGCGCTGCATTTCCTCGTTCGTCCTCTCCACCCCTCCTAACCTCACATCCATACTAGAGATGGCTAGTTTGTTACTGTTGCATGTTTCAGCCAGTGCATTGCAATGTTGTCCCAAACGTTTTGTACGTATGTAAAAAATATGTATGCATACGTTTTTTACAAGTATGTATCAATACAAACGTATTTTACAAAAACTTTTTTTTTCTCCCTTTTTTTTTTGGTAAATCAGAAATCTACCTCCTTGATGAGCCTATTATTTGCTTATCCTGTGGAGGATGCTATCCAAGATCATTGTGAGGTGGCTAAGAAGCATTCAAGGAAGCAAGCAAGACAATCAAACATGATTTGGAGTCTTCACCTTGTCATCTCAGGCTATGATCGTCTACTCCGTCCGAGCGGCGTTTAGGGCAACAGAGAAACGTATGAATGGAAGAAAAAAGAAGACTTACCTAAGATATTAACAAATATAATATGTTATATTGAAAAAAAAAAGCAAGGATAAAAAAACTACTAAATTTTTGACCAACGTTTTTATCATACATACGTATAATACGTTTGTTTCGAAAAATACGTTTGGCATATGTAAAATATGCGTATTTATACAACACTGGTGCATTGAGTGCATCCATGTTCGAAATTTTTGATTCTAACTGCTTGTCCATCTGTGCTAGGAAATCCCTAACGTCCTGCTGGCTTACTGGCGCTCTCGCTGCCTCTGCTCTCCTCTGCTGGCTGCTGTTGGTAATGTCGGCCATAGCTTCTGTTTGCGAGAAAACTCTGCGGTGGCCTTGGGCAGCGCGATCAAACTAGACTCTCTCTGGTAAGTTAGCCGTAATGCCTCCTTAAGGATATATATTACCTCCTTCTAAACGGTATTTTTGTTTAAAATTACCGTTTTAATTTGAATTTCAAAATGTCCATAATTACTCCGCCCGTCTCTTTTTATTATTACTCGATCTTCTCTTCCCGATATTGTCACATTTCTTCTTCGTCTGTTGGTCGAAGTTACTAAACCACTCCATAAAAAACTTACTAAACCATCGTCCCATACTAAAAGCATTACGGGTTTGATGCGTAAACATGCAAGGCTTTAGGCCATTAAACAATCATGACATATGACATGTAAACACAAGGAGAACCATATAAATGCTATTTTAGCATTCTAAAAACCACGTATATATAACAATATATTAAACCACGTCTTATTACCACCATACCACACCACATTCACAAACTATGCATATAAAGCATTATATTTAATTATTGCTTTTAAACATGTTAGAAAACCACCTTGGTGAACACCATATAAAATTCATATAAGGTTTTTAATGATATCAACCCACAAAGATGTATTGGTTTTATTAAGCGGTTTTATATATATAACTAGGATAAAAACCTATATTGGTTTTAGTTTTGGGTGCCTTGTGTTTCTGAGCCGATTAGTTCAGTAGTTGCCTACCTGCATTAATTATGTATTTATGTGACAACATTCCGTCCTTTCTGCACTTCTGCACTTCTGTATCTCTGCATTTCTGTATTTCTGTAATTCTGTATTTCTGTCATTTTGGTGATCTGGGAACCAGTTGGGGGCCGAGCTCGCGCTATCCTGGCCTATGGCGGGGGTTATACCCCTCAGTCCATAATTTTCCCCATTCTCCCTTTTGACAATTTTCGACAATTTTTGACAAATGAGGTATTCTTCATACCCCGCTAAAAAGTCATATTTTGTTCTCCTGATGTCAACGAGTTTTTAGTGGTCCGGGTTACCAGTTGGTGGGTCTAACCCTCGCTATCCTGGTGTATGGCGGAGGCTTAGCCTCTCTGTCCCGTAGCTTGCCCCGTCCACCTTTTACTCTGAGGTTCTTGTAGTCTTTTTGTCTTGTACCTTCAATGGTCCAGTTTTACCTTTACGAAGCTTGTTCCCTTGATATTTTGTTCGTCCAACCTGGCATCGTTTCCTTATCTTTTTGCTTACCTGTCACCCCTTGTCCTATGTTTTTCCCGACTTCGACATATTCGCCACCCTTTTTGCGTTTAGATTTGGTTTCTACCGCAGTATGGTCTATCTCTCTTTGATTTTGCCTGCTATCATTTCCCTTCTGTTGTCGAATGTATCCTGTTATTATCCAGCACACCGACTTACCCTGTATATGTCCACTGGTGAAACCGATCAAAGTGTATCCCCTGAGGCTCTTCCTCCTGTTATCGCATGTCATCCGAAGTGTCTTGTTGCCTGGTCCTAACCTGAATGTATGAGGATATCAGCAATTCCCCAACCATTTGTTCATTTTTGTTATAGAGTATAATGCTTTAGATCAGAAGCAATTCATCAGAAGTAGGCGATTTAAGCTATACAATGAAGCTGCTTTACCAGTAACAGCCGTTACTTCAAATTTTCTATTCAAAAATTCTCAAAGCAAAGATAACACAGGCGTATACATATAACATTGGTACATTCAGTCATGCTTAAGGCATGGTATTCTCTCAAGAGGCATAGTTTTCTCTTCTGGAAGACTTCATCTAATTCATTTAAACAATCAGACTCAGCCGAGGGCTGCTAGGGGTTACCCATCTTAGGAATTGACAGGGATCATATATGAAGCATAAGCTAAAGAGGATTGATTCAAAGTAAAAACAAAAGATAAAAACAAAAGATAAAAACAGAACAGTAGAAGAACAAAAAACCTAAGGTCAACTCCTATCCACCTCAGACCCCTTCCACTTTTCCCTTCTTTCCGTCTTTTCCTTGCTGCTTTATTGCATGGATTTACTTCTTCTACTTCTTTTCTGTCGATGGCTCTCCAATATCCTTGACTTTTTCCAGATTCCTATGCATAAAAGCCTGGCATAAAAAATCCACTGGATTTTTCTCGCAGCAAAAAATGCAGACCTTGCCATAGTCGCCGATCATAAGATTATACTGGTAGCTGGTGAATTTCTGTATTGCCGCATGCATCTGAAGTCTATTGAAGCATTGCATCACTCTGTCCATATCCTGGCGCCGAACTGTATCGTTCTTGTCTGATAGAACCCCAAGCACTCCTAGAAGGCCAAGGTTATAACCTGCATCTTTCATCGACTACGCATGGTGAATGCGGTCGCAAAACAGGCAATGGACGCACCCACAACTTATGCATGACCCTAAACCTTTATACAAGCATAGGCAATCCGGCTCACGGTCTGGGTTCCATGGCACGGTAAGATGCCCGGAACCCCCGATCTCGGGCGCTTCATAGCTGACTTTCTATCTCCATCTTCATCGCTGATGATCTTTTTTCCTTTATCCATTATAAATTCCGAAATCTGCCGGAGCTAGGTCGGGCGCTGCACTAGAGCCGGAGCTCGGAGAATTCACAAAACTTAGAAAACTTGGAGGCGGAGCTTCACTCTTCACCTTCTCCTTGTTATATCCTTGTTATATCTTTTAGGGTTACGAAATCTATCTAAATTCCCGCTTCTTTATTACGCCCGTCTGTCTTAATTGCTGGTCTTGTCTTATCCTGTCCTCCTTATTTTCGTATGCATGTATCCGCCACCTGTCTACTACCTGTTACACTGACACCCGTACTATGTCCTCCCTTAATCCATAACCATAATTTATTACTTTATTACCTTCCCCGTCTGGTGTTTGTGATGATTAGTGTGACACGTCGGGCCAATTGTAGGTGTTAATTCCCTGCATTATAAATTATGATTCATATATTCTCACGATCGCCCGCGATTTACCACGTCTCCCCATCTTTTTAGTAATTCAACTATTTACGTAAATTCGGTTACCTACCATTTTTAATTAATATTATATTGTAATAACTTAAATGCTTAAATTAAATTAAATTAAATTAAATTAAATTAAATTAAATACCCCCCCATCCCCCCTTTTTTTTTCGTTTTAACGGATCTGTATTTTGAAATCCTTGCCGGGCAAGTTTTTAGTTCCTTTTAAGCCCATATTTTCTGTGTATCCGTGAGTTTACGATTTACTTTTATGCTTCAGTCTCTAATCTTGGAGCACAGTGGTACCCCTTGTTCAACCTATTACCTTATTTTATTTTCCCATGCTGTTTTGAGACATTCTGAGATATTCATATCCCGACGATCAAAACCTTTCTCTTACCCGAGATCACAGTTACTGTATTTATATAATCTACAAACTTATAATATCCATGATTGAACGAATGAGTGCATGAGTGTGTATACTTACCTGACGTCGCTCTATCCCTGTTGACACCCGCCCATCGCCCATCCACCCATCGCCCATCGCCCATCTATTCTATTCTACTTTATTCTATTCTTCAATTCTCTTCCTTGTGGCCATATTTAAATACTTTTTTTTTTCTTTCCATTAAGCCATAGCCCTCTGTCATGTTTTGAGTATTGGTCCATTTCATATGTGAGGATTGGATTACATGAAGCCTATCAATCCTCCATCTTCCAAAGGTCATAAGTATATATTCGGAGACACATGCATTTTTACAAAGTGAGTAGAAGCAATTCCAGCAAGGCATGCTACAGAAAGTACCACAATAAGCTTTCTTTATCATAATTTAACTCCTCAGTTTGGTGTTCCAACCATTCTTTTGTCTGATCGGGAAACCCATTTCATGGAGAAAGTAGTAGCTCAGGCACTTGTCAAGATTTCATGCTGATTTCTTTGATTATCCTTCACTGTTTTAGCCAAGATGGCTTTCAAAAATTAGCTAGTAGGCTCAACTTCTTCTTGTTGAGTACCAAATTGAACACCTTCTTAAATATTTGATGATACTATAGGATGTATAGGCACAACATGCCCAACTTTCTAGTTAAATTTGCATACGGTTTCTGCCATGTTTGATAGATCCCACTTTATAATAGCCATATAGAATTTTAAGTTAACAAGATATTGCTTTAGCAACATTTAAATTAGCCAGCTCAATAGTAGTCAGGGGCACAACATTAGTAGCACAGTGCCATTTTACACCATCCATCTTTCTTTCTGTCTTTTCTTTTTTGTTTTGGTTTTTTGTATAATAACTTGCTGACAGCTCTAAGAATAGAATAGAATAGAATAGAGTAAAATGCTCCTTTGCATTTTAGTCATGCATGTTTCATTGTATGCACATGTCGAGTGGATGCATTTAGTTATACAAAAACTTCAAGCCTTAAATATCTCTAATAGTTCAAGCATGCCGCATTATATGTGCATGTTCAGTGGATATATTTTAGTTATAAACAAACTTCAAGCCTTAAAAATATTTGTAGTCGTCAAGCATGCCTCGCTGTAAGTGGATGTATTTTATTTAATACACAAACTTCAAGCCTTAAATAATCTTGTAGTGCAATTCTAATAATTGTATAATATGGCATTGCTTTGTACTATTGCAACCAACAATATTAAAATTAGCCAGCAACATAGTAGGAGAGTGCCATTTTACACAGTCCATCTTGGGATTATTTTTTGATAGAATATAAGAGCTTTTATTGTCCACGGAGACTAATCGACCTATGGGACCTAACAAAATGGCGCAACAAACTTATTGCTGATGTAATATATCCAAGAGTTTTTTTCATGGCATTATAGATCTATTGCGTAAAGATACTGCAAATGCTGCAATAAGAGTTCCTTTGCATTTTAGTCATGCATGCCCCGTTGTATATGCAAGTAGAGTGGATGCATTTAGTCATAGAAAAACTTCAAGCCTTAAATATTTCGAATAGTTCAAGCATGCCTCATTATATGGGCATGTACAAGTGAATATATTTTAGTTATAAACAAACTTCAAGACGTAAAAATATATCTACTAGTCAAGCATGCCTCATTGTATGCGCAAGTAGAGTGGACGTGTCTTATTTAATACACAAACTTCAAGCCTAAAATATTGTAGTGCATTTTTACCAATTGTATAATATGACATTGCTTTATACTATTGCAACCAACAATGTTAAAAGTAACCAGCTCAATAGTAGTTAGAGGTACAACATTAGTAGCATAATGCCATTTTACACAGCCCATTTTGGAATTATTCTCTTATGTAAAATAACTTGTTGGAAGCTCCAAGACTTATTTTGATGGCATTATTGATCTAGAGACTATAAAATGGTTGTTCTACTGCATGAAGATGCTGTAAAAAGTGTTCCTTTGCATTGTAATCAAGCATGCCGCATTATATGCACAAATAGAGTGGATGTATTTTAGTTATATACAATCTTCAAGCCTTATAAGACAACAAGGGTTGCATTGTCTTCATGCTGAATGTACCAATTTCATTCATGGTAGAGTATGCATAGTCAACGGTTGGACAAATTTATTAAGGATTGTTGACATGTCATATCAATGGGCCTTAGAATGGGCCTCAAAAATTGGGCCTCGGAAAGAAAAAATAAAAAAGAAAATTGGGCCCCAGAATTTAATGAGATTGAATTGAAATTGGGCCCCAGAATTTAATGAGATTGAATTGAAGAAGATATCATAATGCGTCAAAAAGATATCGGAATAGAAGATGTTAGATGGCATATGAGGATTTGGTCAACTGATAGACGAGTTAATAATTGGGCTACAGAGTTATGCTTCAGAATAGGGGAAAACATAAGACGGACTGTGTTGTTCATGCATAGAAGAACTAAACATGGGTACACACTTAAACGGTGATATAGCTCTTCCTTTTATTCTTCTTTCTCTAGCCTTGCTTTTTCTTTCAATCAAATTATTTGCTCCCAAAAGCAATCAGAATCTTCCACCAGGTCCTCCAGGATTGCCCATAATAGGTCACTTGCACTTGCTGAGCAAATTTATTTATCGTGATTTGGATCGTATTTCCAAAAAATATGGGCCAGTTGTGCTGCTGAGAATGGGGGTGCACTCAACGTTGGTGGTTTCTTCGCCAGAGATGGCGAAAGAATTTCTAAAGGGGAATGACCATAATTTTCCATCAAGACCCAGTACTTTGGGTACAAGGGAGTTGGGCTATGATCAGAAGAGCATGATCTTGGCAAGCTATGGTGAATATTGGAAGCGAATGAGAAGATTTCTGAGCTTAGAGCTCCTCTCTTCCCAAAAGGTGGAGGAAAGCCGTGCTATCAGAGCAGCCGCCATATCTGATATGATCAAAATTATCGAATCTGAAGGAAGGGCTGGCAAAGACATTAATATGTCTAACATGATAAACATTCTGAATTTTAATTTTATCAGCATGATGATCTTGGGAAAGGATTTGCCGAAAGAGAAAGCCCTCCAGATTAGAAATATCATTACTGAATCAGTACTTTTATATGGAACTCTTGTTCCTGGAGATTTCATTCCTCTACTTTGGTGGACCGATATATTTCAAGGATACAAGTCCAAAATGAGGAAGGTACATGTAAAGATGGATCAATTTCTAAGTAACATACTTGAGGAGCACCGGCTCCAAAATACAGAGACAAATAAGATGCAACATAGTAGTAATTTTATTGATGCAGTAACCCGCCATAATCTGGAACATGATGAGGTCAAAGCCATTATTCAGGTAATAAGCTAAGATTGGCAAAAGAGTACCATCAATTTTTATATAAAATCTGGTAGAATATCCTGGTTAACATGATTTTAATGCTAATTTAAAAAGCATATTCTTCTAATGCTAATGATTGATTCTTGTTGAGGATGTTTTGGGCAGAATGAATCAACTTCAAGCACTCTACAATGGGCACTTTCGTGAGCTACTTCTGAATCCATCTATATTAAAGAGAGCACAAGAAGAAATAGATAAAACAATAGGCATAAATGGGGTGCTAGATGAATCACCATAAATGATCCGAAATATCCGAAAAGCAATTGTGAAGGAGACATTGAGACTACATCCAACAAGCCACTTTTACTACCACATGTGTCCTGTAGAAGATTGTATTGTGGTGGCTACTACATTCCCAAGGGAACTAGGTTGATGGTGAATGTTTGGGCAATAGGGCGAGATCCACAAGTATGGGAAAGGCCATTTGGAGTTTAATCCCGAAAGGTTTATGGAGAGCACCATCGATGTTAAAGGTCGATTTTAGCTTGCTACCATTTGGCTCGAGTGCGTATGACTGCCCGGTAGTGTTTTGGCTATGCGAACAATGGAAATTACTCTTGCACATCTGCTCCATGCCTTTGATTGGGATCTGCCAAGAAATAGCAAGCTTGATATGGAGGTAAATGGTGGGCAGGTTTTGAGCAGGGCGAATCCTCTCTTTGCAGTTGCCTCTCCCAGGCATCGTTAAGTTTCTGGGGATAATAACATCAGATGAGTAAAGAGCTGGAGTTCGACCTGTGTAAATGGAATCCCAGATTATGGTATATCTTGGCATTGAAGGTATGCACTATCATGTCCATTTCTGAGATCAATATACATAACATGCATTACAGCTACTTACAAAAGAAATAAAATACATAGCTTCCTATTGCTCAAGTGGAATCCTGTTATATTCAGTCATCTGTTGGATTCTAAATGCCGTAAATTTATTGAGTATTGACCTATTGTCTTGCCAAAAAGATAATATGCTTATTATACAAGCCTCAAATTCATTCAGCCAAATGGGATTAGCCAAATTCTATTATAGATGAGAACTCACCAAAAAGTTACCTAATTTTTTACATTCTAATAGCATCTCTATGCTGTATTGTCTTTGCACAAGGAGTTCCCTCAGTTAACCCTGGTAGTTGGCCTAGATGCTTGTTGATATGGAATTAGATAAGCTGGGGGGGTAGAGCAGAGACAGATGATTAGGATTGCTGAATAAAACATTTGGATTTGCGCATGTCGGCACTTAAGATCCAAATCAAGCCTTGCTTCTTATAATTGGCCTTGCAATGCCAAAGTTCCTGAAGGTCGTACTCCAAAAATGTCAGACAAGCCTATTCTTTTTCCAAAAGGAGAGCTTTTGTCACAATTAGATTTATTTAGAGACACTGTATATAGTAGAGATAACATTGTTTTTATGGGCATTAGTTCTGTACAGCTTGCAGCTTCCATCCAAAGGATGGATAAAGGGATAGCAATGCACAGATAATGCTCTGCCAGTACACGATTTGGAAGGGGGTCGATCATCTTCTCATCATTGCCATAATAGATTGCAGGGAAAAAATCCTCGAGTCCAAAATAGAAGAGGGAACAAAAGGGAATGAAAAAATTGGAAAACTGGTCCATATTTTTTAGAAATATGATCCAAATCATGATAAATACATTTGCTCAATAGGTGCAAGTGACCTATTATGGTTCTTTTTATAGAAGATTCGTGAGCATATACAAATACAGTTTTACTGACTATATATGTGTTGTCTAGTCTACAATATCTAGATCATTTAGGCATCGAGATGAGCTGCATTCAACACAAGCATTTCATGAATTACCTGGGCCGCACGCACTACCCAAATCCTGATTCCTCCCCTTCATTCTTTTGTGCCTCTCAAATTCCATCCAAATCATGATTCGATCAAACTAAAAGCAGATTCTTGGGTCCTCTCTAAATTCAATCTACGTTCAAATCACCAAAGAGAGCTTCTACTGCAATCTTATTTTCCACTTTTGGCCTCTACAACCAATGCAAACAGGGAAGAATCCCGGGTTCTGTGCATCGCTAAATTTCTAGCTTGGTCGTTTGCCTTCGATAGCATTAACGACAATCCAATCAATGGCATGGGAAGCAATCTGTTTGCTGCAGGACATCTCATTCAAGCTCTAAAATGCATGCTCTTGAATCATGCATGCTCCAGAGATGCATACCTTCATGTTCTTCTTCAAGGTCCCACTTCACAGTGGTTAAATGAGGAACTTGTTCTTATTAGTTAGCAATTTTGACCAGCCTAAAAATACCAAAAATAGTTCATCTCAATTTAAATCAATGCTAATGTTAACAATATTTTTCTTGGGTCTTCAATAATAAAATTTTGGACCTTGCATATTTCACTCAGACATTTTGGACCTTGCATATTTCTCTCAACATACTTATTACTGCCAAGTTTTTTCCCTTGAAAACCCTTTGGGGTGGGGGTTTCTTCATCGCCAGAGATGCTTACCTTCCTATTCTTCTTCAAGATCCCAATTCAAAGTGGTTAAACGAGGAACTTGTTCTTATTAGCTAGCATTTTTAATGAGGCTAAAAATAGCAAAAATAGTTCATCTCAATTCAATTCAATTCAAGTCTAATGTGAACAATTTTTTTTTGGTTTTTCAATGGTAAATGTTTGGACCTTGTGTACCGCACTGAGATTAAAATATATCATTATGTCTATCATTGTACACTCTCAACATACCTATTATTGCCAAGGTTTTTCCTTCAAAAAACCTTCGAGGTGGGAGTTTTATAATCATAGCAGTAATATGTTTGATGTATTTCTTGTTTAGGTCCCATAGGCCAATTGGTCTTCACGGACGATAAAAATCAATTCAATTCAACTCTATTCTATAAAACATATTGCAAAACTCTCCATATAGTTTTGACAATAAGTGGTATCTTGCGTTTGTGAGTTTTTCCTTCCTTTAGTGACGAAATCAAAGTCCTTCTTAAGTATTTGATGATATTATAGGATGTAAAGGCACAACTTACCCAATTTTCCAGTTAGATTTACTTATAGTTTCTCCCACGTCTGATAGATCCCACTTCATAATAGCCATATAGAATTTTAATTTAACAAGATATTGCTTTAGCGATATTAAAATTAGCCAACTCAATATTAGTCACAGGCACAACATGAGTAGCACAGTGCCATTTTACACTATCTTTTATGTGTAATAACTTGTTGAAAGCTTCTAGAGTAAACCAATTTGATAAATTCTAAATCTAAAGTTATTTTCAATGCATTATAGATCTATAGACCATTAAATTGGTTTTTCTAGTGCGTACAGATGCCGTGATAAGAGTTCCTTTGCATTTCAGTCACGCATGCTTCATTGTATGTGCACATAGAGTGAATGCATTTAGTTATACAAAAACTTCAAGCCTTAAATATCTCTAATAGTCCAAGCATGCCTCATTATATGCGCATGTACAGTGGATATATTTTAGTTATAAACAAAATTCAAGCCTTAAAAATATTTCTAGTAGTCAAGGATACCTCATTGCATGGGCATGCATTTTAGTTAATACACAAACTTCAAGCCTTAAATATTGTAAAGCATTTCTTCATTGTATAATATGATATTGTTTTGTACTAATATTAAAATTAGTCAGCTAAATAGGAGTCAGACACGACATTAATAGTAGAGTGCCATTTTACACAACCCATCTTGGGATTATTTTTTGATGTAAAATAATCTATTGAAAGCTCCAAGAGTTATTTTCGTGCACTATACATCTAGAGACAATTAAAATTATTGTCCTATTGCGTAAAGATGGCGCAATAAGAGTTCCTTTGCATTTTAGTCAAGCATGCCTCATTATATAATTATATGCACAAGTAGAGTGGATGTATTGTAGTTATACACAAACTTCAAACTATATAAGACAACAACCGTTGCGTTGTCTTCATGCTGAAAGTATTAATTTCATTCATGTGGAATATGCATTGTCATCAATTGGACAAAAATTTTTACTTTGTGTATGGGGAGACTCTAATTAGATTAAGTACAAAGATTTATAAGTGTTCTCCACTTGTCATATCGACTCACCTTTTTCATTTATTGCATAGTGTATTGTCTTCACCTTTTTATTTGTTGCATAGTCTATTGTCTTATATAGGGTGGGGCAAGTTCTACCTCTTGGACTAGCACCTCCGGACATTTTGGAGAAAGGTCATGCACAAACCGCTGTAGCCCATAGGAAATATCAGCCTTGACCAGTGGGTGCAGTATTTTGCGCCAACACGATGAACTCTTGGGGTCCGAGCTGAGGCACCCCCATAGACAGGCCCGATATTTGATCTCAGTTCAATTCATTTTGTCTCAATTGAAATAGTTCATCTCAATTCAATTCAGTTCTAATGTTAACAATAATTTTCTTGTTTCTTCAATTCATGTGCTTTTGTTTTTCAGAAAAAATAAATTACAACTTTTATTCTCTCAATCGTATCTCTATCTCATGATGCAGAAGGAGACGAGGAAAAATAAGCTAATGTGTACAACGAGATGGGTGCAAAACCTTTATAAGACTTTTAACAAAAACAAAAGCTAATATATGAAATATGTTTCTTGGCGCTTCTCTCCGCGCCTGCGGCTAGGGCGACTATGGGAGAGAGACCACCTCTTTCTCTCTTGTTTCGGCACTACTGCAACAAATTTGTGGACATCACAGGTCTTTTCCAGTTAATAATAGGGGTTCTAGCGATTTTTTAGAGTCTTTTATGGTTCTTTTGAGATGCCCTTTCTTACAGCGGGTTGTGGTAGATCTTTTCATTCTCCTCTTTGTGTGGATCTGCTCTTTGGTTTCTGAAGCATAATGCTATCTGTTAGGTTAAGAAAGAACGTTCCAAGCAGCTGCTAATGGTATGGTTTTGTGGGAGACCCTATTTTTTCCTAGGCACAGGCACACTAAAACGGCAAAAATTGGCCGATAAGATGGAGCAGAACGATGCAAAGATTGGTAAGATAGCTGCTTATAGGTTTAACATCAAGACTTTTTAATATCCAGGATTCTCTAGCAGATTGTTCGATCCTTCCATTCTTTCTTACTAGCAGAAAGGTTTAGAATATTCAAGATATGATCAGAATCCATCTTTTATCAGAAGGTCTATTGAGGAATTTTGGAATTATTGGAATCGATTTGAAGTGCAAGAAATGCAATCAATTTAGAGGCCCGAGCTAGGGATATTATGTGAGCAGGGAGAAGCTTGTATATCATGAACCAGACTTTAGGGAGGAGTCTTGGCGACTAAGCATGTGTTTCTAGCCTACTTTGATTGACTATTTTACATCCCAATAATGCAGCAACTAAGTCGATCTCATATCTGTTAATGTTTGGTCAGCTTAGGGTTGATAACAAAGTGCATGATTGTTTTCTCAAAAGTTGCAAATTCATAGTTGCAGCTCAACAAATCTGGAGTCTAAGGTTTATTCAACTTTTGAAGTGTTTATTCTTAGTTTTGTTAAACCTAAGGTTCAATGGTTGAACAAAAGCCGATTTCTTCTGGTGGGCATGTGGGATAATAGCAGAGGAGCCGATTTACTCACGAATGCCTGTGGGATAATGTAGAACACGGTTTTCTCTAAGTTTAGCGGTTGATCATTTGGATACCTCTCCCTACAATCACGAATGAAGATATATATGCTTAAGGAGGAGCTAGCGGTAGGGACGGGCAAGCAAAGAGAGATTTGGAGCCTGGATTACCTAAAGGCGAGTTAAGTGGTCAACTTAGCTACTGATATTTTGGTCAATCACAGAGCTTCTGTGAAAGAATATTGCTACAGTGATTTCTATGGTTTAATAGTTTAAGTTGTTATTTAAATCATCTAGACAAAGACTACTATGATCATGAAGTGATTATATGATTATTTCTAGATGATTTTTACTTGAACTATTGCTTCTACTTGTTTTTCAATAAACTTGGGATTAGAGACCATTTTTTGGCTCCCAAGGTTGAATAAATATTTGTGAAACAAGTAGTCTTTCAAGCTATCTTGCTAGGCATATTAGGAAGCACTTTTTCTAACAATTGGTATCAGAGCCAGCAGACATGTCTAGCAGATTTGGAGCTAGTCTTTTGAATCAGGTGGAGGTTTACAAAGGTGGACCTGGTTTCCAAGTATGGAAGGACGCCATGATCCATATTTTGGAAGTAGAAGATCTTTGGGAACTGGTAGATCCTACCACCAAGTGGTCTAAGCACCGGAGCTGTGGTGAGATCCAGTTCCAAGCAGAATCGATGGTAGGAGGAGCGAGGCAAATCCTCGATGGTGCAGTACACGAATAGTGGAATGCCGGGAGAGAGGGGGCAAGTACCGGCCGAGCAAAACTAGTGTGAAAATCAATACAAGCAAAAATTAAAGAAGCTCAAGGTATTATTTCTTGCAAAGTTAGTCCTACTATTAGATTGAAATTGAGATCTCTTAGTCCTAAGGACATGTGGAAATTCTTATTGAGTCACTATGAATAAAAACAGCTTCACAAATGGATTTATTAGAAAATGAGTTAAGGAATTTGAAAATCACAGAAGAGGAAGATGTAGTTGAATTCTTTAACAAGTTTGATAATATGATAGCGCACCTAGTCAAGGAGGTACTATCATATCCTCGAAAGGGCCAAGTACTTCAAATTTCTAGAGCCATAAGTGATAATGAAAACTTGGCCTTGTTTGTTAGAAATACATGTAAAACTAAAGAAGAGGCTGAAAATCTACTAAGAACAGAGGGAAATGAAAAAAGATTCTCGAGACGAAGTCAAGAAAACCCCAAAGTTTTAATGATCAAGAGAAAAGAAAGGGGTGTATGCTATTATTGCCATGAGGGGGCCATTATAAAAATGAATGCCCTAAATTAAGAAAAAGAAAAAGGAGTTTAATCTTGTTTTAATTGTGGAGGGGAGAGGGCATATGGTACAAAAATGCCCTACTCCTAAGAACTTTGGAAGAGGAAGGGGAAGCAGTTCAAATAGAGGTCGAGGAAGGAATCTGAGAAAAACATTTGTAGCCCGAGAGGTTGAAGAAAAGAACAAAGCCGAGATTGGTGATTCGATGAAGAGGTAACCAATGCTTTTCTTTTGTTCATGAAAATCATAATCCCGACAACTCGATTTGTTTGTAGTTGATTCGGAGCCGAAAGATCGATAGTAAAGTCAATCGAGATGCTTAGAAATTTGTCTACCACAAACTCAAGCAAATTCAAGTTGGAAATGGAGCTCTAACCGAGATTGGGGTAAAGGATTATTACAACTTGAAGATCCGGAGGGGAACATTGTAAATATAGAAGATGTGTTATGTGTGCCATTACTATTAAGAATCTGATTTCTGTGAGTCAGCTTGTTGACTTGGGGTACAAAATTACTTTTGACTCCAAAGAATGTAATGTTCTTATGAATGGAATTCTGAAATTTCGAGCAAGGAGGATGGGGAATTTATTTCAAATGCATGGTCTTATGGCAAACAATGTAAACCTAATTCAAGAGGCAGATTTGGAATTATGGCATAAATGACACTAGCACATACACATTATCACAATCTAAGAACTTTACAAAAGCTTGGAGTTATAAACTGCAGTGACTCAGGAAAGGAAGATCCATTATGTGAAGGGTGTGCAGTTGGGAAATTGAATAGACTACCTTTCAAAAGAAGGGAATCAAAGACAACACAAGTTTTAGAACTTATTCATACGTAGACCTATGTGGCCCATTGAATGTAAGAAGTAGGACAAATCATAGATATTTCATTACATTCATTGATGACTATAGCGTAAAAATGCACAATCTATTGTTTGACAAGAAAATCTCAAGCTTTACAAGCATTCAAACAATTTGTGACTGAGGTTGAAAGAGAAACCGGTCTAAAAGTCAAATGTGTTAGATCTGACCGTAGGAGGAGAATACACTGTCACAAAAGTTCAGAAGTTTTGCATTAATCATGGCATCAAAAGACAACTAACTTGGTGATTTAGTCCTCAACAAAATGGGATTTCTGAAAGGAAAAATAGGACAATTTTGGATGCAGTAAGGGCAATGCTTAAACAAAGTGGTTTACCAAGAAACTTATGGGAGGAGGCTTTGAGAACTGCAATCCGAATTCAAAACATGTTACCATCTGCAAGTATAAAAGGTAAGATACCTAATTTAGTTTGGAATACAAATGAAAGATTAAATTTTGACTGGCTCAAAACATATGGTTGTTTATGTTATGTACACAAGCCAATAGAATTAAGAAAGAAGTTGGATGATAAAGCAGAGATAGGTTTTTTGGTGGGATATGATACTGAATCCAAAGGCTACAGAATTTTTATGCCAGAAAAGCAAACCATTATTATTAGCAGAGACGTCTTATTTAATGAAAAAGTTGTCTATAAAGATAGATACAAAAAGGGAGTCAAAATCCAGGAGCAAAATTCTGATGTAAATGAGAATAAGATAGATCTGGATAATGATGAAGATAATGAAAAGAATGATGTCTCTGACACTTGTTCAGACAAGGAGCATATAAGTGCAGAAAATGGGGAAAAGGAAACTACTGTGGTACCAGCCGAGAATATACCTGAGGCAGAAAAAGTTCAAGAAAATATTGGAAGGAAAAGAAGAACTCAAGCTCAAAGATTAATTGAGGAGGCAGGGTTAGGAGAAATGCAATATGGAAGAACTGAAGGAGGTAGAAGCAGACGAATTGAAAGGAAAAAGGAGGAAGAAGAAATACCTTATGAACAAATTATGACTATTCTAGAAAATGAGCTAATACCAGAAACTTTTGAAGAAGTGCAAAATAGTGTGAATAAAATTGAATGGTTAAAAGCAATGGAAGATGAGTTGACATCTTTTGAAGATACAGAAACCTATGATCTTGTCAAATCAGAAAAAGGGAAAAATATTATTGGAAGCAAGTGGGTCTTCAGAATAAAACAAAATCCTGATGGTACAAGAAAAATACAAAGCTAGGTTAGTAGCACAAGGATTCACTCAAAAAGGGAAGAGATTATGAGGAGACATACTCTCCAATTGTCAAACTTACTAGCATTAGAATCCTTTTGGCAATGGCAAATGCTCTAGGTTTGGAACTACATCACATGGATGTGAAAATCGCTTAAATGCTATTCTTGAAGAAGAAGCATACATGAAACAGCCACTGGATTTGAAAAGGATAAAACATGGTCCGGAAATTAAACGAGGCGCCTATGGTCTAAAAACAATCCCCAAGAGAATGGTATTTATGCATGGACCATTTCTTGAAGGAACAAGGGTTTGAAAAATTGAAAAATGATGGAAACCGTATGCATTCGAAAAGGAAGATAATTTTGCATCATTGCACTTTATGTGGATGATTGCATTATGGTAGCAAACTCTATGAGGCTATTGGATGAATGCAAAATATTCTAAAATCACGTTTTCAAATGACCGATCTTGGTGAGTTGAAGAAGTTTCTAGGAATAGATGTGATCAGAAACAAACAAGAAAAAGACATTAAAGTTGAGCCAATGTAAACATGTGGAAAACATCTTTGGAGATTTAATCTGGAAAATGCAAATGCAGAGAAAATTCCAATGCTACCGAGGCCAAAGTTGATCGACAATCAAGAGCAAACCGACAAAGAAATAGCGGATATGGAATTCATTCCTTATAGGGCATTAGTTGGTGCTTTATTATTATACTTGGCAAATAGTACCAGCCTGATATAGCATATGCAATGAATATATTAAGTAGAAAATGTCATAATCCCACTAAGGAACACCGAAGCCGGAAAACGTGCTCAAATACTTGAAAGGTACTTTCGGAATCATGGAATTTGTTATACCTCGACAAATTTGAAATTATTTGCATATAGTGATGCATTTGGGAGGTGACTTGGAATGTAGAAAGTCCACTTCAAAGTTATGCAATTTTTCCGGCTGGAGGAGTCGTTACTTGGAGATGCAAAAACAGTTGAAACCATAGCCATGAGTTCTCTGAAGCGAGAATATGCAAATGCCCTCTCTAGTAGCCAAGGAGATTGCTTGGTTAAAAAGGCTATTAAATGAATTAAACGTGAATGTGTTGAAGCCAAAAATCTTCACAGATAGTCGAGTACATTGCAATAGTGAAAACCCAGTTGCACATGAGAGAACAAAGCATATTGAGCTCAACATCCACTTTATCGGAGATTTAAGTAAAAAGAAGGTTATTCAAATGAGGTATATAAAGATCCGGAGATCAAACGGTGATATCTTAACTAAAAGCTCGCGGCGAAAATAAATTTAAGCAGCTCGAAACTATCTTAATGTTATCAACTAATGAAGCTGGGGAGGAGGAGTGTTAATGTTTGGTCGCCTTTAGGGTTGATAACAAAGTGCATGATTGTTTTCTCAAAAGTTGCAAATTCATAGTTGCACTCAACAAATGTCATAGTCTAAGGTTTATTCAACTTTTGAAGTGTTTATTCTTAGTTTTGTTAAACCTAAGGTTCAATGGTTGAACAAAAGCCAATTTCTTCGGGTGGGCATGTGGGATAATAGCGGAGGAGCCGATTTACTCACCGAATGCCCGTGGGGATAATGTAGAACACGGTTTCTCTAAGTTTAGCAGGTTGATCCGACCGATACCTCTCCCTACACCGCCGGAATGAAGATATATATGCTTAAGGAGGAGCTAGCGGTAGGGGACGGGGCAAGCACAGAGAGATTTGGAGCCTGATTACCTAAGGCGAGTTATGGTCAACTTAGCTACGCCAATTTTGGTCAATATCAGAGCTACAAAGAACATTGCTACAAAGATGATTTCTATGGTTTAATAGTTTAAGTTGTTATTTAAATCATCTAGACAAAGACTACTATGATCATGAAGTGATTATATGATTATTTCTAGATGAGTTTTTACTTGAACTATTGCTTGTACTTGTTTTTCAATAGACTTGGGATTAGAGACCACCTTTTGGCTCCCAAGGTTGAATAAATATTTGTGAAACAAGTAGTCTTTCAAGCTATCTTGCTAGGCATATTAGGAAGCACTTTTTCTAACAATTGGTATCAGAGCCAGCAGACATGTCTAGCAGATTTGGAGCTAGTCTTTTGAATCAGGTGGAGGTTTACAAAGGTGGACCTGGTTTCCAAGTATGGAAGGACGCCATGATCCATATTTTGGAAGTAGAAGATCTTTGGGAACTGGTAGCCTCGGTAGCCTCAGCAGACACTTCACAAACCATGGCGAACCTGAACCAACTTTAGAACAGACAGACACAAGGATTTGAACCCAGAAAATCTGTTCGCCTGCCCTCAGAAAGGAGCTAGAATGCGAATATAAGATGCAGAATATAAGCTAGACTTTGCCAGAAAATCGTACTGATTTACAACCTCAAAAATATCGATTTAATGTTGCTGCTTCAAACATCCCAATTCATTCAAGTAACCACTTCACTCTTATGCTCTACGTCCAGAAGTTGAAGATTACATGTTGCACCTAAATAGAAGAAAAAATGGCAACAATAATAGACATGCAAGAATGATTTGATATGAACCCAACTAACATAAGTATATAAGTGTATTTGCTGTGCAAAGATCTATACATCAAATTCATCCAGCAGCATTGCGTTGCCCATGCAAGCAATCAATATAGCACATCTATATCAACAGGCTTTGATAAAAACTTAATTTTCAGAAAGCAGGACACAGTAGTATGGAAGCTTGTCTTAGATATGTGGCCACACTCATCATGTAGTAGTATGGAAGCTTGTCTTAGATATGTGGCCACACTCATCATGTAGAACTATGAAACTGGATAACCTTTATGTTGGAGCCCAAGTGCAATCAATCATTATCCAAAAGAAAGATTTTTAAGGCTTAAATCTGGCAGGTATAGAGCAATACAGAAATGAAAAACAGAGATACTATGCATCATGTAAAGCCAACATAAAGGCAATACAGATTGTTACCTGGGTTGTGAGTTAAACCAAAAGCAAGATAAATCAAGTAGAGTCCAATTTGAAGTTCGAACGGAATAAAGCAAGAAAGATGAAGCTCTGCTTTTGAAAATATGCTACGAAGAACTCTTCTAAGAGTGAAACAAAATCGAACACTTAATATGATAGCAGCTTCAACTGTTGCAGAGATTGAGGCATTCAATACCTTATGGAATTGGCTTCGATTCTTCTCTGGCCACACCATTCCTTTCTGGATTATCAAACCACTTGCATGGTCATTGCATGCAGCGTTTAAAAGGAAGGATTATTCCCTTGTAAAACGCCGTTGGACGTTGTCTTCATAAGCTCTGAATGGCTGGTAACTGGACCCATCGCAACTGAATATTCTCAAGAGTGACTGAACAGATAGATTATTGCCCACTTAACCATGCCCTAGCATCCAAAAAAAATGCTCGCCTCCCTGCCAGAGTTTTGTGAATGAATTCGTGGCAAGTGATTACAGGCATTGGTATATTTTGGTAATATAGCGTCAGAATCGAATCTTGAATCAGAACAGCAGAAAAAGTATTGTTGCCAAATCCAAGAGTTAATTGTTGGGCCAAGAAGCAAAAGAAAGTTTGGTAAGAAATAATGCCCTGTTTTCAAATCGCCATTCTCCACGACTCAAAGTTCCACTGCCTGACTGCCCAGACGCTTGGCATGCACATCTTTTTCTGACACTGGAAGGGAAGATACAACGAAAATCCATGATCAACAAGAATGGGCGATCTGCTATGGCAAAGCCTTGCCAATTACTCGGTTGAAACATCCGGGATCAAGAACGCAGGTGATCGCCAGTTTACAGGAAACAATAGGTATGGAGCAGTTACCAGCATATCTTAGGTATATTCCAGCATATACCTAAGATATTCCAGAGACCCACATAAGCAAGGGTTTGTCCCCTAAGGGCAACCCCCCCCCCAAAAAAGGGAAAGCTAATGAGTACAACAAGATCGGTGCAAAATCTTTATGCCACTCTTTGTTAAAAATTCACTTCAAAACATGCTTGTACAATACCTTTGCTCATGGGTAAAAGAAAGCTAGGGTGTCTAAAAAAAATGCCCTTACATTATGTATAATGTAGGGTATGTAGGCACCCGTTTTTTTTTTTTTTTTTTTTTTGAATTTTAATTAGTTGGGATATGTAATCATTAGGAGTAGCCACGTCAGCAATTCAAAATTATGAGTGGCAGTGGCAACCAGAACGGATCTTCATTGCAATTTTTCGGAGGGAGATTGCGAAGTGTTTCCTGTTTAGGAAAAAAAATTGCCGTTGTTCCAATTTTTGGTGTTTCTGTATGATCAACGAAGTAATTCGACTGTAATTTGTTCTTCTTCCTCGAAATCCTTGCCCAAATCCAAGCAATAGACGCCTTTGCCTCCCGGAAGTCACCTAGATTAAATAAAAATTTGAAAACAGTCGATTCTAGCAAGAAAGCCGAAAAAAACAAGAGGGAGGTTCAAGCATTTGAAGAACCAGGGCAAAAAAGAAGACTTATTTGTGAAGAACCCGCTCTTGCCCGGTTGTCACGACCCCTTTCTTAGATAATAAGTAACCTTTACAAGAAAGTTATCGCGGCGGCCTTGTAACCTTTACAAGAAAGTTATCGCGGCGGCCTTGTAACCTTTACAAGAAATTTATCGCGCCATTTCTTTGTCCAGTCCAGTGCAAAGGCCACCTTGCGTTGCATATAAGATATTCCAGTTATGCTTGTAGCTAGAACAATGAATATTCTGAATGAACTTGTTGTTATCA